>CM053770.1:417104720-417167661 GCA_028658325.1 Potorous gilbertii | reverse complement strand
CATATGTGTGTAGGGTATACTAGGGCACTAAGTGGCACTGTGGCTAGAGTGCTGGCCTGAAGTTGAGAAGATTCATCTTCTTGAGTTGAAATCTGTCCTCAGACACTTACTGGCTGTGTAGTCACACACAGGGCAAGTCACTTAACTTTGTTTGCCTTGGTTTCCTCATCTGTCAAATTAGCCGGAAAAAGAAATGGCACACCACTCCTCTCTCTTTGCTAAGAAAAGCCCTGAAATTCAGACACATCTGAATGACATATACCATATACCATAGTACCTCAAAAATCTCCAACATTTTTTTTAATAAGAGCTAGCATTTATAAAGCACTTCAAGGTTTGCAAATTGCTTGATAAATATCATGTCATTTTATCCTCACAAAAACTGTGGAAAGTAGATGTTCTTGTCCCCATTATTGCAAATGAAGAAGCTGAGGCTGACTGAGGCTGTTACTTTGGGTCACAGAATTAACAAAGTACATGAGGTCAAATTTGAGTCTTCCTGACTCAAGGTCTCTGTAGAATAATCACTAACATGTATATAGTGCTTTCTCTGTGCCAGGCTCTGTGCTATGGACTTTGCAATTATTTCCTCATTTCAGCCTTACAACAATCCTGGAAGGCAGATGCTATTTTATCATTATGGTATAGGATGGAAACATACCCTTCATTGCAAAAAGCCATACTAGCTACAAGAACCCAAAGGAATTTTTAAAGAGGTGTGATAATACTAAATTCCTAGCATACCATACATTAGAAACAAAAAATTCCTAAGAATAGTGGAGGTGATTTAGTCACATAGTGGGCTTAGTTCTTTTGCAAACAAGGAGTGAACTTCCAGATTGGGGCTTAAAGTAGGAGCTGGGAACTTGAGCTATGGGTGGGTGGAAGGGAAGGACTTGGCAAATGAAAAGGTGGAGAACATGACTACATAACATTCAGGAAACAAGGACTAGACTGGCTTGGCTGGAGTAGCTGGAGATAAGGTTGGAGTGGGAGGAGGTCGGTAGTTGCCAGTTTAAGGAGAGCTTTGAATACCAGAGTAAGGAATCCGGACTCTACAATGCTGTTGTCATTACCTGGGATAATCTAGCAGCTGCATAGAAATGCAGAAGGATAGGAAAAACATCCACATCCACCAAAGAAAAATAAACAGGTAAAAATATTTCAGTAAGAAGGCTAGACTCCTTTCTGACAAAAAGTGAGCTTTTTAGGAAATTTTGATACAGTATACCAGAAGTAGATCAGCATTTTTTTCAAGGGCTCTACTAGAAATTTTAATTAGTTTCAGATAATGTAGTATTCTTTAAATACCCAAAGAGGAAGGTGTTCCATCATATTTATTTATTTCATTTGAAAGAACCTCTTAGATCTTAGCTCACATTCAAATGACTTTATTAGTAGAAAATCTGATTTAAAAAAGAATCATTTGGATTTTGTAAACCTGCTAAAATAGCTTAGTTTGCCTATAAAACTGTTCTAGAGATGTAGCCATGAAAGAAATCTCCATTTTGACAATACTTTGAAAAGTTACTCCCCTGATGTGTATGCCCAGGCCTTCTGTCACTCCAGATGATAAAAAAAAGTTCCAGAATGAT
The DNA here is from genome assembly GCA_028658325.1 of Potorous gilbertii. Lineage (NCBI taxonomy): Eukaryota > Metazoa > Chordata > Mammalia > Diprotodontia > Potoroidae > Potorous > Potorous gilbertii. Next base: position 417,166,066 of record CM053770.1, on the reverse strand, counting down.
TTCCATTTATGAGATAGCTTCAGACACATAAAACAATTGTAAAATCTTTTTCACTGCTATACGGTATCTGTAAGTGCATATACATGTATAAATGCCCTAAAATTTTTGAAGGTTTACAAAGCACTTTCTCTACAACAGCTCTATCGGGAATGTAGCATTATCCCCAATTTACAGATGAGCAAACCAAGCCTTAGGATCGTTAAGTAATCACACCTGTGGTAAATGATGTAGAAAACAGAAATCAGGCCTCCTTGTTGTCAAATCCACTAATCTGCCATGCTGTGCCCAACTGTGTATAAAAAGTGAGTAACATTTTACAGAGGTCTGTGTGTTTTCACATTCATTATCTTTCAGCCCTGTGAGAGAGATACAAGTAATTTTCCCACTTACCAGTTGGGAAAACTGAGGCCAGGTGATCAAGTGGCAGAGTTGTAGCTCAAACCCAGATACGATTCCAAGGTGTTTCCACTTTCTCCACCCTGATTCCATGTCAATCAATCAATCTTAAGTGTCTACGACATTCCAGGCAATGCACTAAATGTTTGATATTCACCACCATCCACTGCATCTTGCATCATAGGCAGTCATCTTGACCTTTGAGTTGCCACTAAACTTGGTTGACTCTGGAGGACAGAGTATGGCTGATGACTTTGCACACTTTATAAAGAACCACCACCACCACAACCACCACCACCACCACAGAGGAGCTTGCAAGAGAGAAGGTTGTTGGGGGTTTGCAGGAAATTGTCAAGTATAGGGTGGACTCAGTAGCTTTTTTTTTTTTTAAGTATTGACAGGCTATTATATAGAAGGGGGCTTAGACTTTTCTGCTTGGAAACAAAAGAGAATTAGGAGCAACAGAGATTTAAAAGAAGCAAAGTTAGGCTTGATTCAAGGAAAAAATAGCTTATAATTTGAACTATGCAGAAGTAGAATGGGGCTTCCTTTGGAAGGAAGGGGTTCACCCTCACTGCAGGTCTTTCAAAAGTTCAGTGAATTTCCTTGGAAGGGAGTACAAGTTCCATTTGACTAGAGGTCTTCAAGCAAAAGGGTTGTAAAGGAGAGGACTACTTTTTGAGTAATGGTTGGATGACTTTCAAAATCTTTTACACCTTTCACAAGAATAGGAATTGGACTTGTGATTTCATTGACTTGGAGAACTGAGGAAATTCCTTCAACCAATGTAGGTTGGCATCTTCTCTGCAACTAATAATCTTAACTGCTTAGAGCACAGAAAAGACAAGCAGCTTTCTCAGGATCACACAACCAACAGTCATAAATCGAAACCACATTTTCCTGGTTCAGGGGCCAGATAAATTCACTGCACCAGACTGCCAACTCAGATTCAGTTCAGTCTTGCCCAACTCCTTTTGACCCCATTTAGGGTTTTCTTGGCAAAGATACTGGAGTGGTTTGCTGTTTCCTTCTCTGACTCATTTGACAAATGAGGAAACTGAGGTAAACAGGGTTAAGTGACTTGTCCAGGGTCACACAGTTAGGAAGTGTCCAACCCACTGTATTTGAATTAAAAAAAAAATGAGTTTTTCTGACTGCAGGCTGAGATCTCTATCCACTGCGCCCCCTAGGTGCCCCAACTCAGAGATGGTTGATAAAAATAAGGTTCATTCTATGAGCGCTAGAAAACATATTCTTCACCTGGGATCAATGCATAGATTTTAGGAGATTTGTGAGTATTTTTTAAAAATTTGCAACTTTCCATATAATTAGTTTTCTTTGTAATCCTATGTATTGCATTTTATTCATTTAAAAAACGTTATTCTGAGAAGTCCCTAGGCTTCACCAGATTTTCAAAGGACTCATGATCCAAAAAAGGTTAAGAATTTGATCTGGACCCCAGTTGATAAATGGTCAAAGGATATTAACAGGCAATTTTCAGAGGAAGAAATTAAAGATATCTATAGTCATATGAGAAAATGCTCTAAATCACTTTTGATTAGAGAAATGCAAATCAAGACAACTCTGAGGTACCACATCACACCTATCAGATTGGCAAACATGACAGAACAGGAAGATGATAAATGTTGGTGAGGATGTGGGAGAGTTGGAACACTAATACATTGTTGGTGGAGCTGTGAGCTGATCCAACCATTCTGGAGAGCAGTTTGGAACTATGCCCAAAGGACTACAAAAATATGCATACCCTTTCATCCAGCAATATCATTTCTAGGACTATATCCCCAAGAGATCAAAAAAATGGGAAAGGGTCCCACAAGTACAAAAATATTTATAGCAGCACTCTTTGTGGTACTCAAAAAGTGGAAATCAAGGGAATGCCTATCAATTGAGGAATGGCTAAATAAATTTTGGTATATGAATGTAATGGAATACTATTGTGCTATAAGAAATGATAAACGGGAAGACTTCAGAGAGGCCTGGAAAGACATATATGAACTGATGCTGAGTGAAAGGAGCAGAACTCAGAGAACTTTTGCACAGCAAGGACCACAGTGTGCTAGAGTTTTTTCTGGTAGACTTGGAACTTGTAGCAATACAAGGAATTAAAAAAAATTCCCAATGGTCTGAGGCAAAATGCCTTCCACCTCCAGAGAAGGAACTATGGAATTCAATTGCAGAATATAGCAGATCATTTTTTGTGTATGTGTTTATGTTTATGGTTTGGTTTCTTATATGATTTTTCCCATTCATTTTAATTCTTCTACACAGTATGACTATAGTGAAAATGTATTTAATAGGAATGTATGTGTAGAACCTATATAAAATTGTATGCTGGCTAGGGGAGGGAGAGGGGAAGTGGGGAGGGAGGGAAAAATAATATTCTAAGTTATGTGGTAGTGATTGTAGAACACTGAAAATAAATAAAATTAATTTAAAAATAAGAATTTGATCTAGAGGCTTCGGGTATTGTAAAAAACATGAGAACTAACCTCCCTGGAAATAAATCCAACACTATTCTCTGTCAGACGAGAACTTTAAAAGGATTTTAAAGGATTGGCAGTTGTCTTTCTGCTTTTTCTGGATTATGCTCAGCCAACCTGAAGGTGTGGGTGTGTATTTTTGTGTAACTATGCAGAAATGAATCACTCCCCCTTTTGTTTCTCAGTGTTGTTTCCATTTATTATGTAGGCTACATCATGGGGCATTAACATTTTGATGGGTGCTGTTTGCATGCTAACGAACAAATTGGTTTCCAGGGTTCCTAGCCAGTTGTCTGGGGCTTTTGCTTTTCATCCTTATTTTATTGGACAAAGCCGAAAGCACAACACATTTTATGTTACAAATATCTGGAGCAGACAGTGGGGGTCAGGGGGAAATAACGATCGCAACAAATAAGAGTTATATGCCTCGTCGGCGAACGATGGGGATCGTGAAGTCCCAAGACCCAGAGTGGAGATCGAGTCTTCGGAAATAGCCCTGGAGAAGGCCGAGTGACACATCGGATCACACCGCGGTGTGGCAGTTCGCCAAGGCTCTACGTAGGAACTGGTCCGGTGAACTCCAGCCGCTCCGGGGCTCCGGGCCCAGGCGAGCGTTGACACTACCTTTCTCGGACTACCCCGTAGGCGGGCAGAAAGAGTGGAGGCCCTCCGGTGATCTCTCCTAACCTGTACCGGAGTGTCCGTGGCCCAGGGACGTAAGGCGGCCAATCGCACTGACTCGGAAAACGGGGCAGCTAGACCCGAGCCCTTTCCGGAGGTCTGGAAGTGCCCCATTGCAGCCGACCTCGCTCCCTCGGAGCGCCTGCCATCTCTCACCTGTCCAGGAGGGGGCGCCGCTGCTCCCCTTGCGCTAGGCTGCGGCGTTTCCCCACACTCCTCCCTTTGGAGGCGCTCACCTGTCTGCGCCCTGGAGGCGGGGGACTGGCTAGAGGGAAACAGGGGAAGAGGGCGGAGCGGCTCTCCCTGGACGCGTCACTGGAGCACCATGGCGGAGCTGGGAGCTGGCGGAGGGAATAACATCCACGGGGGGAGCGACGGCGCTTCCTGGAGCGAAACAGGTGAGAAAGGTGGTGGCCCGGGAGCGCCCCGAGAACCAGCGGGGAGGGGGTCGGGGTCGGGGGGCTGGGCAGGTGACCGGGGCCGGGAGTTCTACTTGGAACGTTGCGAGCGCCGACGTTCTTCCCCTCCCCCTTCTTTGGAACGCTCCCGGGAATAGGCTTCGGGGCGCGGGGCGCTCGGCTCGGCTCGGCTCGGCTCCCCTCTCCGCCCGGCTTGGGCTGGGGAGGCCACTAGGGCCGGAGGTGGGGTGGTCGCTGCCGCTGAGTCCTAGATGCCGTCGTCACCTGGGCTCGGTTGAGGTCATCCCGCCCGCGGCCAATCGATCCTTGCCTTGTAGCCTTCTCCTTTCCTGCTAACAGGTGGAAGCCCCAGAGGGCGAGCGAAGGAAATGGAGAAGGGGTGAATGCTCTCCTCCCACCCCAGGGTGTTAGGTTCAATTCAATTAAAGCAGGAAACCGTATCCCGAAAAGAAACCCCGTACAGGTGTGAATGGGCATCTTTCCTGAATTGAAGGATTAAACCGCTTCTGGGACCGCGGTGCGTCCCCAGAAGCAGGTTAAGGTACAGTCGAGTTTTGTTTCTTGGGTGTTTTGTTTGTTTGTCTTACCCAGAAACACCTTGGATCACACTATCTCAGCCCTGCGTGGTCCAAGGAGACGGCTTAGGCTTACCTAGCTCGCACCTTCTCTTTTCTATTCGAGGTTACCACTGGAGGCTTCCTGGCATCTGAACTTGAAAGGGAAGGGGAGCGGAGACTAATAGAGTGATGGCAACTGGTTAAAATTGATCTTCGGTCTGAGTGAAACCTCTAGTTTCCAAACGTGTGTACAGAAATGTAGGAAATCGGTTGTCCTGCTCAATATAGTGTTCACAGCATGGAAATTCATATGTATTGTTTATTGATCCGCTTTGCATGCTGCCAGTGGAAACTGACTTCCAAATCAGCCAAAAATAATTGAGGTTGAAACTCACTTGCGGCCTTGAACTTGTCCTGGGGGAAGCTGGATTGTCTCCTGAAATGTGGATTGGCTTGTCTTTAATATGTAAATCCAGATGTTAAATCTTTATTTTGTTTTGGGGTGGGGAAGGGGGTTGGCTAATCGGGCTGTAGGGATCCCGAGAAGCTGGGAGCTGCACCTAAGTTCCCACCCTGAGGGCAGGCTAGGAACTCATTTATTTAATGTAAATAAAGTGCGATTTTTCCCTTCAGAACCTAATTTGTCGAGGGAGGGAGGGAATCCTATTTCATTAGGCTAATGTATATTTATGGCAGGAAATGTTGAGCACTTTTTACCATCTCCCAGAGAACTCTTGTTTAAAAATACATGCAGAAGAATAAACTGGTAGCTATATTAGTGTCAGATACTTTTAGATAATTAGTGATCTAGTGATGAGTAATGAATATTTCACCAACCCAGCAGAATGTCAGTGAAACATTTTGCTTTATAAAGGATGAAATGCTGTTGTTTTCAGTATCCTTCAATAAAAACAATCGCTTGTTTCTGTCTAAAAAGATATCACACACATACATATGCCTATACATCTTTCCAATATATTTTATTTTCTAAAGTTAATTTAAAACATTAAGATAATATTTCCCCAAATTTTTCTAGTGTTGTATTTATTTTCTTTTTAGCTCTGAGTACCTTTTATAAGTGTGTTAGAGAAATTTGCAGATTAGATATAATTTAGATTTTTTTGGTCCAGATTTGTGGTTTCATTGAAGTAGGTAATTCCGGTCAGAGCTCCCTTCATGCAGCCAAGTCTTCTAAGATTGCCTGCCACACAGAGAAATTAAGTGACTTGTCCATGATCTGAAAATCAGAATGTGTCAGATAAAATTTGAACTGTAGTCTATGAGGCTCCAGGGGTAGCACTGTATCCATTATGTCAGGCTGCCTCTCTAGGTATAATTATTGGCAATATAAAGGTCTCTAATGACTAGTATTTTGAAAGAAAGTATTTTTTTTTTACCTGACAGCATTGTCTTAATGCACATAAAAAGTCATTGAATTTGTAACAGTTCAAAGGATTTGATCTTTTCACTCAAGTTTGGGAGGTGCAGGAGTTCACCAAGGACTGCTTTAAGTCATGTGATAGACATGTAAGCTCAATTTTAGTGATTAATCACCCTGTATGTAATATTGCATGTCTTACACACCCAGCAGCTGCAAATCATCCTTCTTTTAAAGGCTTTCCTGCTTCTTTGTATTACTCTTTTTTATTCTCTGCTTTTTATTGCAACTGAAAGGCTCCAATTGCAACCCTAATGGTAAGATTTGGTTGAGAGACACATTTGATTGCTTTCTTAATTGTGCTTATCAAGAGCATAAACTGTCCTTAAACTTCTCTGTATATCATCTACAAGGATCCTGGTCTAATTTAAAAGCAACTTATTGGATATAATCTTGAATTATTGCTTTGAAAACAAACCCAATATATTGAAAATACAATATAAAATACACACAATCATAAATTAAACTGGTCTTGAATAAATCATGGAAGAAGCTGCAGGATGTATGATTTAAATAATTTGTAATAAAAACATAAGAAATATAATATCTGTAAAATAATTATATTATCTGTTACTAGTCATCGGTGAGAGAAGGGATAATGCAGCACCTTTGGTAAAAGGCACTTTATAAAGCCTAGCGTTACAAAAATCAAAGTGATGCTATCTTTGTTATTGGGCATTTTTTTCTTCTGTTAATCCCACTGATACCAGCAGAGGCAGCATGGTGCAAATGGAATAATACCATCCTTGTTTGCAGCTGAATGCCTCTCAATTCCTTTTCCACTTAGCATTGTAGTGAACTAGGTATTTAATCTGTCTTCGCCTTCATTTCTTCAGATAAGGTTAGCAATGCTTGGAGTACTTACTCATAAAATTGTATGGACAAAAGGAATCTTTTGCAAAGAGTATTAAATAGATGTTTTATTTTTAATCCAGGATGAATAATTTTGTTTCAAGGTATCCAATTAAAAGAAAAGGTAGGTGCCAAAGGACAGGGAAATCTGTTAGAATAAAAACAACAGCAACAGTAATTATTGTTATTAACAGTAGAATAGGACATAATTTTAGTTATTAGTATTATTTGCGATGAGGGGAGGAACTAACACATCTGTCATTTAAGATATAGGTTAAAATGGAGGCAACTAAGAATTCAGAAAATGTACCAGAATTGACTAGTTGCTGAAAACACCACCTAGATTTCACCACTAGAGGATCTCATGTCCTTTTCCTGTGGAACTGAGTACCTAGAGATTATTTACAGAAATGACTCAGCTGAAGTCACATGTGCCAAATGCACCGAGTGAATAGAAAGTATTAAAGATATAATTTGAAGATCTAATTACCCTTGTAAGAAAACCTGATGATTGAAAAGTTGCTTCTTGATAAATTTTTATAGCTATATTTCGTCACATGAAAGAATAATAAATCAGTTTTATGTATGAATACAGCTAGTATTCTTTTGAAAATATTTTATCTAGAAAGTTTTGAATTTTGGGAAGTCCACTGTCTATAGAGTCAGAGGGTGGCATTCAAACCAATCCCCTGATTTTACTACTTACTTACCAGCAGCATTGCTTTGCTTGGGATAAACTTCCCTTTCCCCACTTTCTAACTCCTCCATTATAATGTAAATTTATTGAGGGATAAAGAGAGTCTTGTTTGATTGTTTTTGCATTCCAGGCATCCCAGTATTTACCGTGATGCCTGACACGTAGTAATTGCTTAATAAATCTCCTATTTATATATTAGGGGCTCTAGGTGGTGCAGTAGAGAGAGCACTAAACCAGGAATTAGGGAAGCTCCTATTTCTCTGGCCTCAGATACTGACTAGCTGTGTGACCCTGGACAAATCACTTAACTCTATTTGCCTCAATTTCCTCCTGTCAGATGACCTGGAGAAGAAAATGGCAAACCATTGCAGTACTTTTACCAACAAAACCCCAAATGGGGTCATGAAGAGTCAGGCATAACTGAAAAATGACTGACACTCATATCCATAGCAGATGTGTCTTAGAGTAAGTTCTTACTATGTATTCCAGGAGCCACATGTGTTTCCTTATATCTTTAGGGTCATGTGAAAATTGATCCTAAATTAATTGCCTTTTGTGCCAAAAGAGAGCATGATTTTTTGTAGTTCTCAAACTCTAGAAATAGAAGGGATCTCAGAAGCCATCTAGTCAGAAAATCAAAGGTATAGAACCAGAAAGAACTTCCAAGCCTGTTTTGGCTTAACATTCTAATTTATTACTTATTTGTTAATTTTTTAGGCAGATGAATAAATTGAAACCCACACATGCCCCAAACACTAAGGCAGTAAATGTTAGAAGGGACTTTGAATTCAGGTCATCTGCCTCAGGGGTACATTGTTCTATCTCTTGGACCATATTGCCTCCATAATCATATTTTATTTTTGTGTTAATATATTATGTCCATATATAATATATGTGTCCACTTATAATTTATATGTTATATTCACCCTTTGTGTCCTAGTGTGTCCTACTATGTGTCCTAGTACTGTCCTAGGTACTGGGATATAAAAAGAAAAAATGAAACTTCCTGTCATCAAGTGAGAGATACGGCATAATGCATAAAGAAATACAAAATACATATGAAGTAAATATAATTTACAAATTGGCAGGGAGGTGATACCTGAGCTGAGCTTGAAGCAATCCAAGACTTCCAAGAGGTGGAAGTCTGGTAGGATAGCATTGTATAAGTGAGTCTTTTCATAAAACAACAAGGAGTTGAGTGGTTGCTTAACACGGTGTCTGCTAGCCTCTGTATGACATGAAGTATGAAAGATTATAAAAGAAACAAGATATGACATGAGGCGAGTTGTTCTGTTCCTTTCAAACAAAATCGTTTATTAAATTTAATATCATCACTTGTGATCTCAGTAATGAAAGTGCGCATCAACATACACGAAGTAATCTTCAAACAGAAATTCCATCTCACTTGAAAAACATGAGGCAGACAAACAGGTAGTTATATTTTTCATGCTGTGACATGCTCTGTGCAATCAAGATTTTCACAGTGTTAGAACCCAGGAGAGCAAAGCCTTCAGGATGAATGACAGCCAACTTCAAGTGAATGATAGGAACTCGATCTATTTTTCTTTTTCCAAATTAAAAAGATAAGTGAAAAAACAAAGTTAAAAAGAATTAAAAGTCAGGAACCCAGATTGTCATTTTGGTTTCTCTGCTCAAAGTAAGTTGTTATTAAGTTGTCTGGACAGCTCTTGTCCTCTCCAGTGGTTGACTGGACGTCATGGCAAGTGGGAGGATGTGTCATTAAAAGAATGCCTAAGAGCTTGCATTCATGTACATGTGTGAAATACTAAAATATATTTAGGCTTTTGACTATATGTTTCCTAATCCTCCTTCCTACTTGCAGAGGGGAGGAACTGGACTTGTGATTTCATTGGTATAAGGCACTCCCAGATGAGGTAACTTCCTTTACCTATTCAGGTTGGCCCCTTCTCTGCAACTTAAAATCTTAGTTGCCTAGGACAGTGAGAAATTAAGTGACTTCCTCAGGGTCACACAGCTGGTATACATCAGAGATGGCATAACTCTTTGGAAATGAGTCTAATAGAATTTGTAATTAAAGAATCATTTAAATAATTTATGTAAAGATAATTTGAATTCAGAAAATATTGTTTACATTTATGCTCTCCTAATTTGTATTAGGGATACTCATGACTGTTTTCTCACCCAAACTCTTGTAAAAGAGTCAGTGTGTTGTAATGTAGAGAGAGCCAACTTGGGAGGATTGAAAGCTGGTTTCAGGTCCTGCCTTTGACACATACTTTGCATGACCTGGGACAAGTCATTCCATCTCCCTGTGCCCCCACAACTCTGGAAGACTATAAAGTAAAGAACAGTTACTTATTTTATTTGTCAAAAGTGCTTCCTCTTAGAGGGGGCACTTGGAGTTCTCTATGTCAACAAAGTCATAGATCCAAATAAAAAAATTTTAAGCTTCTTGAGGATAGGGGCTGTCTTATTTGTCTTCCTTAATCCTGGCTTTGACACACATTAACTTGAGAGTAAGTCAAGTAACCTTTCTGGACCTATTTCCTTAATTTCTGTCAAATGAGAACATTGGGCTAGATGACCTCCGACATTCCTCCTGGTTTAAATCTAAAATTTTGTTTTTTTTCCCCAATTACATGTTAAAAATAATTTTTAGCATTCTTTTAATCTCTCTCTCTCCCACCCCCTCCATTGAGAAGGCAAGCAACTAGTTTTAAATCTATGAATCTGTGATCCTAATGATCCAGAAATAAGAGTCGCTAACTTCTGGAGGACTTTCATTTGTCAGGGTGACTAATAGTAAAATTACTATTACTGTAATCTGTAAAACTATTCTAGTAGTATTTTTTTAAAGTAGCAGTAAAACTTTTAAGTAAATGGGAGGTGTGAAGTGGGGGTTTTGAGACTGAGAAAGGAAAGATTATTACTGAAATAAAAGCATTAGAAATGAAACCTCTAGATTTTTCTCTAATCCCCTATATTTTTCTCATCCAAGAAATCTATTATGGGTCCTGCAAGTAATCTGTGGGAGGAGTTATGCAGGAGATCTGCAAATCCATATTACATCATGGATTTTTCTCAGTCAGTGGTTACTAATACACTCTAATACAGCTGTTATTATAGGAAAGTCTTAAATTGTTTTGACATGACTTTACATTAAAAAAAAAAAAGATTGGGAACTACTGTGGCTTTAGGCATGGGAGGATAATGACCTGGCAATAGAATGGTAAGGAAGGGAGAGACTGAGGAAAAATAAATTGAGAGGACTTTGTAATTGATTGGCCACAGGGGGACCTAGGAGTGGAAGGAGTTGAGGACAGTTCTTGTTTTGAACTCATATCAATGGGATGATGATGACATTGTTAACATAAATAGAAAATATGCAAACTGATTTGAGAGTGAGTGGTAAGTTTTAGTTTACTTATGGTGAGGTGCTGGATATTTGTAACAGGTTCAGGAAAGAAAATAGAGTGGGAAATAAATAAGTGGATGAGATATCTTATAAGGAAGTGATAATATAGATAGAAGAAAAGATGTTGGATATCATCAAATGCACAGGGTGGAAGGAAGAGAGACCTGTGGATGAGGAAAAAAAGGAATAACCAGAGACAGGAAGAAAACTGATATAATACCTTATAAAGGAAGCCCCCCCCCAAAAAAAAACCTCAAAGAATTCCAATAAAGAAGGTTAGTTCAAAGTTTCAAGTGCTGAAATAAGATCAGAGAAAACAAGCATAAAAAAAGATCATAGAATGTATGGTAGGGAAGTCATTGGTGACATTTGTTTATTTGGGGCAATCAGGGTTAAGTGACTTGCCCAGGATTAAACAGCTAGTAAGTGTGTGAGGTTGGTTTTGAACTCAGGTCCTCCTGATTCTAGGGCAGGTGCTCTATCCAGGGCTGTGTTTGAAAATGCTGAGTGTGGAGTTTAGGCAGGAGAGGAAGATGTGTTCTATTTTTTGGAAAGGTATGTGCCCAATTTTGATCTCCTGCTCATTAAACTACAGGAGCTCCCTATTACCTCTAGGATCAAATATAAATTCCTCTGACATTTGAAGCCTTTATAGCCTTATGCTACATTACTCCTCTGCCTCAGTTTTCTAACTGTAAAATGGGAAAATAATAGGTTGTACCTCTCAGGTGTGTTGTGATGATCCAATGAGGCAGCATTTGTAAAAGTACTTAGCACAGTGCCTAGCACAATAATCTTTTTATTGTTGTTGAGTTGATTCAGTCCTGTCCTACTCTTCTTGACCCCATTTGAGGTTTTCTTAACAAAGATACTGAAGTGGTTTTCCATCTCCTTCTCCAGCTCATTTTACTGATGAGGAAACTGAGGCAAACAGGGTTGAGTGATTTGCCCAGGGTCACACAGCTAGGAAGTGTCTGAGGCCAGATTTGAACTCTGGAAGAGGAATCTTCCTGACTCCAAACCTGGAAATCCATCTACTGCATTATCTAACTGCCCTCTAGCATAGTGCAGGCCCTATATTAATACTTACTCCCTTTCCTTCCCTATTCCACTTCTTATAGTCTACATAAAGTCCAGGAAAACCAGGCTTCTTGGCTGGTCCTCACTCATGAAATTCTACCTCCTGTCTCTTCCTACGTACAGGCTGGACCCAGTGCCCAAATGTCCTCCCTCCATCCCTTCTCACTCTGCCTCTTAGAATGGCCAGTTTCCTTCAAAGTTCAGCTCAAGTGCTACTTCCCAAAGAAAGCCTTTTCTGATTACCCCCTCCCCTCATAGCTAGTGCCAGCTCTGTACCCCACAAATTATCTTGAATTCTGTACGTGCTTATATATGTACAAACTGTCTCTTCTAATAGAAGGCAGGCTTCTCGAGGGCAAAGATAATTTTATTTTTGTTTCTGTATCCCCAGTGACAGGACATAGGAGGCTCATAATAAATAAATGAATACTTGTTGGTTGATTGAAAGGAGGGAAAAAGCTTTTAGATAGATTGCTACTTAACATCTAGATTTTAAAGCCCTAGGGTTTTTGGGTTTAAGCATTCCTCTGACCCAGGCAGCCCCTGTAGGTCAGCGTTATCTCACTGACCTATTTTCATTCTTCCCTGGCTGTTCACTGTTTGTGTTATCTCAGGCTATAACCTTGGGAAACAAGACACAGTAGATCTCCTGCCTGCCAATGGTGTTTTTGTATTTGCATGATTACAGCCTTCTAGAGAAATCATTGCTGAATGAAAGTCTGGTAGAGAGTACAGATAGTATGCTACCAAATTCAGTTAAGATAGGCCTTATGATGCCTTAAGTTCCTGGAGCTGGGCATGGAGGCAGACTTTCATTTCTAAGGGTTGCAATGTACAAATAGAAACCAAGATCTGATTTCCTGGACAAGAAAAGGCTTAAAGGTGCTTGCAAGATTTAGCAACAGTAGTTCTCTCCCTTTTATCATCTTCAGCCTCCTGTTTCATTCTGTACTGTGGTCACAAACATTTTGCCCTCACATCTAATATTGCCCTGTTTTCAATATCTAAAACTCCAGGCAGTCTTCTCTTGCGTTCATGGCAATCCAGAAAGTTGTTTCACCGCAAGAGCCCTGTATTGGTGCAGTTTGAATATGTCTTTACTTGCATACTTTTCTGCTTGGGGACCTTTGTTTTACCCTGGAGCCTACTATGATAAATGATGATGGATCTGCCTTTTTTTTAACTGCATTTCATGCCCATTGAGGACCATGGTATCTCTTCAGATAAGTTTATGTATGTGAAAGCATTATATAAATATTAAGAGGTTTACGTTCTTCCAGTTCCTTCTGTCTCTGTTTTCTGACTTTGGATCATTATTTACATAATAGGACATGGAACACATGGTTAAACATGGTGGTACTTGATCATATGACTTGCTTCTAGGCCCAGAGACTTAAATCCTTCCTTATAGAAATTAAAAGCCTAGGTACTTAGTATCATTTCATTACTTACATGGATGACATACTTGATGGAATCTATGTGGGTACCTCCTTCCACCAATGCAAATAGAAATCCCTTCAGGCTTAATGAATATTTGTGGGAAAAAAAAAGAAAACCTGTTGACTAAGAGTAATGTGTGTCTCTGAATTTAGGTAAACTTGAATATAGAACTAAAGCCTGTAACCACACTCATCAACCAGAGCTTGAAATTCATTGGCAAAGCTTTCAAAAACTTAAAATGTTTAACAAAATAAACAAAAATTCAGGCAGCATAGATAATATTAATTTGTGGTTTTCTAAGTCAACATGTACCCTGTGCAGTATTCTATTTGTGTTTCATATCACTGCTTTAAACAGTTCTCAGATGGTTCCAGTCTCCTCACCATATTGAGAACCCTCCTCTGGAGACTCTCCACCATTCCAGTGTTTTCTTAAAATATGGCTCCCATTATTATGATGTGTATTTAAGAATAAAAAGATAATTCGATATTATAAGTCCCATGTGGAATCCATGAAGGAAGCCAGATGTATTGATGTAAATTTAAATTTGGAGCCCCAAATAAAAATTCTCAAGACGGTTCCTCTCATTCTGTAAGATCACCCCCAGTGCAAGGTTAGCTCAGGTAATACTTGGGTCCATGCCTGATGCTATTGATGAAACTTATTCTTATGGCTCACAACTTGGCTTTTTATTAGGAATCCAACCCACCCTACTAGTTCTTGGAAGCTCCTAACTTCATCATTTAGTATGCTGGAGAAACTGACTTGGACCTTGTTTGTAGACATCCACTGGGGCTACCTCTTAATTAACTGGGTGACATCCTTGCCTAGCGACTCTGCTTATTCATCTCAGTAGGGTCATTCACCTGGCATTGGGCTATTACTGGTTTACAACAACTATGCCAAATCAAGCATAAAATTAGACACATCCCCTACTTAGTGGTTTCTCGATGATGTCCGGTTGGGCAGAGTTCACTGCATACTATTCCCATGAGATATTTTAGATTGTCCCATTCATCTTACATGATGCATGAGGTCCATTTCATTTCTAGTATTCTTCATTATATTTCTGTTCCAGGTGGAGTGTAACCCTAGCTGGGCAAATGGTCCCTGCTTGCCTCAGTTTCCCCATCTGTAAAATGGGATTAACCTTGACCTCAGGGTTTTGTGAGGATCAGATGAGATGATAGTTGCCAAAGAGCCTGGCACTTACCAGGTGCCATACAGATGCTGGCTGTTATCATTGTTGAAAATCTTACCCAAACTAATTTTTTTTTTGGAGAGAGATCTTTTTCAAAATTCTGATGAATTTCCTCAGATTGTTTCTTATTTTCACATAAGAATGTTTTAGGGGGAATTATAGACATACTTAGAGACAGTGGTGGATAAATATTATCTATCCATTCCCTGTTATCATTACCCTTTCTAATTGGGACAACTAGGTGGTGCAGTGGATAGAGCACCAGTGCAGGAGTCAGGAGGACCTGAGTTCAAATCTCCCCTCAGACACTTGACACTCACTAGCTGTGTGACCTTGGGCAAGTCACTTAACCCCAACTGCCTCATCCTGGGTCATCTCCAGTCATCCTGATGAATATCTTGTCACTGGATTCAGATGGCTCTGGAGGAGAAGTGAGGCTGGTCACCTGCACAGCCCTCCCTCACTCAAAGTCAAGTGCAAGTCATGTCATCTTTTCTCTGATAGTATGGTCTTCTTTGGCAATGAAGGACGAACACACACACCCTTTCTAATTACAGTATTCATCATTGGAGACTCTTGCCTCTGATGCCCCATGAACCCTACCTCAAATTAAATTGAAGGTAACGTCAGCTTCCTCATCTGAAAACTGGTGATTATTTGACAGAATTATCACAATGATCAAATGAGATAATGTGTATAAAATACTTTATAAGCCATCAATTGCTACAAAAGTGTAGCTATGTTTTGTTCTTATCTCATGTCATATTGATACTCCTCAAAGTTTATCGTCACTTATTGTTTCTATGTTTTTATATACAGAGCTCATGATTAGTATATGCAAAAAAACCCATCATATCATTTGTAGTTCTTGTCTAAATACCTATTACAGACCATGGATGGGGAAATTGTTAAACCAATGGTGGTACATTTGAAGAATCTAGAGAACCATAGAAAAATTTATATTAACAGATACAGAGAGAAGTTAATCTAGGAAAACAGTATATACAATAATTCCAATGGTATAAATGGAAAGAACAGAAAGATTAAACTGGACATTAGGTAATTATATTGACTTGAGTTTGACTCTGCAGAACAAATGAGAAAATGTTACTCCCTCTCTTCTTCAGAAAGATGAGAGACCGTCATTGTGGAGCATCACAATAACATTCTCATGTACTTGCTTTTTTTTTTTTGATGAATTTCCCTTTTTACTTCTTTGTTACAAAACCTTTGTATACTCATCATGTGCTCTGGGTAGGGATACAGGAAGGGATATAAATAAAGGAAATAAAGGTAATACAAAAGAAAAAGCTCATCAGTCAGTTTTTTAAAAAAAAAAATCTGTTGTAGATGCAAAAATTTGAGAAATTCCATAAGAAACTCACTTAAATTCTTAAATCAAAATATACTTTCATACTTGATGACTTCAGTGGGCATCGGAGTACATAGAAGAGGAAGATGTTGGAAAATATGGTTCAAAAAAAGGCAAAGGTTTGTAGCCTTGCCAGAACACTCGTACCTATTTTCTTCAAGAAAAAAGGTGGGTGGTGCTGGACATGTCCAACACCAAGCAACATCACTAAAAAGTAAAACAATCTTAACAGACAAGAAATGACTAGTCCCAATGGTGGAGTGACTTCTGAATCAGCCCTTTGTATATCGTCAGACCATCAACTTGTTAGAGCAAAGAAATTAACACAAAATGAGAGGAAAGGATAAAGATGAAAAGAGGATTTGGCATGCAATAGAAGAGCCCTACCCTGACCCAGTCAAGCTGCTCATGCTGAAAAATGAAAACTGGTGGGCCAGTGATGCAGCGAGTGGGAGGGACGATAGACAATCTGCCTGTGTGCTGTACTTTACAACTTGGTGTAGTGGGAAAAGCAAAGGATTTGGATCTCAGTTCAAACCCAGGCTTTGTCATACTCAGCTGCTCACTCTGACTCACCTCACCTATCCATCCAGTCAATCAGTTGCCAAATCTTGTGGTTTCTCCCTCCATGACAACACTCTTCTCTGTCTCCTTCTTCTCATTCACACAGTCACCACACCATAGTTCAAGCTGTCAGTACCTGTAGCTTAAACTATTGCAATAACCTCTTAATTAGTTTCTCAGCTTTAAATCTCTCCCCCTTCCACTCCATCCTACACATAGTTACCGAAGTGATTTTTCTAATGTATGGTATCAGCTTACTACTCAGTAAATGGGTCTTTATTATCTGTAAGATCAAATAAAATGCTTCATCTTGGAATTTAAAGCTCTTCATGGTCTAGTTCTTTCCTAATTATACTTAGTCCAACTGGCCTCTTCTGTCCTCTTCTGCTTCATTGCTTTTACATTGGCTATCCCACATGCTTAGAATGTACTTCTTCTAACTCTACCCCTTGGGATCCCTACTTTCCTTCAAGACTCAGCTCAAGTGACACCTTCTACATGAGGCCTTTCCTGGTCCTACCCTTCCTCCCCAGCCTATTAGTGCCTTTCCTCAAAGTTTACCTCCATTTGTTTTGTATATGTTTCATTTACATCTGCATAGGTACATACTGTCTCCCACATTGGAAATTAAGGTCTTTGAGGACAGAGATTGCTTTGATTTTTTTCCCTATATCTCCAGTCCTTTTCACAGTCTCTGCTACATAGGTGTTTAATCAGTGTTTATTGATTAATTTATTATATATGTGCCTTTGAGGAGGTAATTTAATTTTCTGCACTTTGCTTTTTTGATATATAGAATGAAGTGATTGGATTCTGGGGTCCCTCCCACTTCCAAAAGTATGATTTTATTATACTATTTTACCCTTGTAATGCAGTAGGGTTTTTTAAATGCTAAAATGAGAAGTCTAAAGGCTTGTCATATAAGTATGTGTTTACCTTACAAAGGGCAAGATGCTTAACTAGAAACATTCCAAGATGGGGAGGAAGGGAACGTAAAACAAGGATTCACTTGGTATCACAGTCACCCAGAATGGATAGATTACAAGTAGATCTCTGAAGTGGGGAGTATATATAGGGCCCCAGCATAGAGCAGTGATCTTCAGGCCAGCAGGAGGAAGAAGGACATCAGTGAATTATCCTCCTGTCCTGGGACTCAAGTTATGATAGGCTTTCATTTACTTCTCTAGTTCTCAATGTAAGACACCTGGGCTGCCACACCCAATAGGGTGTGCCTACATGTGTAATGTTAAGGGACCTAAAGGATGATAACCATCACCAAATCACTGCTCCCTTACCCTCCCCTAGCTCCATGGGTGAACCTCTTTCAAGCATCTATCAGAGGAGACAGGCAAGAGGCCTAATCTTGGGTGGATTGAAATCCACATAGTTGAGTTACCCATGTTGGTAAGATTCCTGATATATTAAAGTAGGACTCTGTAACCTGTGGGTTACAGCTTATGGATAGGTGGACAGATAGATAGATAGATAGATAACTAGATTTCAATGTAATTGATTTCCTTTATAATCCTATGTACTTTAATAGTCACCATACTGCCATAAAGGTCCAAGACAGAGAGAGAGAGAGAGAGAGAGAGAGAGAATGATCTCTGCATTAAAATATCATTGTATATTTCTTTACTTTTAAAAAATTTTAAATTTTTATTTTTAGTTCCAAAGTCTCTTTCTCCCTCTCTCACCTTCCCCACCTATTGAGAAGGCAAGATACCCTTTATACATATGAAGTCTTATAAAACGTATTTCTACATTAGCTATATTGAGAAAACTTCATCACTGTAAAACAGTAACACGTTCTTGGGCTCCGAAACCTGACATGCCAAATTATTCCTTTAAGCAAATATTTATTTGTAATCATAAACACTCAATAAGGAGAGAATTAATTAGAAGACTTATTAAGGCTTAAATATTGCTGCTTTTTGTTACCATCACATTAACTTGGCATCCTGTAAACATATCAGAAACATTGTTCCTTCAAATACTGAGTAAAATGTTGGTCAGTTGTGATGGAGTGCCAAGAAAACAAATGGAGTGTTTGATTTCTGTTGTTTTATCACTGTAAAAATTCATTTGTTCTTTCAGAAATTTGCTACTACTCTTGTCTAAGCTTAAACTGTAAATTGTGTAAGAGCCCCATATTGCTTATTCAAAATTTTAAAGGCACTTAAAAAATTTTATATCACCACAACAATCTGTCACAAATTCATTCTGTAACGTTAGCTTTTTTTTTTTCTAATTTTGAGCCTCAGTTTTTTCACCTGGAAACTGGGCAAGTACTTGCTAGTAAGAATCCACTGATACCATGGCAAGGTAATAGGGGGATGATGTCTATAAAATATTTTTAATTTCTTGGATGAAGAGATACAGAAATATCAATTGCTGGCAATTATATTTTGCTTAATCTCTATAAATCCTGTAATACCTTTCTTACTAGGAAATGCTATCATTTTATGAACTCTTACTCCTAATTATTTTTTTTAAAGAGATATAGCATTGTATAGAGAAGAGAAAGCCAGCCACTGAGAAAGGAAGACCTGGTTATAAGTCTTAACACTCATATATAATAGTTCTAGACTGTTAACTAATCTAGTAACTTAGTCTCTCAGTACCTCCAGACAATTCTCTAAGACTATTAAAAAAAGGTCTATTTGCATGAGTTTCCTCACCAGGAGTTTTATTAAACCAGTAGAATCATAGATAAGCTCCTCCCTATTTCTTTTTAAAAAAGATGAATGACCTTTTGAAAAAAGATAGTAAATAACTTAAGAAATTATGTCAGAAAAAAATAGTCATTTGTTACTTCTTTTGGGAGGAGGTAGTCTTGGATCCTCTAGTGATATAACAACCTTAAACCATGTTTGAGAAAAGAGGTCAATACAAGTAATTTGTTTTTCAGTGGTTTCAGTCATGTCTGACTCTTTGTGTCTTCATTTGGGATTTTCTTGGCAAACACACTGGAGTGGTCTGCCATTTCCTTTTCCAACTTATTTGACCAATAAGGAAACTGAGGCAAACAGTGAAGTAACTTGTCCAAGGTCATGCAGCTAGTAAGTGTCCTAGGCCAGGTTTGAACTCAGGAAGAGGATTCTTCTTGACTCCTCTATCTTTGATTTGCCTTTTAAGTTCCTATAGCTCTGCTGGTTGTGACAATCCAGTAAATATTGACTGAAACAAAAGAAACTTCAGGAAACAGCCTACCCCTTGCACTACATCCTTGGAATTGAGAGATCCAGTTTCAAGCAGGAGGAATGTGGGAGAGTTGTCAAAATTAGTATTCTATCTATTGCACCACCAAGCTGTCCTAATACAGGTAATATCTTGGAATAATACAAGTATTATATCATGAAACTTTTGCAGCAAAGTCACAAGGTCAGATTTCAAATAAGAAGAAACCTGAGAAGTAAGCTATTGCAAGATACCCTTTTATGTTGGAAGGTAGATATCCATCCCCTAAGTTTTCTTTACAGACATTAGTATAGGTAGTATAGTATAGGTATAGGTATATATACATATATATATATATATATATATATATATATATATATATATATATATATATGTGATAGTATAGATAGGGAGAGGTGGAAAGGAAAGGATGGAGTTAAATAGATATTGAGTCAACTGTTGCGTAGTGAGAGAGATGACTTAAGGTTAGTAGCATGGAGTAGGTGTATAGTTAGTGTCACCCTGAGAACAAACTGAGAAGGAATATTTCTCCCATGGGAGAATAAGGACATAAACTATTGACCGGGAACTGCCTTTATTATACAATTTAATGTGATATTATTGAAACCCTACTCTGGTAGGCTGTTTTGACAACTCTCCCACATTCCTTGGTCTGCCTGAAACTGGATCACTCAATTCCAAGGATGTAGTGCAAGGGCTAGGCTTTTTCCTGAAGAATCTTTGGTGTCAGTCAACATTTATTGGATTGTCACTACCAACAGAGCTATAGGAACTTACAAGGCAAATAAAAGAAAAATGTGTCCTATTCTCAAGGACTTTATGCTCTAATAAGGACAATGAGTATGATAAAAGAATGGATAGAAAAATACAATAAATTTAAAACAATTATAGCTAAGGGGTAGTTAAAATAGCATTATTGGCTATAGCTAGGATGAGGGCAAATTTCATGAAGGAGAGGAATCTTGAACAGTATTTTTAAATGAGAAATATGTATTGGTAGTTAGCTAGATGTACAACTCCTCCACTCAGTGCAAGTGGAATTGGTACTTAGCACTTTAAACCTACACTGATTCTAGATAGGAATTGCTATGGAATATTACTTAGAATTTTTTTTAAAAAAATGAAATCTGTAGCTCTTATACTCCCACCCTACATTTAGACTCTTCTCTGTGGTCACGGTAGTCTCCTTTACTTAAAGGTTTCCAGTGAGGGTGAGTCTACTACCTCCCAAGGGAGTTCACCCTGGTTTGGAAAGCTCTCTTTGGTAAGAAGTTTTTGCTTACATCAAGTTTAAATCTGCTATTTTGCAGCTTCCATTCATCACTACTGCTTGTGGCCTCTGCGGCCAAGTTGAACTATCGCAATCTCTCTTCCATATGACTGTCCTTCAAGTACTTAAAGACAGTCATGTCTTCTCTTTACTATGTGATTCTGTGAGAGAGCAGCTGTGAAATAAATGGAAAGAACATGAACCATAGAGTTAAAAGACCTTGGAGTGAATTCCATCTCTGCCACTTACTAGTTGTAACCTTGGACTTCCTGGGATACTGAATCACAACTCAGTTAAATTCTGCCTATGACAAATATTAGCTATATGACCCTGAAAGGTCACCTAACCTCCCAGGGCCCCTGAACAATTCTACAAATTGTAGAAGATATGTAATCTGCATTGATAGAGGGAGTTTCCTATACCCAAGAAATCATGTCTAGACAAAAAATAAAAATTAGAAAATAATACCACCTACTTCACAAAGTTGCAATCCTTAAAAGTGCTGTGTAAGTGAGTTGGTATGTGTTTTATTTTATTTTATTTTTCTTTAACGTGTGCACTTTTATTTGAACTGGTCTTAAGTATGATGCCAGATCTTCTCCATGTCATCCCAGTTGGTGACAATACCATGTTCAGTGGGGTACTTCAGGGGCAGAATACCTCTCTTGCTCTGAGCCTCATCCCCCACGTAGCTGTCTTTCTGGCCCATACCCACCATCACACCCTGATGTTTGGGGCACCCAACAATGGAGGGGAAGACAGCCCAAGGGGCATCCTCTCTGGCAAAGCCAGATTTGCACATGCCAGAACCATTGTCAACAATGAGAGCAGCCATATCATCATCCATGGCAAACTTTGAAGTGGCAAGTTTAAACCCTTAAGAAAGAGAGGAGGTGGTGCCGCACCTGGAGGCAGGGGAAAGCGAGTGCACTCTGGGTAGGAGAGCTCACAGCTACCTGGTATGTGTTTTATTGCATGAGTCAAACAAAATTACTTTTTTCCAGTTGGTTGCTATGATTGAAATCTTTTACACATGGAAATTGAGTGGCCTTTAACTGGAAGAGGGCAATTAGGTGGCAAAATAGACAGAGTACTGGCCATGAAGTCAAGAGGTCCTAAGTTCAAATTCAGTCTCAGATACTTACTAGCTGTGTGACTCTGGGCAAGTCCCTTAACCCTGTTTAGCCTTAGTTCCTCATCTGTAAAATGATCTGGAGAAGGAAATGGCAAAACCACTCCAGTGTCTTTGCCAAGAAAACGCCGAGTGGGTCATGGAGAGTAAGACAGACGGACGGGAATGACTCTACAACCACAACAAAATAGTTGGAAGGTCTCTGTGTACTAGATGAAGAGCTCAAAATATCAGGTTTATCTCTAAAGGGGAAGCCTTTGTATTTATATCTCCAGTAGCTTTCTTGACAGATCACTACCATAGCTCAGTAGGCAAAATGACCTCTTTTAGTAGGATTTCAAAATTACGGTAAATCTATTTTTATCAGACTTTGTACTAACAAAATAAATTGGCATTTAGATGTGGGCAGTTGCAGGATTTAATTCCTGAGTAGGATTTCAGAAATTATATCCTGCAACTAAATTAAATAAATGTGATTGAACATCTTCATCTGTGGACATTGGAAGGATCTTGTTTCATCTGAATCTAAAAAATGAATATCTGTGGTAGAATTACCCTATTGCCTCCTAACATTAGCTTTGGGCAACCAGGAATATCATGAGAAGTTCCTTTTCTGTCAGAAAAGAGTCCCAACTTGTTGAAAAAGGCATTTCTAACTCCTTCTCTCTGACTTTCTGTATAGCTTCATAGATTATCATTGCACTTGATAATCTCCAGTGGTTTCCCCTTGCCTACAGCCCACATTTTTTATGCTAGCATGCAAAGCTCACCATTTTAGGATGACTAGGTTTGTAACAAACCTTACTTATTTTTTAAGTTTTCTAGCTATTAACAGCAGCATCAAAATTTAAATCTATTTGTTTTTCTTTCTAAATCCCACTTTCAGTCTTAGAACAGAAATATCAGGGTGCTCTGTCACTCATTTTTGGTGGTCAGTATTGGGGCACAAGCAATTAAAAAAATTGTTTTTGGTGGTCTATAATTGTAAATGGTGTTTTTATTTCCTTTCCGAAGGAAACTCTTCCTCCTCTTTCATTTACAATCCAATGTAAATTTAAAATGTTAGCCAATACCCCCCTACCCCCAGCTGTCTGCATGCAAATCCTTGTTGACCTTATCAGTTCCTAGCAGGGCGTAAGGTACTGTATGTCACAAAGAATCCTTGCTTGGAATGTGTTCCTGTGTTTTAATAGCAAAAACTGGGTATCTGAATCTGCTTAGGCCTTTTTCTTAAAGAGAGTATTTCTTATACCAGTGCTCCTAGGTTAGACAAGCCTGAGATAATGGATTTACTGAAAAACCTAGTCAATTGCTAGGAACACTACTGAATTATTAAGAATTAATATTTTATTCCTGTACTGCACATCCCAGGAACAATTTATAACAATTATTACTGCATTTAGATTTTTTAATCTTGCAAATTTGTAAGGCTGACCTATGGGGCGGTAGGTAGTGTGGGCCCATATATACCTTGCATATGGACCTGGTCTTCAGCTTAAAATCTCACAGTATTCTGAACCTCTAATTACCTTATCATTTGAAGGAAATGGATTCAGAAGATTTTGAAAGTAATGTATAATCAATATTTTACTGGCAACTTCAAAGTATTCACTTTAGTACATATAACCAAGCATTTCCTCTAATCTGAGAAAAGAAAATGTGACTTTAGATTCTATCTTCCTGTGTTCTTATGGGGAGACAGTGATGTACATACATGGTCCTGCTTCTGAGCCCAGCCCTTACAGCCAGGGCAATAATTCCCATGGAGAAGGAGCCAGCCATCTCTACCAACTGCTGACCAACTGCCATTCACAGAGCAGTTAGGCCAGTCTAGCTGAAGCAGCAGGGTACCTTGAGGGGAGGCATGAGGTAGTATGTGCTAGGGAGATCAAACTACAACCACTATTATCTTGACCACCATCACTCTTTGGACCCTGATGGATGTAGTTTAGATTCCTGAATCCAAGAGCCTTGGGAATACCAGTTATTCCCTCCCCGCAAATGGTTAGCTGTGCTTCCAGCCCAGTCTTTCTAGCCATCATTCAAGAGAGACAGTGTGGAGAGTGAAGCCACCTTCTTTATCACCATTGGCTACAATAGGCAGATAAACACAGGAGTCTTGCAAATGGCAGCACTCCCCTCATCCCTATACCTCCAGTCCATCCAGTGTAGCCTTCAAAACCATTCTCTTGGGAGGTGACTCCTATGGAGAGAGGGCCAGTCATCCCCACTAGCTATCAACCATTTGCCACTCAGGGCACAGGCAGCTAGCCACCCTTGCATGCACTAGGTAGACCAGACAACTACCACCACCTGGTCAACCATCACCCTTTAGACCCTGATGAAGACAGCCCAAGTTCTTGAATCTAAGTGCCTTGAGAACAGTGGTTCTACCAGCCCAGTGTCCACGACCATCATTCCTGCTATATGGGAAACTACCCCTACATGGATGCAGCCTGGCAACTGCACCTGTGGGTACATTACCCTCAGCTATTGAAGACCCAGAAAAGAAATTCTTGTCACCAAAGTCCTTGGTGTTGTCAAGTCCTTAAATCATTCACCATCAGAAATTGCTATGATTTTAATCAATGGAAATAACAAAAATAAATCTTTGCTCTCAGCTGTTGTTGCTCCCCTCCTTGCATAGGGCATTTCCATCTGACTTGTAGCTGAAGCCTCCCTCCATCAGAAAGTGAACTTCCTGAGGGTAGGCATTATTTTTTCTATTTATATCTCCAGTGCCTGGCACACAGTAGGTGCTTAATAAATGCCTTATTAATTATTCATTCACATTTTCATATTCTTCCATTCAACAAGCATCTATCTAGTAACTATTATTTTTGCCAGCCATTGAGAATACCAAGATAAAAACAAAATCTTTGTTGCCCTCTCCTCAAATGTACAAACATAAATATGAGATACATAGAAAATACAAAGTAAACAAATAATTACCAAAGTAAATACAAGATAATTTGGGGGAGGCACTAACAATTGGGAGGGTCAGGAAAAGTGGGAGGTGACATTGACCTGAAATGTGAAGGAAGCTAGGGTGTCTACGAAATGATGTAAGTAGGGAAGGTACTCCAGGAATGGGAGACAGTCTATGCAGAGGAGTGGAAGTGAGCATTGCAAGTTTCTGTGTAGGAAATAAGTAGGTCAGCTTGACTGGAACACAGAATTCATAAAAGAAAGTAGTATGTATCAGCTTGGAAAGGTAGTCTAAAACCAGATTGGAAAGGACCTTAAATGCTAAACAAGGGAGTTTGCATTTAATTCTAGAGGCAATGGAGCATAACTGGGGCTTTTGGAGCAGGGGAGTGATATGGTCAGGTTTATTTGTACTTCAGAACTTTCAAGCTGGCAGTTGTAAGGGGGAATGGACTGGAAAAAAAAAAGGAGAGACTGAGAAGCCCGCTGGGTGGTTCAGTGGACACAGCTTCAGCCTTGATGTTGGGGGGAGTTGAGTTCAAATTTGTTCTCAGACACTAACTATGTGACCCTGAGCAAGTCACTTAACCCCAATTGCCTTCACAAAAAAAAAAAAGAGAGAGGGAGAACAATTACGAGAGCGTTGTACTAGTATAGACAAGAAGTTGATAACATCAATAAGGGGGGCATCTGTGTGAGCGGAGGTAAGAAGAAAGTATGAAAGATGTGGAGGAAGAATTAACCAGATTTGGCAAATGATTTAGAATGAAGAGGAGGGAAGAGTCTTAGTTT
Source organism: Potorous gilbertii (assembly GCA_028658325.1). NCBI lineage: Eukaryota > Metazoa > Chordata > Mammalia > Diprotodontia > Potoroidae > Potorous > Potorous gilbertii. The sequence goes on along the minus strand of CM053770.1, from coordinate 417,140,148 downwards.
GAAACCCCGGGTGACCAGAAGAATGATGATGCCCGCAACAAAAAAGGGGAAAGTCTGGTGCGGGAGGGAGAATGGATTGTGTTTGGGACTAGTTGAGTTTGAGATACCTATGGAAAAAGTAATTAGAAATGTTCAGTGGGCAGAAAATTTTGTGGAAATGAACTTGAAGAAAGAGGGTAGGGTTGGATATGTAGATCTGGGATTCAGTTGTATAGATTTGACAATTAAATTCATGAGAGATGATGAGATGACTGTGAGAGAGTATAGAAGGGGAAAAGCATAGCCCCCCTCATCAACCTTGGAAAAAGTACTCCCACAGAGGATGGGACATGAACGATGATCTAGCAAAGGAAATTTGGGAGTTATCAGACAAGAAAAGAAAAAGGCATAGTGAAATCATAAAAATTCAGAGAAGAGGCAGTATCCAGAAGGCATGGGTAGTCAACAGTATAATCAAGCCATCAACATGCATTTATTAAGCACCACTGTAAGCTAGTCGTTGGGGGACACAAAGCAATCTTGCCTTGAAGGAGTTTACATTCTATCAAAGAAAATGGAATGAACTTTGGAAACTATATATAATAACAATATCATTGCACATATTTTCCCATTTCAGACTAAGACATCATACAAACGTGTTCATTTTTATTTAAAATGTATATGAAATAGATTTGGTCTTTGGTTACTAAACAACCCTACCTATAGTACTTACCCATCAATAAGAACTTTTAAAAGTGAAAATGACAAAACCAAAATTTTGCTCTATCATTTGACACAGCTGTTGAGCATTTATCTCACTAATTCTCCTGGCATATATATTTATAGTAGATTTAATGATGAGAATCCTCACGTGTAGCCTACTTCCTGGGGTCCAGGTGAGCTATGATATACATACTAGTTGAAAACTACAACATTCACACCTTTCTATTTTTTACTGACTCATTTTCTTATTAATTCTCTAGGAAAGTTCTGAGGCATTCACAGGGTATGTTTTGTTACTGCCTCATAAATTAATAGAAATTCATAATCTCTTCTTAATCAATTAGCTTGGAGGTCAGTTACCAGCTTAAAAGTTAACCAGAGAAATCTCCTTTCTTATTGACTTTTGATCATCACTCAACCTTAATTTCAGTCTCCTTGGTCTCATAGGTTTAAACAAAGGATCCGTGATATTAGGATATCAAATAATACTGCAAAGACATAGATAAGTACTTACAATCTATTGTCAGTAAGAAAAATTCATAGCCAGAGCCACTTCTGTGCTCTTCAGAAGGAAGTAAAAGAGAAAAAATGGAATTCCCTCACCAATGCTGCCACTTAATCTTTTCAAACCTTAAAACACAGTTCTTTCTCAGGATGGAAGTACAAGTCTCAAGATCTCTCATCATAATATTGCATTTAAAAATAATAGTTAAGCTTGGTTTTTTCATAGTATCTCCGCAAGTAGTTTCACATGTTAACAGCTAACTCTAATTTTCCTCTCCAAGACTTTTCACCCATGACACTAACTTTCATTTTGTTTCCTCAAGAAATGTCAATCTTCTTATAAGACCTCCACCCACTCTTCCTGCCAGTGTAGCAAATTGTCAGCTCATCAAATTTTCTTCCCTCTTACATATATGATGAAAATATTGATAGTCTTTGTGGAAGCAGTTATTGAAGCTGGTGTTGTATATTAATTAGATGAATTTTATTGTGATTGTTCAACTGTTTCACTTGTGTTCAATTCTTCGTGACCCCATTTGGGGTTTTCTTGGCAGAGATACTGGAGTGATTTGCCATTTCCTTCCCTAGTTTGTTTGATAGCTGAGGAAACTGAGTCAACCAGAATGCCCAGGGTCACGCAGCTAACAAGCCTGAGGCCGCATTTGAACTCGGGTCTTACTGACTCCAAGCCTCACACTCTAAACACTGTGCCGCCTAGCACCCCAAATTAGACCATAATATTGTCATATACCAATAACTTTTGATATGTTTATTATCAACTTATTATTTTCAGTTTTACTTATGACTGTTTTCCAGTTATTGAAGAAGCTGATGAAAAGAGGTAATTTAGTCTATTAAATTGTTATGCACACAACTTAAAAAATATTTTCCACCTTTAAGCAATTCTAATATATTAAGTTTGAAAAGCTTCATAATAACTATGAAGAGAGTTTGAAAAATAATAGCCTCAATTTTTCTGTACCAAGGCTACCTGCATAACCTGTATTTAAGATCCCAGGTACTGAGAACACTAGATGCTGCTAACATTGAGTTGCTCTTGAAAGAAAACAATTGATAACATTTATACAACAGCAGTTCACATATAGATTACTCAGTGGACCATACTTAATTTATATCTTAGAAGAGCCATGATTTCATCTACTTTGGTATTTCTTCTACTTCTGGTTTTCTACGTAGCTTTCCCTATGCATGCCCAATCTATCCAAGGTGGTAAGGGCATTCCTGTTATTCTCTGGTATTCTTGCTCTCAAAACTATGCCACTCAAGTTGTCTTGCTTCATATTATTATATGACTGTTTATTGTCAACTATATCTATGAAATATACTGTTATTTCTCCCTTGTCTTTCATTATTATACAACTGGCATGGGTTTACATCATTTCTTGCACACAGATGTTCGTTTTTAATATGCTTGAGTCTGCTTGTACCCATGAGATGTGTCATTTCTCATTTTTCTTTTGGATTGTTTGCTAACTTGGAGTCTTCTAGGATGTTTGTGTTGAAGGATTCACAGCTTTGTGGTACCATTGGGAGATATCACTATTGAAGATAATGGGCTTTTGTAGCAACACGCAATTTGTCATCAGTAAAATCAGTTTCTGGTCTACATTTGAGTCTCTTTGATGTTTAATTGTTATGGTTCAGTTGTTTTAGTGTTGTCTATTTATGACTCTATCTAGGACTTATTTATGACTCTATCTAGGACTTGGCAGAGATGCTAGAGTGGTCTGCCATTTTTCTTCAGCTCATTTGACAGATGAGGAAACAGGCAAACAGGGTAAAGTGACTTGTCTAGGGTCACACAGCAGATAAGGGTCTGAGGCCAGATTTGAACTCAAGAAGATGAGTCCTCCTGATTTTAGACCTGACAGTCTATCCAGCTTCATCTGGGCAGCATGTCTTTTTCATCCACTTTGTTTCTGAAGTGTGATTGATTAGTCCAAGATGAGATTTTTCACTGAAGAGTCTATTATGCACTTAGTTCAAATCAATATGTAGAATGTAATCTACAAATATGAAAATTTACAGAATCTCACCATCCGGAGGAAATCCTTTCACAGAGCATTTTTCATGAAACTGGAAAATAGTATCATGGAAATTTGGTAATTTTGAATACTCTGCTCTTTACTTAGGCTGTAGGTTTTCAAAGTGTTATCCCAGTTTTTGTCTCTACCTTTGTTTAGCTAATTAGCTGATCAACCACTTTTCTGAGGTCTTCCCTTGTTCTTTAACCTTTAAATTAGGTTAGAAAGTTAAAAGAAGTTCATTAAGAAAATAGAGCGTAACATAGTGAACAACTGTTCAACTGTTGTTGAATAAATGTTTGTAGGAACACTAAGAATGCTAGCTGAGGCTTACAATGGATAGTAAGACTTCATTAAATAACAGAACCGTAGAGTTGGAATAAAGTACTGTGGGACCCCTAGACCAAACCTTGTCTGAACAGAATCCCCTGTAAAATACCCCAAAATGTACTCAACTAGTTTACAGTTGAAAATTGGAATGGTCATCTAGTATAAAATGAAATGGCAGATGAATAGTGTTTCATATTTCTCTCTCTCAAAATAAACCAAAAAAGTACTGTTTCATGACTTTAAAAATTTACTTGTTTGATGAGTTAATGACCTTCATTTATTTTTTAAAAGATTCTATCTGTTTCAGAAAAATGCTCATTTCCATGAAGATTTTTAGGAAGTGTGAGAAAAACAACAACATGGCACCCCAATTATAGTTTTAAGAGTCTGTGGTTCCAGTCTTTCTAGTATTAGTCAACACTCTATCTTTGTTATGAATTCTTCTCCCCTAAAAATATGCTCCATGAAACACATTCTCTCTCTCTCTCTCTTCTCTCTCTCTCTCTCTCTCTCTCTCTCTCTCTCTCTCTCTGTATGTGTATATATATATATGTATATATATATCTCGAAGTCATGTAATGGAAATGGAAATTTCTAATCCAAAATAATGCAATAGCAGCTAATATAGTAAATTCTTACCAGTTTCTGTAGTCTGAATTAATGAAAAGTCAGAATTATTTCATTTTTAAATGGCATTTTAATTACATCTAACCATAAATGTTGACTCTCTGCTAGTCCTACTACTACTTTAATGGGTAAAAAAAGGAATCATTTATAATTAGCATATCAATTGTTTATAGTGAATCAATACTTCTAGAACAAATTAAACTTGTCCATGTAACTTTGATTACACTTTTCATCTGTTTGATAAATTCTTTTTCAGCCATAGAAAGAATAAAGATGAACTTGAGTCCCATCCCTATCCATTATTATAAATTCCAAATGAGTGGGGCATAGATATATTTTATATTTTATTGTATTTCATTTAATCAGCAATTCCATGTTGTATGCTTCCTGTGTAGCCAGGGCTGGTCAGGAAAATGGTGTTATAATCATCAAAAACCTCTTATTTCCTCTACATTATTTTCCTATTTCCTAGACTAGCATTCATCTTAAAAGATTTGTACAAGAAAGTTTGGCATTCTTTTATATTTTCAGATGCCATATTCTAATAGAATTGTACTCCCTGGATGGCACTCATCTGAATTGCATCTTCCTTTATAAGAACTGCATATCTCAATCTTATCAGATTTATTAGAAATGTTCTGTTTGAAGTGTAGGAAAGAACAGGGATGAATATAAATGATCAGCTACCGATGCAGATCCTTTCCTGTGCTACCATTGCATTGGTTTACATGCTAACATTCATTACCCAGTTTACAAATCACTCATTGGGAAGTAGTGCTTTGGGTAAATTACCCTAAGAGGCCCCTTTTACCCTGTGGGGCAGGCAGGTTAGCCTGAAGGAGAAACAAGAGGTGGCATGTGCTATTTATGTCAAACCACCACCACCTCTCCTCAGACTCTGATAGAGATAATTCAGGTTCCAGAACCCAAGAGCCTTGGAAATAGCAATGTCCTCCCAGGCTCTTCAGTCATCACTGAAGGAAGCAATTATTGTGGAGAAGGGACTCACTTTCTTTGCCACCACCAATACCAACCTTGACCAACTTCCACCAATGGGAAGGTAAGCCCGAGTCCCTGCTAACTGCTTCTTCAGGTACCACAATTGTCAACAGCCACAGCTACTAAAGACCTGGAAAACAAAGCTGTTGCCTGCTACTAAAGTTCTTGGCAGTCAGGTAGTTCAGTATTAGAAGTGGATATGAATCAGGAGAAATTACATTGAGGGAGATGCATCGCCATCTGTTTGCCATAGCCTCCTAAGGACTATGGGGTTTTTCTGTCTGACTTGCTGTTGAAACCTATATGTCTTACCTCCCCCATCAGGGTGGGTAGAAATACTTTGAGAGCACTTTCTGTCTTGCATTTCTAGTTATATCCTCAGTGTTTTGCACATTTATAGGTTTTTTTTAATCCATCCATCCATCCATCCATCCATGCCAGTGTTGCAATTCTGAGTGTGCTATGGTCCTGTGGATGTAAATATGATAACTTTAGTTATCATAGTGTCAATGTGATGATGTTGATTTTGAGGACATTTTTGACAGGACTGCGAGACACAGAATAAGTCAGGGGATTTACTAGTTTGAGGGCAGAGAGAGTAATAAAAAGGTAGAAACTTTAGACTAACAGCCCCAAGGTTCTAATTAGAATGTCCTGATGGAGTCTTTCCTGCCTATTTCTTAAGGTAAGACAATACCAACACTCTCCTCGTTGATGTCATTTATTGAACCTTCAGCATACTCTTTCATGTTTGTCAGTAACTATACTAGTTACAGTTCAGACACTGGTTTAGAGTTGTTTGTTAGTTTTTTGTTTGTTTGTTGTTTTTTTTTTGTCTAGACTTAACCTCAGCCATCACTTTTTGATTACTTCACGATGATGGCTCACATCTAACACTCTGGCTTCCTCTTTGTCTCCATTGGTTCCTATTCCTGTCATGCACAAGGATGACATCAGAATTTAGAGGTGGAATGGTTATAGTCCTGCTCCCTCCTTTTACAAGTGAAGAAACTCAAGAGATGAAGTGACTTTGCCAAGTTCTCATAGGTGGTAAGGGGCAAAACTAAAATTAGCAAAAGCAAAGCCCAAAACCCAACCCAGGTTTTCTAAATCTGAAACCAGTATTCTCTCCATGATACCATGCTCATACTCCCACTACCATAGGTCAGACTATCATTTCCCCTTGCCTAAAGTGGTGAAACAGACACCTTTTGAGTTTCCCTGCTTCCAGGCTTTCTCCTCTCCAATACATCCTTTACATAATTGACAATATTAATCTTCCAACTGCTCATATAATTCACTTCTCTAGTCAAAAACATACATACTTCTTAACCTGGCATTTAACTTTACACAACTGGGCTCTAACCTACTTTCCTGTCTTATTTCATTCTATTCCTCTTTATACATCCTCTTCCTTTCAGCTGGACAAGACATCAAACTGTTCCATGATCTCATCCTGTTCCACTCATGTCTGTGTGTTTGCATGGGCCACTCCCCTCCTCACCCCCCCCCAAGCCCTAGAATAGCCTCTCTATACATTAAAGTCTATTGAAGCCCATTGAAATCCTTCTCTTTCTCAGGTTCTACCATCACCACTTCATCTCTGATACCTGCAACTGAAAATCCCACCTCCATCTCTCATCAAATTCTCTCCATGTATTTTGTGTGGATCTTATCTTTGCCCTTATGTTCTGCTGGGTAATATTTATTGCATACATGTTTATCCTCCATCCAGTAAACTCCTCCAGAAATAAGGAGTATGTGGGCTTATTGTTTTGTATTGCTGTTTTTTAAGTTTTTGTTATCCTTAGCACCTACCACAGAGCTTTTTCTATGTTGGCACTTCAATAAATCTTAGGAATTTCATTCAATCTAGCAAACTCATGGGAAGGAGATTTTTTTTTTGGGTCAAGTGAGTCTTTTTAATCATCATTCAAATCATAGCACAGAGGCAGTTTCTTACTCTGTAGGTCTTAGAACTGCTTAGTTGGCAATTCAATGTTTTTTCCTATTTATTTCACCAGACCCTTTTTTGTTTCTTCCATTTCTGTCTGAATCCTGCAGTAGGCATGATTAGTAAAGTGGTGAACAGATAATGGAACTTATGACAATTGGGCATAAGTATTTGGTTGAAAATCTTGCCATAATTTCCAAGGATTCCATTTACCTCTTTAGGATCCTCTACTGACATGTTCATTTTTAACTGAGTTCATTCAACACAGTTCAAATAAAGAACATTTATTATGTATGTGCCAGGCACTGAGGATACATAGATGAAAAATAACTCAAGGTGCTGGAAGAAATAGCTGTGTGACCTTGGGCAAGTCACATAATCTTGTTTTCCTCAGTTTCCTCATCTGTAAAATAAGCTGGAAAATGAAATGGCAAACCACTCCAGCATCTTTGCCAAGAAAACCCCTAATGGGATCGCAAAGAGTTGGACACGACTGAAATGAATGAACAACAGTAACAATAACTAACTTGAAGAATTGTCTGTAAAAAACCATTGGCAGTTTCACCTATTCATGATTATGAACATGGTTCCCAGAGTCTAGTGATCAGGAAGGCTAAAATGAGATGGATTGTACCATTCACTTTCTTTAAATACCTTGGCAACATTTGGGTTATGTAAATACATGTCTCTGGCTCAAGAATTAGTTATTGAAAAACATTTATTAAGTGCCAGGGACACAAAGGAAAAACTGAGATGCTGCCTGCCCCCAAGTAGCTTATACTTGGATTAAGAGAAACAATACATAGGAAAAAGTTCAACTTCAGGGCAGATGGAAGAGGCTCCAAGCCCTAAAAGTACAATGGCAGATCTGGTGCCAGATCCAGAGATCTTTAAGAAGAAGCATATTTATAGCCAAGACACCATAAAAAATCAGCAGTGATTGATAAACAGGCAGAAGTCAAGAGGAGAAATAAGTTAAAGAAAAGGCCCATCTCAGTGGACAAATATTTCCTAACAGACAACTGAATCAATCATCCAACTGGAAAATTTTGTGGAAAGCTAATTCCTAGAAGTAGTTTAAATCCTAATTTGAGAAATTCTGTTCTTAAATTTTATCTTATGGCTTCCTGCAAGAAAGATGTTATTAATTACCTCAGTTTCTTCATTTAAGCAGTGTCATGGTTTAAATAGTGTTTGACCCTTGGATAGACTTTTTTAAAAAACAACAACTAGTATGAATTACGTACCATTTGATATGGATGAATGAAAAATTATTTATTAAGCATTTACCAAAGGTCAGGCACTGTGCTAAACTGAGAATATGAACACGAAAAGTAAGACAGTCTCTGCCTTCAAGGAGTTTATATTCTAATAGAGGAAGATTATATATATGTGTGTGTGTGTGTGTGTACATATATACATATATACATATATGTGTGTATATATATCTGTAGGAACTGGAGATCCGAGAAGGTTATTTTGGTCAGAGACATCAACAGGGATGGTGAATGTAGTTTTAAGGTGATTAATTGACTCCTCTTTTCCAATAATGGTTGGGTTGATTTGATTACCACTTCTAGAGCTGAAGGTGGAATTTGTGGAGATGAAGGGGATAAAAGGAAAAGGGTACTCACAGAGTCTTCTGCCAGGGAGCACAGTGTCCTGAATCAGGGCTAGCTGGGTAGGAAGCTCAGTGATTAGAAGCCCAGGACCCTAGGGAGGAAGCTGGTATATCTGCTGGGGGATGAAAGCTGGAGTATATGGCATAAAGATAGTTGGGAATGAGATTTTGAAGGTCGTAGTCTCACCTTAGTCTCTATGTATGTGCCCTGATTTTATGCCTTATTGTCATAGGATCATAAATTGGGATCTGAAAGGGATCTTGAAGGTAAAATTCCAACCCCCTCATCTTACAGATGAGGAAACTGAGACTGAAAGAGGTTAAACGTCTTGCCTGTGGTCACATATTTTAACGTCTAAGACAGGATTTCAGTTTAGTTCGTTTCTAAACACTCCATCTTCTGCCTCAAGTTTAAAAAGAAAAACTGGATACCTTGAATTATTGACAAGATGAGTAAAGCAGATCTATAGAACACTAAATTTTTATAAAGTAGCTTTATCTAACACATGTGAAAGTTTGTATCATCTACTATAAATAAAATGTAACTACCAGTTAGAATTCAAGGACAAGCGAGCCCAAGGGAATTTTTGTTGTGGGCTTTGTGATTTACTAGAATTTATGTCAACATATTTAATCTGATATTATACTACATTTGCAGCTTGGTTTTGTGATACCTAATGAATGGTTAGAGGCTCTGCATGGTTAAGGACCTAGTTCACATTCAAATGAACATGTAGGGTAGAATGGACTCCTTGGAACCTTCAAGTGCTTGACATGTGTGTTGAAGATTTATAGAAATGTTAGAAAATGCCCTCCAGGGACTTGGAACTTCCTGGATGATGGCCCTATTACTCCTGAAATAGTGTTCACTGTTTGTGGGACACACTTGACACAAAGACATTCAAATGAAGAACATCAGAGTGAACTTGCCCTCCTTGGTTTTTACTTAGAAGGTCAAGCATTCTTTCAGAGCTATGTTGGCAGCTATGAATAATACTTCAGAAATAGGTGTGCTGCAGAGCAAAAGACATCAGCAAATGTTGGGATCATGGTTGATAGTGAGAGTACCCCTGAAGGGAGCCTGAGGGTGGTTGAGAAACTGCAAGCAGTGTGTTGGCAGCCTGAAATAACTGGGAATCCACATACACTATCAATTCAATTGAGCAAACGCTTATTAAACACCTAATATATACCTAGCATTGTAGTAGGCAGCTTGAATATAGAACCTTATGGAGCTTATATACAAATGATAACAGTATATGTGATACAAATATATAAAATATAAAATAATTCACAAATAGTTACGATAGAAAATGGAACATAATGTGTGTATAAGAGAGTTGGGAGGGATACAAGAGAGAGAGAAAGAGAGAGAGAGAAGACTATTTCTGACTGAGGATGGGAATGGGGGAAGGGAAAGCTATGGATTAGGGAAGGTTTCATAGAGGAGATAATATATTAGATTCCTACTAAAATTATCTCATATTTTTTTTTACCCTATACTCATGTTTGCATATGTTGCCTATCCCAGCTAAACCGTAAGTTCCTTGAAGGTAAGGACTTTCATTTTTATCTTGGGATCTACAGCACAATGCTTATATATGGGAGATATTTAGGAAATCTTTGTTTATTGATTGATTATTTGCCCTTGGAGGACAGATAAGATTTTAACAGGTTGATAAAGAGATTAGAATGCTACATATGTAATTTCCAAAGAAAATTTTTTTTAAGAATTCACATAAAATTATGACTATCAAATTCAAATAGCAACAGAGGTTACTAAATCATACTTACGGATGCCTAAGGGCTGCACACTGTCTTAGAAAACCACATATTAACACTATCTGTGTTCTATGGTATTTTTATTTATTTCTGTTAAATATATTCTAATTGCATTTTAAATTGGTTCAGGACACAGTGGAGAGTTTGTAAGCTGCACATTTGACACCTCTGAAATATTAGAAGTGAAGTAAAGCATACTTCAGGGAAGTAGATGAAGAACTAAGATATAACAAATTAAATTCTTTTTTTATAGTGATCTCCCATAATTACCAGTGGAAATCAGTAAATGGAAGGAAACATCATTTTGAGACCTCTAAGTCTCATCAAAAAGCAAATAATTTAACACTATGCAGTGTATATGTAATTTAAGAGTGATATAGTATGGATCCCCCATGTAAATTAATTTATATTGATATAGAAGCCCTTTAATAATAAGATCTGTCCCTTTCTCATTTAATATTTTGAAATGTCTTAGACTTTTAAAAAGGGGGAAAATGAGTACAGGTTTATCCAATCAAGCAATTGAGGGGAGAGGGGAAGAGGAAATCAAGGTTAAATGACTTGCACAGGGTCACAGAGCTAGTAAGTGTTTTGAGGTCAAATTTGAATTCAGATCCTTCTGACTCCAAGGCTGGTGCTCTATCTACTGAACCACCAGAAAAAAATTTTTAACCCACTCACGGATTGAATTGTTTTACAAATTTATGGCCAGCAAATAATAGCCCCAGAAAATAAGAGTGAATGAATCCTTCATGTATATTGTTTAGCATGACTAGTTAACTCAGTGGTATGTACCACATTGCTAACTAAGCCAACATCATTAGTTTGATACCCATAGGTACCAATAGTTATTTCTCTTTATAGTTGCTGGTTACAAACTGGTGCAAATCTATCAGCAATCTAGGGAAAGGGGAGGGGGAAAGTAAACGATAACTTATTCTAACATTAGGTTAGTGGCATCATCTTCATATCTGCATGTGCATTTAAAGTCTACTTTAAAAGAGATTTCTTAAAAATTATAACCCTTTGTTTTATCAGTTTAAACATAAAACTGTGATCCTCCCTCATTGAAGTACTGGAAAATTTTGTATCTTTCACATAAAATGTGAAATCTTTATTAATGGTAAGACAGTGATTCTCAAAGTGTGGTCTGAAGGTCTATGAGATCCTTTCAGGGGATCATAACAAAGACATTTGTTTGCCTATTAAAATACTCCTTGATTTTCCAACAAGAATGCCAGATTTTCTTCATGTATTTCAACCAAAACAAGATTTCAACACATTGAATGTGGTAGAAATACAGTAAGTAGAATGAAGAATTCAGCTGTCTTTAAGTAAGCCAAACATGAGGTTTGCAAAAATATGTAAAACTGAATTAACCTTCTCATTAATTTTTTCCTTTAAAATATAGCTATTTTTCCAAAAATAGTATTTTTGTTAAGATGTAATAGATTTATCATTATTTTAAATGAACTGATGAATAAATATTTTAAAATTTTATCAGTTTTCATTTCTAGTTCAGTAAGGTGGCACGGTGGATAGATAGAGTGCTGGGCACGAAGTCAGGAAGATTTATCTTCCTGAGTTCAAATCTGACTTCAGAAACTTATTAGCTGTGTGACTTTGGGCAAGTCCCTTTACACTGTTTGCCTCAGTTTACTCATCTATAAAATGAGCTAGAGAAGGAATTGGCAAACCACTGTAGAATTTTTGCCAAAAAACCTCAAATGGGGTCACAAAGAATCAGGCACTGCTGAAATGACTGAATGACAGAACAACAAACTATTGACAGCTGTAACCCACATAAACTAAATCCCTTTGGACTCCTCAATAATTTTTACAAGTGTAAAGGAGTCCTGAGACCAGAGTTTGAGAATCATAGAACTGTTAGGTTTTTATTGTCTTAGATATCTCTAATCTCCCTCACCCTCCACTTCACCACTAGGTTATATAAAAAGAGAATATACATACCTATGTATATTCACTCTATTAATTTTTCATAGAATCTAAATGAAGAATGCTTCATAGGTGCTCTAGGAACAAGTATTCATGATTACATTTATATTCATATTTCTTTAGATTTATTTTGATAGAAAAGGAAGGTCTCCAGCTACCACCCAATCCCACTCTAAGGGCACTTAACATAATTGGATTAAAGATTAAAATGAAAAATAAAAAAGGGAACTGACTCTGGCTCTTATATGGTTACCAGTAAGCAAGTGACAGCAAATTTGTTGGGAATCAACAGTGTATTTGTAACAGCATTAGACACTTGAGAAGAAACAGTCATTTGGGTTACTATACTTATCAAATATTGATTCTATGTATTTATGAAACTGGACACAAAATTATATAATATCAAGGTGAAATGATGATAAAGCTTTATAGTTCTGTGATAATTTATAGTTTTTAAAGGACTTTCACAAATACCTTATTTGATGATTTTGTACCTCATAGCCACAAAAGAATGGACTCTACAGATGGAAAGAGTTTTTTGTTTCTTTGGTTCTGTTAATAGATACTCTTAATTCCTCAGTGAATACCAAAGGAAAACTCCCATATATCAGAAATAACATAGTATTTGGAAAATAGAAAGTGTTAACTATTACAGTAAAAGGAATTTTAATAATAATAATTTAGTTTCCTTTTTTTAGTGACAAAAAGAAATATATGTTCTCTCCTACCACTTGAGCAATGTTTGTTATTAAGGAAAAGTATGGGTAAATTCTGCAGTATGGAGGTGCTGCTTAGGAGTGAAAGAATCATCAAATGTCAGATTTAGGAGAGACTTCAGGGGTCATCTAGTTCAACTCTGGCATAGGTCTAAGTTTTTCCATTTCTTTTTCTTTAATTAATACTATTTATTTTCAGTGTTCTACAATCACTACCATATAACTTAGATTTTTTTTCTCCTCCCTCCCTCTTCCATCCCTGAGACTGCATACAATTTTATATAGGTTCTACACATACATTCCTAATAAATACATTTTCACTATAATCATGCTGTGTAGAAGAATTAAAATGAATGGGAGAAATCATATAACAAACCAAAACATAAACATAAACACACACACAAAAAATGATCTGCTACATTCTGCAATTGAATTCCATAGTTCTTTTTCTGGATATGGAAGGCATTTTGCCTTAAAAGACCTTTGGGATTTTTTTAAGTCTTTGCATTACAATGAAGTTCCAAGTCTGTCAGAAAAAACTAGCACACTGTGGTCCTTGCTGTGCACAAAGTTCTCCTGGTTCTGCTCCTTTCACTCAGCATCACATTATATAAGTCTTTCCAGGCCTCCCTGAAGTCTTCCTGTTCATCATTTCTTGTAGCACAATAGTACTCCCTTACATTCATTTACCATAATTTATTCAGCCATTCCCCAATTGATGGGCATCCCCTTGATTTCCAGTTTTGGGCCACCACAAAGAGTGCTGCTATAAATATTTTTGTACATGTGAGACCCTTTCCCATTTTTATGATATCTTGGGAATACATTCCTAGAATTGGTATTGCTGGGTCAAAGGGTATGCATATTTTTGTAGTCCTTTGGGCATAGTTCCAAACTGCTCTCCAGAATGGTTGGATCAGCTCACAGCTCCACCAACAATGAATTAGTGTTCCACCTCTCCCACATCCTCTCCAACATTTATTATCTTCCTGTTCTGTCATCTTCGCCAATCTGATAGGTGTGATATAGTACCTCAGAGTTGTTTTGATTTTCTTCTCTCTAAGTAATAGTAATTTAGAGCATTTTTTGTATGACTATAGCTGTCTTTAATTTCTTCCTCTGAAAACTGCCTGTTCATATCCTTTGAGCATTTATCCATTGGGAAATGACTTGTATTTTGTATATTTGACTCAATTCTCTATATATTCTAGAAATGAGACCTTTATCACAGACACTAACTGCAAAAATTCTTTTCCGGTTTTCTTCATCCCTCTGAATCTTGGTTAGCTTTTCCATTTCTTATGTCTTGGTGCTTTAATGACTGTGATTTTTGTCCATATGAATATTCCCTCCACTGATATAGGTCTCAAGCCATTCCTGCTTGTGGCATGTTCACCCATAGAGCCTACCATTAGTATATACCCAATATTCTAGACTTTAAGGGTTTTTTTTTTTCCATTTTGTGGAAATCAGAGAAGCACTTGACTTTATCAATCTCTTATCTTTCTCTGTCAACATATTTCGGATATTGCTTTAATGATATTCCTTATACCAATTCTTCAGCATAGATTACTGTTGGAAATATATTGTAGCTTACTAGTGCTTGCTATGCATTTATTTGGTGTTTTTTGGCCACACACAACTTTGATGCCTTGTTGATTAGGCTATTCCAAAATTCACAGTTATATAATACTGCAAGGAGAGCCTTTGTGTTGAAAAGATGAGCTGCACACAGTAATTGTTCAAAACAAGATTGTTTCCCAAATGGAACATACCTTTCTCTCTTCCTCCTAGTCAATTCTGTGCCCAGCTCATTTTCTGTTGTCAGTGCCTATTCTAAATATACCTAATGATCTATTAACTCTAACTATCCAACTGCATAATCTGAATGACAGATATTTTGCATGCATTTAGTTTTTCGTATGCGTCATCAGGTCAATCTCCTTTGAATATTTGTGGATTTTTCTGTAATGTTTGCTTTCATAGCTTGATTAATTTTAGCTTCTCCCCCTAGTATGAGTGTTGCTTCCTTCTCTACCACTACTGACAGAAGACCTAGGTTATCCTCAAAATAAATCTAAATTTGAAAATATAGTCTCTTTGTTTTTATAAAATTCTACAGAGTGAGAGTCCAGCATATGTTATAGGGAATGCTGCTTGTTTATTCATGTGTTACATTGGTTTTCAGTGATTATGGGGTATTATTTTGGTGAGAGATAGCCAATAGTAGTGGTAAGAGTGTCAGCCTTGGAATTAGGAAGATGTGGAACCAAGTCCTACCTTTGACACATACTGAATGCATAGCGTGATATCTGGAACATAACAAGTGCCTAATAAGTGCATGTAGATTGGTTGGTTAATTGATTGATGCTATCTCTATGATGATAGGCCAGTCACTTAATCTCCCAGTGTTACAAGCTGAAAACCTAATCCACCTAGGTGGAAGGAGTTTCTACACGCTGATAAAATCATGGATCTGGGCCAAAAAGAAGACCATTTTAATTGTAAATGTTGTTATGGAATTGTTCCGCTAGTAAAGAATACATGAAGGCTGTTGCAGATTAACCCTCCTGAACAGGGGCTTAATCTGCGCACATCAGAATCTAGGTTACCTTCCCACAGTTTGTTTTGAGGGGGAAAGGATGAGGAGGACAGGAAGGAAAGTAAAAGGCAGGTCTCTATGTTAACGATTCAAGATGAAGATTCAGTTGAATTTGCTGTCCCAATCCTTTAAATAGCATTCAATAAGCATTTATTATTTGCTGTGTGCTAGGCACTGTGCTAAGAGCTGATGATACAAACGCAAAAATACTTCCTACTTTCAAGGAACTCACACTCTAATAGAGGAGAGAATATGCTGACAACGGCACACAAACAAGCTTTATTAAATTGGGGATGATCTCAGAGGGAAGGCACTAAGATTAAGGATGACTAGGAAAGACTTCTTGCAGAAATCTGGACTTTAGGAAGCCAGGGAAGCTAGGAGAAGGAAGAGAAAAAGAGGGGAGATAACTCCATTCATGGGGACAGTCAACGAAAATCCTCAATGATGGTAGATAGCGTGCCCTGTGGAAAGAATGACAAGGAGGCTAGTGTCAATGGATCACAGAATACATGAAGCGGGGGAATAAAGAGCAAGAAGACTGAAAAGGTAAGAAGGGGCCAGGTTATAAAGCCAAACGGGATTTTATATTTGATCCTAAAGGTAATAGGGAGCCACTGGATTTGATTGTTGGGGAAGGAGTGATGTTGTCAAACTTGTACCGTAGGAAGATCAATTTGACAGGTGAATGGAAGATGAATTGGAGTGGAGAGAGTCTTGAGGCAGGGAGACCAACTGAAGGACTATTGCAGTAGTCTAGGCATGAGGTGCCAGAGGAGAGAAGGGGATGTCTATAAGAGATGGTACCAAGGTAGGAATGACAAGACTTGACAACTGATTGGATGTGGGGAGTGAGAGAAAGTGAAGAGTTGAGCATCACATCTAGGTGGTAAACCTTGGTGAATGGGAGGATGGTGGGAACCCCAAGTGGAACAGAATAGCAATACCTCACTTTTCTGTAGCACTTTCAGGCTTCTGTTAGAATAGAAGCTCCTTAAGGGCATCTTGATCGCTTTTGTTTTTGTATTCCTAGTGCTTCATGTAGTGCCTGGCACATATTAAGTACTTAATAAGTGCTTGCTAACTTGACTTAATCTGAGGAAGAGAGGAAGGTTTGTCGGGGAAAGATGAGGCAGTTTTAGATATGCTGAGTTTAAGATGTGCACAGGATACCTAGTTTGATATGTCTAATAGGAAGCTGGAGATGTGAGACTAATATCAGGAGATAAATTAGGACTGGACAAGTAGATCAGAGTCATCTGTACAGAGATGATCATTTAAGAGGATCTATGATAGAGCCTTGGGACTCTATCTAACCTCCAGAGGTAGCAGGTGTGAAGTGGCTGAAGATCCAGCAAAGGAAACGGAGGAAGACAGGTCAGACAGGTAGTAGGAGAAGGAGGAGAGAGCAGTGTCATGAAAGAGAGGAGAGAGTATTAAGAAAAGGGTGGACAGTATCAAAGGCTACAAAGAGGTCAAGAACACTCATTCATATAACTCATTTACAAGCTTTTGAGTTCCTACTTCATTCCCTCTGGTCAGACTTCAGCTACTCCAAGGTGCCCTGGTTTTGAGTGAGTAACATTAAGGACAATGCTGGCAAAATGATGGCAAATCTCATACTTTATAATTAAAACAAACTGGAATTCACCACCAGAATCCATTGTTGGCATTAAGATGGCAAAGAATCACCTATTACCTGGCACATTCTACTGAAGCCTTCTTTGTGAAAGCTTGGGAATTAGCATAACATTCCTGCAAGACGCAAGTAAAGTGAAAACCAGGAGCAGACTGGGTGTGGTGTTTAAGACCCAATTCTGAGCTACTTGGGTGCAGGCTGATAAACTTGATTTCTCAGAGGGAGTTTCACAAGAAAGACTGTATCTTCCTCCACAATAAGTAGAGAGAGGGAAAGATAAATGGAGGGGGGAGTAGGAAGAGATATGTGTTCCTTGGAAGGTAGAGCATGAATAAATCACAGTTTCTGTCTTCATGAGATTGATCTTTAGGCAAGCTAAATTATCAAATAGCTTCTCAGTTTGATCCTGTGCTCCCCTCATAAAATGGTTTTAAAACCATTTAAGCCACATCCTTGAGAGTAAGATGGAAAATAAATATTAAGTAGTGGCCAAGTGATTTGGATTTCTGTCAGCACTTAGCCTTTCAAATGCCTGCTTGTCAATTTGAGAAAGTTTTCTCTCGCTTCCCCACTAGCAATAGGGTACCAATTTCCTTTTTATATCTAAAGTGCAAGGAAATCTTTTTAACCTTATCTCTTCTAAAAATGATAGTGATTTTAGAGCAGTAGAGAAGTTAACTATTTCCTTGAAGCCAGGTCATTCTAAATATAATCTATCATTTGACTTGAGACTGATGGAGGTTCTTCTACTTTATCCAATGAGCAAAAGTGGTATTTTTAAACATGCTTATTTTGTGTGTGATCCTGCTGTTGTCAGAATCAGTCTGATTGACCCTGTGGAAGAAGTGGGTAAAAA
Organism: Potorous gilbertii; assembly: GCA_028658325.1. Classification (NCBI taxonomy): domain Eukaryota; kingdom Metazoa; phylum Chordata; class Mammalia; order Diprotodontia; family Potoroidae; genus Potorous; species Potorous gilbertii. The sequence goes on along the minus strand of CM053770.1, from coordinate 417,121,815 downwards.
AAAAAATGGTTCTGAGAAACCTGTTCATTTAGTGTGGATGTGCTGGCAAAAGAAAAAGAGATTTTAAAGAGTCAGTTGCTTGTATCAGTTTCAGAAGAGAAAAGCATCTGAGAGGGAAGCATAAGAACGAAAAAGGAATTTCTGAAAATAACATTTTAATTTTAAAAAATAGGCTCTTCCTCAGTCTATCTCTGATTATTTACTGTCTCAGGGAGGGGAAAGGGAAGGAGAAGTAGAATTTGGAATTCAAAACTACTTTTTTTAATGTTGAAAATTGTTTTAACGTAATTGGGGGAAAATAAAATATATTGAATTAAAAAAAAGAAAACAGAAAAACCAAAAAAAAATGCCTCTCCCAAAGAAATGTTACATAAATGAACAAAACTTGGCCAGAAACTCAAGTTTAAACTTATTTCTGTTTCCTTGGACTCCAGGTTTAGTGGCTATTAATTTAATCCTTAAGCCTCCCTAGGAACAGACTTATGGGAACCATGAGTATCCAATCATTTACTATGTACCTAGTATTGCACTGGGCATTGTGGGAAGTCAATCAGAGATCTCAAGGCTTCCCTGGAGGAAAATTTCAGTCTGTGGAGACAGAGAAAACATTCTCATAGTAGAAGTAGGAAATGGATATAAAGCTGTGAATGAACTAGTACAAAAATACATGTAGTAAAACACTTCCTAGTGAGAATGGGATTTTTACTAGTATAGAAAAACCTCTATGGCGGATCTCATCCTGGTTTTAGAACACATTGTAGTTCTTACTATTGTATAAACTACACACAAATGGTGGAAGGACACATCAGAATTTAGTCATGATTGTTTGTTGTTTTTTAAGTAAGAAAACAATGGCTAAGACAAGGATTCTCTCCACTTGAGAGATGTTGCAAAGTTATGTCATTTTCTCCTTCGTCTGAAAACTTTGAGAGGTACAAATTTTCAAATGTTCACTGCTCTGAGGTGGGGCATAACTAGGAATCCAAATGGGAGAATCTCATTTTTTCACAAGAAACCCCCAAATGGTTCCTAGGATTATCTGCTTTAGAGATAAGAGCCCAAGGGGGAAACAAGTGAAATTTGGGTCAAGGGCCACAATTGCCAGGAACACCCAGAATTGCCAGTATCAACTTTGCTTGTGCAATAAGGGAAAAATTTTCTGAACGAGCCCTAATTGTGTCAGGGTTTTCTGTTCCACAGAACTAATTTACTCAATTCTGTTCTATCAACTTGACATTGAAGTGCTCTCTATACATTCCAAGTTATGATCTATGTGGATATCAAGCAGAATCCATGTTGTTTGCATTCTTTGGAGACTGCTTTGCACTGGGTACACAACATGAATGTTCTGCTTGACAACTACTGGCAGACTTAAGTTTTGGGGGGTATGCCTATGTTTATACACAGGGATGCCAGCAAGTCTTGGGTGTGACATTGGACTTGAGATGATGGGAGATGATCCCAGCCATGGTTTTGATTTAGCCAGGGATTTAGAGTATAAGAATTGAGTACCTGGCAAAAAAAATCAGGCTCCCTGCCTGGAGCCCTTTCTCTTGACTGAATCTTCCTCTGCTTGTGCAAGCAAAACTCCATCCCTCCTCCCATCCTGCTGCTGCCTCCGCTGCCACTGCCACCAGTGCCACTGCTGCTGCTGCTCTGGGAAGGAAAGGAGCTGCCCAGTTTCACACTGCTTTTGAGTTCCCAGGACCTGGCGTTCCGGGAAGCTGCTGCTTTGCAGCTGGGGGAGACAGAGACGCTCCCAGCCCTCCTTTGATTAGGATATGTCAGGGTTGTCAGGGCAACTGTTAACAGTGGCGTATCATATTTTCCCCTCTTGTGTTGCGTGCTGAATATTTTAGTGTGCTGTAGCTGAAAGAAGATTGGAAAAGGGTGCTGCAGCAGGAAGGAGGATCTGATTGAACAGGTTAGGCAGTGGAGAGAGGCATCGGAGCGATGCACGGTGCCTTTAATCGGGGCTTTCCTTGAGAGCGCGGGGATGGGTGAATGCGGAGAGTGAGTGGGAGTGGGAAGGGGCTCGTGAGGGAGGCAGGTGGGGGGAACCGCAGGCCCTCCGCTGCTGAGCCGATGGTAGTATTTGTCAGCTGTTTGCACACTGTTTACCCGTAGGGGATCTATTACAAGTGCTCAAATGATCCGGCAGCTTAGGAGCTAGCAGCTTCACCAGGCTGCAATTACATAAACATATATTTTTAATAACAAACAAACCCCCTCAAGTGGCAGCGACATGCCTGGATCAGCTACTGCTATCCGACAAGAGAGGTTGAAGAGGACCAGTCCAAGGCCAAATCCCCCTGGTTTATTCACCATTAACGAGGAAGAGGAACACCTAAAGAATGGAAATTCCAGAAGACTGAAAGGTATGCATTAGGTCTCTGTCCAGTTCGCTCAGGTTTGTGTACGCTGCCCAAGGCAGGCTGTTACCCACTGTACTTAGAGGGCATGCTGCACTGTGGAGTGTTTATGACCTAGCAGGATAGTTTGCCGGCGGACGTTTCCACGCTTTGTACAATTTTTTAAAATTCGGGGAGTATTCAGTACCTCTCCTCCTCCTGCCTCCCCCCCCTTGATCCTGTAGGTTTGTTGAACAAAGCCACCTCCTTTGCTCTCTCTGCTTTGAGACCCTTATTTTACACGCGGGTCTCCACTGATGGTTAATAATTGCACCATCAGTGTCGGGAGGAGGTAATTTAAGTTGTCAACGTTTGAAATGAGCAGGTCCCCACTTTCTTTAGAAGGATCAGATGATTTCTGTGTTGTTTTAAGGAAGGGGGCTTTAGGTAGAAGAATGGGGATTTGGAGTTTGTGGCATAATGAATTCAACCTTACCTGGGCCAAGGATGGAAGGATAGTATGCTGTGTTTCTATGTATGAAGTGTGTGTGCATTAAGAGTGGGAAAAAGAAAATGCCATGAGTGGGGGGTGGGGGTGGGGAAGGGCTGAGGGCAGTGAGAGGGACAGCAGAGGAATGCTAGTTACAAGAACATTTAACTTTTTTCTAAAGAATTTTTATTTTTTTTCTTAATTACATGTAAAAATTTAATATTCCTTTAAAGCAATTTTTTAGTTCCAAATTTCCTCCCCCAGCCTTGAAAAGGCAATCAGAGCATTGAACTTTGGAGGATAACCTTGTTTCTAAATGTTTTTTCTGGAAGGTAAAATATACTTAGTGTGTGTATGCATATAGATATATGTGTGTATATATGGGTCAAGGAGGAGGGTTTGCTGATCTTTACATAATGATGGAATATAACAGAAGCTCACCCAGCCAGTTGAGTCACTGGGTACTGCATCATGTACAGCCCTGTCTTCCAGCCAGGACTCCTAGAGTTTTAATTAGCACATAGAGAAGGCAGCATTTCAGAACTGTGACTTCCATTCTCGAGTTTGAAGTTTTTAGTAGGCTAGCTCTCTGCTTAGCTCCCCAACTCATTTGTGAATGCTTTTTTCTCTTGGCTACATTAGGGACTGTCTTTTGGGATTCCTCCCTCCGGCATTACCCCCACTTCCACCCCCCCCACCCCCAGGCTCTTTGTAGCAATTAGTGTACTATGTATTATTGTTCTGTCCCTGAATTATCACATCTTCCTCTTATACTTACAGGGAAGAAACCTAGAGTTCTGGTGGGAAGATATTTAAACTGTAGAAGACTAAACGCTTCATCAGGACCCCATGTCTGAGGACTAGTGACTTTCCTGGTGCTTGAATGAATTGTAATCTAGTTTACAATAAGACTCTGCTTTTTGCAATAGCACTGATGATTTTTAGTCCTTCATTTTAATCTCATTTGGTGTGTTCCTGTAACATATAATCTTATTACTATAGTCATTCTTATTTAATATCTGGCATGATTTTATCTGGAGACTGCCTATTAATCTCCTTGCAGAATGACCTTAGTGATTTAACACTACTGTGAACAGAAGTTTGTTTATTTTCTGTCCTCTAGTTTGCCTGGGAGTTAGCCACATATTCTAGTTTAAATGGCTGTTGACAATGAACTAAGCCCTCTAAACTGTATTAGCAAATCATCTGGTCACCTAGGAGTTGGTGACTTGCAAAATTAATGATCATGTGGATTTTATGGGATTGTTCCCATGGGGTCTTTTTTAGAAGCATTCTTCTGATTTGTGATGATTTTCCTTTGTGTGGTTGGGACAGTGGTTCATGAGAATGGCATTTTTCACTCTTGTATTACCCTTTTCTGTAGATATTTTTCTTCTTGATACCTTCCCTTATTACTCTTATCTTTATCCATCTCATTTGAAGGGGAAAGAATGAGAATATTTTAAAAAATTTTTAAAAATTTTAAAAAATATTTAAAAAATTTTCTTCTTGATACCTTCCCTTATTACTCTTATCTTTATCCATCTCATTTGAAGGGGAAAGAATGAGAATATTTTAAAAAGAGAACTACTCTACAAATATATCCTCTTGGTATTGATCAATAGTGGTTTAGAAAAGTAAGAGACTTTAATTCTGGGGCTTGGGGTTGCAGAATCTTTAGTCTTCCACTTCTTTCTCTCTTCTCCCCCAAAGAAATGGAAATTCACTGTGCTGGCAAAGGGTCTCATACCTTTTCTTGCTCATTACAAGCTGGACCCCTTCTGAAGTGGTCCAATGTCTTACAATGACTTATGCCAGCAAATCTTCCAGTGATAATAGAGAGAAAAGGTCTTTAGTATCTTATCTAGTTATTTAGTATCTTATCTAATGGGTACTCTGCATTCTTAAGAGAAACAACTGATTAGTCTAAGACCAAGTTTTCTGATTGTAACTTTATGAAAGAACTTACTTGCTAGACCATGGGGAAATGACTTTATGAACTCTGGCATCTCTACTAAAAGTAATCCTATCTTCAGTGGCACTTAGTAAAGCTATGAACCTGGATAATTGACATAGGACCACAGGATCAAAGATTTAGAACTAGAATCATCTAGTTCAACTCTCTCATTTTACAGATGAAAAAACTGAGGATCAGAGAGCTGAAGTGACTCATTACTTTGCAGAAGGGTAAACTAAATCAGTGAGTTACCTTACCCCATGACAATAGTCGGGTGGAAAATTTCAAATATTTCCTTCTCCAGTTTCTGGCTGTTACCTGACAGACTAGTTTTTGTTGTTGGGTTTTTTGTTTTGTTTTTTAATTCCCTGCTAGCTGTCTATTACCTGTACCTTTCCTCTGCAGCTCTTATAGGGTGTTTCAGTTCTTAATGATTATTCTCAAAACAGACCCAGATAATCTAATTGGACCTTTTCTGTGTGCAATTATTTAGATTAGTGATCAAAAACTTGTTTTCTTTTCTACCAATTTCCCAGCCTAGTCAGACAATCATGTCTAAACCTAGTTTTCATGACTGATATCTCTTTGCACTATCAGTCCTGGGAAGAAAGAGGCACGATAACTAAATTGAAAATGCTAAAGGGCTTCTATCCAGGGATACATTGTGTGTTTGTTTAATGATGAATTGTAGCTTTCCCAGGTAGCCTAAATGAAAGGTAACTGCTTAGAATGAATTTTAAAAAGGAATGCTTCTACTAATCCCCCAACCCCCAACTGATTGTCGTTAAAGGTCCCTATCTCTTCTTATGGATTGGTACTGGACCTTTGATTTCAGCCGCCTAAGGAACTTCCTGAACCCTTGTAGAGGAAACTCCTACTACCAATGCAAATGCTGAAGTCTTTGTACCTTATGGACTTGGATGGAGTCTCAACCAGTGGTCAAGTAACTTGCCTAGGGTCTTACAGCTAGTATAAGTTGCCGGCAGCAAGTCATTCTGTACCTGATACTGGCTCTACTATGCTATACTGTTTTACATTTTTAATTCATGATGACTTTTAGGATGTCTTGATATAATTTGCTATATGTTTTTGTAGAGGCGACTTTAATTCTGGAATGAGAATTAGTTTTGCCATGCAAGGTAATATATGTGTGTGTGTGTGTGTGTGTGTGTGTGTGTGTATACACATATGTATATGTATATGTATATATGTGTGTGTGTGTGTGTATTTCCTTGCCTTTCTTATTCAAAATAATCCATTTTCAGAGATCCGTGATTTCATCATGGTGGATATATCCTCCTTTTTTTGCTGTTAGCCTACAATTTCATGAGTTTCCCTGACCCAAAAGATGCATTACCTTGTCAGGATAAGCCACTTTGTACTAAACTGGGCTGTTCCTCAAACTCCAATACCCACAATCCATCATTGCACTTCTGCCCAGCTTGGTTTAGGATCTAGGGATTCTGCAGTTATAGCCTTGATGAACTCAGTCACCTTAAGCCATAATGAAGAGTCAGAGAAGGGCTCTAGCATTTTTCTTTTAATCATATGACATTTTAAATGGGAACATTTTTATGTTGATGCATTGGAGCCTCATTATTGTGCTTTTTTGGGGAGAAGACTGTCGACTGACAGTCCAATAGTTGTTTCTTTTGGCATTTGATTTGTTTTGGATGAGTTGCCGAGTGGTCCTGACCAACTTGAATTCTACTGTGGGAGATGTGGCTTATAAAATGAATAGACTCTTTCTGAGTGCTTGTAAACTAGATTGTAAGACTTTAAAGGGCAGGGACTTGAGGGGTTTTGTTTTTTATCTTTATATCTCACATAGTAACCTGATTACTTGTTTGTTGAAATGAATCAAGCAAATTGACCAGAACTCATGACTCCATGTGAATGTTTGCTTTGTGAGATTTCATTCTCAATCCAGTCATGCTGCCATTACTCAGAATATTTCTTTGTAGCTTCTTTTGGATTGGCTTACAGAGAGAGCTGCACAAGAGTCATTTAATTCAGTACTTATTAAGTGCCTACTGTGTGCCAGTGTTTGAGTCATGATTTAGTCTGGTGATGTGGATAACTCAGAACCTGAAGTTTCAAACAATCAATTGCCTTTGACAAAACGTTAAAATATCCCCCCCTCCTCCATCAAAGCAGTCCTCAGGGTGATTAAAAAGCACCTCACATGAGATAAAACCAGGTAAAAGTCATAAAAATAGGTAAACGTTAAAAGCAAAGGACAAGGAAGTTCCCTGGGTGTCTCTAGAGTTTCTTCTAGAGTCCTAAAGATCAATTTCTTACCCCAAGAGCCTATAAACCGTCACTGCAAGTAGCTTATATTTTACTATTTTTTATTGATTGATGGATATTTAGTGTAGGAATTCCCTGAACTGGAAATTCCTTCCTCAGCTACATATCACAACTTTTCTGTAACTTAGAGTTGTGAAGAGTCCCTGGAGTACCAAAAAGTTGCAACTTGCCCATAATCACTCCAGCAATATGTGCCAGAGGCAGACCTTGAACTTGGATCTTCTTGAATCTAAGGCCAGGTAGACCTATACTCTACTAAGTTGTCTATCTTCTCATCTAATAATAATCACTAACGTTTGTATATTGAATACTGTGCTATGCACTTTATAGTTATTATCTCCTCTGGTCCTCACAAAAATCAGTATCCCCATTTTACAGATAAGGAAAGTGAGGCAAACAGAGGCGAAGTGACTGGCCTAAGTTCACACAGCTAGTATATATATGAATTCAGATTTGAACTCAGGTCTTCCTGACCCCAAACTCAGAGCTCTATCCACCAAGCTACCTAAATGCCCCAGTCTATTTATTTTTTTCCTCATAATAATAGTGCCTAAATTGATTACCAGGATTGTCTTTGAATGACTTTTGACTGTTTCTGAAGATCAAAGCCATTTTCAAGGGGTGAAGATTGATCATTCTTGAGTTTATTTAAGTGAATATAGAAGTTTCTAGAGAAGTTCTGAAAATGTTCTGAGGAACGGGCAGTAGTGAGTCCCTTCTTTTTTTTCTTATAATGACTTTCAGTCTCCTTTGGCCAACCAATGTGAGTATCGCTATTCCAGAGGTGGTAGTAGTTGACTACTGTGTTACTGTGAATGCTAATCATTCTGCCTCCCCACCCCACCTTTTTGCTGTCAATCAATTAACTGCTAGTTGGCTTGGGAAGAGAAGTAGAATCCTGCCTCATATTTCCTGTGAAACCTAGTATAGGTATTCTCTTCCATGTTGTTAAAGTGTTGTAGATTTCTGGAACCTGCACTGGCTTTTTTTTGGCTCACTCACTAGAAAGGTAGAGTTTCTTGCCTGTTAAAGCTTCCAAATGAAATGTTAGCTGCCATTTACCATTTATATTCCCATTGGACAGGTGATGATCCAGCCACTGTAATGCCCTCTTTGTAAGTCATGGGTCTTTTTTGTTTGCAGAGGAGTCTTGTGTCAAGAAGTGTGAATACCACTCTAGATTCATTCACACACAACATTTCCTTGTTTCTTTTGTTCTTTTGTCTGTTTTCAGTGTCCTTATTTGTGCCATTTCAGGAACCAGGTAAAACTTTTTAGCAGGAAAATTTAACAGCTAATAGACTAAAATTATTATTTTTAAGAGAACAAGAAATTCAATTGATCCATTCTGTGAAAAAGAAATAATGAACCCAAAGTCAACTGGATAACCCTACTTGTGAAAAATGATCCAAATATAAATTTAAAAATTAGAATTTACAATCATATGTTTGTTTAAAAAACCCAACAAATACTGCAGGGCATATCAGAGAGAAGACTGACATAGTGCTGTGTACTAAGAGATGGAGAGGTCATAGTACAGCCTAAATTTCTCTACAACATATGTGGCAAATAGTCACCCACCCTTTCTTAGCTGACCTCCATTAAGAAAGAACCTGCTCCCTCTTAGGATAAGTCAGTCTACTGTTGGAGAGTTTTCCTTACATCAAGTCCAAATATGCTTCTTTGCAACTTCTGGCCATCATGCCTAGTTCTGCCCTCTGGGGCCAAGTAGAACAAATTTACTGCCCCATCCATGTCTCAGTCTTTCAGACATAAGATACATATCATGTCCCGCCTTAGTCCTCCCCTCATCCCCAGTCAAAGCATCTTCAATTCCTTCAATGGATCCTATATGATATGATCATCAGCCTTTCATTATCCTACTTGTTTTCCTCTGGCTGCTCTCCAACTTATCAACATCCTTCCTGAAATTTGGTACCCAGAACAGAATGCAATATTTCAAATGTAGCCTTCACAGGACAGAGTACAGTGGAACTGTCACACCCCCACCTCCACCCCCAGTCTCCGAACAATATTCCTCTCTGTTGCAGCTGAAGATTGCTGATGCAGTGCTTTTTTGGTGATACTGTACAGTATTTAGGACTTATATTGAGCTTGCAGCCCCCTAAAATATTTAGACCTTTGTCTAGCCCCAGGGGTGGGGAATCTGCATCCTTGAGAGCACATGTGGCCCTCTATGTGTTCTGTTACGGCCCTTTCAGTCAAAGGGCTGCACTTGAGGACCTGGAGGATCACAAATGGCCTCAAGGCCATGGGTTCCCTACCCTTAGGCTAGCCATTATCTCCCTATTGTGTACTTATAAAGTTGCTTTTTGAACCTGAGTATAATTTTACATATGTTCCTGTTAAATTTCTTCTTATTATATAGACTCTCAACAAATATTTGTTGACCAGATTAATGAATAATGTCCATGTTATTGCCTTTCTCTGTTTTGGTAAAGGAGGTACCTAGTGGGTGCAAGTGGGGGAAGAGAAGAAAAGGGCAGCTAGATAGCACAGTGGAAGGAGGGCTGGGCCTGGAGTCAGGAAGACCTGAGTTCCAATCGGGCCTCAGAAATTTACCAGCAATGTGAGCCTGGGCAGGTCACTTAACCCTGTTTGCCTCAGTTTCCTCATCTGTAAAATGAGCTGGAGAAGAAATTGGCAAACCACTCCAGTAGCTTTGCCAAGAAAATCCCAAATGGGCTCTACGAGAGTCAGACATGACTAAAATGACTAAATGGTGACAGCGATAACGTGCCAGTCTGGGCTAAGCGCTTTACAGATATTACCACAGCTATCTCTTATGACAACCCTATGAGGTGGATGTTAATCCCCCTTTACAGCAAGGAAACTGAGGCAGAGAGTCTATTAAGTGATTTTCCCAGGGTCACAATCTGGTAAGTGAACTCAGGTCTTCCAAACTCCAAATCCGACACTATTCACTGTGCCACTTACCTGCACTCATGGGGCAAGGTAGGATTTAAACTGTAGCATAACCAGATTTTTTGTGAGCTACTTTATGGACTTTGCTGTGCCATAGTTAAAGTAAACAGCTTTCTTAGACATATATAGATATAGTTCATTAGTTATACTGGGAGAACCAGAGTAATTATGAGTGTCTCAACACCAGAAACAAATAATGGTGTCCTGAATCATGCCTTATGGGTCCCATTTACTGGAAGGTTATGGTCTACACTTGAATGAAATATCCATTTGCACTAAGATCAGCATATCTCTAAAAAGCAAACTTAAGTTAGATTCTCTGTTGCTTTTTTTGGCATGGAAGAATCTTGCTGACATTCTTTTATCGTGTCTTACAGTAGCAGAAAATGATACCACATGTAAAAGGTGACTTTTAATACAATCTATATTTCATCAGATAGTCATGAATTTTGACCTTGGTTTCCCCCTAGAAACTGTCTAGATCCTGGGGCCATCAGTTGTGTTGGGGGTTCTAATTAGGTTTGTCAACTTCCAAGTATTTCCAACTAAAAAGTAAGGTAGACACTTCATACTACTCCAAGACCCAGGTCCATTGGTCTAAAGCAGTAGCATGACTAGAAGTTGGAGTGGGACTAGACGCTTCACTTCTATTTGACAGGTATTTTTAAAGCATCTTCTATATGCAAGGCTTTGCTATGTGCTAGAAGTACAAAGACAAAAAGAAGATAATCTCTAACTTCAAACAATTTGCATTCTTTTTTGGGGGGGGTGACAGGATATGATATATACACAAGTTAATAAATACAAAGTACGTGCAAATTAGCACAAAGTAGCTTTAAGAGTAGATTAATAACTGGGGGGAATCAAGGGTTCCTTGTAGGCATTGACAAACAAATGAGCTGTCCTGTGAAGGGAGGCAGGGATTCTAGGAGGGTGAGGACAAAAAGGTGATACCTGGCTAGGTGGCTCAGTGGATTGAGAGCTGGGCCTGATCAAATACCGATTAAACATTTACTAGCTGTGTGACCCTGGGCAAGTCACTTAACCTCGGTTTGCCTCAGTTTCCTCATCTGTAAAATGAGGATGATGATAGTACTTACCTTTCAGGGTTATTTTAAGGATCAGATGGGGGTAATGATTGTAAAGGACTTAGCATCATGCCTGGCACGTAGTCAACGCTATGAATATTAGCTTTTTGTTATTATTGGCAGCCAAGACTACCCAGTACCATTGTAGAAACTCCAAAGTTCAAGGTTCCATGGTTTAGTCTGCATGTCCCGTTAGCTGCCCTGACTGAATCACAGAATGTAGCGCTGAAAGAAAATTTTAAAATCTAGTCCAGGGTTTCTTAACCTTTCTATTCTGTCCTGGATCCCTTTGGCAGTCTGGTAAAGTCCATTTTCCTCTTTTCATTATAGTGTTTTTAAATACTGTATAATTTTTAATTAAATACTATATATAAATACCATGCTATATAATATTTAAATAATATAAAATGCATAGAATGAAAAAGGAAACCAGGTAAATTGAAATATGATTGTTAAAATAGTAAAAAAACAAAAACAAAAAACCCAAAACAGTACATTTAAAAATATAGGGGCATCCCCAAAATCCTACTTAATTCTTAAGGTTTAAGAAGCTTAAGACTCTTAGGACATCCTGTATAGTCAAGTTAAATTTTATTTTTAAAAGGGCTATCACTGTGAAGACTGTGGTTGCTTAACTCAAATATTAAATTAGTCAAGATGAAATTATTAGTCAATATTAAAAATATTAAATTGATGTTAAAATATTAATTAAAACCGGTGGGATGGTGGTGGACAAGACAATGCATGTGTTATATGGGAGAATATGGGGAAAGATGACATATAAAGGGAAGCTAGAGAGGTGAAGTCAATACTTGCTCAGTGGCATGACTGAAGGTGTTCAGGAAGGATAGATGGAGGCCTCAGACTGAGCAAGGTGGCCCAGACTGGGCTCTTAAAGCCAATCATAGTGGTAAAATCCATTTTCATGTGGAGAGAACAATGGAGATGGTGGCTCCACGAAGTGCCGATGACATGGCTGGAGATGGCCATAAAGTTCTTTACACTAACTCACTTTGCTACTCATGAAACATCTAGGTATATAATATTTAATAATAAAAAATAATATTTAAAGAACCAAAACAGTAGCCAAGAAAACTAGGGCAAAGCTGTGGTGTCTGTAAACTTCCAGGATGCTTTTGCTCCTCCTAGGGAGAGTTTTCAGTCACACCTACGCAGCTGAAATAGATAAACATACAGCACCTCCCACACTCTCTTCCTCCCCCTCCCCCTGTCCCCCTCCCTGTCCCCCCATCCCCCTCTTCCATTTTCCATTTTTGTGTATTCATTACCTAGTACAATGCAAATCATAGCATATCATAGATGCTTAGAAATGGTTGTTGCACTGGCTTGAATTACGCATAGGCCAAATGTGCTCTGTGTCATGTAGGTTAGTCACCAAAACACCCGGTAATTTTGTGATGGTAAATGAAGGGAAAGACATGGCATTATGTCGGAGCCCAATCCTGCTCCTGCTGCTTGTTGTATTAAAGGTGATTATGGAAGTGACCCTTTTAAGCCATGGGATTTAGAGAGCATCTGGAACCTTTTTGGGATGCTGAGTCTCCGAATACATGCACCTCCACCAGCTGTGATTCCTACTGATCTCTGAAATCAAACCACAATTGTTTTCACCCCTGTCCCAGGTCTGGCAACTTTTTTGCCTTTGCTTATTTTCTTCTGGTCTTTGGATCATATCCAAGTTAGAAGATTGGGGTTTCAGCCAGTGAAATAAGAGAACATCACAGGATTTAGGTCATACTCATGTTTTTTACTAATCTCATCCATTCACGGTATCTGCAGTGATTTTTCCCCCCTAATATACAAGCTGTCATCAACATACCTTCTTGTTATGAGGGAAGTCTTTGTCACTTTACTCTGATAGTATTTGTAGACAGGCCACCTCCCCCTTTAAATGTTACTAACTTTTACTTTGATGGTATTTTCTGCTTCGCTTATGAACAAACAGCAGGTACAGAGAAACCACTTTGAGGGAAAAAAATCAGCATATGTTGTGCTGTGGTATATTATGGCCAGATAAAGAATGAATGTGAGAGTTGGAAGTTACTAATACACTGGAGGAGAGAGGAAAAACAGATATCAAAAGTACTCAGGAAGAACTCCTATGTTTTTTCAAAGCCTTAAATAAAACTCACAATCCTCAAAGCTTCTCGTGTGTATGTGTGTGTGTGTATTAAGTACTACATAAAATGAGAATTTCCACATATGTAGCAGAACAGAAAGAGGATTCTACATAAAATTACAAATCTCTTATTTGTGGTTAGCTTTTCTTTTAAAATTTATAACAAATTCGAAATATAAATTTCAAAGCTTCCCTGCTTGTTACTTCCCTTCCTTTTCCTCTTCCCCTTCCCTTTTTCCTTTCCCCTCCTTTTTCCCTTCTCTTCTCTTTCACCTTCCATTTCCCTCAATCTCTTTCTCCCATGTAAGACCAATTTATAACAAAACAAAATCCATGTAGAAACTAGGTAGTCAAGCAAAACAAATTTTTATGTTGGTCAAGTCCAAAATGTCATGACCATGCCTCCATCACTTCTGTCAGGAGGTGAGTGACCTTTTACAAATCAGCCCTCTGGAATTATAATTGATGATTTCATTGATCAGAATTCTCAAGTCTCATATAAAGTTGTTTTTCTTTACAATTTTGTTTTTATATAACTTTTTCTCTGGATTCTTTCCATTTCAGTCTGCATCAGTACATGCAAGCCTTCTCATGTTTCTTTGAAACAGTCTCTCATGCTACGTTACAGTATATTAATATTCTGTACTATCCATATGCTATAATTTGAGCAATTCCTCAGTTGGTGGGCACCTTCTTATGTTCCAAGTCTTTACTATAACAAAAGGATCAGTTCTGTTTTCAGACAGAGTTGCTGCCTTACTTTTAATGGGTCCTTATTGAACCTAGAGGGCTTTGCTGGATACCCTTGAAGGTCTATGCTTTCTGGATTTGGGGCCTGTAGTCATATCAGTGTTTGCCCTCTGATGGGATTACTAATTAAAGATGACATACTGAAGCTCCAAGTCAGGCATAGTGTTTGGCGGTGGACTTGGGAAGACCATTACACATTCCAGGAACCAGGACTATGCCCTGAACTCAGGGCAGGTCCAGAGAAATAGTTGCCCTTTCATGATAGTGTGATAGTGGCTTTTGTAATGAAGACCTTTGTTCACTAGGTGCTGCACTGAGATTACCAATTCATGCCACGTAAGGCCATTACAGTCATCAGATTCTGGTCACCCTGTAATGACCTGGTTGACTCAAATTCCAGTGCTAGAGGCAAAAGCTTCCATTTCCCCAAAGTTCTTAGAGCTGCCGTTTCCTTTTGTGAGATTTTTCTTTTCTTTTCTTACTGTATCATTACAAACATGTTTGTTGTTCAAAGTGTTATGGGAGCATGCTTTCCATTCTGAGGTCAGTCCTTTACTAATCTGTTACTGCTATAAACTACTGAGTTGTGAACTAGGGTGAAAAAACTGTGTTAAAGAAACAAATTCTCTTTGGTCTTAAACTTTGATCCAAACTATTTTTCTTTTTAGTGTTACCAATGTTAAGAGTGTTCTTTTTTTACATTGGGAAGCATTCTATAGCAAGAGATGAACCTAGCTTAACAACATCCAAGATATAATTCCCTTGGGTACCCCACCCATTCCTAGGCACCTCACCCAGCCACCTTTGGAAATTTCCTTTTATGTATCTCTTTTATAATGTTGCCTTTACTTCAACCTAGACTCTTTGTTTTCAGATGGTAGAAAAACAGGTTTCTCAGAATAGGTAGATCCCTACTGTCAGAAGTGTGAAATATGCAAGGAGTCTTCATGATTGCAGAATCATAGGCCTAAACTAGAACAGACCTCATTGTTCATCTAGTTCAACTTTTGAGGACTCAGTGAAGTTCCTTCCCTATAATATAAACATCAGCACTTAGAACAGTGCCTATCACATAGTAGGCACTTAATAAATGTTTATTGACTGTTATTAATTGACTCTGGGGTAATGAAGTTTATACTTTCAGGTTTCACATTGGGCAAATGTGGACCCACTTTTTTTGGTTACAAGACTATACCAACCTCTGACTTACTGAATTGCCTTAGATATCAGTACTACACTGATGCTTCTTTTTTTTTTTTCAAGCTTTTCTTCTAAGTTTCTTTTTTTCCAAATTGGCCACTTAACCATTAGGTCTCTTTTCTACCCAGTAGTATGTCTGAGTGGGATTGAAGTTGGCACCATTGACCACATTTGCGTCACTTACAGGTTGAAGTCTCTACAGAGCAGCATATTAGACAAAGTAGTTGTAAAGTCAATAAGTATAACTAGAACTGCCTCCTTGAGATCTAACATCATGAGATCATAGCTCTAGAACTGTGACTTTAGAAGCCATCAATTTTACAGATGAGGAAACTGAGGCCCAGTTTAAATAACTTGGACCATATCAAGCAGAACCTAAGGCAGAATTTGAACCCATTTTCTCTGAAGATTTCTCTCATTTTTCAGAACCAATGATCTTTCAGAAGTTAGCAGATTGCCCCACTACTTGATTATCAAAAGAACTAGCTTTTCTTCAATGAAAGAATCTAGGTCTTTAAAGGAAGGGAGAAAGCAAAAGGATGTTATTACAAAGACTTGTAGCAATTGCTTTTTGTAATCAAGCTTCACAAGTCAAAATTGGAGAAAAGAAACAAGAAAGGAAGGAAAATGGGAATCTCTTTTCCCCTTTTGATGTTATTTTGGGAGAAGAATCACCAAGAATCCAGTTGGATGGATTGCTTAGAGAGAGACATCCAAAATAGAGACCACAGCAGCTTGTCCGTGTTAACTGATTTCCTGACCAATTAGCATAATCTTCTTTTCCACAGGGATAACACATCAGGACTTGGAGAGTTGTCTGTGTGCCTACCTTCTCCCTTGCTTTCTATATGTTATCATCTCAAACCATTGCTGATGAGATTCTGGATAATTATGTTTGTTTTGCTTTATTTAGGTTTTTTTCCCCACTTTCAAAGGGTTTGTTTTTAAATGTTGTTTGCTTTTTTTCTCATCACTATCGTACCCCAAATAGAACCCTCTGTTGTAACAAAATGAGTACAGTCAAACAAAACAAATAAACACATTGGAAGCCAAGGTTTCTCATCTGGAAAATAAAGGGGGCTGAACTAGAAGATGTCCCAAGTCTTTCCTAGATCTGGAATTCCACAAATCTGTGAAGTTTAAAACTAGAGATGTGTGCCAAATAACTCATTTTATTGTATAATAAATAGTAAATAGACTGTGGGTCCATCTACAATAGATATGAATGCCTTTTCTCTCTGTAGTTATGGGCAACCAGTGTTTCTGCCAAGCATTTTTTACTTTCACAAAATTGCCTTGGTTTCAGAGGCCAAGTGGAAAAAACATATTTATCTAATACTCCTCCTCACCTACTACCTGGAACTTCTTTCCCACAGCCTATGAGCCCAGAATCTTTATCCTTCATCCTATATCGAATCAGTTGGCAAGACCTAGCAATTTTATCATTGGTGCATCTTTTGAAAAGTGCATCTTGTCTCTTCTTTTGCTGCTACCACCCTGCCCCCATCACTTCACATGTAGACTATTGAAATAGTTTGCCATAGAGGTTGATCTGTCACAAGTTTCTCCCCACACCATTGCTTCTTTTACTCAGCTGTCAAAGTGATCTTCCTAATGTCTAACCATGGCGGTCCCTGCCACCTTCTTAATAAAGTCCAGGGGCTCTGTATTACTTCTAGGATCAAATATAAAATCCTCCAGTATTCATAACCTGCCCCCCCATTTTCATGTCTTCTTACACCCCATCCCCTTTCTCTCATGCATTCTTTAAAATAGTGACACTGGCCCCTTTTGCTGTTCTTTGACTAAGGCATTTCATCTCTCAGCTCCAGGCAATTTCAGTGGCTGTTCCCCATGTATGGA
>CM053770.1:417067288-417104620 GCA_028658325.1 Potorous gilbertii | reverse complement strand
ATCATATAACAAATCAAAACATAATACACTAAAACCCACAGACACACAAACATGATCTGCTACATTCTGCGAATGACTTCCATATTTCTTTCTCTGAGTGTGGAAGGCATTTTGCCTTAGAAAATTGACATTGGGATAAAATCCCACTTTCTACAGAAAGCCTTTCCCAATCTCTCTTAACTCCAGTGCATTTCCTTTATTAATTATTTCCATTTTATTCTGTATATAGCTTGTTTGTATACAGTTATTTGTTGTCTCCCCCCTTATACCATGAGCTCTGTGAGAACAGAGACCATCTTTGACTTTGTACTCCCAGCACTTAGCACAATGCCTGGTACTTGTTGTTGTTGTTGAGTCACGTCCAACACTTCTTGATTTTACTTGGGATTTTCTTGGTGTAGACACTAGAGTGTTCGGCTGTTTCCTTCTCCAGCTCATTTGACAGATGAGGAACTGAGACAAACAGGGTGAAGTGACTTGCCCAGGGTCATCCAGCTAGTAAGTAAGTATCTCAGGCTACATCTGAACTCAAGAAGATGAGTCTCCCACTCTAGGCATGACAACATTCTATCCACTCTACCACCTAGCTGCCTCATGGTAGACAAAAAATATTTATTGACTGACTACTCTAATCACACTAAGTTCTGTTGCCAAGTGCTCCATGTTGTGTATCAGGGGTGGGAAACCTGTGGTCTTAAGGCCGCATGTGGCCTTTTAGGTCCTTAAGTTCTGTAAAATTTGAATTCAGTCAAAAGACCGCAGTTAAGAACCTAGAAGGCCACATGTGACCTTAAGGCCCCAGGGTCCCTACTCCTGTCCTAAATCATCCCTTCTCTTTCCCTAGGCAAGTCAAAATTCCTGTTTCCTTGCCTCACATGAATCTCAGCACCAGCCTCTTTAATCTTAAGAAGAACTTTGGTTCTTCTGCTCCAGGAAGTTTACTTATAAAGAAACCGATGAAGCAAGCTGCTGTCTTCCCATCTATTCATCTCTCAGTGAAACGCCAAGCAAAGAGAGGGTACAAGCCCAATTAATGCCTCATGTCTATTTGGTCCCAATATCTGGAGGAGGGGCATGTCTTTGGATTGTAGATTTAGAATTAGGAAGTGACCTTAGAGGTCATTGGATTCAGTGCCCTCATTTTACAGATGAGGAAACTGAGGCAGAGAGAGGTAAAGTGACTTGTCCAGGGTTACATAATCATTAGGAGTCTCGGGTAGTATTTGAACTCAGACCTAAGCCCAACGTCCTTTTTATTTATAATACTCTCCTGATTCTACAGGTTGAAAAAGTGCATCTACTGTTGGAAACTGAGGCCAGGAATTTTCAAAGAGTTTCTACCTAGTTTTGCCTCCACCCCGTTTAGGCTCAGAAGTACTTGGTTTAGCTGTATAAAAGTAAAAGCAATTATGGCAGTTTAAAGAACTGCTTGCTATTTGTGGCTCATTATAATGCAGCATAAGAATCATGCATATCATTAAACTTATGTTATAAATTTAACCTGATTACAACAGTAAACAATTATTAATTTGTTCCCAACCTCTTAGTGTTAATTATGTAGCTTGGTGGTCCATTCACAACTTTCCTGTGGTGAGTTTGTAACAATGTCTTTTACATAAAAACAGAAATTTGTAGTTTACCCTAAAAATGGCATTGGAAAAAATATGCCATTTTTTCTCTTTTCTCCCTTTTTGTGAACTAGAATATATAAATTTCATTTAAAATACTTTGAAAGGCTCATGATTACCCATTAGATATAATTTACCATTCATTGCATTTTGCAGTTTCATAAGAAGGGACTTTTATAAAAAATATAATTTCACTATACTTTCAAACCTTGAATAATATTACTTGTTTAACTTTGAGTTATTTAGCCTCTCTAGACTTTTCTTCATGTATAAAATTGGACTAGATGATCTCTCAAGTCTCTTTCAACTTTAAATTTATGACCCTATACAGCATGGTACGTCTAAGACCTTAAAAACAAATTCCAAGTTGGGTCTAGAGTATCTGAAGCTGAATTTGAACTTCAGACCACGTCAGGATGCATGTCAACATGCCATCATGGTGGCAAGACTTCTTTCCTTCCTCTGGATGCTCTCCAGTTTGAGGCTTTTTGGGGGGCAGGGAGCTGCCATATTACTTGGTTCATACATTAATCTTGAAGGTCATTAAAGTTTCTTGATTTTTTTCCAGAGGAAGTGCTGTCTAAACTAAACACCCTATTCTTTCCCATTCTGTACCTGTGAAATTGATTCCTCCATTAGTATTTCAGTGGTGGACAGGACCTGATGAGTCATCTCCAACAAGCAATACCTTATTAAGAATCCCTCTCTAAGACATTCAGCAAGTGGTCATTAGTCTTTGCTTAAAGATCTGATCCAGTAAGGGGAAAACCTTTACTCTTGTATAGTTTTAATTATTAGGAAATGTTTTCCTTATGTCAAGCCCAAAAATGACTCTTTGAAACTTCCAACCATTGTTCCTAGTACTACTTTCTAGAGCCAATCAGAAGACTAATCCTTCTTTCATTTGACAGTTTTTCAAGTACTTGAAGATAGCTTTTCTCTGGGCTAAGCATCCAGGTGATCCTCAAAGGGGCATGTACCTGAGGCCTTTCACCAGCCTGATTGCCCTTCTTTGGATACTCTCAGACTTATTCACATCCTTCCTAATACTGTATTCAGTAACTCATTTGTGCTATAACTGTGATGGACTATCATGGGGCTGTCACTGCCTGATTCCTACTTTCTAATTACATCTCCATCTTGTACTTGTGAAGCAGACTTCTTGAACCCAAATGCAAACTTTTGCATGTATCCTTATTAAATTTCATCTTATTTAATTCAGCTCAGTCTTTTCAACAGTCAAGATCTTTTTGGAGTCTGCTGCCATCCCATGTGTTAGTTATCCCTCCAAGTTTTGTGTCCTGAAATATGATAGGCATAGGCGTCTGTCTTTATTTTATCAAATCATTTATTAAAATGTTAAACTGTATAGAGCCAAGTGCAGATCCCTGGAGATCTCCTTCCCACTTAATAAAGAGCTACAAATTATTACCATTTCAGTCCAATCATTCAACCATTGATTCAGTCCATCTTATGATATCACCATCATCATCATCTTCACCATCACCATCATCATCATAGCTAGCGCTTATATAGCATTATAAGGTTTACGGATATTATCTCATTTGATCCTTACAAAAGGGAGCGAGGTGATTTAGTATTATTATTGTACAGAAGAAGAGACAAGAAGAAATTAAGTGACTTGCCCCCCACAGCAAATAAGTTTCTGAGGTCAGATTTTTATTTCAGGCATCCAGAGTCCAGTGCCACTGCTCTAACCACTGTGTCACCTAGATTCCCACATCTTCCCACCTTTTCTTAAAGAAAATGGCCTTAAAGAAAATTGGTTACATAGAATTGAATACTGTACTCCTGATATTATCTGACCAGTGAGGTAAAGCAGAACTGTCATTTCTTTAGGCCTAGAAACAATGCCTTTCTCGGTGCAATCTGAGATTTTTTTTTTTTACCTTTTTTTGAACGACCTATCAAACTATTGGCTCATGGAGCCTCAAGTCCACAAGAACTTCTAGATCATTTTTTTAAAGAACAACTGCTGTCTAACAGAGAGTCGCTTCCTCCCCCACTTTATGCTTAAGAAATTGATTTCAATACCATAATTCATTCCTTTTAGTTAAAGCTGTTTCTTTTCTCCAACCTCTTCTAATGTGCCCTTAAAGGGTTCATATCAACATGGATTTATCAAATTGCTTCAGGGAAAAACTGAAGAAAACCACAGATTGTTGTAGGAGGTTGCAAAAATGAATTAAAGAAGTTAGTACCTTTGAGATTGGGAAGGGGTCGCAAACAAGACATTGACATGACTATTCTGTAAATCAGAATGGTGCCAAGTCCTGTCATTTCTGCCTCCTCAGTATTCTCTTCTTATATGTCATTTAGCTTGTCTGACATAGTTGTAACCTGGTTCAGGCCCTTGTGACCTTACAACTAGACTATTACAATAACTACCTCTTTGGTCTCCCAACATCAAGCATCCCCTCACTTTAATCCATCCTCCACTCAGCTGGCTAAGTGGTCTTCCTATAGCAAGACTGTGCCATTCCTCTACTCAATAGATTCCACGGATTCCCTGTACCTCCAAGGTGGTAATATAACTATAATATTCTCTGTCTTATAAAGCCTTTTACAGATTGACTTCTTCCTACCTTTCCAGTCTTCTTACACTATACTCTCCTCCTACTATCCAACAGCTCTGGTCTCCTGATAGTATTTTCTTTTCTTTTTAAAATTAATTTATTTATTTTTAGTTTTCAACATTCACTTCCACAAGATTATGAGGTCCAAATTTTCTCCCTGTCCTTCCCCTCTCCCCACCCCAAGACATGTGCAAGACACTGATTACCCCTTCTCCCAATCTACCCTCCCTTCTATCACACCCCTCCCTTCTCTTATCCCCATTCCCTCTATTTTCTTTTAGGGCAAGATAGATTTCTATACCCCATTGCCTTTATGTCTTATTTCCCAGTTTCATGTAAAAACAATTTTTAACATTCATTTTTAAAACTTTGAGTTCCAACTTCTCTCCCATCCTCCCTCACCACCCACCCCCCTTGAGAAGGCAAGCAGTTCGATATAGGCCATACATGTGTTTCCTGATGATACTTTCTTTGATTCTCTCCAATGCTGGAATGCTCTCCCTCTCTCTTCTCATCTCTGCTTTCTAGTTTCCTCCAAGATTGAGATCAAATCCTGCCCTCTCCAAGAAGCTTTCCCCAGTCCCCCTCTTCCTCGTTATCTCTCCTGCTGGATTACCTCCAGTTTGCCCTGTTTATTTGTTGTTTTCATATTGGTTGTGTCTGTCATCAGTATATAAGCCCCTTGAGGGCAGGAGTGGGTTCTGCCTTTCTTTGTATCTCCAGCATTCAGGACTTTACCTGGCACATAATAAATGTTTGTTAACTTGAGTAGGGCACCAGACAGATGTATTGTTAGACAATGGAAGAAGGAGAGAGAGAGAAAAAAATTACTTTTGTTTGGCAAGTAGAGAAATCAGGGATGCCTTCTATGGGAAGGGAAAATGGATTACAAGATTGCAAGCTTTCAACAGTAGATGATTGGGAGAGAGGGAGGAAACGTGTTTCATGTTTAAGTTACAATCTGAGCAAAAGGCACAGAGTTAGGAAAGGGCAGGCTAAGTTTAGAGAATGATGAATGGTTTGGGGCTGGAAAGGAGAGTAATATGAGATAAAGCTGAAAAGATAAGTTCTTGAACGCTGGTCTGGGGAAAATGGACCTTATAATAAGCAAGAGATATAGAAGGATTTTGAATAGAGGGTGGTACCTGAGCTAAGTACTGGATTATTCTGGCAAGTGATGTATTGGATGGATTGGAGGGCAAAGAAACTGAAGGCAGGAAGGCCTATCAGGCAATTAATTCCTTTTGCCCAGGTAAGGATTATCCCATGTTGGAAGGACTGCCCAAGGCCACTTGTCTGTAGTTTGGAAAGGAGATGGTAGATATTTCAAAAATAGAGATAAGGCTGTAGATAAAGGAGGAGATAAAGGGTGGAGCAGGATGCTGACTATGGAGTATTGGGAGCTTCATCTCTTTTCAAATTTAATTTGGGACTGGACCTGATTTCCATAATCAAATTTCAGTTATTGAGATGCATGTGCCAGATTTTATAAATACTACACATGTTAAGCAGATGTTATCCGTATTCTCAAGATGATTTTCAAAATTTTGGAGTCGACAGCCTTTACTGCTGTTTGGTTTTACATATACAGTTTCTTCTTAATTAAAAAAAAATCATGGCATCCCTTAACACAGTTGGAGACCCTCCATACTGTGAAATTTGAGTTAGGGAATAGCATCTGTAGCAGTTAGACTCCAAACCATCCGATCTAGAGAACAAGCATTTTTTCTGGAGGAGAATGAGAAACTAAGGGAGTTTCTCTGGGCAGTCTCTATGAGTAGAGAGAACTGATACACTGTGGCTTTGCTCACCCTGTGTTCAGGGAAAAGTTTCTTCTCTAATCATGAGGATGCTTTAGGACCTTGGTATGTGCTCTCCCTACTCCTCCAGAATATGTGTTTGGGAAGCAAGAAATAATCAAATCCTTGGCCTTGGGCTTTAAATTGGAAGCTGGAGCTTGCTTCTCAAAGTACATGACTCATTCAGCAGCCTTGCCCTGTTCCAATCAAAGGGTTGCTCTTAAAATCTTTTTGTCACAGAAGTGAAACTAAGTTCAAGGAATGCCCTAAAATTACAAAGAATAAGAAACAATGACTTCAGTTTTAGATTTATCATCCTACTCCTCAGTGCAGAAATATATCTGTAGTGGGAGAGAGGGGGAGGAATCCCTGCAAGAAACCAATTTAGTCAAAAGATGCTGCAAAAAACTTCCTGAAAAAGATTGGGTTGGAGTGGAATGTGTCACAGTGCCTATTATCCGATGAGAAATGAGAAAAAACAATAGTTAACTGCAGAGATATCAAATATTCTTAAGTTCCCGTCCTCATTGCTCGCGAATCGTATGTCTGTTGAACCTATTTAATGAAAATCTAATTAAGATTAATTTCTCATTAAACTAGGACTTTTAGAAACTTGAAAACAGTTTCAAATACATACTGTTAAAGATATTTGAGGGTGATGGCAAGTGGGCTAACTTTTATCTAGTAGCAATTCTCTTTAGTTCAGCTATTGGAAATCAGTTTTAGAAGGCAAATGCCTTCGGAGCAGTGTTTTCATTCAGGCCACATAGTAGAGGTGGGTTTGTCACTATTCATTGTGGTACACAGTAGATTTAGAGGCAAGAGATTTACTGTTGTGATTCAGTCATATAATTCTGTGGCACCATGGACCATAGCACGCCGGTACTGGCCGTGGGGTTTTCTTGGCAAAAATGCCATAGTCATTTGCCATTTCTTTCTCCAGGGGGTTAAGGCAAACAAGAGTTAAGTGACTTGCCCAGGCCAAGTTTGAACTCAGATCTTCCTGAATCCAGGCACGGTCATCAAGGGATAGCTGCTATCAGAAACTCTGAAACTTGCATTTTGTGGCTTTGGGCAAGTCACTTACCCTCTAAAGCCTCACTTTTCTCCTCTCTAAAATGGAGACAGTAATACCTGTTGTAACTGCCTTCCCTGAGCTGCTGTGGGGATCAGATGAGATAGTGTATATAAAATATTTTTCAATTCTTACATTGCTCCATAAATATTAACCAATAACCATTGTCATTATTTCTGTATTCCTTTAGAAAAATCTACAGATAAATGTGCTTTCGAAAATACTGACCAATTATATAATTACTGTTTTTAGCAAATGTTCTTGAAAAAAATTTATCTTTTTGAAAAAGAAACACCACAAACATATCTTAAAAGGTATTTAACTGGTTACTGATAAACATCTGTTTATGCAACCCCTTCTCAAAGTGCTAGGGACACAGATACCTCTTTCATCATGGGATCTTATAATTTAGCCTATTTTATCCTAATAAGGAAGAACATGTCTATTATTTGGAAAATTTTTAAGTATAGGAAAATTGGATATTAGTTTGAGAATATCCCGAGATTGAACAGATTTCTTGAAATAGTGTGTGATATTATTATTTTAGATTTCATTTGTGTTTTTCAATTGACACCAGTATGTAGCTGACGAAGCCTTTGATGCACAGCTTGGGAGGGTGGGGGTGGGGGTGGGGGGGAGGGAGGGAGAGTGGTTTTTTTTCATCCTTGTGGTTTGAAAATGACTTGATACAGAATCAAAAAGGAGGGAAAAACTAACCAGTTGGTATCAGCACTCTGTGTGTCTAAAGGGAGAACAGTTAGCATCTGCACAGATTTGTTGTGTTATCTGGAGAGCCAAGTTTCAGATTCCTTTTTTCAACCCAGTGAATCAAACACGTAACTATTTGGGGCTGATATTCCATCATTTAGATTATACCCAAGTTCCTAGCATTTCCTCTGCTCTCTTCTCTGGTGCCTGTTTTGGGATCCTTTTAAAGTAGGACTATTCCCTACTTGCTGGTCTGCAGAGAAAACAAAAGGAAGTGAAAGTTAAATCACTCAACTTTACCATCATTCTTAAAAATAAAAAAAGGCTTGTTGCAGGAAAAAGGATGTGCCTGTGTGCTGGGGAGGAGGGGGAAAAGGGAGGGAAAGTCCTAGGGTGGGCAGGTGTTGGAAACCTTGGTAAAATTAGATTTGGGAATTATCTGTGGATTTCCATTATTCATGTGATTTCAATTCCTGATTAACATTTGTAAAGTAGAAGCTAACAAATGTAAGGCATTAGCATGGATAATCTCGAAGTAGCTGGTGGTTCTGTGAGTTTTCTAAGGTCGGGGAGAGAGGGGAATGATTTGAATAATAAAAGACAAGCCAGTCTAATGGATAGAACTAGACAGAGCATCGGGAGATGTGGACTCTCCCCACATGTAGGGAAAGACCAGTCCCCTTATTTTCAAGGGGGGGAAATATTTTTTTCCCAGAGTGAGAACCTAAAATATTAAATCTATAGTATCAAGGTAAAGATTAAGAGTGAAAGACTATACAGTTACTAGTTTTGAGTGACAAGAAAGCTGACCCTGGGAACTGCAGGTCTAAACAGTCATTTGCTGATGCAGGAGATGATAACGGGGAACCAAAAGGAACAGAAAAGTCCTTGGTGCTACGAAGAATGTTACGGTTAAAGGCTTGCTAAAGAAAGGAAAGTGGGGCAGAAAGCAGCCTGTATTATAGCAATAGCTTACATCTCATTTTGATTGTCTTTACAATGCTGAAAGATAGTGTTTACATATGATCCTCACAGCTGGTCTATGAGCCATGTGTACAGATGACGAATCTGAGTTAGAGCAGTTAAGTGACTAGCTGACAGTCACCCAGGAGTGTCTGCGGCAGGACTCCAACTCAAATGTTCCTAACTCCACGTACAGCACACCAACAGGTTCAGAGATGTTAAGGGAATTGCCCTATCGTATGTAGCGCAGTTATTAAATGGTAGGACCTAGATCTAAATCCAGGGTTTTCTGCCTTCAAACCTCATACCTTTTCCATTATGTTTTGCTATAGTTTAGATAAAAACGTAGTTGATATGAGAACAATCAATAGAATTGCAAGGAAACTAGACAGATTCTGCTTAATTCAACAAATATATACCTACTATATTCAAGATATAATGAAAATGGATGTTGATTCCAGCTCATCATTTTGGAAAATAGAAGTATGAATTTTGATTTGAAAGTCAGTGCATTGGGACATCTGATCAATTGAGTTCCCCATTCCAAATTCACTTGATGTAATTAATTACAAGATGTAAGGGGAATGTAACTGAGGTTATGAATGGTATGTAAGGACTTGCCTCCTAGACTTTGAGTGATTCATTTGCACCTAGGATAGAGCCCAAGACCTTTAGTGGTCTGTTTGCACATGAAAAGATCAGAAAATGGTTAAGGATTGGCAAAAACTAGGAGCCTGCCCTATGAGTTCCCTTTACTCTGTCCACTTAGTGACCTGGGCAAACAAGAAGAAAGAATATAAAAGCAGAGGAGCCAGTCTAACTAGTAATTGAACCGCAGAGAGAGTTAAGAGGGCCAGCTCTTAAGAGCACTTCTTTCAGAGTGAAGCAAGAAGTGGGAAGGAGAATTCTCTTTCCTCTTCCCTATATCCCTTCTTGGCAGTGGTATCTTAGAGCAGAAGAATATGGGAGGGTGTCCTCTTAATGCTAGTGCCTTCTGTCTGTGATTATCTCCAATTCATTCTGCATATATCTTGTTTATCTTAGTTGTATGCAGACTATCTCCTCCACTGGCCTTGAGAGTGCTTTTCTTTGTATACTTACCTAGTACTTAGCACATTGCCCTCCATACAGGAGGCACTTGATAAATAATTCTTGATTTAGAAGTTTAGAGTGTCCAGCACCAGGATCTATGAGATCTGTTCAGATCCTGGCAGGTCCCAAAGCCAAAACTCCTGCGGGTCCTATGGTGTGGACTCTGAGCCTTTCTATGGCAATACAGTAGACCAGGATTTATACAAAATCAGAAACTAGAGTTGAGGGTAACTACAGTTTCCAGATTGTGACACTAAGATTAATGGAAACAGTTCAAAGACATCAGTGGCCCTGCAGTATCAAAGACAGTGATTGTCCCTCTTTACAAATGCCTTCCCATGAGTTCAGTACATGTGAATCTCTTTGTGACTTCCCTCTCTGTCCATTCTCTGTGCTGATGCTGGCTGTATCTGTGAGATAGTGCACCGCAGATTTATGGGGGAAATACTTTGTTCATATTCATACTGTTATTTTAGTTCATTTGCTTTAAATGTCATTTAGCTGCTTAAAGATAAAATAAACAAAGGGCGGCCTGGCGGCCAAGTGGATGGAGTGTCAGGTCTGGGGTCAGAAGACTCATCTTTCTGAGTTCAAATCTGACCTCAGACACTTACTAGATTGGGGGCAGCTAGGTGGTACAGTGAATAAAGCACTGGCCCAGGAATCAGAAGGATCTGAGTTCAAATTTGACCTCAGATACTTGACACTTGGTAGCTGTGTGACCTTGGGCAAATCACTTAACCCCAATTGCCTTGCCTTCCCCTCTCCAAAAAAACCCCAAAAAGTCACTTAACCCCATTTAACTCAGTTTTCTCATCTGTAAAATCAGCTGGAGAAGGAATTGGCAACCCACTCCAGTATCTTTGCTAAGAAAAGCCCAAATGGGACATGACTGAAAAAAGACTGAACAATAAAAGTACATTGGTTGTGGCTCATAAGCCGTAGTTCTAGAAGTCTGGGCCCACCCAGTCCCTTTTAGAGTTAGTGGGGGTAGACTGACTATGTAGGTAGTTATAACTCTACAAAACCTAACTTTGCCAGGGCTCAGGTATACTCAGAAAAGCACATGGCACCGTTCTCTACTTGATTATGGAGTTAGAAGGAGTACAGTTCCATTCACATATCATACTCCACTCTGGTACCCATGGTACCCTAAAGGGTATCTAACCAAACCCATGGGCAAGCTCTTGCTCATGGCCTTCGTCCTCATTCCAGTGTTGAAGGAATGAAGAGATTAGTATGATGCTTATTAATGCCACCTAAAGTAATGCATTATGTCATTTGTTATTTGACCACTGAAAGTGACCACTAAGTCTGAGTGGAGCATATTTTACCATGTTGGCAATTTACAAAAGCTATAGTTTAATGAAATGCTACATCAGCCATGTCATGGTCTAGCTGCTCTCTTAGTTGACTGTTCCATTCCTAATATAATTATTTTAGTACTGATTGTTTGGACATGAAAATTAGTTGCAAGGAGTTAAGCTAAAGATCAAGCTGAGTCTCAGACTCAGGAAGGAAGCCGGCCTTCAAGACCAATGGAATGGAGAAGAGAGTGAGTAGGGGAGGAGGGGGGCAGGGTTTTCATCCATGGCGTCCATTTCCCAATTTCCCAATATTGAGTTTTGTGTCGGTTAAATTTTGATTCTCATCTCAGATAAATTTTGATTCATATGACTCCTTTCCCCTCTAGAGGAGCTGCCAGTTCTGCTACCTTTCTGAAAGTCATCTTTTAAACATGAACCTTTGCATACTGGTCTAGTCTTCAGATACCAGGCATAGCCTTTGGGGAGATGGAGACAAGGAGAGAAAGTGAGTGAGCAAACCTCCAAGGACATGGTAAACTATCTCAGAGTGTAAAGAGGCCAAAGCAGTTCATTTAATCTAATCATTGCTTACCTCAACAGATATGGTATTTCTTTTCTAAAAGAAAACCTGGGGAAATGATTTTAAGACTAGGGAGTCACTGTTGGAAATACTCCTTATCAAAAATCATTTAATCATGTTAAATGAGTTCTCTTTTCACTCAGATCCCTGATGTATACTACCAGCTTAAAGCAATTAGTAATAGCAGCAGTAACACTACAAGACTTGTTTTTAAGATATTACTAGCACTGGAAATGAGAGGGAATCCTTTACTTGACAGTTCCTTTATGAAATGTTTTCTTAAGGATAGTGGTGATTTAAAAAAATAAATCTTGAGGGACCTTTGGGTCTGTGATTAGATAAATTATTGGTTGCTATTATTAATAGACTTTTGATCGCTCTATCTTGACCAAGGTAGAAGTGCAGGGCCTGTGCCAGAGCCCAGTTCCATTACTGATTGGCTCGGAGTTGTGCCTTGCTCTGTTTTCTGACCTAGGCCATTTACCTCCCCTTAGGTAACCTGATGACTCTCCATTCCCAGGGGATTGGTCATCCAGTCAGTAAGTACCTGCTGTGTGCTAGTCCCTGAGAGCTGGGGATACAAAGAGAGCCCCTGCTCTCAAAGAGTTCATAGGCTTTTGATGCTCACAACATGCAAACAGCTATGTATAAAAACGGTACAGGGCAATAAATAGGGGGAAGACACTAGCTTTAAGGGGATCAAGAATGGCTGCTTGTAGAAGGTGAGAGTCTATCTGGGACTTGAAGTAAGCAAGAGGCATATTAATCCTCCGTCAGCCTCTGTCTCCCTCACTAACAAAGATTGCATTGTTACCACACATGATGCCTGGATAGATTCTTGAATGCACAAATCTTACACAAGTGTTAGAGGCTAATGTGGAGGTTAAAAATTTGGTATTAATAAGCTTCCCTGAAAGGGAGGAAACTTCCCTGGAAAGAAACTTAGTAAAAGGTGTAGCCACATTCACAGTCATGAGTGGTGGAGAGAAGTCCAATATAAAGACCCTTCTGTTAACATCTTTTGAATAAAATAAAAGGATTTAAGTTAAAAAGGGCTTTCAACATCTAGCCTGAATTTTCCATTTCACAGAGGAGAAAATGAAAACTCAGAAAAGTTGAAATGGAAAATATTTACTATTTTTGTGTAGTCATTTTCCCCCTGTTTGGATAAGAGATTGATAAGATTTTGAACTGGGAAAAGTTAAAATCCTACAGTACAAAGCTTGGAATGGAAAGGGGTAACGGCAAAGTTGAATGAGGGACATCATTTACTTAACTGATGATCTTTCATCGGAATTGTTCAAGGTGACATCAGCAACACTGAAATTGACTTTCCTTATTTACCTATCCTGTTTCCTTTGCTTTCCCCAAACGTGGCATCACAATTTTTCCATTCCTCCCTCGCCTCTGTATTCCTTCCTCCTAATCTGGTCTCCGTTCTCCATTGCCTGCAGAATCCTTCCCAGGTTTCTGGAGGTATGTAATGATAAAGTGCCTGCAGAATTGCACTGTGGCTCCCAGCCCAACTAACCTCATCCCGAGGAAGCAGGGTCCAGTAAAGCGTGCCTTGCATTTGGAGTCAGAGCAGGCCAACTCAAATCCCATATCTCCTACTTATGACCTGTGTGACTTTGGTCAATCCATTCCTTTTCTCAGTTTATTCAAGGGATGGGCAGCAAGGTGGTACAGTGGGTAGAGTGCTGGGTCTGGTGTCAGGAAGACTCATCTGACACTTACTAGCTGTGTGACCCTGGATAAGTCACTTAATCCTGAGTTTCCTCTTCTGTGAAGTTGAGCTGGAGAAGGAAATGGCAAACCACTCTAGGATCTTTGCCAAGAAAACTCCAAATGTGGTCATTAAGAGTCAGACATGACCAAACAATTGAGCAACAACAAAGGGAAATAATAACCCTTATACTGCTTTCCTCATAGGGTAGATGTGGGGCTCATTAGACAGTGGATATGAAGATCTTTTTAAAATTCTGCGTCATTGTAAGTTACTATTTTTCCTAATTCCTAATGTGGTTTATCATTTTAAAAGAAAAACTGGAAGGCACCTTAAGAACTAATCTAGTCTGTCTACTTTCCTTTAAAAGGTACACTGTCCTTGCTAAGGGCCAATTCTGAAGGGAACAAGGACTCTTCATAGACTCCTTTGGTGTTCAATGCTCTGCACGATCAAGTACCTTTTTTATGTCTAATTAAAGGAGACCCTACAATCCTCAAATACCTGAAATAAGTCAAACCTAGTCTAAAAGATAGAAGATTGATAAAATTTTTCTTTAGTAATATGTTGAAGTAGACTCAATACTGTTGATTTATGGTTCATTTGTTTTTAGTGGCATCCAAATTTTCATGACCCCATTTGGGGTTTTCTTCACAAAGATACTAGAGTGGTTTGACATTTTCTTTGACAGATGAGGAAACTGAGATATACAAGGTTAAGTGACTTACGCGGGGTTACACAGCTAGTAAGTGTCTGAGGTTCGATTTGAACTCAGGTTTTCCGGACTCCAGGTGTGACACTCCATCTACTGTGCCGCCTAGTTGCCTGCCTGTGATAGAGTTGTCTATGTATGTGTATATGTGTGTATTGTTCTACAGTGATGTTGAGAAATAAACATCCTTGGGCATACAAAGTATTGACTCCCTCCCCAATGATTTTTTAGTTCTCAAATCCATAGAATTGTGACCTGGCACATGTCCTATTCCTTACTGTTCTAGAGGCTCATTGGGGTCAGGGTTTGCTGGCTTTTGCTAGGTGAGCACTCAACCTTCTACTAACTTTCTAGCCCAGCAAGGAATTAAGTGCCACTTTCATAAATGAGACAGTGTTTTACCAAAACAGATTTGAAGACTGTTCCCTTGCTTGGGCATGAGTCACATACCTTGACAACAAAATGGTTCAAACAAAGCCATTTTTAAGGCCATTTTTTCAAGAACCATTGATTTATTGGGAATAGAGTGTGAATGAGTCCAGTTGATTCATAAGACAAAAAGACTCTGAGTCAATAATTCATGTTGATCTGGTCACAAAATATTTTATAATTTGGAAATGTGGAGATTAGGAGTGTAAGATTGCAAGGGATGAAATTACAATTCAGCATTTTGATATTTTTTTCCATTTTAAATTTACTTCCTTAAAGCTGAAGACCTTTGGGATTCAAGACTTTCCAAACAGCCCTCACTTACAGGACTTAGGTGTGTCTTATTAATATTACTTATAACCCTCACCTTCTACTTTAGTGCCTTCCTGATGTATACAGGAGAGGGTCCTCATAGGAGAGATTGGCTCAAAGCAAAAAGAATCAACATCATCTTTAAAGATAACAAAATTGTAAACCTTGAATATGCGTATTGTACCCAGACGTTCAGCTTTTAGATTCATCCTTATGAACAGTACTTAGATGTAAATATACTAATGGACCTCTTCTTTTACACAGCTGATATGTGGTCCTGGGGAAACTGAAGTGCTTAACTTTAATCTCTAGGATATAGTTATTGTGCCTATCTGGTTTATTATATTTACAAATATGGATATATTCGTGTACTTTTTTTTTTACCAGTCATAAATATAAGCCTGTGTGCTTGTGTCCAGTGTCTGGAGAAAGTCAAGGAATGGCCTAACCTATTATTCTGCCTTTCCTTTCTTTCTTTTCTTATTCCTTTTTCTTTCTTTTCTTCTATCTTTCCTTCTTTCTTTTTTCCTTTCTTCCTTCCTTTTCCTCCTTCCTCCCTCTCTCCCTCCCTCCCTTTCTCTTCTCTTCCTGTCTTTTTTCTTGCCTTCCTTTACTTCCTTTTCCTTGTTTGATTGCTTCTTTCTTTCCCCACTTTTTTTTTTGTTTGGCTATGGATTAAGGGTAAGAAAGATAAAGAAAGTGGAAGCCTCTAAGGCTAATGCTTGTACTTTCTTAGCCTACAAATGTGTTGAGCAGTAGCAGGAAGTAGATATGGCTAGGAAGAATTTGGAATGATGTTGATAAATGTAGACAGGTCTGTGCAGATTTGAAGGTTGAATGAAATGGTTACAGATTTTTAATTAGGCTTTCAATTCAGAAATAGCCTATGGGGCCGTATGTAAATAGTGTCGAAGACTAGCTAGCTGTATAGAACATAGTGCACAATGATTTTTTTCCCCTCCCTTCTCCCCATCCAAGGGGACTTTTTTATGGCTCCAGGGCCAAATCTGATCTGCTTGCTTGTTTTTCTACAGCCCAGGAGCTAAGAATGGTTTTTATATTATAAAATACAATAAAACTTTATTTTTATAAATGTAAAAAAGAAAAACCCAAAACCTGTTGTACAAAAAACAGGTAGAGAGCAGCATTTGATCCACCAGCACTCATTATAAACTTACATTATACAAAAGGGCAAAAACACGTATGGTGTTCTGATGTCTTAAACTCAAGGAAGTAGGAAGCTGTCTGTCAACTCAGGTTTTCTTGCTTACTCCTGCTCTCTAAGATGTAGACATCTCTTTTTTCACTGTGACTCATTTTCTACCTTGTCTGTCTCCTATCTCTATGATAATGCTTTCTGTCTCTTATAAACATGACTATACCGTGAGGGAATGCATGACACAGACATCATTTTGGCTTTCCCAAAAGCTTTTGGGATTTGGAAAGCTGTCTTAATGATGGATCTCCCCATACCAGACTTAAACAAACACTCCTCAGAAAACCATAGCCTCATCCCCATAGGACAAAACAACTAAAAGCTTTGTGCTGTAATAACCCATAACTGAATATAGCGTTTCAGAAGATATTTATGGTGAAAAAGAATCAACTGTCAATTTCTGCAAATGTATTGTGAAATTGAATTGGGAATTCCAGTTCAGGTGTATGAATCACCTCCAGTAGCCTGGAATAATAGCTCTGCATCTAAATAGAACTTTAGGGTTTGTAAAACACTTTATGGGTGATATTTGATTCCCACAACAACCTGGGGAGGTAGGGGATATTGTTACCCCATTTCTGAAGATGAGGAAACGGAGGCTGAAGAGAGAATTAAGGGTCTGGCTCAGTGTTGCTCAGTAGTCTAGAGTAGGACTTTGAATTCAGATCTTTCTCGGTCCAACTCCAACACTATCCACCCCAATATTTAGCTTCCAAATCTATCAGAAGAGAGTCTGTATGTAGAGTCCTCAGCAAATTTTAATGCACCAAACAAATGTTTATTGTTCTTGTCATTTATCGTACTACATGATTCAGCCATTGTTGTAGCAATCCTTTTATGGTACCAGTAAAGGCAGCCTACTTCCATGTTATAGGATCTTTAGCCCTGTTTTGGCTACTTTTAGGATTGAATTGGTGAGGGCAGTTAGGTGGTACAGTGGACAGAATGCTGGCCCTGGAGTCAGGAAGACCTGACTTCAACCTCAGATACATCCTAGATGGTGACCCTGGGCAAGTCTCTTAACTCTGTTTGCCTCAATTTCCTGAACTGTAAAATGAGCTGAAGAAGGAAATGACAAACTACTCCAAGTATCTTTTGCCAAGAAAACCCCAAATGGGGTCAGGAAGAGTCGGACACAACAGAACAACCACAACAGAGTTGACTCCAGTGACCTGAAAGGGTTTTCTTATATATCTCCTCTCCCAAGTACTTTAAATCAAAATTGATTTGCTTTTTAAATTTTTTTTAAAAGATGAGCATATGCCTTATAATTCAGGAAGTGATAGTTTGTTATTATTCCGAAAGATTGGCAGTCAAGCCTTTTAGAATATTAATGGATTAAATGTCATTTTAGACCTGTGGGGAGAAAAATAATATTGAGCTAGAAAATCAAAGGACCAGTTACACTCCTGCACAAGTTTGCCTCTCCCATGTGCTATGCAGAAGCAATCTGTAACCTAGGTAGCAAGGGATGACATTGCTACTGAAGTTCTAGTGGGCTTCATGGATTGCCTCTGAAGTGTTGCACAGGAATCATATTACAAAGAAATTTTTCTTGAGCAAAAAAAAAACAAAACCAAAAATAACAAAGCTCTAGTTTTACTACCAAAGATTCCTGCCATCTTTCTTTTCCAAATAAACTAATAAAAAAAAGTTTTCAAACCTAGTGTAAAGAAAATTTGATTTAGGGTCAGGACTGTCACTTTGAGAAAATCTCTTCCCTGTCTTTGCTTTACTTTGCACATGTATAAAATGGGCAGGTTTAGACTAATTCTCTGACCCCAGGAATTTCAGTGGGGTGTGCTCTTGGACCCACCTAAGTACAATAATATTACCAGTCCCATCTAAAGTCATTCAGGTTAGATTTCTTGGTGTATCTTCAGTTTTCCAGTAGAGAAGAAGTTGAGATAAGTGATTTTTATAAACCAGAATTATAGTGGAATAGTTTAGTGCACTGCTTTCTGTTGCCTGGCCTAGAAACTCAGAATATTTCCTCTGAAGCAGACCTCAAATAAATAGTGATTTATTTGACAGTACTCTGAGCAGCTATTATACATGTGCCACTATTTGTGTTCGACCTGCAAGAACAGATTGCACAGAGGTGCCATTTACTCTGGTTGTCAGGGTAATTTCTTGGGTGCCTCTAGCAAGATTAAGATGCATGATTGTTTTTTTCTTGCTTTCCTTCATGTTGTGCCCTTCACAATTCCTAGATTTCCTTTGATTGCTTTATACAACAATCCTAGGTTGTGTTACAATCCATTATTAGTTTTGTGGTTTCTACCCCCCCCTTTTGCCAATATCAATGAGTTATGAGAACAATTTCCCAATTTTTCAAGCAAACACACTTAAATTTCTCTATGCTTGACTTTCTCCAAGGTCACATGGAAGGAGAGTTAGTGGAACTCAGATTAGAATTGAGCTGTCCTACATCCTGTCTAGTGTTCTGTTAAGTAGGTCACCAATGATAGTTTGTTGGTTTTATTTTAAGGGTACAGGTTTTCCTAATTTCTTAAGCTCTCTCTTCCGTTAGCAGGAAAATTTAAAGTGGCAGTAGGGTCCCAACAGTTGATGAGGAGATGCTGGAGTGTATATGCTTTAGGCCAGTGGTATCAAACTCAAAAATAAACAGAGCCCACTAAACTGTACATAGGGATGCCTGGAACCTTAGAAAACTACATATTAAAATTATCTATCTTCTATTTTATTTATTATTTCCCAATTATATTTTAATCTGGTTCAGTTGCATTCCTCAGTATTGTGGTATGTGCTTTAAGCTATAGGTTAAGCATATTGTCATCTGGTAGCTTCTTAGTGTTTTTGAAGACCCTGATTGTAATTCTTAGTGTATAAACAGTGATGAGCAACATCACTGGACATAAAGGCAGCATTATTAGGAATCAAATGCCTTCATTTATAATGATGTCTTGTCTCCTCTGCTGGATTGGAAGCTTCTAGGACCCAGAGACCTTGTCTCATTCCTTCTGCGTGTTTTTTAGTACTTAGCTCAGACCCGCCTATTAGGTTATGAGGTGCCTGTTAAGTTCATAAGCAGTTGAGTTAATTAATATTTGGCATGACTTCCCTGCTTAACTCGCTGCTTTTCATCCAGGTCAGGATGTGAAAGGCCTAGAAAATAGGTAATGTGGGGAAAATTATGAATACCCTTGTACTGTGTTCATTCTCTGGGCAATTTGAAGACTTACCAAGGTTTTCAATGTATACATTCCTAAGGTTGTAAAATTCACATAATAAATAAAGAATGGTTCTGGGAAAAGAAATGAGAGAAATGCTGCTCTCCTCATTAGATGTAACCTTCATGCTTTTTGTTTGTTTACTGATTAAACGTTAATCTTGTATAAATCCAGCAATCTGGCTTGCTGGCTTAATTGAAACATGAGCTCGCTCACCATGGATGTTTTCTTCATTTCTCCTGTTGGATGAGCTATGGTTATCCCTCACTATGATAAACCTCTCTGGTACTGTCATTTTAATAGAGTTGGTTCAGATTTCTCAAGGTGTGGAATCTAGGTCACTAGTCATGAACAACACTGTCAAAGTGACAAGCTGCTTGTTGACTGTCTTATTTCAGGACATCTTGGCACTTGAAATCACTGGCTTGCTAGGCTAAAATGTGAAGTACAAGAGTTCCTAAAATAGAGTTCCTAAAATCAGAGAAAAAGGGTCAGGGTAGGAAAATGTCATTAAGTACTAACTAAAATGCCAGCTATGTCAGAAAACAAAATATAGTTCAAATGGGAATCTGTGGAGCAGAAAGAAGAAAGGCCTATTTCGGGGTTGGAAGTGAGCAAGATGATCTATAACTGGGGAAGGGAGGCAGGAGTGAGGTTAAGGGATCAGCAACCAATCAGATATACTTATATTATTTAGAATGGACTCCAGGGTCTCAGAAGCTATTGAGGATGGGCCAGCCCCTAGTATTTTCTTCTCTAAAAGCAAAGAATCATCATCTGAGAAGGAACTTGGACACTGTCTTCTGTACTTCCTTCACCTCCCTCTTAGCTCCTCCCTGACTTTCCCTACCCTGCTGACCATCCTCACATCCTTCCAGTAGCCTAAGTTAGTTTTATGTTCAGGACTAGTCTTCAGGAAGCCACAGTGTAATATTAGGGTTCCACTGTCCTCCCCCTGCACCCGCCCCCCCAAAAGCCCCCAAACAAAAACACAAAACTCCCGCCGGATTGCTCCAGGCTCAAAATCCTTTTCTTCCACCTTTAGAGACAAGATGGTTAGGC
The DNA here is from genome assembly GCA_028658325.1 of Potorous gilbertii. Taxonomy (NCBI): domain Eukaryota; kingdom Metazoa; phylum Chordata; class Mammalia; order Diprotodontia; family Potoroidae; genus Potorous; species Potorous gilbertii. Next base: position 417,084,220 of record CM053770.1, on the reverse strand, counting down.
AACCTTAAGCAGAATAAACAGTGAAACTCATTTGTAAAGTAGAGAGACCATATGGATAAGACCCTAGACTTGGAAACTGGAAGACCTGGGTTCAAATCCTTCTTTAGACACTGGGCGATTCACAACCTATCTTTGCTTTGGTTTCTTCCTATCTAAAATGATAGGGTTTTAAATGGCTTCTAAGGCACCTTCCAACTCTAGCTCTATGACTCTATGATTAGCTCATAGTCAATCAATAATCAATCAATAAACATGACCCATATCTGATCTCAAATTTTTTCCTCTTCTAGCAAGAGGAGAAGTTTATCAAGAAGGAAAGCACAGGTGTCTGAATTCAGGAAGAGGTCATTACCAAGAGGGCAGAGTGGAAACCGCCAGAATGGGAAGCCAGGAAAGTTGTGCTGTCTCCTCCATTTTGCCTGCCCTAGGACTCTACCAGACACAAACCAAAGTCATATCCATAGATATTTCTGTGTAGGAAAATGGGGCCACATCGAGTTTAGCAGGAGCTTTTCCATGGAAGCAGGTGGGGCTGGCCAATGCTGCTTTGCATAATTGTTAGAGGTCTTGTAATGTTTGTTTGTTTGTCTTGTTGGCCAGTTTCCTTATAATAAGAGGTACATCATTCCCAACTGATTCACTAATCATGGTATTAATCAATGTCATCTCTTACTGTAAGTATTGAATATTCCTTTATCATAGAAAATACATGGCCCTATTGATATTATCTCCTTGGATACTTTGATTCCGATACATGAATCGTCATTATTAGCTTTTCTCCAGCTACTTAAGAAAAGCTCTCCGGGCTTTAAGTGGGTGTCCTTTAATCTTCAAAGTACTTTTCTATTCTTAGCGCTTGAGGTTGCTTACTCTGTTACTGTTTTTAAATTAGAGCTTAATAACAATTATTGAACTGGCAATTACATTTGTGATTTTGAAAGTTTAATGGTTAGAGTACTGAGTTTCTGGTATGTGAGTGTTCTTTAGAACTAGAAAAAGTGCTACCATTTATTGGATTCCAAAGCCAATGGTTTTGTATGAAAAAAATGAACCAATTAGAAAATGCATCCACAAGGAAGTCCTGACAGCCTCACTGTTACCTGTATAACAAATAAATAAATGGTAAATAAATACAGAAAGTCATATGTACATTTGGGCCATATACAGTGAAGCATGTTTGTTGTGTCAAAACAACTGAAATTATCTTAACAAAAAGCAGTCCTATGGCAGAAGACAGGCCTGCATGTTACTGCACTGCTTCAGATTCCACCCCTGCCATAAATTGTTGCCATACAAATGAGTAAACAAATAGTAAATAAATAAAGGTGTCGTAATGGTAAAATGTTCCAGCTGGCTGCCACCTCTCTGGTTCAGGTCATAATTACCTTTGGTCTTATCCTTTTCACTGGTTTCCAGTCTTTCCCCTTTCTAATCCTTTTTCTGCATAGCTGTCAAAAGTGTTATTCCTGAAGCTTAAGTCCTACCACATTACTCCTCTTCTCAAGAAACTTTTACGGCTGCCATTTGCCTCTAGGACAGAACTATCAGCTGCTGTCTTTAACATTTAAAGCCCTTTGTAATTTAGCTCTAGACTGTCTTTCTAGATTTATTACACACCATTCCCCTTCACACACTGTACTTTTCTTCATCCAAACTAACTTTCTTGATGTTCCTTGCATATGACATTCCAGTAGACTTTAGCTATAATGCATTTCTCCCTCACCTTTTTGACTTAGCATCCCTACCTTCCTTCAAACATTTTCTCCCACGTAAGACTTTTCCTGATCCTTTCCCTTTCTACACCCTTCCCCAGTACTATGGACTTGCTTTGTATATTGAGGTGGTAAAATAGATGAACCACTGAGCTTGGAGGCAGGAAGACTTGAGTTCAAATCCAACCTCATTCACTTCTTAGCTGTGTGACTCTGGGCAAGTCATTTAGCCTCTATCTACCTCAGCTTCCTCAACTATAAGATGGGAATATTAATGGCACCTATTTCCCAGGGTTATTGCGAGGGTCATATGAGGTAATAACTATAAAGAGTTTAGCTTGTGCTTGGCACATAGTACTCAATAAATGCTTGTTGATTAATTAAGGCTAGGCAGATCAGGGAACAGATCCATATCATTTGTCCATTAGATAGGCACTTCACAAAATAGTTGATTGATCGAAGGAAAGACTATAGTTTTATTTTTAAAAGAGAAAAGGTATGATTTTTTTTGTCATTAAGAGCCATTTTTCTTGGTGCTCAGTCTTTTTCATAAAAGGCCTTTTGTGTGTATGTGCACGCCTTGTTTTTGCCACATTTGTCAATAGCAAAAGGGGAGGGGGGAAGGAGTATTTTCCAAAGACTGCCAAATGTGTGTCGTCACTCTTTCTGAAATAAGGAGGCCGGATTGAAATATAAATGAAATGTCACACCTAACATACGGACTTTCCTAATCTGAAAGACCTGTGTATGAACATTTTCTGGAAGCTGCTTAATATTTTTGAAGTGATAGAAAATAAAATTGTACTTACAGTTCTTGGCTCTCTGTGAAATGTTATAATTAAAAATGTCTAAGAAAGCAGTGGAATAACATGCAGGCCTGTCTTCTGCCATAGTACTTCTTTTTGTTAAGAGAATCTGAGTTGTTTTGACCACAACAAATATGCTTCTTAAGAGGACAGTGTATATGGCCCACATGTACATATGAATAAGTCATTTGTACATAGACATCAAATTCCTGCCCCTACCATCATCTTCCCTATGCCCGTTGACACCATAGAGGGGTATAGGACAGGAAAGTACTCTCCACCCAAACCCCTTGGTAGCTAAGATACCAAATACCTACCTCATTTTGAAAAGAGTGTTGGGACTTGGACTCAAGGAAAAATTGGGTTTGGAAACCCATGCTCTGACAATGTACTTTAAAATGCCATATAAAGGTGAGCTACTTAGTGTTGTGGAGGCTCTGTGGTACTGTGGAAAGAGCAGTGGCTTTGGAGTCCTAGGACATAGGTTCAAATTCCATCCCTGCCATTTTACCACCTCTGTGAGCTTAGTCAATCACTTCCCTTTTTTTGGGTCTGAGTGTTCTCATATGTAGAATGGAGAGGTTAAACTAGTAAATGACCCCTAAGCTCCTGTCCATCTTCCATCTCTAAATCTATGATCCTCTTATCTTCAGAGTTCAACTATGCATTATCTCGTATCAGTTTTTATGGTATTGCCCCTGTTTCTAACACTGCACTCTCTACTTCATTGGGATTGAATTATTTATTACAGTACTCTCAACACTTTGAAATGCTTTGAAATGTCTATCAAGTGAAATGGAATTACCATCTTCCTATGACTTGTCCATTCCTACCTCCTGACCCAGATTGACTTCCATCTCAGTAAGAAACATGGTAATCCACTTCTCAAGTAGGATCTGTCTCAATTTGAAGGTCTTCTGGATACCAGTGGCTCTTGTCTGGTCCCTAACATTGTGTCTTGCCTGAATCTTGACAGTCCTTTACTCCTTCACCCTAGTTTCCCTTGATTTCTTGAGTCTTGCCTGATATCCTGGTTTCTCCCCTCTGACCCTGCGTAGCTTCTTGTACCCTCCCTGACTCTGGTTCGCTCCTGTGCCTTCTCCTTGTCTTCTTTTTTTGTTTCTTCCTTTCCCCCTCCCCGCATTGCCCAACATTCCTGAAGGACCACTGCCTGCCTTCTCTTCTTGTTTACTCCTTAATCTTTATGACTGCTTGTTAAGCATTCCCCTGTAGGAACCAAGGCAGATGATAGACTGAGGTGTTCTACTCTGTTGTCATTAGATATTCAGAAACCTCATGGTTCATGCCTCAAAAACGAAATCCTTCTTTGGAAAGTTGAAGTTTGAGAATTTTAAAGAAGCAAATGTTTCCAAGCATGAAAAGTATCCTGTGGGCTTTTAGACCTGTGAGGAAGAGTTTGGCCCTAGTTGGAGGGAATGTATAATGCGATGGAAAGAACGCTGAATTTGAGTCATCAAAAGGGTATTAAGTACTGAGTCTGTTACTCACTAGGTCTATAACCTTGGTCAATTCTTGCTTAAGTACTTAGTTGCCTTAACTGTAAAATGAGGGTGTAGGGATAGATGAACTCTAAAATCTCTTACAATTAAAAAAAATCCTATAACACCTCTTTCCATCTTAACCCCTGCTTCTCCCTTAAACCTAGCTTTCCAGGTGGCTTATCTCCCTTTTAATAAAATAATCCTTGAAATTTTATCTTCTCCATGAAGATTGCCTGATTTGATGTAAAATAAACTTGGTTCCCATGTCATTTCTTGGCTACTATATTTCTCCAAGTTCCCTTTCATGTATTATGTACTTTACACTTGCCTCCTAACCCTAAAGTGAAGTTGGCTTTGACATAAATTTGCTATCTCTAGTTTCTTTCCTTCCTTCTCTAGTTTCAAGAATTATTTTTGTTTTATTCTTATTGAACGTACACACATATATCACCAGTGTTGCCTTGAAAATTTCAGGTGAATTTGGGGTAACCAGCTTTAGTGCCTGCCAAAGAATCATATGCATTTAGATGTTTAATTAACTTTTTCTCCTAAGTTCTTAGTTTTCCTTGGGGAATTAGGTTTCTCTGAGTTAACCATAATTGCAATAGCAACACAGAGATCTGTTATGAAGGCAGCTAGGTGGTGCGGTGGATAGAGCACTGACCTGGAGTCAGAAGGACTTGAGTTCGAGTGCAGCCACAGACATTGCCTGGCTGCGTGACCCTGGGCAGATCACTTAGCCTCTGTTTCCCCATGTGTAAAACAGGCATAATAATAGCATTTACCTTGCAGAGCTGTAAGGATCAAATGAGGTAATATTTGTACAGTGCTTAGCGCAGTGCCCTACGTGTAGTAGGGCTATAGAAATGTTAGCTATTATTATTGATTATTTTCAGTTAACTACTTGCCTGCCTCAGAGGTAAAATAGAGATGATAATGGCATCTGACTCTCAGGGTTGCTGTGAAGATAAAATGAAATAATATCTGATAATTGCTTCACAAACCTTAGAAACACTATTTAACTTGTTATCACTTCTGTTATTATTAGAGAGCGGGAAGGAACCTCTCAGGCCTAAAAGTCCATCCCTCTTATTTTACATATGAGGAAACTAAAACTTGTTCAAAGTCACATAGAAAAGAAGCTTTTGAGGTGGGGTTAGAACCCAGGTCTTCTGACTCTAAAGCTGTGCTCTTCTCCCTCAGCCCTTCTATGTATGACCTCATTTGATCCTTAAGGCAACCCTTTGAGGTGGAAGGGAAGACATAGTTTTATTATTCCTATTTTAAAGAAACTGAAGCATAGGCAAATTATATGACTCACTTAAGGTCAAGATTCCAGGCTAGTCTTTGTTATTGTTGTGGAGGCAATTGAAGTTAAGTGACTTGCTAGTCACACAGCTGGTAAGTATCTGAGGCTGGATTTGAACTCGGGTCTTCCTGATGCCAGAGCCAGTACTCTCTCCATTGAGCCCAGGCTTCTTAATCTAACTATGGCATCCTACCTCTTGTACGCCAGCTGTCATAGGGTGTGGCCCAACAGGCAGGTTTTATCAGACATATCCTGAAGTAGTTCCAAAAGCCCAGAATTGTGTTAGCCATCTTGTGACCCTTAAGACTTGTAGATATTTAGCACAAGGCCAGATTTCCTGTTCTTCCAAAGAAGGCAGGGCCATTTGGAATAAACCTCAGTGCCACTTTGCCTGCCGATTCCTCATGGTTCTAACTAGGTCAGTTGGCAGCATATGTTGCTATTTTTGTCAGTGTTCCTTCTTAGACTTAGAACTGAGGGAAGCTACAGATGCTTACCATATGGCTGCTATGAATGAATTTGATGTACAGATGATTTAAGTTCTTTTAATTTGGGAAGGGAAGGTACACATTAATAATAACTTATAGAATTAAAAGGCTAGAATAAGGGATGGGGAACCTGCAGCCTCAAGGTCACATGTGGCCCTCTAGGTCCTCAAGTGTGGTTTCAAGTCCTTCACCTCCTGAGTGTGCATTCAGTTAAAGGGCTGTGCTTGAGGACCTATGGGGCCACATGTGGCCTTGAGGCCATGGGTTCCTCACCCATGATTGAAAACTCTTAGATATCAGCCACTCCACTGTCACCTCCCAATCCCATAGGTTTCACCCGAGTCTTCTCAGACATCATTGTCTGCCCAAATTCCCAGTGATTTCTAATGTTGCTACATTTATGTAGGTCTTCAAAGATAGAAAGGGTACTTTTATAGATGATCTCATTTGATTCTTTCAACAACCTTGTGAGTTGCCTGAAGTTTCATTGCTATTTAGTCATTTTGAATTTTCTGTGACTCTGTGACTTCATTTGGGGTTTTCTTAGCAAAGATACTGAAGTTGCTTGCCATTTCCTTCTCCAGCTCATTTGACAGATGGGGAAATTGAGGCAAACCAGGTTAAATGACTTGCACAGAGTCACACAGCTAGTAAGTAAATGTCCTATGTTGGATTTGAGTTCAGGTCTCCAACCCAGCATTCTATCCACTGCTTTACCTACCTACCTGAGGTCTCATTACCGTGTAGCAATCTTTCCATTATGACAGGTTGATAGGTTGCTTCTCCAAGGTATACTCCCAGTGGCTCCCAGTGTTAATGATCCTCCCTAAGATCAGTATATTACTTTTTTTTGTGATGGGTAGATCCGTATATTTTTACCTTCCTTTTTTTGTCCTTTTTACAAGTGGAACCACCAGTGTGGTACAGTTTTCTCATCTATAAAATAAGGAGAGGTATGGAAGGAAACTAGATGTACCCTTCCAATTCTTAATCCTGTCATCTGCTTCACTAGGGTTTAAAAAGAAAAAAAGGTTAGTGTTTATTGGACTCATGGAACCCACTAATGGAATTTAATATCTATTTTTGATATCTGTGAAAAGTATTATGGATTTAGATTTAAAAGCATTTTTAAAAACTACAGTAGAATCGATTGCTATCTGATTTGATTACCTTCTACTAAGACAGTCTAGTTTCAGCTCTAAATTTCATTTCCAATGGAGTGTTTATCTAATATATCTTACCAGATCAAGAGAGAATTTACTGGTAGTGTGAGTTCACTTTATGGGAAAGACTGTCTTCCTGAAGCATTCTGGTGAAAGGATATCTATGCTTTTCAGAGAATCATTTGCCAGCAGTATGGTGTAGATGTTATTAGAGGTGAGTAAATGAAAATTATAATTCTAAGGTTAATTAACCTAGACAATACCGTCTATCATTTTCTCTGCTGCCACCCTCCCCCCCCCCAGTATTTAGGATATTAAAAAAATATATCCAGTGAAAACATACATACTGAGATAGCATAGAAAGTGCATAGATAGCTGGCCTCAGAACCAAGAAGACAATTTTAGTTTTGCCACTGACAAACACTATTTAATAAAGATGCTTTTTCTCCCCCTCCCCACTACCATAAAAACCCAAGCGCAGGTGTGCACACCCACACACCCACACCCCACATATACACTCATGAAATGTCTCCTAAAATAAAGAAAGGGTTATGATATTTGTCTTATACTGACTGCCAATGGGTCTTGTTAAAGAAGGCTGACTGATGATAGCTCATTACCTGAGAACCATATTAATGTCAGTACCCAGACTAGACTGGAGCATTTCAAGGGATGATTCCATTTGGAGATACCCAAGGTCCAGTTGTATTCCTTCTCTCACCATGCACTGCCAAGATCTCTAGTTTTCTAGATTTTTATGTTCCTCATAGCTATATCTGAGGGCTTCAGTGATAGGCAGTTCTTATAGTTGTTTAGAATCAAAGTAAATTAACTTTTATTTCTAATTTTTTCACTATTTTCATTTTGCATGGGAGGGAAGGGTGTAAAGTTATTGTTTTTTTTCAGAAGAAATACAAATGATCTTCATAATCTCTGTTGTAATCCTGGTATCCTGAACCTGGAATGTCCGGATTGAGTCTGAAAGTGGGAAACGGAAGGCACACCGTGGTAAATAGCTGCTAGTACTAGGAACCAGTTGCTTTGGGCTCAACTTCAGTTAAGAAGCTCAAATTGATTGACATGGTGCTTTGAGAAAGCTCTTGGTGAAGTTCTCCCCACTAATCTCCTGCTGCTGTGAATGTGACAAACTCTGTTTCACTCAGACATTGGGTCAGAAATTGAAGGGAGCTATTACATTTGCTCTCAAGATAGGATCACAGATGGATTTTTAAATTTATTTCTTCCCAGTTTGAAGTCATCCAGCAGAGAGCTTCCTTGTTTCTTTTCCCCAGTTATCCAAATCAAATTGATTTCTTTTCTGTCATCTGTGAAAAGAAAGGACAGAGCTCTGCAGGGGGTCCAGGATGTAAGGAGATGGATTCTCTCAGTCCCCCTGCAGTTTCTAAGAGCATGTTTGCAAAAGTGATGGAGAAGGAAATAGGTAAGCAGCGTATTTTTACTGTTGTTGAAAGAATTCTAGTGACTGCCTTAATATATAATTTGGAGGATAAATAGTCTTCTATTTTTGGTGTTTCATTTTTTTTAACTGGATCTGGTCCATGGTATGTCTTGTTTTTTGTTTACCACTCAGAGAACAATCTGTATTTATGCTGATCCTTTTTTTTCCCTGAAGGAAGGCAAAGAGGATATTAAAGCATGTGGAAATCATTTGAGGTTGTTTTTCTATATCAATGTAGTTGTTTCCTCATAGGCGAGGAACAATTGATAGCAACTCTGGTGATCCTTCTAAATCTGTCTGCACTTGAGCTTTGGATCACATATCCCATATACATGTCTCTTTCCTTCTACATAATGGAGATATTGCATAATTACAGTTACATTTATCTATGTGTCCATTTGACTACAAAGTGAAAGAAGATTGAGGGAGGGTTTTGCTCACACTAGTCCTGGGAGGCAGGTTAGGCAAGCTTTATACTCTCCTTTTATGGGTGAGAAATCTGGGGCTTAATGAGCTGTTTTGGCTTGGCTTCAGTTTCCCAGCGAGTAAGGGGCAAACTGGGACTTCACTCTGGTTCTTCTGCTTTTACTCTAGATTCAGCCCAGTGGTATTTCTAATAAGAATACCCATAGCAGCATTAATAATAGCTACCATTTGTATGGAACTTGAAGGTTTATGAAACATTTTATTTGGTTCTCAGAATAGTCATGTAAGGTAGGCACTCTTTTTATCCCCATCTTACAGATGAGAAAATTGAGCCTGAGAGAAGTTAAGTCTCTTGTTCAGGATCATGTAGCTAGCAAATGTCAGAGGCAGGATTTGAATTCTGAGCTCCTGCTCCAAATCCAGTATTCTAACCACATACCATCTGGCTGCCAGTAGACATCTTAAACTAGAACACCAAGTATCCATAGTGTTATTGTGAAATGAGATAGAAGTATAGTTTAATGAAAGGAGGACTAGACTGTTAATTCAGGTGACAGAATTTAAAATTGGATGGACTCTTGGAGGATGCTTACCCTAAACCTCTCCTTTTCCAAAAGAGAAAACTAAGTCCCAGATTAAATGACTTTACTCAAGAGAATATGAGTAGTAAGAAGCAGAGCTAGTATTCATTAGAATATAAGCTCCTTGAGAGTAGGGAATGTTTCATATGTATTTGCAATCTCCAGTGCCCAGCATATGGCCTGGTGTATAGTAGGTACCCTGTTTGTAACCTAACCTTGCTAGATTTAGGTTTAATCAACTAGGAAAAATCAGCGAGTTGGATGAGATGGTCTTTAAAGTTACTACCTACATTAGTAGAGACACTGGTGACCCTTCTTGATCTGACTTACCCTTTAGATTTGTATCTCACCTCTTTAGATTTATATGTACACCTCTTTCTCTTTCCACGCAATGGAAATAATTAGTTACCATTTATTTGATGCTTTTAAATTCTATAAATGTAATCTGTTTTAAGAATAGCCACCATAATCCTTTTATATTGTGGTGGGGAAAAAATTTCAAGACCATTGAATCTTAGAATTTTAGAGATGTAAAAGACCTTAGAAATCATCTAATCTGATTCATTTTCTTTTTTTTTTTAATTAACAAGGAATAGTGTGTGTTTTTATGGCTTTTAAAATTTTAAAAGAATTTTATTATGAACCAAAAACACATTAACCAAAATGAATAGTTCAATCAAACAAAGAAAAGGAAGAGGATTGTCTTTAAAATTGTAAACATATATTTATAGCATATTTTATAAAGTATATATTTATTTACTATGGTAATGACAAAACTTCCCTGCTAGTTTTCCAAATCATTTTCCACAGAAAGCTTTTGCTAAAAGATTATTCTATGCTATTACTGTTCTGACTTCCAATTTTTAAAAAATGTAGTAGCTTCTCAAAAAAAGGTGAATTTGGAGGGTATGACTTTATAGAGTGTTATTCTAGGATCACAGATTTTTCAGGCTGAAAGGGATCTTAGGGATTACTTTATATAATCCCCTCATTTTATGAAAAAGGAAACTGGGTCTCTGAATGGTGATGCTATAATGTAAGAATTTGGGCCCTGAATATTACTTATAGAAGACATCAAACCCCTGCCTTGATTGTCTGCACTATTTTTAAGCATACCTGAGTATTGGTATTTAAGGGTAGTCCCTTAAAAGGTTGTAATGTCTTAGTGTTTGAGGGAAGAAGAGAGAAGTTAAAGGAGAAACAGGAGATGCATCAGTCTGTCTGCCGGAAGTTAGACATTGGTGGTGTTTGGTTGGAGGTCTCATCTGTGCCAATGATCGGCAGACTGTTATTCCTCACACAGGTGGGCATCATGTTTTCACTCCCTGTAACAATCCCTGGTCCTAAGCAATGTAGGCAAATCCCAATCAGGCTGTACTGTGGTTTTGTGAAATGAACAAAACACCCTTTCTGAAACTAGGCCAAGACCTCATTTTAATTTCTGACCCAACCCAGGTCTCCAGCTGTCAGGAGCTCTTGCATTAATTCTCTGCCAGCGAAAAACCCTTCTGGCATACATTACTATTAACTCATTGGCACTGGTCATAGAAGACACTTATGGTCATATATGACTGCAAGATTCTCAAGTGAAAAGGGGCATTACAACTTGGTGGCAAGTGTTAGGAATTCAGAAGGGGAAAATGTCATATTTATATCATGTAGGAAAAGTGCCACCTTTATATTACAGAAAGAATTGCAAATGGCTGATTCCTTATACCAGTGACATTGCCAGGAAGCCAGATTGAGAGATTTATATCTTGAAGAAATGCTTAATAAAAGGTTTTATTTGAACAGTGCAACATTTTAATATCTGCCCTAAAATTATTCCCAAACCAGTGAGATTTGGCAAGCTTGGCAGAAAATGGAATTCCATCCAGGCATATGTGTATGAGACACTAGTGGTGCTACCGGGTAGGCATAAACATTAATGAAATTCAGGAAGGAGTGGTTTCTTAATGTTAGTAAAAAAAGTACACCAATGTTTTTAAAATGTAGCAAAAACCTATTAAGCACCTCATGTATCCCAGGTGCTAAGGTTACAAAGGTTGAACACACACACACGCACGCACTTAGTCACTCACTCCCTGCCATCAAGGAGCTTTCCAGGTAAGGAAAGTTTTGGCATATACACAGATAAACACAGTACAAAATAGTCTATGGTAAGAATAAAAGGAAGGCCAAGAATACTAAGAAAATTGGAGGAGGGAGTCATCATCATGGGCCACGGGGTGCGGGGAAGCGTAGAGAGGAGGAGGTGGTGCTTTGTTGTTCCTTGAAGATTTGAATATGTGAAAATAAGGAGAGAGAATTCTAGGTACATGCATTGAGGTGGGGAAGTATACTAGATGATCAGAGAATGATTGGTAATCCAGTTTCACTGTAATGTAAAGTGCCTAAAGGGGAATGGTGTGAAATGTGGGTGAACTGATAGAGCCAGGTTATATAAAAAGCTGGGAAAAGAGGTTTGTGTTTTATCCCCTGGGCGATGGGAGCTACAGATGGTATATTTGAACCTACCGAGTGTCATATTTAGGCCTTTGGCAAACTTGCATTGTGAAGAGTAAAGTGGGTAGGGGACAGATTAGAGCCTGATAGACCAGTCAAGAAGTTCTTATATCCTTTGGTAAAGGATAACAATGGTTTGAACCTAGGTCATGACATTTCCTCCTAGTGATCTTACATAGCATTTTAAAATATATTTCATTTTTTTCTAGTCAGCATAAATCCTCCTTTCCTTCCCAAATGTCAGCCCTTCCCACAACTGAGAATGAAAGAAAAACAAAATCCCTGTTACAAACCTATCTTCCAATAAAACCAATCATGTCCAAAAAAAGTGTCATTTTGCACTCAGTCTCTTGTCTTTGTTAAGAGGTGGATAGCATCATTAGTCCTCTGGAGTTGCAGTTAGTCATTACACTAAGTGGAATCTTTAATTCTTTCCAAGTTTTTTGTTATTGTATAAATTGTTCTGATTCTGTTCACTCGATATCAGTTTGTATGACTTTTCGCATCTTTCTTTAAAACTGTTCACTTCATCTTTTCTTATAGCACAGTAGTATTCCATTATATTTATATACCATAACATGTTGAGTCATTTATGCGTACCCCCTCAGATTCCCATATTTGCCACCTCAGAAAGAGTTGTAAATATTTTTGTACATCCTTGGTTAGAGTTCATTTTGCTTAAGACTAATCTCTCTTAATCTATTTTCCTTCTAATTCCCACTTTTCTCTTTTCCCCTTTCCCTCTTGAGTGAAGTGTATTTCTATACCTAAATCTGTCTATGATTACACATTTTATTTGCATCTCTTTTATGCACTTATCATGTTTTACTTTATGTTATAGTGTTAAAAGTGACAGTGGAATAAAATATAGTCCAAAAGTAGTGATCTCAGTTTTTTTTTCACATGCCTAGAATATAAGGAAAATTCATTTTTAAGTTCAATTTTCTAAAATTTGGAGACCAGAGAAAATGAAGTGATAGATGAGTGAACATGGTTTCTGGGAAATTGAAGGATTGGTTGCTCTTATTCCTACCATAAGTATTTTGAAGGAAAAAGTCCGTCAATAAAAAGTATATAATTTCAGCTGGTTTGGTTTTCACATGAACATGTACCATGTGATTACATGTCACTGTCCAAGGTACCTGTGGAGGGACCCTGAAAGAATCTGCCTCCCCTGATCCTGTATTTCTCACAAATTGATAAGGGAGAGTTTCTGAGGTTAAAGTGAGCAAGAGGGAATTATTAATAAGCAGACAATACCGATATTCCATCCAGGCATATGTCTATGAGACACTAGTGGTGCTAGAGGGTAGGCATAAACATTAATGAAATTCAGGAAGGGAGTGGTTTCTTAATGTTAGTAACAAAAGCACATCAATGTTTTTAAAATGTAGCAAAAACCTATTAAGCACCTCGTGTATCCCAGGTGCTAAGGGTACAAAGGTTGAAAACACACACACTTACTCACTCCCTGCCATCAAGGAGCTTGCCAGGTAAGGAAAGATATTACAGAGACTGAAAAATAACATTGACTGTAGAACTTAAAGAGAGGTCAAATTTAAGTATTGCAGGAGATAGGGGCAGGGGAGGGAAGAGAATCTTTACAACCTGTAAGGTGTTGGAAAGAGGATTCCTTAAGGATTTTTATTTTTGTGACTTGTTCTAATATGTTAGAATTAGGCCTAACATGAGAAAAAAAAGAGAAGTAGATATTAAGATGAAGCAACTGTCTATAATTGAAATATTTGTGTTGTACCTGACTAATATCTTGTTCAAAATCTTCCACATTTTGACAATAGAAACACAAGCTTCTGAACCAAATGAAGTCCTTGCTTCTCCTTTTCCATAGATGCAAAGAAATAGAATGCTGGAAGAGAGCATGGTATAGTAGGTCGAGTTCAGTACTTGGAATCATGAAGAACTATGTTTAAATTCCTCTTCTATCTCTGTGAACCTGGATAAGTAACTTAACTTCTCTGTGCCTTATCTCTAAGGTTTCTCATCTGTAAAATGAAGGGACTAGATTTAATTATCTCTTATGTGTCTTTCAGCTCTAAATCTATCACTATGATCCTGGCCTTAAATAGATATACTAAGTCAATTCAATTCAACAATTGTTTATTTAGCATCTACTGTGCTCAAGTCATGCCTGTTCTTGGCAGCAGGGACCAAAAGACAAAAATGATAAAAGTTCTTTACTTCAAAAAATTCATTTTCCACAAGGATGTGTGGTGGGTCATTTTATAAACAGATAAAAGAAGATGATGTGAGGAGAGAAATAACCATGTAATGATCAAAAAAAGATTTCATGTAAGATTCGCTCCCTTTACAGGTCAGGAAACTCTGTCCCAGAGAAGGCAATGGTTTGCCTTAGGTCACATGGGCAGCAATTGAGCTGAAGTTTGAACTTGGGTCATCTGACTCCAAATTCCATACTCTTTCAACTATGCCATTTTATGATCTATTCTTTGGAATCTGAATGCTGAGATTCATCAGGATTCTTAACCTTCATGTCTGTCCTTATTCAATAGCATTAGCGAAATATCTAGTATTATACGTAAAATTAGACTAAATAGCAGTAAAAGGACATTATCTGGGGCTCTACTCCTAGTTTATGTGGTTTTTTTATATAGTAAAAAGTCTAAAACAACTTCTTCTGTAAAGTTTCAAGGTCTTAAAAATGAGAGGAATATAAGTGAAAAATAGGTTTAAGGAACTAAAGTTCCCATCATGTACTTTCAAATTCTGAATCTGACATTTCATCTTTAAAAGTGAATGACTTCTATATACATAGTACCCAGTACGTTATTATATTAGCATAATCTTATTATATCTTAGTGTATAATTGTCATTCGAAAGTATTATGGTGTATTGGAAAGAGCAATGGATTTAGAGTCAGAAGACTTCAAGTCCTAATGCCTTCCCTTTCTGGTTGTGTGATCTAGGACCATAGCCTCTTAGATCTGGGGGTATAGGAGACATTAGAAGTCATCTGGTATTGAATTTCTTACCTTCTCAATAAGTGAGGAGGGCTGGAGAAAAAGAGCTCATTTTGAACTAAAAAACATTTTAATTAAATTTTTTTAATTAAAAAAATCCAAGAAGATGTTATTTAGTCCAGTCTCTTCATTAATGGAAAAAACTAGGGTAAGAAAACTAAGCTCCAGAGAGATTAATTGGCTTGCCCAGCATTATGCAGGAAGTAAATAGATAATTACCAGGCTACTAGGTGATTCACTCTTGAGTCTCAGAGTATGACTGGCTTACCTCTATTTCTGTTGTTATTTCTGATGATTTCTTTTTTTACTGACTCTTTACTTCACAGTTCTTCTTTGCTAATAATCTTCTACAGCCTCCCCATGCTCACCAGACACCTCTTGAGTACCCATTGTGTGGGTCGTCTTTCTTTTTTCAGAAACTGTAGCCAACTTTTGTATCAGTATAGCATCACTGGAAGAATATTTGTGTCAAAAAGATGGGCCTACATTTCAAGAAGTTTGGGGTCAGTAAAAGCTCTGTAGAATGTCCCGAAAGGAATCCAGCTGGAACAGCACCTATAATATTCAATTCTTGGCTCAGTTCAGTGTCCATCTACAGTATGTGTCTAAGATATATGTGCTGATGGACCAGTCCTAAGGATTACCCATCTAAGTGCTTATCATAATTTGGATAATAGACTGGTTTTTATCCATTTGTTTTTTCCTATTTAGGTAAATTAGCTAAAGTACTTTGAGTGATTTTATATCTTAGAATGGGCAAGTGGATAGAAGGGAGGAAACAAGTGTTTATTAAATGCTTACTATATGCCCGATGCTGTGCTAAGTGTTTTACAAATATCATCTCATCTGGTCCTCACAACAACCTTGGGAGATATAGGTACTATTACTAGTCCCATTTTACAATTAAAAAAAAAACTGAGGCAGACAGTTTAAGTGACTTAACCCAGGGTCACAGAGCTAGTAAATGTCTGTGGTCATATTTGAATTCAGGTCTTCCTGATTTCAGATCCAGTCCTCTACCCGCTCTGCTCCTTACATGAATAGGTGCCACAAAGACCTGAGTTCAAGTCTTACTTCTAATGGTGTGACCCTGGGCAAATCACTTAATCTTTTAATGCTCTTTTAACACTCTAAGACTTGATTGAGGGGATTTCCTTATCTAGAAGTTCCCTATATCCATGAAATCCCAGACCCAATCTCTTTCCCTGTATAATTTACTGCATTGTTCCAAGGCTTAATGTTGTCATTACATTGCTGTCCTTACCAGCACTTAGCACTATGAGTGGCTAATAGGAGATATTTAATAAATATTTATTGACTGACTGACAACTTCATCTGCAAACAGGAGGAGGACTTCCTTCCCTGCAGGGTATCTCCCTTGAATGAACTATCATTTGTTAAGTGTCTATCATGGGTCAAAACTGTTCTAAGCCCTAGTAACATAAATACAAAAAAAGCAAAACAGTCTGTGTTCAAGGAGCTTATATTATCATAGAAGATGACAACTCATTTAGGGAAGCTATAGATAGTGAAGGGTTTTTTTGGATAACATGAATGTTGAATGGAGTTACAGGTCAAATGACAGACATATTCTTTCCAGGAATGGTTCTTTGATTACCACTCCCGGAGTGAAAAGGTAAAAGGTGGAGATGGGAGAGGGAGAGACATCCAGAAATACGGTTAGGAATATGAACAAAATGCCTTATGGTGGGGGATCTACTTAGACTCTGCACAAAACCTCCACCATATTCGTGGCAAACACCTTTGGTCAAGGATATATTGCCCTGTTTTATGCTTCATTTGATATTGACAGAGGTTGTTTTAAAAAAAGTTATCTCTTTTTTTTTTTCAGTAAGTTCTTGTATTATTACAAAGTTCCAAGTCTACCAGAAAAAACTCTCGCACACTGTGGTCGTTGCTGTGCACAAAGTTTTCCTGGTTCTGCTCCTTTCGCTCAGCATCAGATCATATAAGTCTTTCCA
>CM053770.1:417047322-417057442 GCA_028658325.1 Potorous gilbertii | reverse complement strand
AGATCTTCCCTGTCCATTAACAGGCCTCAGGTGGAGCCCATTAGGGGAGGCTTGTTTTGTAGGAAGACCCACAACTTTTGTTGATTTCTAATGAGGCACTGGGTCATGAGGGTCATGATGCTCTCCAGCTCTGAAAAGTGTAAATAGATACTCTGAAGTCACATTGTGCTTTGGGGCTTACTCTTTGGAAAAAGGTTCATGTGTCAGAAGAGACTCTGGGTAGCTGTTAAGGATGCTGCCCCCCTCTCCCCACTCCCAGCTTTGAAATGGTGCTTCTCTGTTTAGTCACTATGTATGTATGTAATGGTCAGACAGCTGGATCTGTCTATTGATCTGTGATATATGTATTGCTTATAGTGAATCAGTTGGAAACCCTGTCTGTTGGTCTTTATTTCTGTACTTGTATTTTCTCTACTGGTGAACGTGATTAAAGAAAACTGTTGACCTCTCAAAAGTTGCCTTCCTTTTAGTTAAGCAGATTTAAGAACCTGTGCTAGTAGGTCATCCTGGTGCCTCCCTCCCTCCCTCCTTTCCTTCCTTCCTTCCTTCCTTCCTGTTTATTGGAATCTGAATCACGACAAAATGGCTAAAATTCATAGAGACAGTAACACATACAAGAGTAATTTAATAAATGAGACTCTTTAGGATATCTCAGGAAAGTCTAAAGCTATAAGTTGCAGAGCAGATCTGAAATGGAAAAGAGTTTCTTCTCTAGGAGCTCCCTTCACCAATGTGATCAAAAAGGGAAAAAAGAAAAGAAAACAGTGAAAAAAAGCTCAGTCCTATAACATGCTCAGACTGGCTAGATAAAAATCACCCAGACCGTGTTATGGGAATTAAGAAAAACAGAAAAAGCTATTCAAACCTACCCCAGTCATACCTGCTTTGATTATAATAGCCACTACTCATAACGATACTAGCTGACATTTAAAATTCCCTTTTAAGGTTTGCAAAGTGTTTTGCACATATCATAGCACTACTGGGCAAGCAAAGGCACTGACGTAACAGGGAAGCAAGCTTTGCTATATGGCTTCCAAACTGAGGCTATTCACACATTCTCTTGGTTTTCAGGACACTGCTGCTCTCTCCTGGTTCCGTTCTCCTCTTAACTTGTCCAACTGTCTTCTCAGTATCCTTTACAGGATCTTCCTCCAGGTCACACCCATTGGAGTGTCCCCCAAGGCCTGTCCTGGGCCCTCTTTTCCCTATACTCATTTTGTGAACTCATCATCAGCTCTGATGGATTCAATTATCATTACGCAGATAATTCTCAGATCTATTTATCCAATCCAGTTCTCTCTCCTGACACCAAACAAACTAGATACCTTGCAGACACCTCAGAATCAAAATGTCCATCTTTTTTCCAAATCGTCTTATCATTGTTGAAGGTACCTCTGACAACATTAATGTCATCCTCAACACCCCCTCACACTCACCCCATGTAACCAATCTATTGCCAAGTCTTTTTGCAACCCTTGTGGTTGGTGTTCCCGATTCAAGTCTCTCTCACGCCAAGCCATCTTCCATTCAACAACCAAAGCAATCCTCCTAAAATGCAAGGTTGACCATGTCCCTTCCCATCTTTTACTCAATAAACTCCAGTGTCTCCCTCCACAATCAAATAAAAAATGCAACTTGGCTTTAAAAGTCCTTCATAACGTAGCCCCTTCCTACCTTCTTACACTCTACTCCCCTCCATGACCTTTACCATCCAGCAACACCTGCCATCTTAATGTTCCTCACAAGACACACTCATTGACCTGACTGTGGCTTTTCACTGGCTGTCTCTCCAGGCTTGGAGTGCCCTCCCTTTTCTTCTTTGCCTTCTGGCTTCTTCTAAGACTCAGCTAAGAAGCCTTTGTTGGTTCCCACTTCCTGCCCCCCATGCTAATTCCTTCCATCAGAGATTAATTCTCATTTACCCTGATTATATCTTACATGTATTTAATTGTTTGCATGTTATCTCCCCATACCATTAGAGTATGATCCCCAGGGATGGTGTTATTGCCTCAATTTGTATCCCCAGAGCTTGGCATGGTGCCTGGCACATAGTACTTAGTGTTTGTTGATGTACTGACTGAAAGTAGAACTTAAAATGACCTATATAAGCCAAACACTGGAGTAGTCTCAAGACCTGAGCAAATTATCAAAACTTTGCACAAGAGAACTTTCCTTAAGATAATTCTACACAAACATCACCCATAAGCAGAATGGCAGTCTTTTTTCCCTTCTACTCAATCATATTCTTCCCTTAAATCTAAAATAATCAATCAACCATCAAGCATTTATTACATCCCTACTACATGCCAAACACTGGAGATACAATGACAGTAATGAGAGAGTCCCTGTTCTCAAGGATCTTACATCTTACTGGGTGATATGACATGTTCACAGGTAAGGAAATGCAGGCTGTATACACAATAAATACAAAATGACGGGGCCAACTTTGGCAAATTCCAGATATGGGGAACAGCCTACAGGGGTAGGGAAACTTGCGGCCTCAAGGCCACATGTTCCTCTAGATCCTCAAGTGTGGCCCTTTGACTAAATCCAAATTTCACAGAACAAATCCCCTAAATAAAAGGATTTGTTCTGCAAAATTTGGACTCATTCAAAAGGTCACACAAGGACCTAGAGGGCCACAGGTTTCCCACCCCTGAAAAAGGCACAGCAGCGTGAGATGGAATGAATGAGAAACAGCAAATAGATCAATCTGGAGTAGGCACTGATGGTGTGCGGGAGAATAATAAATCTTGAAGAATAACCTAAATAATAGGATGATTAACTATAGGCTCATAAGGTCCTGGGACAGTAGAGGTAAGACTTTGGAGGCCATCATTTTATAGAGAGGAAAGAGAATCAAGGAAGTGGAGTGATTTGCCCAGGGTTATAGAGGCAGTAAATGCCAGCGGTAGGATTGTCTTTATTAAAAGGCTGCCCCAAAGCATAGTCTTATAACTCATCCAGAACAGCCCTGAAAGGCACTAACTACCTCACAGGGAAAGCGCCATTTTTCCTCTTTCTCCTTTATTTGAAAAGGTAATGAAATTATTTATGACTTTAGCATAACCCCTAAGGTTAAGTAAATGTGATAAACATCTCATCCTGTTTAGAATACAGGGATGTTACCTGAAGAATAAACAGTGAGAGCCTAGGAGCCCAATTATTAGAAACTAAAAAGTAACATTTGTGAAGTTTTCTGTATTTTTCAAATCTAGTATCAATAGTGCAAAGTCTGTATGCTTCTCCATAACATCTATTTTCAACATGCTATATTAAACATGAAATGTTATATTAAATGAGCTTTCTTTTCAAAAATTTTCAGAGAAATATTATATGTAACAGAAAAAAAGAAAATATATTTACATATATATGTATATATATATATATACACACACACATATATTTTATAGATTTCAAAAAAAGTTGAACTCTCCCATGAAATGTGAATTATGTGTTTGTATGAATCTTTTTTTAGATTGACTACCATATGCATGTGTTCTCAAAGTTTATTCTACAAGAATTTTAAATTTTAAAGATAAGTATGATTCAACACATGCTTAGCTTCCTCATCTGTAAAATGGGGATAAATCACACCTCCCTCCCGGGGTAACTGTGAGAATCAAATGGGATTCCCTTCTTCTTGCTCTAGGTCCCTCATCTCGGCAAATGACCCACAGAAACAAGTGAAATACTGATGAATCACCACTGAGGTATTGTGTCTACACAGCTTGGGGGCCACTCTGGCCAAGAGCAGAAGGGGGATGAGACACACAATTCTACACCATACTGTTTTCAAACAGCAACCCTGCTCACTGAACCGAATACAAACCAAGAGAGGATTCTTTTCAAAATGGGTAGTCAGGCTCAAATGGGTGCCTCCCCCTTCCCCAATCCGGCCAATACATTCCTGGTTAAGTAATGGTTGATTGCTAAACATAAGCCAGTCTCTCAAGGGCTGCTTCAGAAGCTCATCTAGGAGTTCAAAAAGGGATTCTGTGTTTGTGTGAAATGTATATGAAAAATGCTAATGAGTATACAAATTGTCTAAGTTCTATGAGCAGTTTTCTAAATTCCTCTACTGGGTATCTTCCCCAAAGCATTAACTGTGATGTATGAGATACTGACTGCTGTGGCTAATGATGCTTCCATGTTAAAAAGCATCCAAACAAGTTGGTAATTTAAAATCAGCCATGCAGAGATGACACCAGTCCCTCTTCTCCATTATTGTTGGAAATAGACACAGAACACTGAGAAATTTCATAAAATGAAGTTTAGTGGGTCTGCTCAGAAGATCACAAAGCTGACCTTCAACAGGAAGTCATTTGGGAATTTTTAAGGATCACTCTGGGAGGATGGGAAAAGCATAATGGTAAAGGAAAAACTCTTACAACTGAGAAATACTGCCAGAAGATTCAGCTCATTAATTGGTTTGAAAATCCCTTTATAGGTTGCGCGTGTTCTCAATTTGTTTCTGCTAGCCAGGAACAGTTGTACTGTAAGCTGTAGAATATATGTTCCTTTCCTTTGGATATGAAGCCCATCTTTAAAAACACATGTGAAGATAGGTGTTCTGTGGAGTACTGTACTATAAAGAGAAAAAAAGCAGGAAAACCAATAAAGGATTCCTTAGCTCTGTACTTACACATCTCAATGCTAAGGAGAATAGGCAAGTGAAGCTACGAGAGAGGAAAGCTAGACAGGGGCCCTTAGACCTGAGCTGGACAGAGACTTAAAAGGTCATCTCTTCTAACTATCTCATTTTACAAATGAGCAAAGTTACGTTCAAAGAGGTCAAATAACTTCCCTTAAATCACACAAGCATGTGTGACTTTAAGTGACATCGTCAAGGTATGAACTCTGGTCTTCTTATCCAAGTATACCACTCTGATGTACACACAAGATTTGGGGAAAAAATAGGTTACAAAGAACTCAAAGAAAGGGCAGGTAGAGTCTTGTGGAATTAGACTAGGAGTCCCTCAAAAGGAGCCTTTCTTTATATTCCCAATGCTTGTGCTTAGCACATATACCTGGCACATAGTAGGTGCTTAATAAATGCTAGCTGATTGACTGTAGCCTAAAATTGTACATAGAAGTCCATTCAAGAAAGAAGAAAAACTGAAGAAATTATCACATAAACATGATTCTGATGAGGAAGAAATAGCTAACATTTACTTACTACTTCAAAGTTTGCATGAATTATCTCACTTTATAAAGGCAGAACTATCAAGAGAAACCCAATATGGATATTGATGAGAACCCAATCAACTTAGTTTTTGTTGCTGTTGTTATATTTAAATATTGTATTTTCCCCCAATTTACATACAAAAACAATTTTTAACATTTGTTGGGGTTTGTTTTAAGTTTGACCTCCAAATTCTATCCCTCTCTCCCCCTACCCCCCCCCCCACCATGAGACAGGAAGCAATGATATAGGTATATGTGTGAAGTCATGTAAAACATTTCCATATTAGTTATTCTGTGCAAGAAGACTTGAAAAAGAAAGGAAAAAAGGAAAGGAAGAAAAAAAGAGAGAGATCTGTATTCAGATAACGTCCAACTTAGTGAACTCTGAGGCAAAGAAATGAAATATAAAAGAAACTGCAATAATCCAGGTGAGGGAATGAAGATCCGAAGTGCCAACTGTGTGAGTGTATAGAAAGGGAAAGATGAGAGATGTTATAGGGGAAGAAAAATAAGAATTGGCAACTGATTGGAATGTGGGATGGGAATGAGTGAAGAATTAAGGACCACTGAGAGGTTTCAAACACACACCAGGTGTTCCCTGTACTGGTGAAATTGCAAATAGAAGGAATGGGACACAGCAGATAGAATGCTGGCTTCCCAGTCAGGACACCTGGGGTTGGATCCTACTTCAGACAATCACTACATATGTGACTCTGGATCAGTTACTTAACTTTTCTCAGCCTCAATTTCCTAACCTGTAAAATAAGAGATAATAGAAAATACTTCAAGGAGTTGCTGTGAGGATGAAATGCATGTATTATACTTTACAAATATCAGAGTGCTCTGTAAATATGAGCTTTTAATGATAATAAGCAATATCATTAGTAGTAACAGTATTCTCAGGGTTGTTCAGTAATTGTTGGTCTATGATGAGCCATATTAGGAGAAGGATAGTCATAGCTTGGGTGGGGAGTGGGGGAGGGGAGGAGCACATTCATTATTTTTTAGATATGAGGATTGGTTTTTAGCAAATAATCTTGTCCAATAGCAAATCAGTTACATACACAAGTTTTGTCAGAGCAGCACATTACAGTGATTTACAACCACATTTTTCTTGACCTTAGGTCTAGTGACCATTTTCCAAATGCCATAAAACTGGTTCCAGTTTTGCTTAGCTCTCAGCCATAATTTCTCAGGACCCTGTGCTCTCTTCTATCCAGATACAAGCAATCAGTCTCAGCCATAATCAATATGATTGATTTAAAGATTAAAAAAAAAACAGGCTATGTAGAGCTAGATAGTATTTCAAATCAAAAGAAACATGAAATATGCAAATTTGAAGAATCCACCTCAAATGTTCACTGGACTATTTATGCCTAACCTGTGGTACAGCATTCTGAGCTCCTATGGTTTGATCAGCCATAGTTGATCACACTGTAATTTGACTCCCTAACAGTGATATCATTCTGATCCTCTTTGAGAACGAAAGACAATGACCACCATCACTTCCAACCACCTTAAAGCAGGAAACAACCTTTACAAAGGGTATGCAAACTCTTCACTTATCAATAAAATCAGGTCAGATAGCTTATTAATTTAATTTTTACAACCTTTTGCATAGAGCAGAAATGGTCAATACATGCTGATTGGGTCTAGATTTGTTCATAGGCAGTGATGGTATAGTAGAAAGAGTAGCAGACCTTCAATCTTAAGACCACGGTTCTAGTCCAAGTTTTGCAACTTACTAGTCATGTGACTTTGGGTCAGGCAATTAATGTCTCTGAGCCTCAGTTTTTCAATTGCATCATCTGCAAACTATAGTTAATATTGTCTGCATTACCTACCTCTTAGAGATGTTAGGAGGAACCAATGAAACAATTCACATAAAAGCAATTTTAAGTATAAAGAGCTATAAAATAAGCCCTATTATTAAATTTTACTGATAGCATCTCCTTAACCTTCACATTAAGAGGTAATTTTAGCACCAAAATAGCTCAAATTTAGGATTCTGAAGAAAACAAAAACAACCTATGGTTGTCTTTAATACTGAATGCAACACCCCATTAGTTATACACTTTAAGGAACAAAAATAT
Source organism: Potorous gilbertii (assembly GCA_028658325.1). Lineage (NCBI taxonomy): Eukaryota > Metazoa > Chordata > Mammalia > Diprotodontia > Potoroidae > Potorous > Potorous gilbertii. Next base: position 417,050,162 of record CM053770.1, on the reverse strand, counting down.
GTGAATGACATTAGTAACTCACACATATAGCACTTGAAGATTTACAAAAGGTAGGCAGCATCATTATCCCCATTTTATAGATGAAGAAACAGGCTCAGAGAACTTTCCTGAGAGCACACAGTAAATGTTGAAGGTAAGAGTCAAAATCAGCTTTCTTTTCTGATTTCCAGTACAATGTTCTTTCTACTATTCTGTTCCTTAATTTGTATCATTTAACTTAATCAAGAAAGTAAATGAATATAATTTGGATTTTTCTTTTTAGTAATGCTATTTTATCAATTGGGTTAATAACTTAAAATTTCATCTTAAGAGATTATCAGCAACAGCAGATTTCTGGATTAAGAAATGTTCCTTTGATTTTTTTCATATTCTAAATGATTAACCTACCTTCTCCCCTCTGAGCAGCACGTCAGAGTCACAACCATATGGAGCTCAGCACATCAGAACCCATTACTTGGATGCTGCTTAATTGATATTGATATGAGAATTTCAGACCAGATAGGAAAGAATCTTTTTTTGAGTAAAAACAACAACCCAAAGCAAGATGTCAATTATTTCTAATTTATTCACTATTGCATTTATAGCAGTGGCAGGGTTGGGGGTAATGGTCAGGGTTGTTCAAAAATACTGACTTGCTGCCCAGATGGATTTCCCTGTATAAATTGTTTCCTACTCCGAGTAATAGTGTCAAAGTATCTGTAATTCTCTTTATCCTTCTGGTAGCTCTAAGCTCGCAGCAAGTCACAGTACTTCTGGCAAAACCCTTCTATTTCTTCCTCAGGAATGTTTCGCCCTCAGATATCGCCTCCACACTGTGTTTCCAATATAGACACCCCACTAGCAAAGGCCTTTGGCTAATGCTGTTTATAAAGATAAAATGAATGAGGTAAAGAGACTTTCCCCATGTCCAGGGGGATATGTTTCAGACTCCTTAAAAAGCCAAATGGAAGAAAGGGGACACAATATTACCTCCTTGGTATTTATAATGTAATGGGGTTTTAGTAACAATTATTTTCCCAAATAGCCTCCCTCTCCCTCCAGGCAGCCTGGCCCCTTTCTTTGTGACAGCTAGATGGCACAGTCTATAGAGCACTTGCCTGCAGTCAGAAAGACTCATCTTGAGTTCAAATCTGGCCTCAGACATTTACTAGCTGTGTGACCCTGGGCAAGTCACTTAACTCTGCTTCAGTTTCCTCACCTGTAAAATGAGCTGGAAAAGGAAATAGCAAACCATTCCAGTATTTCTGCCAAGAAAATCCCAAACAGGGTCATGAAAAGTCAGATACAACTGAGATGACTGAACAATAACTAACTCTGCCTATACTTACACTCTCATAATTCCACATGACCAATTGTTAGAACCTTCCTTCCTCCAGCTCCATGATTCTCTCCCAGACTCAGTGAACTAGCTTTACTTTAAAAAAAAAAATTTATTGCTTTTTTTTTCAATTAACAAGAGAGGAAAAGCGTAATGCATTTGAGAAAATTCCATACCAGATTAAAAAAAAATTATGAAAGTATTTTGGTGCCTAAAAGGGAAAGCTTATGTTATCTAGACTATTTATTTACATGGAATATTTCATTCCTCAGTAAGGACAGATGACTGATGACTGGTATAGTTGTTTTTTTGCAAGACAATTGGGGTTAAATGATTTGCCCAGGGTCACACAAATGAGTAAGTGTTAAGTATCTGAGGTTGGTATAGTTCCGTAACTGCTGACAGTAAGCTTACTATTTGCTGTATCAGTGGAAGAAACTGGTTTTCTGGGCCTGTAAGCAAATCTTTCTGAAAGGGTATTTCTGTTTCTTCTTCACTTCCAAATCAATATCTCCAGTGCACAATGCCTTTCTTCTCTGTAATAAAAAATGTTTGAGTAGTCTTTATGGGGATGTGCTATGTTATTACTATGTATACCTTAAGCATGAAAAGGGTAAATAGGCTAGAACTCAACAGTGGTAGAGACCACTGTCCCTATTTCACAGGTCACTCAAAGGACTATAAACAATGTCTAAAAGGACCCCAAAAAATTTCTACTCACAAAGCTCATTATTCAAGAACAAGAATGTTTATGTCTTGGTACCTAGGCAGCTTCACGTCAGTGCTGGCTGATGACAGGAAATGACTGGTACCACAATGAGAGATGAAAGGGAGGAAGGGACAGAAGATGACAATGTTTCCAGTCTTCTCTCAAGAACAACACTATTGAATGAAAACTGACCATGCATTCATCTCCAAACACAGCTGACTAAAGAATTTTGACAAGTGACTCAAGATATTACTTCTTTCATCCAAGTGAGTGGGGTAGTAGATAACATATTAAAACCATTAATTATCATTTTATATGTAGTACTGAAATGTATTTTTTCTGTCAATTATTCATTTTAATACAATTATACATTAATGCTGTGGTGGGATCAACCTTTCATATTGTCTTTATGTCTATTTTTCAATTTCTGACACAACACACAATTGAAAAGTACATATTATTACAATTATGAAAGCAAAAAAACTTGACACAAAAAGAAAATTTTGCTTTAGCGTACTAATAACAATAATTAAAATACAGGCTAATTTCTTGAAAAATTAAACAATATTTAGGAGAAATTTATTTCCAGCACAGTAAAAAATAATGCTTCTGAAATTTCTTGAAGGAAGAGCTCTCCGCCCAATATGTGGATCCATCCATCCATTTTCAAGGTCACTACCATACTTATCTACCCAAACATATTAAAATCATGTAAGATTTCTTAAAAGACAAGCTCAGAGATAACTTTTTTAAATTTTTATTTTATTTATTTATAAATGTTCTACAATCACTTCCTTAAAATTAAGATTTTAT
>CM053770.1:416827123-417046822 GCA_028658325.1 Potorous gilbertii | reverse complement strand
GAGAGATAGAGAGAGAGAGAGAGAGAGAGAGGGGAGGGGAGGGGAGGGGAGGGAGAGAGGGAAGGGGAGGGAGGAGGAGGGAGGGAGGGAGAGAGAGAGAGAGAGAGAGAGAACTCCAAAATGGTAAATCCTCCAGTTTAAGTGAGGAAGCTACAATAAACTCAGTTTTACACATGGAAAAAAGAGGAAACAGCAATAATTTTCATGGGAGAAAATAACTCAACTATTGAATTGTATCTCCCCGAAGCACTGGGCTAGCAGAGTGTCCTGCATGGAGTATGTGCTTGAAGGTTTGTTTCATTGAATTGTATGTCTAGTTATGACATTACCTCAGTGTTATCACTTTCAGATTGTAAATGCCTGGAATCCAAGCGCTCGTTTTTAAGCTTTTTATATTGCCATATAAAAGATGGGCGTTGGAGAAATTGTAATGGATATTTTCATCAAAGCATTTATGTTCACTAAATTATGTGAGCTTGATATACCTTTAAAAATATAATATGCTTGTTTTTCTTCCAATCTAAAAATACTTAGATAGTTGAAATGTAAGGAATAGCTTAAATTTTTGAATTTTTAAAGCAAGACAGAATATAATACAAATTGGCTTGCAGATCTTGTATAAAAATGCATGTTGTTATTATGCAAACTTGACTGAAGTTTTCATTTGGTAATGTTTTACATTTTTAAAAAGCTTTACTGATGCCTTTTGGTTTCTTATGTCTGTCATTTCTGGATGTTCTCCCTGAGTCCTCTCTCTCTAATCCTGGGCTTGAACATTCTCTTATTAAAAAGAAAAACAATTAAGCAAAAAACAACAGATAAAATTTGTGTGTGTAATATTTTACCCTCTTAGTCTCCCTCTTTCCTGCCAAGAGAATGGAGCTGAGTTCCATTGTTTGCTCTCTTGTACCCCTATTTACTTTTCATTTATTTAGAGTTCAGCTAAATTTTCATTTGATAATTTAGAAAAAAAACCTTTTTTTAATATTGAAGTTTCATACCAGATGTCATTTCTAATGTAGTTTTAAACTGAATGTATCCTAAACTGATAGGAATGTATAGGAAGAGGGTGAGAACAATTTTTATTCAATGCCCAAGAATAAAAAGGAGTATTTCACATGAAGGCTGTCAGTACTTTCTTGTAACTGCTTTGTTTACTCCTCTCAATAATGCTGTGCCTTTTATATTGTCATATAAAAGATAGGTATTGGATAAAACTTGGTAGATGTGTCTAATGTGTATCTCCTCCTTGTAGGTATCCTAATGATTAAACCAATGTTTATTTTCTGTCTCCAATTATAGTGAACAAACAGGCCTTTGTTAAACTTTGCTTTTGCAATGATGTAATATTTGAGCACAGAAGGATAACTTCCACTAGCAAACACACAGGTTTCCTTCATTTTTGAAAATCCTTTCAAGCTCCTGGTTACCACATGCATTACTACCACTGAAATATGTTCAAGTATCCTTGAAGGCTTTTGGTCTGCTGTATCTCCCAGAGCTAATTTTAGAGTCTGAGAACATAGGAAAATGCTGATTCTTAGAGAAAGGCGAGAGGTTACCTTGGAGCTGGGAGAAACGGCACTGAAATTGATGCTTTCTGAGGCCTAGTGCTGCAAATTATGCAGCCAGACAGCTTAATTACAAAGGTAGCTCACCAGTAAGCACAGGGAAATCCAGAGACATCCATGCAAGGAACTGAAATGACTTATACTCAGATTTATAATGTTGAAATCCCATTCTTAGAACTCCCAAGATTCTGCAGCTTCTGGGGGATATTTATGCTGCAAATGTACTGCACTTATGCCCAGTGTCACAATGGAATGTTACATAATATGGGAAATTCTAGGGAAGAGCAATTTATGATTTCATTTATTTCAGAAAATCTCCATCCTTCTTTGACATTAAAAAAAAATCAGGACTTCACTGTACTGGTTTCCTAATAAATGAGAGCATTTTCTCTGACAGCCATCCCATTTTCCAAGCTGTTTTCTTCTAACAGTTTGATAACTGCTAGAGCTGAGGCCCATAAGCCCCTCTAGTAACGCCTTCATGTGAGCCCCAGAAAGAAGAACCATGTGGTTTTGGAACATGCTAGACACAGGGGTTCTGGCATGGGGCCCATGGACTTATTTTTCATATGCATATGTGTAATACACATATATGTATATATACACATATATACATACATACATATACATAAAACTTTTAAAATATAATTAGTTTCCTTTGTAAGCTGTATTTTATGTTGACATTAAAAAACCTTATTCTGAAAAGGGGTCCCCAGTTTTCCCCAACTGCCCAAGGGCTCCCTGATAATAGTTGTTGCTGTTATCATTCATTCGTTTTCAGTTCTGTCTGACTCTTCATTGATCCCATTTGGGACTTTCTTGGCAAAATACTGGAGTAGTTTTCCATTTTATTCTCCAGCTCATTTTACAGATGAAGAAACCAAAGCAAACAGGTTTAAATGATTGGCCCAGGGTCACACAGCTAGTAAGTGTCTGAGGCCAGATTTGATCTCAGGAAGATGTCTTCTTGACCCCAGGCCCAGCACTTTATCCGCTGTCACCCAGCCACCCGCTGATGAGGAGGAGGAGGATGATAGTGATAGCTAATATTTATGTGACTGTGTCGGGCACTGTGCTAAGTGCTTTACAATTATTAATTTAATTTGATAATTACAATTAATTTGATCCTTACGACAACCCTGGGAGGTAGATGCTATTCTTATCCCCATTTTACACTTGAAGAATCAGGCAAATAGAAGTTAAGTGACTTGCCCAGGGTCACCCATCTAGAAAGGTGTTTGAAGCTAGATTTGGTTTCAGAAAGATGTCTTCCTGACTCTCGCTCAGTACTCTATCCACTGTGAAACCTGTGTGGCCACATGTGCCATCATGCAAAAAAGTTTAAGAATCTCTGGACTGCAAATTCCCTTCCCCATCCTAAAATTTGGGAAAATATATTGTGTTAAATCTGTAGGTCACTCTACATATCATGAAGCTATGAGCTATTATTCCTCTGAAAACAAAGATGTATTTTTAAAGCATGAATTAAAAAGTTCCTATCTTTCATGTATGGAAGTGAAAGGACTAGAAGCTTCTATCCCAACACATTTTTCCAGGTGTTGTTCTGAGTGCTGCTTCCTGGTCTCCTGCCCTTCTCTTTTTCCCTTGTAACCAACAGCACGTATTTGTGATTGGCTTTCCTGGGCTTTCTCTGAACATCAAGCACAGAGATTTCTCTGTGTGAAATGAATTCCCCCATATGAGGATCAAGGCTGCTACCTGAATTTGGTCAGCACTAGGCTTAACAAATGAATGAGTCTGCCTGGATCGTTATGCTAAAGGGACGGTCCAAACAGAATCTCATAAACTGTATCTGATGAAAGCAGCTTGACTCAAGGAGCAGAGGCAGAAATGAAGCCAGCCGCCTTCTGGCTGTGCCGTTGCTTTGCCTACCAGTCCTTTGATAGATGACTCAGTTCCATTGCTGTCTGCTCTGTTGGCTGCGGTGTTTTCTGTCCCCAAACTTTCCACCACTAACCACCCAGTTTGGGGGACCTGAAGGTTATTACTTGAAACAGGAGAGGATCTGGCTAATGTCAGGTCCATCCTGAACCTCAAAAATATCAAGATAATGATGCATTTAAGGCAACAAGAAGATACTATGGAAGTTTTGCTACTTTTTGAAAGGCTTAAACAATAAAACAATCCAGCATGAGCCTCTGCTATAGAGAAACCTTGTTGCAGTGTGTTTTCTGTAGTTTGCATGTTCAGATATAGGTATTAAGCCACTTCACCTTAATTATCAAAGATGAAATTGAATATAAAATTAACATCTCACTTTGATGAAAGACAAATTAGTAGGTTGTAGAAATGAGCTACATAATGATTTTGGTTTTGAACATATATACCAAATAAATTCTTGTGTTGACCAAGAAAGAGGAAAGTGATCATAGTCTTATGTTATATGATGATGACTTCTATCACACTTGATTGTATGAGATGGTTTAACCTAGAATTTATTGTTCCCTGTTCAGCTTGATATATTTTAATCCATCATTTGGTTAAACTAGAAGGGAAATGGAGAAGAGAGACTGTATTTTCTGTATTGAGTTAGATTTTCTCTAATCCAGTTAAATTACTAGATCCTGTTGTCTTGGAGACTCTAATAATCCTTTTTCAGCATACATTTCTTCTCTGTGTGGATATCTTATTTCTGTGTATATATACACACTAATCTGTATGCATAGAGGCTCTAGGGTGGCTCTTTTTACCTTTAAATTGTGGTTTAAAATAATTTTCAGATGAGTGAAAACTGAAATATTCTGTTTTCTGATGTGTCTTTGGAAGCTCTATGAAATGAGTTTTCAGTCTCTCTTCAGATCTTTAAATCTTGATGAAACTGACGTTCTTGTGTTGCAGTCTCAGCAGAATGTTCCAAGACTGAATAAAGCCTAATCGATATTTGTATAGTTATAATCCCAGTGCACACAAAGCCGGCATTGATTTCCAAGAGCAGTAGTAACTTCCAGAGGCATCCAAGAGAGCTCTTTCTATGTGGAGAGCAATGCTGACTTTACTTTGTTAAAAGGGAGGAGATATGCCCATATTCCCAGTGAGACCTTGGAAGCAAAACAGAATGATGTCAACAGCAATGGCCAGTGTTTCATCCCACCAAGCTTTGGGCCTTCTTGTCGGTTGTTAGGAGATCCAGTCTATTATTTTGTGATCATTGGATTTAGAGCTGGGAAGCCCTTTAGAAATCATCTTGTTCAGAGTGTCCTGCGGCGGTGTCAAACTCAAGTAGAATCAGGGGCCACTCAACCCCACACATGTGAGCTGCATATTGACTTGGAAAACTCGCATATTAGCATTACCTATGTGCTCTTGAGTTTTTCTTTATTTTGTTAAATATTTCCCAATTATGTCTTAATCTGGTTCCCCTGCAGTTGGGAACGTTGTATGTCATACACCTATACTGTAGTTTCCTAGAATTTTTTTGCAATTTAGACTTCCCCCAGTACACCTGCTTCCCCCTCTTTCCCTCCCCCCACCACCAATGGAGTCTCTTATTTGTTGTTCAGTTCCTTATAGTCCGTCATTTGGATGAATAGTGTGATAAATGGAATAGAGTGGTTTGTACATCTTCTTCCCGTTGACTATTGAATAAAATAACTATTTTTCTCATCATGTCATGAACTAGCATTGTAATGAGTAGATCAAGCTGTGAAGATACTCATACATCCCTGGTAATTATCATTTTGATCTTTATTTAGTCCCAACAAAACATGCAGCATGACTCCATATAATAAGCAAACTCATCCTCTAAAGGTCTCATACATATTTGTTTTAGGGAAGACTTTGCATCAGAGTGCATAGAGCATTGCTTGCAGTCAGGAAACCCTAGGTTCAAATCCTACCTCCATTATGAATATTGGCCTGTGGAAATGGCAAGCCACTCCAGTGTCTCTGCCAAGAGGGGGTCACAGACTCAGATGTAACTAAAACAACTCAACAACAGCAACGAATAGAAGCTAGGTACCAATGAAATACAAATAGTGATAAGGGTCAATTGAATTCATATTAGCTTGTTGTCATTGTGTGTTTTCAGTCTCACTAGTAATAGGACAACTACTATCTTGTGAAAGGGATGTTTATCCTTGAAGAGATTGTGTGCCACTGGTGTAGGTCATTGTGGTCAGTTCTGTGGGGTTATAAGTCTCCCTCTTTAGATACACCTTTTCTTAATGACTGAAATGTCTCTTTTTTCCACGTATAATTATTTTATTGATTGAGATCCTTTAGTGTTGAGGTGATGGTCGGTGGGTCAGGAAATGTGTGTTTCTTCCCCCAGAACCCTGATTTGTAGTCGCATAAAATTTGGCAAAAAGATGCCTTTAATGAGTGCTCCTCCCAGAGTCACTGCCCCAAGTCACATGAAGTGCTGTTATGCCATATTATGGGATGATAAAGGGCATCTTTTACAAAAAAGACAAATGGAACTCCATGCCAGGTAAAAGTGGTTACCACGACCTTGCCTCTGGAACGTTTATTACAAAGCTGAGTGCAACCTGACAGAAAATCTTTCCTGGGGAAAATTCTGTGGCTGTTCTTAAGTTAATTGGCAGGAGAGTATATGAATAGTTATGTCTAAGATGTGTTCTTTTAAGAACCTAAATGACTACCTGTACTAAATAATTATAAAACAAACTTCCTTCTCAACTAATTTGTAATAGGACTCTGGGGTGCCCGCCTAATCCTTCTCTTTTGTACACATTTGTTTGTCTAAGACCTCTATTGTAGTCTTTTAAATGAATAGCTATTATATTAAGGCAATCCGTATACTAACCTAGGTTATTCTATACTGATTTTTGTCCTTCAGGAGGAAAAACCTTCACCCTTTTGTGTATCTTACGTGAGCCATGGTGATTTTATGTACTTTGGCAGTAATCCCCCCACCCCACCCCACCCCACTTTCACACACATTCTCATTTAGGGAATATTGTTTGTTTTAATTAAGATAAAATGGGTACATCTGGTTGATTTGACACTTTTTAATTTTTGGTAACTTGTTAGGCAATACTTGGAGCTAGTGTGAATTATGTAGAAGTTTTATAAAGCAAATTGATAGAGCACTTTCTCAGTTGGGCTGATCTCTTAATGGTTACTAACCTTACTTTGATTTCTTGTCCCGTATATTTCCTTTCTAAAAAGCAAGTTTCAATGTTGCTCTAAAGTGAGAGTTTTTAACCTTTATCTCATGAACTTAAAAAAAAAAAAGATGGTAGCTGTATTTCAATGTAAATTGGTTTCCATGTTAATTCTATGTATTTTATTTTCTGCATTTATAAATATTCCTGGAAGGGGCCCATGATACAAAAAGTCTAAGAACCCCTGATCTGAAGCAAAATATTAACTTGACATTGCTGTAAATTCTGGGCTTCACCTATTTGGCACTGTTTTTCTTTTTTTCTTTTTTGCCAGGAGTTCTAATGTTACTTTGAATAATAATTCTAATCACTGATAATTTTGGAAAAGTAGAACCTGACAGTTTCATTAAGGAAGTAGTGATCAGAAATTTATAATTACTGAGTGATTACAAGAAAAATATTCATAAAGCAATTTGTGAATTTTAAAAAAAAATTCAATGGAACTTGTGGTTTTATTAGTATAACTAGTTCCCATTTAGGAACTTCTTTTCCAGTGTTGAACTTCACCTGGTCTGAAACTCACAGCCCTCCTTAGAAAGTCACTTGACCAGGGCTTCTTGATTCCGAGGTCAGCTCTCTATCCACTAAGCAAACTGCCTTCTTATAAACTGTATTTAATCCTCACACCAGTGCTTGATGTAGCTCAATTAGAAAGCTGTATGAGTAGCCTTAATTGGTGTAAGTGTACACACTGATCATCAACTTCACAGCATCTTATATGCACGTTGGAGAGCTTTGTGCTTTGCATAGAACCCTTGAAATTGTTTTTCAAAAACTGTGCCTGGTTGAAAGAAGTCATTTTGGAGGAGAGTAGACAGAGCAATTGACCTATGATGGTGATATATCAAAATATAGGAGCACAGGAGATAGGGACAAAGGATAGACAGAACTGATGTATCCAGTAGAGGAAAACATGCCCCCAAAAAGAACCTAAAAGGATTAGATGAGTTCCTAATTTATTTTCCTGTGTTTGGATCTGTCTCAAATTTCCTGCTATAGTTTTCTCTGATTTCACAGTAACTGTGGAAAGGTTTGGAAGAGATGAGCACTCTTAACTAGGAACTTCAATAAAACTGAGAGACAGCCTTCTATAGTGGCTGCCCTGCACAACTTCAAGTCAAGGGGATCTGGGTTCAAATCCCTCTTCAGACACTTGCTAGTTGTGGGACCCAGGGAAAATTACTTAACCTCTCTGTGCCTCATTTTCCTCATCTGAAAAATGAACCAGTTGGATTCAATGGCCTTCAAAGGCCTTTCCAGATTCTAATTTATTTCTATGTATTTTAGATTGGACAAAACATTTTTTGATTATTTGCTTACAACGCCCTTTGTTAGGAAAGAGTTTCCATCTACACTAAGTTGATAATCATTAGGGATAGTTTACGTAAACTCCCAGCGCCATCAGAAGAGCCTTCTCATCTGACCCTCACACCATTTGCCAGGTTTGTGATGCCCGCAACACAGTATCCTTTGTCCTTCCTTGAGAGTTGGCACAACACAATAAAAACTGTTCTACTTGTCTCAGCTGTTTTTCATTCAGAGCTCCTCTCCAATGTTATTGTCTAGTCTTGGTTTCCTCTCTGTAGTCTGGTCTTTGAGAGGTCCCACTATTAAGATCCTTTGTCCAGTGACGTCCTGAGCATGACACAGTTAGGGAGAAAGGTCAGCTCCTATCAAAAGTCAAGCCTGGCTAACAGGTCAAAGGGCAGACCTCTAAAAGAAAGCACCTGAAACTGGTTTTTATTTTTTTCCTTTAGTCCATAAGAGAAATTCCAAGTGATCTAAGCCCCTTCCCTTACCCTCAACCTGCTACTGGGTTCTTTGTTACTGCTATGAACCTATCTGATTGATTTGCTCTTAACTCAGTGACATTTATTTTGATAGAGAAAACATTAGAATCTGATATAGACCCGGAGTCATCACTGCATAGATTTCAATTTGTTGTGATGCCTGGTACAGTACAAAAAAAAAAAGCATTGATGTATTCAGGGGATCTGGGTACCCATTCTGGCTCTACCTATGTGATCTTGGGAAAGTTGCTTAGCCCCTCCAGAATTTAGTTTCCTCATTTGTAAAATAAGAGATTTGACCAGGTGGCCTCTTAACTTCCTGCCAGTTCTAGAACCATGATATTATTTTCTGCATATAGAGAATGAATCACAATTCCTTGCCCTTCTCTCTGGAATCAAAGGGCCTGGGTCCAAAGCCTACCTCTGACAGTGACTAGTTGTGTGACTTTGGCCAGGGCCTCACTTTCCTCATCTATAAAATGAGGAGGTTAGACTACATGGCCTCTGAGCTCCCTGCCAGTTTTAAATCTATAATCCTATGACTGAATGGCCCCTGAGGTCCCTGCCAGCTCTAGGCCTATGATTCTGTGAGTCATCTGACTAAAGAGCTAATAATTGAAGCCTTGGGAGTTAATGAGATCACCATAGATAGTATGTGATAGAGGAGAGTGCCAAGGGCACTGTCTGGGGCTACAATTGCACTTAAAGGCGAAGAGGAAACAGACAAGGATAGGTCCATAAGAGTCAAGTATTTGGAAAGTACTGGATTTAATGATGTTTATTAGTGGCCTTGGAAAGAGATGTTTCATATGATTTTTAAAATGATTATTATTGATGTAATCAATTATGTTAATAATGTTCCTTATGTTAACATCCCTGCATTTCTGATGTAAAACCTACTTGGTCATAATGTATAATCTTTGTAGTAGTAGTAGTATTTTATTCAGGATTTTTACATCCTATTGATTAATGAAATTGATCTATAATTTTCTTTCTCTGTTTTTCCTCTTCCAGGTTTAGGTATCCATATAATATTTCTTTCATAAAAAGAGTTTGGTAGGTGGTAGCCGTCTCTAGAGGTTGGGAAAAAAGAAAGAAGGAATGTGCGTGATAACTTTATCATGTATTTAAAAGGAATAGCAAATTGTACCTAATAGATTGACAGTTTCATGTGCATCTTTATTATTATGCCATGTTATGGAAATGTTTGTTTTATCCCATACATTTAAAATAAATAAATTTCTTTTTTTTTTTTATAAATTTCTTTTAAAAAAGAAAGAGCGAGCTGTTTCAGTAGCAGGTTGAGAAATGGGTGGTGGGATAGTTAAGGCAGCCAATGTAGACTGCCCCTTCTAGGAGTGAGTAAAGGAAAAGAGAGAAAATGGATGATAACCTAACAAGTGATAGGGTCAAGAGAAGCTTGCCTCTATCTTTTTAAAGTTTTGTGGCATTTTGGTATTGATTTTGTTCTTTACTATTGAGTTTGACCTTCTGGAGGAAAAAATGCAACAACAATGACTTAGAGGTAGGATGACGGATAAACTTGTCATTTTTCTTTTATCTTTACACTCTCAGTGACTAGGTAACTATGGTCCTGAGGCCGCCTGTATTTCAAAAGATCCAAGTTAAAAATCTTAGAAGGCCTAATTGCTGTTATGATGTGGGAGGCTCTTGTAGGAAGAATTAGCAAATGGCTGAGCTCTTTCAGTCCTTCCTGGTAGCTGTTGCATTTTAAACTCCTCTTGCTTTTCCTTTTCACTGCCTTCTGATTTAGTGGAGAGAAAAACTATTGAATTCTTAGCCCGCATACTTTTAGCTGCGAAGTCTTCAACACTACCCCTTGGCCCAATTTTAGGACAGAGGAAAAGACCAAGGCATTAGAGTGTGGGGAGAGGTTGGGAGGAGAACCCCGACAGGGCCAGCACATCAGAGTGATTTCCGTCTCTTTAAACTGAGACTCGAACCTGTTTTTAAGCTGAGGGAATGGAGCTTTTAAAGAGGGAAATATGAAAAATTCATAAGAGAGTTAGTGATGATGTAAGATCACAGAGAAGACTAGAGAAGAGAATGCACTCTCTTCTCACTTGTCCTCAGAAGATTCCCTTACTTCCTTCAAGCCTCAACTCACAGGCATAAGGTATGATTGAATTTTGTTTCCACATAAATTATGTAAAAACAAATTATAATTCATTACTGATATCTAATGTCAGAGATAAAAATTGCTGATGCCTGAAAATCAGCATCCCTGCTACTGTTCATTGTTCTGAAAAGACTCCTTTCTATGTATCAAAAGGACTGCCTGCCAGGTCAGGTCTCATTCACAAATGAGGAGGAGGATGAGATCCATAAACCCAGACTGCGTTTCAGATAATGAGACTTTTATCATTAATATCCTGGGTATCTTTAAACTCATAGCTTTTGTCAATTCCCTTAGCAATTGAAAATTCCTCCCTCATGTTATCTGATGCAGACAAATAGCCTAAAACTATAAAGAGTAAAGTATATGAGAGGGGGGATTGAAAAGTGGAAATGAGAAGATGTAATCAAGGGGTGGGATTTAGTGAACCCTGGAATGCTGGCCAATGGGGTTCAAGGCACGAAATTCGAATCTGAATGAATTATAAAGGGCTTTTGTAACTAGCTTAAAGTGTGCTTGTGCCTGTCTCCCCTTCACAAGGGCTTAAAGGCCAAGTCAGCTGTCTGAAATGACGTGAAATAAAAACCTTTTTTTTTTTTCTAAATTCACTCATGGCCAGGTAGATAGAATTCTTGGTTAAATACAGGTTATCATCAAGACATCAACCCTCTCCAAAACAAAGAACAAGCAACAGTAACAGTCATGGTTATCTTCTTCATGAGACCGTTCTCTATCCCATCCTCTTTCCAAGTGCTAGGGTCTCCTCCCACTCCCCAACAATAACTTAAATTTATAATCTGTTGACCTAAATTTATACATGACTCCATGTGCTAGACTGTAAGATCTTTGAGGGAAAGGACTGTTTCAGTTGTGCCTTTGTATCTCCCAGACCTAGCAGAGTGCTTGACATGTGGTAGACACTAAGTAAGTGTTTGCTTTTTGGATGATGGATCGGTAGGATCCAGGGTACTCATAGGGGCAGTTACCTTGAGAAAGGAAGAGAATTGGCCCTTCCTTTGAGTCTAGAGGGAAGGATGGTGGGAGATTAAGAGGAGGGGAGCTTGATTTGGATGGTGTCATACCTTAGTAAAGTCAAAGACAAGAGTAAGGGCATAGGAGTCAAATTTAGGGGATTTGAGAAAAAATTTGAAATCATAGTGCTAAGGAATTTGGCATAAAGGCAATAGAAAATGAATGTATTTGTGTGTACAAAGAATGGTATGCAGCAGTGGCCCAGTTGAGATTAGATAGCATGAATTTGTATGATGTCTCTAGTGGGCTTGAATCTTGGCTCTTACTGCTTACTGGGCTAACTAGCTAGTGCAGTGGATAAAGCACTGGGCCTGGAGTCGGGCAGATCTAAGTTCAAATCTGACTTCAGACATTTAATAGCTGTGTGACCTGGGGCAAGTCACTTTTCATTTGCCTCAGTTTCCTTGTCTGTAGAATGGGAATGATAATAACAGCTTGTACCTTCCAGGATTGTTGAGAATATCAACTAAGATGATTATTTTAAAAGACTTAGCACAGGGCCGGGCGCATAGTAAGCAGTAAAAATGTTATGTGTCGTCGTTATTGCTATTGGTAGTTCCTGTGTGCCTTTGGGCAGCAGGTAACCTTCCTGGTCCTCAGTTTTCTCATATGTCAAATGAATGGGTTTGGATTAAATAACCGTGAAGGTCCCTTCAAGTCCCAAATGTATTCCCCAGGGAATAAAGGAATGAGGTGGAGCTAGACAGCTGGGAAGTCCTTATTCACTGCTCTTTCTCCCTTTTCTCTGGGTTATTTCTGTTTCCTCTGCAGAGAAATTTACCAGAGAAGCAATTCCATTCCCACCCAGCCCATGACGCTTCCCCATCAGAGCTGGCAGAAACAACAGTTTGGAGCGGATGCAGATTTGGCTATGAAGTCAGAGGGGGAGGGAGAAATGAATTCATCAATATGAAACAAAACCCAGATTTTTAAGCTTCTCATTCTATCCCAACAGGGCAGTTTCATGAAGATAATCCCCGTAGGCTTTGTCTTTTTTGTTATATCACATTCCAGAGGTTTGATGTCTCTTTCTGGTTCTTTCCTTGGAAGGGAGAGCCTATTTCACTTTAGGTTAGAGGAGCAAAAGCAGGAGCTTGGGGGGCACAAGAGATGAAGTAGGGTCATGGTGGAGATGGCACAAATGGTTATATTGTGAGTGTAACTTCACACTCATGTAGTTATTTAAAAGAAATATAAACTGTGCTCTGTACCTAGAAGGCTGTAATTTGCTTCTTCCTCCATCTGTTAGTGTCTCTGGTATCCTTCAAGACTCAGGTCAGATGCTGCCTTCTGTGGGAAACCTTTCTTGATATCTTAGCTATTAATGATCTCCCACTCCTTGAATGATCTTAGGACCATAGACTTAGAGGTGATAGAGTACTGGGTCTGGAGTCAGGAAGAATCATCTTCTTGAGTTAAAATCTTACCTCAGACACATATAAGCTGTGTGACCCTAGGCAAGTCAATTAACCCTGTTTGCCTCAGTTTCCTCATTTGTCAAAAGAGCTGGAGAAGGAAATGACAAACCATTCTAGCCTTAGACACTAACAGTGTGACCTTGGGCAAGACTCTTTACCTTGTTTGTCTCAGTTTCCTCATTTGTGAAATGAGCCCAGAAGGAAGTGGCAAACCATTCCAATATCTTAGCCAAGAAACCCCCAAATGAGATCACAAGGAGTCAGACATGACTGAAAAATGGGTGAACAACTGAGGGGAGTCCAAGTCCCCTCATTTTACAGTTCAGGAAACTAAAACTGAGAGAATTTAAATGACTTGCCCAGAGACACAGAGTCAGGATTTGAATTCAGGTTCAGCGTTGTTCGTTGCATGGGATTACCTGCACACTACATTTTATTTTGCTTCTGGAATGAATCATAATACTTCAGATTATTGTAGCAATGTGACATCTGACTCATTGTTGGAAGTGCCACATTAGGAACTTCAGTGTGCTTGCTTTTTCTTGATCCTTCCAGTTGCTAGTGCTGCTCCCTCCCCCAAATCACCTTGTATTTACTTTTTTTTATTTGATTGTAAATATACATATTATATTCCCTGATTAGAATGTAAAGTCCTTGGAGACAGGGGCTATTTCATTTTTATCTCTTTATCACCAGAATTAGCTGAGTGCCCAGTGTAGAGTGGGCACTTAATAAATAGTACCTTATTGATTATCAATGCTTCAAATATTTCCAGTCGAGGAAAATAAGTATCTCATTTTACATGATCTTAGGGGTAAGGATAAGAACTAGAACTGTGCTTCTGTTAATGTACAGAAGTCCAGGATGAGGAAATTCCCCTTACTAATGCTGTTTGGTACCTCTGCAACTTGGGTCTTAAAGAGTTGCTATTTGAGAGGCTGTGTGACTTAGATAACGTTATATAGCCAGCTTGTATCAGAGCAGAGATTTGAACCCAGACCACCTCTCAATCTACAAATTTTTCTAGATTATCAAATTGACTTCATTCATTGCTTTTGTTGCTTTTGTATGTTGTTGCCACCTTCCTTCACTTTTGCCTCTATGATTTTCTACCAATACTTACCCCTACTTTCATGGTCTTACTTCTCATCCCCTTTCCACCTAACAACTGCCCAGCCCTCAAGAGATCCCTCTTTGCAGACTTCTCTTACCTTCTCTACCCCTGGAGATCTTCACATGGAGTAGAAGATTCATTTGAAGGATCAGTAAGAAAGGTGAAGTTGGAAGGGAGATAAATATGGAGGAACTTTAAACATCTAGCTGAAGGCTTTGGACTTTACCCTGTAGGGTATAAAGATCCACTGAAGGGTTTTACCCCTGACCACTGGAGTGGTGTGATGAAAGAAAAAGTTTTAGGATGTTGAATCCAATGGCAGTGTAGAATACGATGGGAATGAGAGGGGCAGGGATGCTTGTTAGGAAGCTGTTCAGGCCTGGGTAGTTGAGGACCACCAATATAACATGTATCTGGATGATGGTAATGAAAAGGAAAGGACAAGTATGAGATAAGTTACAAAGGAAACTCCATAGCTCTTGGGGAGGAAGGGAGATGGGTGACTCAATAATTATGCCTAGAATTCAAACCTGAATGACTGGCAGAATAATGGCATTAGTGGCAGAAAAACGGAAATCAGGAGGTTCTTTGACTTGATCCCCAGATTTAATCTTGACCTCATTGTGCCAGGTCATATGCCACCTCCTAGCCATCCCCCTCCTTTTCCAACACACCATTAGGTGTTATATTCCCCAGTCCCCAGTTAAGGCAATTTTGCTTTAACACGACTTACAGATGTCCATGTTCCCAATAGTGCATGGCACTATGCAAAACCAGGCAACAGTAACCATATTGCTTATGAGGGAGTCCTCAAAAACTTCATTAGGGACATTAAAAAATAGGGATAGGAACTTTTTAAAAGATAGCACAGTTTTACACAAGTTAAATAATACATAAATACTGCAATAAATAGTGGCCTTGAGCCTTTGCCCCTGGCTGCCCAACGCCTGGGGTGGAATGAGGGAGTCTTGGACCAACCCTTCTCTGCTCTCAACTTCTATTGCACCAAAAGACATACAGTAAATATGGCACTTTACCTTGACAAAACCGCTCAGGTTTGCTTGTGAGAGCACTGGAAAGGTTACAACTTCTGAGTTATTGTGAAGTTGAGGCAGTTTTCTGAGTTTTCTTCCTTTTTCCCTCTGAAGAAATTGCAGAGGCAAACTAGGAGTTCACATTGGCTTCAAAATGGTCCCTAACAAATCAGTTGTGTTGGACCAAATTTGCATTTGCAAAACATGAGTTATAGCCGAATGGTATAACGTAAGCTCCCTGAGGGCAGGGACTGGCTTGTTTGCATTTGTATCTTGTATCCCTCATGCTTAACACAGTGCCTGGCACATAGCAAGAACTTAGTCATGCTCTATCTGATTATAACATAATTTTTGAAGAGTTTTTGGTTAAGGAAATAAACGCCCAGGATGTTTTTTAATGTCATTTTAGCCCAGTTCTTAAGTTAGTGGAAGGAGACAATGATATAGTGGAAAGACCACTGCACTGAATTTAGAGTAGTGATACCCAGGTTTGAATTCTGGTGACAACACATGTGTGACTATGGGCCCATTATCTGTAAAATGAGGATATTGGACCAGGTAAACTCTAAAGTGCTTTCCAGCTATAATCTATGTTCCTATGGTCTAATTATCCTTAATCGTTTGGTTCTATTGGTCTGAGAACACCCATGGGCTATTTGCCTGTTAATGGGCAGACTACAACTTTTCTTTTTCGTCCATGTTCATGGACAATCTTATCATCCTGCGTTGCACATCTTTAAAGGAAATGTTATGTGGCACAATGGATAGAGTCCCAGGCCTGGAGTCAGGAAGACTCATCTTCATGTGTTCAAATCTAGCCTCAGACACTTAATAGCAGTGTCATTGCAAGCAAGTCACTTCACCCTGTTTGCCTCAGTTTCCCTATCTATAAAATGATCTTGAAATGGCAAACTAATCCAGTATCTTTACCAAGAAAACCCCAAATGGGGGTCACAAAGAGTCGGATGAGACTGAAAATGTCTCAATACTAACAAGCAAAACAAAAATGCCTCAGCTGGCCTTTGTGGCGGTTCAATCAACTAATACAATCTGTG
This sequence comes from Potorous gilbertii, assembly GCA_028658325.1. Taxonomy (NCBI): domain Eukaryota; kingdom Metazoa; phylum Chordata; class Mammalia; order Diprotodontia; family Potoroidae; genus Potorous; species Potorous gilbertii. The sequence continues at coordinate 417,030,524 of CM053770.1, read as the reverse complement.
CCCCTTTCTTCTACCTCCTCTATTTATTGATCACCTGCCTCCTCTGCCAACACAGTAGACAGGAAGGGAAATAGATACTGAGTGCCCCTGAAAGTATTGTGTCACCACATTAAGACCATACCTACTTTGATAGCATAAAACACTGTTATAATGTTGTTTGGTCCAGAGCTTAGAGGCAGATTGGGTGGTTAGTGATGATACAAAGTGGCACTTAAGCTCTGGTGCATTAAGGAAATCCTCCCAGCATTAGCCCGCGTACTTAGCATTTGTACATTAACATTGTTCCTATGAAACTAGTCGCCCTTGCTGGCCTTGTTCCTTCTCATCTGTTTTCAAGGAACCAGTTAGGGGAAGCATCCCATATCAGTTTACCAGGAATTGATACAATGAAAGTGTTAGTGTGAGTCATAATGAAGACAGCAGACATTCTGGGACTGGAGCTAAAATCCCAGACTGTGATGAGGGTCATAGCATCAAAGCATCATAGATTTAGAGCTGGAAAGGACCCCAGAGGCCTCCCAAGCTAACCCCCTCATTTTACAGATAAGGGAATTGAGGCTTGGGAAGGTAAATGGCTTGCAGAAGAGCTTGTAATGCAAGCCCTTAATTCCTGTTCATCAGTCATTAAGTATTTAGTGGGTTCCTACTTCTCCTTTAGCTCAGTGCTATTCCTGTGTCCTAGAAGACCAACCTAAGACATGGTCTCGCTTTTAGGGAGCTTATCATTGAGACTTGTGAATTGGATCAAACACTGACTAGCATGGTATACATTCTAAAGGCAAGAGGAATAGAAAGTAGAGAGTTAGAGTTGGGGGGGTAGAGTAACTGGGAATGTGTTCATGGAGTATGTGCTTCATAAATGCTTATTGACTTAACATGGAGGAATTGTTGAATTGGAGCTGAGCCTTGAATGATGCCAGATTGGATGGGCAGAAAAAATGATGAGGATAAGGCAGCTACCTGGCCCAATGGAGAGAATGCTGGTCTTGGATTCAAGAAAACCTAAGTTCTCATCCTGCCTCTGACACTTAGCCTTAGCTGTGACTCTGAGGAAGTCACTTCACCTCTCTGTGACTCAGTTTCCTCACTTGTAAAATGGGGATGATGATTATAGCACCTACTTCAGAGAGTTCTTGAGAGGGTCAAATGAGATAATATATATAAAGCATTATACGGACCTTAAGCACTACATCAATGTAATTAAGACCATGATTGTATTGAGAAGGTATAGTCTGGCAGCAGAATCATAGCTTACACAAAGAGGTCTGAGGATGGAAATAATTATATTGTACATAAGGATCAGTGAATGAGATCACAGGATCATAAATGTAAAGACAGGAGAGACCAAAGGACATAGATAACTCCAGCAGTTTGCAAGTATCTGCAGGTGGAAAAACTAAGTGCAAACTTGCCTTTACAAAGGAAGTCTTTCAGTGCCATCTTGACCCTGCACAGGTCCTATTTGCCTGCCACCAATTCCCATTGAGTTCTGAGTATTTAAAGGTTGAACATTTAACAGGGTTCCCCACCCTCCCCTTCAGAAAAAGATGTGATTATGCATAGAGATTTCCAATCAATACTTTACAAACATATAGAATTGTCTTATTCTGTAGATTAAAATAAGAGTTGCCTATTTCTTGTAAGATTAAACTCATATTTAATTAGTTCTCTTTCCATAAGTAATATTTAAATTTGAGTCTACTTGGGCTTATTTGCTAAGCCTGTGCATTTTCCCCCACATCATTGTAGTTTTCATTCATTTTAGTTTGAAGTGCAGTCATATTCAGAACACCAGTAATCTTTCCCTTCAAAAAACTGACTATTGCCTTTGCCTGTTCACGGGAAGTGTCTGATTCTTTTTTTAATGGTATTAAAAGTAACAACCAACCTCTTTCTTCACAGTTGAGGTATCTAAATTAATTGAAACAAGTACCTTATAAAATTAAGCATAAATTCAAGTTCCATCATTTAAATTGTCTTTTGAATATCTTCAGTGAGTCCTCTTTCATTTAACAAATGCTGAAGAACCAGCTGCTGAAGTTTAATGAGTTAACTATCAGCTCTGTAATGTCTCCCTCCTCCAGAGTCTCTGGAAAACATTAACATGCTTAAATACTCTTGGAAAAAAAATATTATCTAGTACTTTGTCCTATACTTGCTGAGTTGGAGACATTCAAATAGCATGTCTGAGGGCAAGAATAACAAACAGTGCAGAGTGTAACCTTGTGATTGCTGCTAAATTCCCAAGATGTAAGTTTGTCATGACTTACACTGAGAAATGTAGTTTGAGAGGAAAGGTCTTTGCTTTTAATCTGGTTTAAATCTGTGCATGTGGAAAAGGCAGAAGTTTCCTATTTATAGCTCTGCCATCTGGCTAGTGGATGTTTGAGTTTTACCTAGAAAAGCTACCCTTTTTTGTAGTGTTAAATTAAAAGTAGATATTAACACCTGGCAATTTTGAGTGTCAGGAGGAATTTGCAGCTTGGAATGTGGACTTCTCCTAGGGCTAGAAAAAAAAATAGATGAAAGAATGATTACCCAGCAGTTCTTGCAGAAATTATGACACTTCAGTAGAATGAGACCTTCTATTTTATCTAAGGTAGATTTTTGCTCTTGTTCTTTAGAGTAGATTTGATTATAGGAGGGCAAGGGGGATTATAAATTATGTTCATATCCCATAGGCTTACAGAGCTAGAACTGAAAGGGATGGTCTTAAGTGACCATCAGTTCAACCGCATGATTTTGTAGGTAAAAAGGCCCACAGCTTAAGTGACCTGCCCAAGGTCACACAGGCAATAAGCATTAGAGGAGTCCCAGATCTTCTGACTTCAGAATGCACACTTTTTACACCATGCTAGATCCTCTGCATTTATAGGGACAGACTGAATAGTAAGCTGGTTCAGAAACCAGGAAAAACCTGGGTTCAGTTCTCATCTTTGATATATCCTGACTGTGTGAGTGGGGGAAGTCAGGTAACTTCTAGGAAATTCTCTAAAATTCTTAACTTACATTGAAGGTGGTGATCCACATTGGCAAAGGAAGTTTCTTTACAAGTTCCCTGTACCAATCAAATCACTGGTTCAGTACTTATTCCGATAGTAGGATTAGCACATAAAACAATCCAAGAAAAGGACATATATTGTGGTGTCCCCTCTTCCACTCATAACCCACCCCCTAAAAAAACCTGTTTGGCACCTTTTCTGGCTTTCAGTGACATTTGAGGAGTTTTCTGTGCCTACATGCATTTTCCCAAGTATTGTGTATTTTTATTGTTTTTATTCAGACTTGCTAAATCCTGAGATACAGAGGGAGGAAATAGAGCCAGCAATGTTGAACAGAAGCGCCCAGCCTTACTGCTACAAAGATTCTACATGCTTCTGGATATGATTTTTAAAGTATTCCCAGAGCAGCATACAATGGTATCTTCCTCTTCTGTCGTCCATGCAAGACTAACATTGACCAATCTCTGGGGAATTGACACCAGGCTGCCTCCTTTTTTGGCTGAATGTGAAAAGATAGGGTCAGTTCAATGTACACAGGGATTAGGGGGCTAGTTCTAGCAGCCTTTTTTTATCCTATTGTTTGTGCAGTACTCTATCTTTATACTTACTTGGTTTTGGCATCTAGCCACATGTTGCCAGCAGGTAAGCGAAGAACTTTAACAAGTAAAGTCGTTATGGGTATTTTACAGTGTTCTAATCCATTCAACAAGCATATGCTAAGTACCCACTGTGTGACTAGTGCTGTCATGCTGTGATAGGTGTTAGGGATACAGAGACCAAAATGAAATAAGCTGCTGCCTTCAAAAAACTTACATTCTGTAGGATATGTAGGTATGTATGCTTACAAGCATGCATATATGTGTTCTGCTATAACTCATATTTTGAAATGTGAATTTGATCCGACTCATTTGATCCATTAGGGAATTTTGAGCAGAACTCAAATTTTGAGCTGGCTTCTATTTGGTGTCTTCAGAGAGAAACAAGAAGAGAATTCAGAAAATTTCATCTCTTCACAATAACCCACGAGCTGGAACCCTCCTAATGCCCCCCCCCACTTCTACCAGTAAACTTCAGGTCTTTGTCAAGGCAAAGTATTATATTTATTGTATATCTTCTGATGCAGTACTGTATTGTATATTATGTTGTGTGTGTAAGTGTGTGTATATATGTATAATATATAGAGAGTAGGTATAATATTAGTGTATTGTGTATATATATATGTACATATAGTATATTGTATTCACATATTGTATCTGTTATTGTATATTTTCTGATGCTGTGGGGAGATGAGAGCTGGTCTAAACTACCACTACTATCACCACCATCATGCCTTCTGCCATGACCTTCAGAATTTTGAGCCTATCCAACTTATGGGAGATTTTACTAGGCTAGGCCATGGGAATGGAGGTATAGGCTGAGCTGCAGGCCAGGGCTGTGGCGGCTACTATTATTTATTGTAATATTTATGTATTTCTTAACCATTTCACATCTATAAAATAGTGCTACCATTTTTATTAGGTTCCTGTCGTATGTGTGTGTATGTGTGTGTGTGTGTGTGTGTGTGTGTAAGAAACTTTTTGAGCTTTTTGTCCCGGTTTTTATTTGTGATTTTGCTTTGCACTGTGCTTTTGGGGAATGTATATATTGAGTTACAGCAGAGCTGACTGAATATATATATATATATATATGATATATATGTATGTATATTTATTCTTATATATAGGTGGTTCAGTGGATAGAGCGCTGAGCCTGGAATCAAGAAGATTACTCTTCATGAGTTCAAATCTGACCTCAGACACTTAGTAGCTATGTGACCCAGGGGAAGTCACTTAATCCTGTCTGCCTTAGTTTCTTCATCTGTCAAATGACCTGGAGAAGGAAATGACAAAAACCACTCCAGTGTCTTTGCCAAGAAAACCCCAAATGAGGTCATGAAGAGTAGGACACAACTGAAAAACAACTGAACAACCACACTAATGTATATTTGTTGGTTTAGGGGAAGTTACTAACAATTTGGAGGAGGGAATCCGGAAAGGCCTCATGTGGAAGGCGGTGTTCTAAAGGAAACCAGAGACTATCACTCAGAGATTAGGAGGGAGTGAATTCCAGGAACAGGAGAGACGGCCTGTCCAAAGGTTCATAAATGAAAGATGTGTTTATCACTCTGATTTGACTTCAATCTCTAGAGCCTGGTATTTGAGGCCTTTGGCTTAGAGAGTATCTGTTGCTTTATTTTTTTAATTTTAATTTTTTGGAGACAATCAGGGTTGAGTGATCTTCTCAGCTAATAAGTTTCTGAGGCAGTATTTGAACTCAGATCTTCCTGACTCTGAGGTTGGTGCTCTATCCACTGCACCATCTAGCTGTCCTTTTTCCTTTATTTATGTAAAGTTGTTGAGGGTATTTGGGGAACTGGAGAAAGATATAAATATTCCTAACTAATTTTTTAAAAAATTATCCCCATCAGGATCAAACATTTAAATGAATAAATTATTTATTACTTACTATGTGCAAAATGCTGTGCTAAAAATAAAAAAAAATAAGGCAATCTCAGCTTTTATGAAGCTCATTCTAATTAGGAGACAACATACACAGAAGGTTTCAACTACATGTCAAATGGAAAGGTCCTGTGGTTCTTGGGATGCAGTGGCAACGGGGATAGTAATGCCCCTTTAATGGCATTTCCACTGATAAGATCTTTTTGGTTTCTGATGTTGAACCATTTGATAGTGAGGTGACAAGAATTTTATTGTCTGCCTGTTTCTGACACTTGGTGAGCAGTTATTGCTGCTGATGAGGAGGAAGATGGGTCTCTTTTCTACAAGAATTCCTCCCTACAAGATGAGGGGCTATGGGGACTGGTCTGGGAATTTGGAGGACATGGCTATTTCCAAGGCTCTTAGACTCAAGGTCCTGGGCTGCCTCCATCAGAATCTGAGGGGAGATAGCAGGTAGTGTGGTGGTGTTGATTTCACTTACATAGTCCATGCCGCCTTCTGCCTATCCCTCAGGGTGCCTTGCTACTTCACCAAAGCTGGCCTGCCTAGGTAAGCATAAATCCTCTTAATAAAGCGTGAAAGAATGGGAACAGATCTGGTCATAACTTCTTTGGGAAAAGTTGCCTATCTACTAAATATTCATTTGGCCAAATTTTAAATACACTTAGGCTGAATTCAATATGTACATATAAAACCTTTTTTAAGTATTTGTTTTTCAATAACCTAAACAAAAGTGCCCCAAAACAACCATGCACAGGAACACTAATGTCATAGGTCTCTTGGGTAACTTACCTTTGTCATCCTGACTTGATGAGCACTGAGGAGACTCAATTTCAATTCAGCAATTTGAACAAATAAAGCTTATTTCAGCTCAAAGTCTTTTATTGTGTCTCAGTTCCTAGCTGTTTAAAACCACAAATACTCACCCATGGGGTAGTTGAAGAGAGATAATTTCCAATGACAATTTTTTTTCCATTTTTCCCCCTACTACAATCTTAAGTATCAGTAAGCCTGAGTTCTAAGTGAATAAGATGTAGCAGAAGGCATTTTGATACGGCCCCAAGATGCTAGGATCAGATTTAGATCTGGAAACAACTTTAGAGACCCCCTCCTTCTCATATTATGAGAAAAATATTACAGATGAGGAAACTGAGGCACCTAGAGGTTAAGTAAGTTGCCCAAGGTCACATAGCTAGATAGTAAGAGGCAGAATTTGAACCTGTAGTCCTTCATTCCAAAGCTGGGGCTCCTTCTGTTTTACCACATTGCCTCTCTCAGAGTTCAAATCCTGGTTCCAAAACTTCCTAGCTATGAGACCTGAGACTAGCCCCATCCCCTGAGTATTTATTTATGTATAAAATAAGGGTAATCATAACTGCCTCAAAGGATTGTGAGAAAAGTACCTTTAAAACATAATATTAATATCAGCTGTTATTGTTGTCTGGACCAGTCTGGCCTCTGTTTAAATCAATAGGAAAAAAAAAATCTTCCTGAAAAGTTACGATGTGATTCCTTTTTTGCTGCCGCGTGTCTAGACGCACTCAGCAGAACAGCACTGCTCAGTTTTTCATGCCTTACCGAGTCCTCGAGATGGGAAGTGGCGTCTGTGGCAGAATCTGGCTCCCATGACTTGAACTGACTATAAATTGCTTAAAGTTTTATTTTATAATCAATGTGTTGGTGCCATGTTGGCATTCTTTTACCGGTGAACTTGTTTCTATATCTCTTGGCTGAACATTCTTCTCCATTAAGTGTCATAAATTCTTTATTTCTGAATTGTGGTGAGGTAGAGAAATTAGAACATGTGCTCCAAGTGAGACTCGGTGGGGAGGGTGGGGGGAATGCATTGCCTGGGCCTTGAGAAAATCTTTCTGAAAATGTCAGCGCTTTCCTTCCAGCTTCCACACTGCTCCATGACAGTCACCAAATAATAGATTTCTGCTGCTCACTTAAGCAGGGCACCTACAAATACATGGCCAGGATAGATCTGATTTGAATTGTTTCAATCAGCAGGCTGAGGGGAAAACTGAATATCTTCATCCCCTGGTTGTATTGAATTCTTGTTTTCTCACCAAGTAGTCATGGGTAATGAGGTGTTAAATGAGGAATAGCTTGTTGCTATGAATGAGAACTCAGCGAGAATTTGTACCATTTCTGAATGGGAAGGAATGTGGGCTAGTGGTAGAAAGGTAAATTTAATGTCTGAGATTCTCTCTGTTCTCTGTGATAGTCCACAGACTCTCTGTAGTCCTTCATATTTATTTCATTCACATGGACTTGAACTACAAGCTGGAATAGGGGCTTTGCTATTTTCCTATGGTGGTCTGTTAAAATTAAGATCTTCAGCTGGAAAAGACAGACTTGAATTTCATTCACCTTTTTTCCTTGGCAAAATAACCTCCAAAATATTGACATATTTGACCACTTCTCTCTTCATTCTCTCCCTTCCATTTCTCTTTTCATTCTTCTAGTTTCTTTTTCTTTCCCTCTTTTTCTGGGGGCCATGGTTCTACCATCACATAAATCCACAGTTTTACCCTTGTGGGTTTGGAATAGTCTGGCTAATTCAGAAGATGGAAAAATTAGATGAATTTTGTAGATTCAGACAATTTTATCCTTCTTTCCTGTCCCCAAGCATTACATTATATTATTTTATTTTTCCAAGTTGTTTCTTATAGAAATTCACATTGTATTTTCATTCCTAGTCTGCTGGAAACACTTTGTAGCTGATTCCTTGGAGATCTTTTTGTCCTTTAGAAACTCCTCCTCCCCAAAGATAAAGTATCTTTTTATTTAAAAACAAACAAACAAACAAACTCAAAGCCACTCTCGGATTCTTCTGGGCCTCCCACAAGCAGGGCGCTTTGCCCTTTGCCAATGGATAAATTGGAGCAGAGAGTGATTTTGCACTTAGCAACAGAGGATTAGACCTGAGGCTTCTGGGTTTCTCTAGAGCTTGTCTTGATGGTTACAGAGATTAACCAGTAAAATATGCAGTGAATCGCTGCCCAAGGCAGGGAATGACTACCCAAAGTAGAGAACAGACCATGGGAGACTCACTGTAGCACATGGTAGCTTCCACTGGGGAGAATTCTCTGTGAAGATACTATCTCCTTCCTGGTGAATAAATGATCCTGGGAAATCTTTTCATTCCTATAGATTGTAAGATTGTGTTCCAAGAAAAATGTGTTTACTTGAAAAACAAATTTATAGATTACCAGATTGACTGTGAGGTTTTCTCACACAGTTCATGAACTTAGCATAAAATGTGCAAGCTACCATACATATTATCATGAAACTCTCCTTCTGTTCTGCCCTGTTTTCAAAATTTCATTGAAACAAATGAGGCAGAAATTTCATTCAGCACAGGATGCCTGTACTTGTTGAAACTGTCAACGCTGCTTTTGTGATGTTGCCTCTGTGGGGTGCTTTCATGTGCTAGCTGTTTGGATGAACAAGCCCTGCATGCCTACTATGTTATATATGTTAAGTGCAGTGAGGGTAGGGATCCATCAACAATGACCACTTTCTGTGTGCCAGGAAATGGACTAGGCCCTATAGATACAAAGACAAAAATGAATAGTCCCATAGAGAAGTATATGCAAATATATATACAAAGCCCCTTGAAGGTAATTCTTGGCAGGAAGGAGGCCATGGGAGCTGGGAAGGCTTGGGAAGGTCTTCTTAAAGGAGATGGAGCTTGAGTTCAGCTTTGAAAGAATACCAAAGCTATATGAAACAGTGCCTAAACTTGAAAGAGCTCATAGCCAAAGTGAGGAAATGTGACTTCAGCTCAGTTTATTGCAAGGCATGGTTTTAATGGACATAGAAAAATGAATAAGACCTGTCAGTTCAAGGAACTTGTAAGTTCTTCAGTCGTTTTCAGTTGTGTCTAACTCTTCGTGACCCCATTTGAAGTTTTCTTGGCAAAGATACAGGAGTAATTTGCTGTATCCTTCTCCACATCATTTTAGAGGATGAGGAAACTGGGGCAAACAGGGTTAAGTGACTTGCCCAGGGTCGAACAGCTAGTAAATGTCTGAGACTGGATTTCAGCTCCGGAAGATGTGTCTTCTTGACTCCAGGCTCAGCACTCTATCCATTCTACCCCCTAGTTGCCCTTTAATAGGTCAGAATATGCATGGATATAGCTAGAACATACATGCTGTCTAAGAGGTACTAAAATGTGTTGTGGGACTTTGTGAGGACAGACAATCCATATGATTGGGAAGTGGAGGGAAGTTTTCTTTAAGGAGGGGGTTTTGGGAGGACCTTGAAACATAACTGAGGCTCATGGAAGGAAGGAAGTCTTAAAGACCTATGGGAATAACAAGTTGTACATAGAAGATTTGCGCCTTCATGTGAAACTTTTTAAAAGTTAGCCTGTGTTATGGAAATGCTTGTTTTAATCCATAAATTAAAAATAAAATAAATTTTAGAAAAACGTATGAGTTGGCTTAAGAGAAGATAAATCATAAGGAAAGTCATAGGCATATTGAGGAAGCAGGAAGTAACCTAATTGACTGGGACATATGGTACATTTGGGGGAATAGGAGGGGACTTGGATCTAGATTATGAAAGACCAGAGATGCCAAACAAAGGCATTTTAACTCTATTGGTGTGATGAAAAAAATCACTGAATTTGGAGTCATTGGGCCTAGGTCTGGGGTGGACTGGCATAGACTGTAGGCAGTTCTGGTTCTCTTGGTTAAATAATCTATTTGTAACATGATAGTAGTCCTGCAACGTACTCCTAAAGAGGAAGGGAAAGTTCTAAAGTACGTTCTTGCCACTGCGCCAGTACCTGATCCTGGCCTGTTTTCACATAGGATCCCATTATCAAGGCAGCAAATCAGAGCACTGACCCATCTGATTTAAACCCCCTGAGACCCAAGACTGTTCCTCCGTAGAGCTACTGGAGCAACCATTTTGATGGAATTGATAAGTCCTTTATTTGAATTAACTGATTGTTTTTGACTACTTGGAGAGCAGGATTTCACAGCTGATGGAAATACAGTTTTCACGACGGGGATGGAAGGAAAGATATCCTCATAATCATAATAGGAAAAATGTAACCAAGACAAATTTCTAATAAATTGGAATATCAGTGACAACTAGGCAATCTTAATTATAGAAGCCTATTCACTTCCACAGCATTTAGATATTTGTAAATTCAGTTTTTATATTTAAGTGGAGGTTCCCAATATTTTCTTCAAGTATATGCATAATAGAGAACAAGAAGGAAATAGAGAGAATGAGGGAGAAATGAAAGACAGAGAAAAAGACGTGTATGTACCACACAGACTAACAGAACAGGAAGAGAGATAGATGCACAGGAAGAATGGGGAGGCGTAGACACAATAGGGTGAAAGAAAGAAGGGAGAGAGACAAGATGAAAACCACAAAAAGTTCCTTGTTTTGCTTGTATCTTTTCTTCAACCCTCTAACCTCACATAGGACAGTAATGGAATAAAATATTGAGCTAGCCAGGAAATGAATGAAGATTTTATAGTATGGAATATATATGACTCAGGGATTTTTTTGTTTGTTTCCTCAAGAAAAGATGTCAGAGGATGTTCAAAAAAATTACACTAGAAACCTCCTTGAAGGAGTTTAAAAGTTTAAAGATGATATTTCCAGTTCTAGGTCTGGTAGTCTAGGACTTAAAAGCTTTGTGGAACTTTGCACATTGAAGAGAAGGATATTTGTCATCATTTGGCTCTCAGGCAATGAGATTATCTGAACTCTCCTCAGAACAACCAATTGTTATTTCTAAAAAGATTATGGTGGCACAGTTTAGTTCAGATTTCCTAAGAAGGATTTTAAATATTTTTTTTTAAAGCTAACAAAATGATGACCAGGCTACAGTGCCAGACTAATCATTCATTGTATATTTATCAAAACATGGTGACTCAAAATATCCTTTTAAAAAGCTAGCTCTGTGTGCTGGTTGATTAGTTAGCCACCTTTTCCCATTCTTTCTGACATGGTGGCTGACAGTCTTATCTTATGAGTTATTCCTTGCGTTTATAGTACTGTTTCAAGAGGCCCTTTTGAAAATGTAAGATATAATACAACATCTTTTCTGTTATTCTGTTAACATGGGCTCATTTTTCCAATTAAAAAGCAAGAAACTAGTTCCACGAAGGAATGAAGACAACAGATTGATAAATAAATTTATATAGATAATAGGGTAAGTGCAACAAATACATGAATGAATGAATGAATGAAATGCATCAGCAAACAGAAGAAGGAAGAGTAAGAAGTAGGCTGAAGGGGGAGGGGAGAGGTTGGGCACTGCAGAGGGGACCCTAGTTGTAGACCCAGGACCAAATTCCAGTGCTAGGCAAGGTTTGAAAATTGAATGTCCCCCTTCTGAAAATTGAGTGCCCCTGACATAAACATCCTTGGAAATTGGATCTAAGTTCTTTAGATTCTTCACTGTAACCAATACAAATTGACTCATTCCTCCCCCCCCCCAAAAAAAATAAGCACAGAGAGTAGAATTTTCTGGCATTCAAAATAAGTGCATTTATAAAAAGTAATATCAGCAACTGTCCCTCATTTCACCTTCATGCATGTTGTGTTGTTCTGGCCTGAAAAGCTAGCAGGCAGCTTGAGGATGTCCTAGGATGGAAATACCTTCTTGTAAATAAAAGGATGCCTAAGTCCAACTTTCCTTGCTTTGCAGTTTTACCGGGTCTGAGTACTAAAAGTAGGGAGAGCAAGGAGGGCAGAAGAAGAGAAAGAAGTGGTCTTTGGAGCTAAAAATTTGCTGGTAGATATCTGCTTCTTCTGTGGTGTTATTAAGTCTGTCCAGAGGGTAAGGAATCAGGGACAGGAAATTGTAAAGAATAAAAAAAACATAAGGTTTGAGGGCTTATTACACAATCTGATGATTGATGTAAAAATGGAAAATGATCCTACAAAATTTAGTCCTTAGAAAAGGAAGTCTGTGAGCCATTGATAGTAAATTAAACTTGTACTACAGAAGCATGCCAATGATTTTTCTGCTTTATTTTTTATTTTATTTGAATAACTCAAAATGCCAGTTGTACAAGGTCATAGAAACATTCAAAAATAGTTTTGGGTTTTTTTCTCAAGTTTTCTTGTTGTAAACATCCATTAGTGGGCATACTGACCTAGAAATGCCTTCTGGGAAGCCAAATAAACCATTTCTCTTAACCTACATGATTTAGAGGACAGGACTGACATGAGCATAGTGATCTGGCTAGATGAATCCAATTACAGTAAAATTCCAGTCGGCCAGAATCCAACTAACTAGAATACTCAATTAATTGAATTTCTCCATCCCTGCATGTGCTCTGTGAGTGAAAGAAACAAATGACCACAAAATAAGTCAGTAGCAGGAATTTATTTAATTTAAACAAATGTTTTCATTTGTACTTGATGAAGGAGAGACTGGGATGGTAAGTAGCATAATAGAGTGGGGAAAACCCTGAATTTGGTGTTGTAGATCCTGTGTTTGAATCCTCTCACTGCTACTTTCTTTCCTGTGTGATTGTAAGCAAATTTTCTTTCTACTTTGTCATGTGCAAAATGGGAGGTGGGGGAAGTTAAGACTGGAAAAGCTTTAAATCCTGTGACTCTTTAACTTTCTGTATCCCTCTACATCTTCTATGTTCACAGTAATATTTAGCAATTATTCTGCTTTGTGGCACTGAGGCATTTATGGATCTTTAGTCATCAGGGAAAGATTAAACATTATGCCACTATATGGCTAGTGTGTTTAAAAGTACCCTTGATGATGATGTCAAAGCTGTATCTATTCACACACTCTTTTCTGAAACCAATAGAGAAGCAGGTTGTCTCTTAATTAACCAGCTAGGGATTATAGTTTATATTTTGGCCACCAGCCAGTGGTAGCCAGACTGCCAGCTGGTGGAGAAGGCATTCCATGTTTATATGAAGTCTTTCCCAATAGATGCATTATATCTCACTACTTACAAAGGAGACTCAGAGTACACAGGAGAAGTCTACACCAGTTGCCCACTGCCCTAAGCTCTTCCAGGGTGGGAGACTCTGGCCCCAGGCTCTTATATAGATCTAGGAATATATTTCATAAAGACCTTTTTAAAAGGGTTTTCTGATTAGAATACAGACATGATAATACAGTGGAAAGAGTGCTAGGATCTGGATTTGAGTCCCTGATCTGCCTCCTCCTTCCCTTGTGATCTGGGACAAGAAACTCTGTCTTTGGCGGATTTCATTTCCTCATCTGTAAAAGGTGGAGGAAGGACTGAATGGCCAAGTACTCTTTCAATTTTATGTCTGTGATCCATGATCCCCAACCTACCTAACCCTCCCTCCAAAAAAGATCCAAACTATCACATTCTGTAATTATTTTGTAAAATTAAAGTTTTATTGTACCACCTGAAATGTTTGTAATTGAAGTTCTCTACATTTATAGGTACTGTATGAATTTTGTTGCCTTCTGCTTACTTTTTAAATTTGAATTTTTTTCTGGCAATAGTCTTCTCATTTTATTTTAAAATTTTATTTATTTTTAATTTATGGAATAAAACAAACATTTCCATGACAGTGTAATAAAGAAAAATGATTACATATGAAACTGTGAATCTATTTTGACATCTAGAATGATTTTATATATACATGTATATTAAATACATACATACATATATGTACACACATACATACATATTTTAATCTGATGACAATAGTCTTTTTATAAGGTTAACCAGGAGAATAAATTTTTTTAGCCTGAAAATAAAATAATATTTCCAAATATAGTCAACTACAATTTTATTAGGGACTGCCTACTAGCTGATGAGCTCCATGAGGGCAAGGACAATCTCTTGTCCTTGCCCTCAACCTTGCACAAGCTGACATCTCCCTTTCTAGCCGTCACAGGATTCTGTACATAATTAGTGTTTAAATTATTGGATTACTGAATGTGTTGACTTTATAGTTGGAGGCCAGAAATGTTGACTAGGAAGCTCTAGTGCTGGATGCTTAATAATGATACTGTTCAAATATATTTTGATATTATCTACACTTTTTAGCTTTCTAGCAGTGTCACACATAGATGAGGTGTTTGCTAACTTTATTAGCATCAGTCTCAACGCTGCCCCCAACTATGTTTAGGATAACAACCTTTGTTGTTTTTGATGTTAAGTTGTTTCACTCATGTCTGATTCTTTGCTATCCCATTTGGTGTTTTCTTGGCAAAGAGACTGGAGTGGTTTCCCATTTCTTTCTCCAGCTTATTGTACAGATGAGGAAACTGAGGGAAATAGGGTTAAGTGACTTCTTCAGAGTCACAGAGCCAGTAAGTGTCTGAGGCCAGATGTGAACTCACAAAGATGAGTCTTCTTGACTCCAGGTCTAGTGTTCTATCCACTAAGCCACCTAGCTGCTACGATGATCTTTTAGCTTTTACTAAGCTACCAGCTGCTGTTTTGACAAGCCACAAAATCCTGTTGAATACCACTGGTCTAAGACTTTTGCTTCTCCTCATCTTCCTTTTTCTCATCCCTTGACCATTTCTTTGTTTATTACCATGATATTTGCTCCTCAGACTTTATGAAACTTATATCAGTAAATTTGGAAACTCATTAGCAGCCGTGGCAAAGAATCAGCAAATATGGAATGTTAAAGCAAATACTTGAAGGCAGTATTTTAACAATCATAGATTTTTTGATCGAAGTCGGCCTTACGCGACATTACAATTTTTTAGGCTATTCACAATTCACACTGTGTCTCAGTCCAAATCCTGACTGAAAGGGCAAGAATCATAGGATGAAATATATCTAACATATACGTGTGTGTATATATATATATATATATATATATATATATATACACACACATACATACATACATACATACACACACTTACACACATACACAGAGGATGGGAGGGAGGGAGAGAGAAAGAGAACACAGAAAGGAATCTTTGAAGGTGCTGAGTCTACCCATCTTCATTTTATAGATGAGGAAATTGAAATTAAGTGACTTACCCAGGATCCCACAGCTAGTAAGTGTCTAAGGCAGAATTTGCACTTAGTTCTTTCTGATTCTAGCATTATATCCCCCTAGCAGGTTGGAGTCCTATATAGTTTATAGATTTAATGACTAAGGGAAATTATGTTAAAGATAAAGGACCACGCTTAATAATTAAGGATGGAACTAAGCCTTGATCTGAAAAACAAAAGAGGGATTTGGTACCAGCTGGCAATACAAAGAGCAATCAGTCAATCAACAAGCACTTCTTAGCAGCACATTACCTACCACTGTCCTAAGTGCTGGAGAAGAGACAAAAAGAATGATACAGTCTTTGCTTTGAAAGAACTCACATTAATTCATGGGGAAACAGCATCTCCGGATATACAAAATGAAACCATATGGCAATTGAGAGCACTCGCAGGTGGGGTCAGGGAAGGCTTCATGTAGTACACTGTGCTTGAGCTAATTCTTGAAGGAAGGAAGGGATGCTTTAAGATGGAGGTGAGGAGGGAGTGCATTCTAGGCACAAGAACTGGCCAGGATAAAGACACAGAGAGATAGGAAATGGATGTTTGAGGAATGAGAAAGCTGGTTTGTCTCAACCATAAAAAGGAAGATGGGGAGTGTGGCATAATGAGTCTAGAAAATTAGGTTGGGACCAAGTGGTGAAAAGGGTCACAAGAGCCAAACAGAAGATGTTATCTTTTATGTTACCTGCAGTGTGCTCTCTATCAGAGGCAAAGGGGAGTCTTTGGAATTTATTTAGTTGGAGAGTGACATAGTTCTGTGACTAAGGAAAATCACATTTGCAGTTACATGAATGATAGATTAGCATAGGGGAGAGACTTGAGGCCATTGCAGTAGCCCAGGCAAGAGGTGATGAAATTGTGAACACTGTGTGGTGAACCTAGCAGACTGGAAGGATGGGTTATGCTTTGGCAGATATAGTGCATTTTGGAAGAGGAATGGGTTTAGGGGATGGGTCTGGTTTTAGACACACTGAGTTTGAGATGTCCACAAGACATGCATTTTTTTTCTGGCACAAGGTTAGACCCTTTTAATGTGTTCTAAGACAAGCAGCTGAAGCAGAAACTATGAGAAAGCATTTGCCTTTTTTCTTTATCGTCAAAAAAAGGATAAAAATAAACCAAAAAAGCCCTATAGATATTTGGGGGTGGTGGTTTATACATGTTATATAACATTATAGACTCAAGATAACTCATGGATAAAAAGGTAAACTCTTATATTCATCACCTGTCTCTTCAAAAAGTTTACATGGAACATCTATCTAGTCAAAACCAACATGCTTTCTCCATTGAAATCCAGTTTTTTCCAAGAAGACTGTGGTTTGCATATTTGTCCTGGGATATCCTTAGAAGGCTTTGTCAATGACCAGATGACAGGATAACCCTCCAGAATCTATTATAATTGCAGGGGGGAGAAGTTATTAAAAATTTTTTTTCTTTGTGGCTTGTTATTTCTTCCTTCTCCTTCACTTCTCCTCCATCTTCTCAGAAAGTACTCTGACCTCCAAAGTTTCCTTAGCCTGTGCCACCAAAGTCCCCTTGGCCTCCTCTACTGCCTCCTTAGCCACTAGTGTCTATCACTAGGCTTGGTCCAGTCCAGAGTTATTTAATTTTCATTGATCTCCCCAACTTCCAATGGTTGCTTTCATAGCTTTAGAATCTTTTTCTGAGTTGAAGCCCACAAAACCAAACCCTTTAGACAACCCTTTCTCCCTTTCTCTGAATATCCTAGTACCAACTAAGCTGGAAAATGAATCTTTCAACATTTCTTCTGTTGTGTCTTCTTATAGATCTTTGATGAACAAAATGTTGTAGGACTAGTTCCTTGGTGCCAGTTGTCTTCTGGCTCTTGAGCTCCAGCCTGATTAATCTGCTTTCAATTTCTGCCTTGGTAAGAATTCGAGCTTCCTTTGCTGCTTTCGTGGAGATCAGTTCAATGAACATGTACCCTCCTTTAGGTCAGCCATAGTTGTTCTGCAGCAAGCTGATAGACATCATCTTCACAAACCCCTCTTGCAGATTTTCTTCAGGGGTCCTGCTGGCAAAGTTATTTGGCACCGCTGTCTGTGAGTCTGCTCGCGTGCTATCATATTTCCATTCCAGGAATTATTCATCCCACTTCTCAAACTCTCATGTTTTATTTTTCTCTTCATAATGAGTACCCAACCGTCAGTCTCAGTTTCCTGTTTCTCTTCCAGGGCTTTTTCCACATCTGCTTCTGTCTTAAATTCAACATAGGTGATTCCTTTGAGTGTCCCATCCTTGGTGCAGATGGATCTGAACTCAATCGCATCTTCAAATGCTTCCTCAATTTCCTCCTGAGTTATTTTATAAGGTAGATTCTTGATAAGCATCCTTACATCTCAATCTTTTTTTTTTTACCTTTTCTAGTTTCATTTTAAAGTCAAAAACTTTGGAGCCACTGAGTTCCAAAGTCTTTTCCACATCTTTAGCTAGTTTAAATTCTGTATAACCAAACTTACTGGTGGCACCAATTTGGATGTCCACAACTGTAAGGTCCTTTTTAAAATTTAATTTTTTTTTAAAGAAGTCCATGATGCCAGTTTTTAGCTCAGAACTGGCTCTACTGAAATTTATATTACCAGTGAAAAGATTGGTATTTGTAGGTACTTCAAGGTTCTAATTTCTATTTCTTGGCTTTTTTGCCCATTTCTTTTTTCCTCTTCCCTCACATTTATTGGGTGGGTGCTTTCTCATCTTCCTCCTCATCTTCATCTTTGCCCTCCTCCTCCTCCTCTTTCTCTGATTTCTTGACTTTTCCAGCTTTCACAGCAACAGCCTTCCTTTGGGCAGGTATGGTACCTGAGCACCAGAGCTGCTTCTTCAGTCTCATCACCATCATCTTCCGCCCCATTCTCTTTCTCTTCATCCTCAGAGTCTTATTTGGCTAGAGAAGCTCCCATTATTGTGGCTTTTTCTGGTTCAAATTCTTCACCCTCCTCATCTTCACTGTCTTCTTCAGATTCACTGCCCTCTTTTTTACCCATTTGGTCAGGGATGGGGAGCTGCTGCTTCAGCTGGAGTATCTGGTGTAGGGACAGCTTTGGCTAGAATCACCACTTTCTTGGCAGGGACCACAGCTGCTTCTTACCAAGAGTCAGGATTACTTTCTTGGCAGATGTGGTGGCAATAATGACTTTTTTGGCTGGTAACATCTATCTATTAGTGTGGATGAAAATGGAGAAAAAATATAGGATTATAATTGAGGGGATAATGGTCTCATGAGGGTTTTATAAGGATGGAGGAAACATGAGTTTGTCTGTAGTCAGCTAGAAAGGAAACCAGTATTTAGATTAAAGAAAGAGTAAGTGTGATTAAGGTATAATCTACTGGAGAAGAAAGGAAGGGATGGGATTAAGAGCACAGGTAAAAGGGTTGGTCTTGGCCAAGAAAAGGTCACTTCATTATCAGTCAGTAAGCATGTTATTAAGTACCTTTTATGTGCAAGGCAACATGCTAAATGGTGGAGATACAAAAAGAGGCAAAAGATAATCCCCACCCTCAAGGAGCTTATAGTCTAATAGGGGAAGACAATAAGAAAGGAAATATTTACAAACAAACTATATATTGACTGATTGACTTTTGGGAGGTTTGTGCGTGTTCATCCTTTGTTGCCGAAGAAGACCATGCCATCAGAGAAATAATGACATGACTTGCACTTGACTTTGTTTTGAGTGAGGGACGGCTGTACAAGTCACCAGCCTCACTTCTCCTCCAGAGCCAACTGAATCCAGTGATCAGATATTCATCAGGATGACTACAGATGACCCAGGATGAGGTAATTGGGGTTAAGTGACTTGCCCAAGGTCACACAGCTAGTGAGTGTCAAGTGTCTGAGGTGAGATTTGGAACTCAGGTCCTCCTGACTCCTGCAGTGGTGCTCTATCCACTGCACCACCTAGCTACCCTCTGGGAGGTTTGAGGAGAGAAGAGAAGGTGTAGAATGTTTTCTGTGGACAGTGGAATAATGAATCAGTTAGGAACTAGTTACCTTGCAGAACTGAGGACCTAATTGAAGTACAGTATAACATCAATGCACCATATTTGCTAAGGGAAACAGAGGAAAAGCAAATATTTTCCTGAAGGTTAAACCTCCCACCATATTCTTTTTCAGAAGATACATCTGTAGAGTCATTGCATAATTACTTGGGAAAGTAGGGTATTAACTTGAACGAAACTCTAAAATGGCAGTGTTTCTAGAGTAAGAGAATAAACATGTCTCATTTTTGTCTATATTTGTAGCATCTGAAAACTCCCAAGTGCAAGATAAGAAGGCTTCTGCACCTGGCCGCTCCACCTCTGCTGCTTTAGGACAAAATCGCAATGTACCAGGCAACAAACCAGGTGAGCCAACCAGAGTTTGATGCCAGAATTCCATAGAGTATCCCACAAACCTAGGGGCTGGGCAGGAATATATAGTCTGAACTGGGGAGCATATGAGTCCATGGAAATGAAAACAAATGTCTCCCCATGGATTAAAAAAAATCAACTTCCCAAAGACAGGATGGGAAGGGTGTTTGTCTATTTCACAAGAAGAAAAGATCTACTGTCTACAGATCCACAGATCAGCAGTCAGTAATCTTTATATGGATAAAAAATAAGAAATGATAATCACAAAACAATGCTAACTTTGGCTGCGGTGAAAGGCAGTGTTCAAAATAGAGCAGGTGAAGACCCTGCCATATCCAGTTCTGGATACCACCGCATTTTAGGAAGGACATTCTTGACCTTAACAGTGTCTGTCAAGATTATGAGATCTTAGCACCGTCTATGTGAGGATCACAGGATGTTTAGCCTAAAGAAGAGATAATTTGGGGGAACTTGACTGATATCAGCTAGTTGTTGGGAGACTGCCATAGAAGAGAGCTTAGATTTGTTATGCTTATCACCTAGAAGCAGAACTAGGACTAATGAGTGGGAACTACTAAGAGACAGATTTTGGTTTAATGTAAAGAAAAACTTTCTAAACATTAGATCTATCAAAAGTAGAATTGCTGCTTTGTGGGTAGTAGATTCCCCCTCATTAGAGACTATCCCTAGTAGACTGGTTAACTACTTGTTGGATATGTTAGAAAAGGGTTTCTTACACAGATACAAGTTGGGCCACCTGACCTCTGAGATCACTTTCAGTTCGTGAAATTATGCCCCTCTCAAGCATCATTCTCCAAACTTCTAAAATGGGTCACTCCATAAGTAAAAACTTTTGAGAATATAATCCCATGTGTGTATATCTGCTTATTTTTAAATTACGCATATGTATTACCAAACTAATAACCAAAATAGCCACTGAAATATGAGGTAAAGGTGAAATAACATTTTGAAAGTATTTTTTAATTCATAAATAGTATTTTTCTCACTGAAAATATAATTAATGAAATGTTAAATGACAAAAATTATTAAATTATATTTAAAATATAAATAATGAAATGAAATTTTAATAAAAGCAATATGATTGGATATATTGATTTAACACTTTTATCATACTGTGATTTGAAGATCTGCTTGTGACTTCAGTTTATTTCAATACTTGGTTTTAATGGTTATCATTTCTGGGAAGATAACTTACAAAGAAAAAAATATATGCATATATGTATGTATGTATGTATATTTGTTGTTCAGTTGTATCCAACTCTTCATAATCCCATTTGGGGTTTTCTTAGCAGAGATACTGGACTGGTTTGTCATTTTCTTCTCCCACTCATTTGACAAATGAGGAATCTGAGGCAAACAGGGTCAAGTGATTTACCCAAGGTCACACATCTAGTAAGTGTCTGAGGCTGCGTTTGTACTCACAAAGATCATTCTTCCTTACTACAGGCCATAAATACAAATGGAGGAAGTGCATAATTGCTGTGCTTGCTAAATGATGATCTTCATTTTCAATTCCATCTAGTAATTAGGTGAAAATCTTTATTTAAGTCCAACTAGTAAATTTCTCTTTTCTCCAATGTCACTCTGTTGTTCTTACAAACTATTCACGGATTCCTGTATCATATTTTTAACAAATAGATCAAAGATAGCACATGTAAAGCATTTCACAAACCTTAATGTGCTATGTAAATGCTAGCTGTCTTTATTGTTAATATAGTAACAATAATAAATAGACTCAAAATTCTCTGAAACTCTTCATTTGGAAGATTTTTAAGCAGGGTAGAAAATTCTGTTTTTAGGATTTCTTTTTAAGTGTGAAGATAATAGAGTTGTTATAGGTGACACAGTTATATTATTTCTAGCAACCCAAAAAGAAGAGAATACGTTTCCAAGACGAGAGGGTGATCAATAATGTCACATACTGCAGAGCAACAAAGAAAAATGAAGATTGATTGAATTTAAAAATGAAATTGGAAAATGAAGAATTGATTGAATCAATCGATTAATTGAAGTTCAACGTATCTGACAAATAAGGCACCACCTGGTAACTTGAAAAAGAATAGTTTTAGCCAAGTACAGAATCAAAGATAACAAATATAACAAGAACAGAGGAAACTAGAAAAACTCTTGATGGCACCCTAGGGAAATTCTGAAGATGTAGATCTCAATCCATCCATGTCTGTTCATCCTGTGTGGCTTACTCTGTCCCACCAAATCTGAACAGAGAAGAGGGACAGGCTCTTACTCACTAGACACTGCTCCAGAGATCACACCACCCTTTCTTCATGAGGTGATGTGGGGTACAAATTGTGATTACCCTGGGGAGAAGAAAGAGGATTTTCCTTTGTGGGGATCCAGATTATGATTAGTTTATAAACATCTTGAGGTGGAAAGAGCTTCTGATTGGAAATCAAAATACTTGTCTAAAGTCATAATGCTCAACTAGCTCTGTTTTTAACTTCCCCAAAGCTCAGTTTCCTTATCTATAAAATGGGATATTGTGAGGATCAAATGAAATATTGACATTTTCCCCTTGTTCAGCTGATACCTAACCTTGTGTTTAAGGCCAGGCATTATATTTTATTTTATTTTTTATTATATAATTTATTAATTTTTCAGTTCTCAACATTCACTTCCATAAGAATTTGAATTCAAAAATTTTTCCCTATCTCCCCACCCCTGACCCCAGGACAACATGCACCCCATCCACGCCTTCCTCCAGTCTGTCCTCCCTTCTATTACTCCCCTTCCTCAATCCCTCTCCCGTCTATTTTCCTATAGGGCAAAATAGATTTCTATACCCCATTGCCTGTACATCTTATTTTCTGGTTGCATGCTGAAACAATTTTTAACATTCATTATTAGATCTTTGAGTTCCATATTCTCTCCCTTCCCCCCTCCCCACCCACCCTCATTGAGAAAACAAGCAATTCAATATGGGTCATACATATGTAGCCATGCAAAACACTTCCATAATACTTATGTTGTGAAAGACTAACCAGATTTCCCCTCTATCCTATCCTATCCTCCGTTTATTCCTTCTCTCCCTTGACCTGTCCTCCCCAATAATGTTTGCTTCTGGTTATCCCTTTCCCCAATTTACTATTCCTTCTATTATCTTCCCTCTGCTATCCCCTTCTCCCCTGCCTTCCTGCAGAGTAAAATAGATTTCCATATCCAGTTGAGTGTGTGTTATTCCCTCCTTAAGTCAAATCCCATGAGAATAAGGCTCAATTATTTCCTTTTATCTTCCCCCCCTTCCCCTCCATTGTAAAAGCTCTTGTTTCTTTTATGTCACATGATTTGCCACATTCTACCTCTTCCTTTCTCTTACTCTTAGTATATTTTATTCAACAGAAAATTTTATTTTTTAGATATTCTCCCTTCATAGTCAGCTCACCTGGTGCCCCCTGTCTATGTGTGAGTGTGTGTGTGTGTGTACACACATACACTCATGTACACACACATACCTACATATATATATGTAATATACACATAGATACAGACCCATACCCCCTCCAAACACACACACACATATATTCCCTCTATCTACTCTAATACTGAAAAAGGTCTCATGAGTTACAAATAACATCTTTCCATGTAGGAATGTAAACAGTTCAGCTTTAATGAGTTCTTTAAGACTTCTCTTTCCTGTTTACCTTTTCATCTTGATTCTTGTATTTGAAAGTCAAATTTTCTATTTAGCTCTGATCTTTTCAACAAGAATGCCTGAAAATCCTTGATTTCATTGAAATTTCATATTTTCCCCTGAAGTATTATACTCAGTTTTGCTGGGTAGTTGGTTCTTGGTTTTAATCTTATCTTCTTTGACCTCTGGAATATGATTTTCCAAGCCCTCTGATCCCTTAGTGTAGAAGCTCCTAAATCCTGTGTTATACCGATTGTATTTCCACAATACTTAGATTTTTTTTTTGTGACTGCTTGTAATATTTTCTCCTTGACCTAGGAACTCTGGAATTTGGCCACAATATTCCTAGGAGTTTTCCATTTGGGATCTCTTTCAGGAGGTGATCGGTGAATTCTTTCCATTACTCTTTTACCCTCTGGTTCTAGAATATCAGGGCAATTTTCCTTGATAATTTCTTGGAAGATGATGTCTAGGCTCTTTTTTTTATATGGTTTTCAGGCAGACCAATAATTTTTAAGAAGAATGGCTCTATTTTCCAGATCAGTTGTTTTTCCAATGAGATATTTCACAATCTTCTATTTTTTCATTCTTTTCATTTTGTTTTATAATTTCTTGATTTCTTATGAAGTCATTAGCTTTCATCTGCTCCATTCTAATTTTTGAAGAACTATTTTCTTCAGTGAGCTTTTGAAGTCTTTTTTTTTTTTGGCCAATTCTGCTTTTTAAAGCATTCTTCTTCTCATTGACTTTTTAGACCTCTTTTGTCATTTGGGTTGGTCTATTTTTAAAGGTGTTATTTTCTTCAGCATTTTTTGGGTCTCCTTTAAAGCAAGCTGTTGACTCACTTTTCATGACTTTCTTGCATTGCTGTCATTTCTCTTTCCAGTTTTTCCTCCACATCTCTTACTTGATTTTCAAAAACCTTTTTGAGTTCTTCCATGGCCTGAGGCCATTGTATAGGGTTTTTTTGGAGACTTTGAATGTGAAATCCTTGACCTTGTTGTCTTTCTCTGATTGCATGCTTTGCTCTTCCTCATCTGAAAGGATGGAAGAAAGTACCTTTTCACCAAGAAAGTAACCTCCCAGTCTTATGTTTTCCCCTTTTTGGGCATTTTCTCAGCCAGTTACTTGACTTTTGTGTCCTTTCTCTAGGGGAGGCTACACTCTCCTAAGCTTCAGAGGCTTTGTGTAGCTGTTCTCTAAGGTATCTATAGGGATCTGTAAATTCTCAGTTCCTCCAAAGGGGCCCAATCAAGAGAGAAAGTAGTTTATTCCTCTCCTGGTCTGCCCTCTGGTCTGTGAGCAACCAAAAACACTCTTTTCTGCCCTGGAACTGCAAGTAGGATTCCCTCTCCTCAGCAGCCACCAGCTCTGCCATGCCAGTGCCCCTCCTCACCCCAGGACCACCACTCAGGATTGAGAACCATATCAGCTGCTCAATTCCTCCAGGGTCTTTAGAGTGAGGGCTTCAAAAGTAGAGGTTGCTTCCACAGCCCTGGAGCTAGGGCTAGGGCTGAACCTCAGTCCTCTCTCACCCAGGTGAAAAAGCTTTCTCACTGACCTTTTAAGCTGTCTTTGGTGTTTGTGGGTTGAGAAATCTAGAAATTGCAGCAGCTACCTGTGATTCAACTCCCTGAAGCCTTCTCCAGTCCTGTCCATGCTGTATGGTCCATGCTGGGCTGCACTTCTCTCTGAACCTGGTGCAATAGACATTTCCTGTTGGCCTTTCAGGCTGTCTTGGGCTGGAAATCTGTTTTAGTCTGTCATTTTATGGCTTCTACTGCTCTCGAATTTGTTTAGTCATTTTTTTACAGGTATTTTAAGAACTTCGTGGGGAGAGCTGAGCAGATGTGTCTTTCTACTCTGCCATCTTGGCTCTGCCCCTCCCCCCATGCATTACATTTTAAGAAAGACATTAATAAGTTGTGTGGTCAGAGGAGGGCAACTCCAACAGGGAAGATACTTAAAAGTAAGTCAAATTCTATTGATTCATTCAACATGCATTTGTTAAGCACCTACTATTCTCAAAAAGTTAAACACTTAAGACATAAAGACAAAAAAATGAAATTATCTACTCTTCAATGGGGATGGTGCGTGTGTGTGTGCACATGCTTGTATGCACAAGGGAGGAGGAGGAGGAGGAGGAGGAGGATTATTTTACCAAGCAGAAACAGTGGGAGCACCAGAAACTAGAAGAATCATGAAAATCTTTGAGTAGGTAACCCTTGAACTGAGACTTAAGGGAAACTAGACATCCTTCAAGACAGAAGTGAAGAGAGAGCACATTCCAGATATTAGGGACACTCTATGAATGAAAAGACACCAAGAAGGAGAAAGAACCATTCATGGGAAATAACAATCAGACTGGAAGTTGGCTGGAAAATAAAGTGTGCCAAGTGTGTAATGTACAGAAAGCCTGGAAAGGTAATATGACATCCTATCATGAAGGATTCTGAATGTCAGAGGAGTTGCTCTTCTGTCCTAGGGACAAGGGAGAGTTACTGGAGTTTCTTGAGAAGTGGCATGATCAGACCTGCACTTATGGATGGTCAGTTTTTATGGAGGATAGACGAGAGAGAGGAGAGATTAGATTCAAGGAGTCTAGGGAGGAAGCTGTTGCTGTAGTGTGAGTGAGAAATGTTGATACCCTGGGCTTGGGTGATTGTATGAGATTGTATGAATAGAAAGAAACAAACACATGTGAGAGATGTTGAGGAAAAGGTCAGCAAAATCAACAGCATCTCGCTGGATGGGGGAAGGGACGGGTAGAGTGAATAACTGTGAATAATCAAGAATAACTCCCAGATTGAAAACATTGGTGACTAGAAGAATGGTATTGCCCATGACAGAAATAGAGAAGTCAGGATGACGCATTAGGTATAGGAGAAAAATACACAAAGATGGGCATATCTTCAACCTTGCCAGTATCCACAAAGGTACCACCTCACGTTCAAGTATTCTGAAATTCCTTTATCCAATCATAATCAATTGGCTTTTCACCTCTCCCTCTGCCTTTCCTTTCACATCCCTACTCTTTATCAGCACCATGACCTCCAATCCACTGACCTCTCAATTCTCTCTCAAGCCATTTCCCTTGTACTAATGGATCTCTCCTCTTCCCCATCTTGATTCCTTAGCGAATTGATTCCACTTTACACTGTCCTGCTCTTGGCCGGTTATGCCTAACCAAGTCTCAGTCTTGGATCTTTTCCACTATCATCACCCTTACTCCTACACATGGACTGTTGAAAGAAGATGGAGAAAATCACACAACCACTCTTACTGGGTCTGCTACAGATTTACATTACTTAACTGCAATTGGGTCCTCACTGCTACTAGGCAATCCTCTACTTCCCTTATTAACTTACTGTCCTACTCTCTCCTGCAGCTCTTCCAAACCTTTACATCCTTCCTCAGACCTCCTGTAGCTCCCACTCTCTCAGCTGAGAATCCTGTCTTATAGTAAGAACACAGAACAGATTGCCTCCTCTGTCATCCCCTTTTTCACTTATTTTCAATCTTTCCCTCTCCAGTGGCTCATGTACTGCCTTTAGACTTGCCCATATCTCCCCTATCCTGAAAAAACTCTCACCTGATCCTTCTATCCCAGCTGTCATCCTATATCTCATCTGCCCTTTGTAGCTAAACTCTTTGAAAAGGCAATCTACAATAGGTACCCCTACTTTGTCTCCTTACTGTAATGGCCTTTTGCTGGAACTTCTCTCTCTAATTGCTAATGATCTTAGCTGCAAAATTCAACAGCCTTTTCTCAGTCTTCAATCTTATTTATCCTGATATAGCTTGCTTTGTATATATTTGTTTACTTGTTATCTCCCCCTTTAGATTGTAAGTTCCTTGAGGTCAGTGACTGTCTTTTGCCTCTTTTGTATCCCCAGTACTTAGTACAGTGTCTGACACCTAGGTGCTATCACACTCACAGTCCTGATCATTTCACTGATGTAAAAAGGCAAGGTTTACCTCTGACCTCAACCTCTGAGGTTAAGGAATAACACCTCCCCTCCCACTCCTATACATTCATAGTTTCCTTAATAACTTGAGTTGTTTTAGTTATTTTTAGTCATACCATACTTTTCATGACCCCAATTGGAGTGTTTTATCATTTCCTTTTCCAGCTCATTAGACAGATGAGGAAACTGAGGCAAACAGGGTGAAGTGACTTGTCCAGGGTCAACACAGCTAGGAAGTTTCTGAGATCATATTTGAACTCAGGAAGATGAGTCTTCCTGTCTCCAGGCTCAGCACTATATCTATCCACTGTGCCACTTAGCTGTTCCTCCCTTAATAACTACCAGGTCTCCAATTAGCCCTCAGAAATCCCACCACTTCCTATTTACATGAACATAGGCAAGTCATTGAAACCTCATTTTGAGAATCAAGTGAGATAAAATATCCAAAAGTGATATGTAACTCTAAAACAATATATAAATAAAAACATTTGTTGCTACACTGAAGATATACTTGGCACTTGGGCAATAATGTGATTCTTTGACCAAGCTTTCTTGCTTGGGTACTCACTGGCCCATGCATTCATTAAATGCCTCAAAAATACAAAATGCCTGATAGATCGTAGAGTAACTAACTAAAAACTGGATCGTAAGAGAATTGTAGATTATTGGCGCTCAGAGGTGTTCTAGGTCAGTCCCTTCTTTTGATGAAAGAGGAAATGAAGGGTTCCAGTGAAAAGACTTGACTAAAGTCTTCGAGGTAATGACCTGTGACAGTCAAGCCAAAAGCCTCAGACATGAGAGGAAGTGTGGTACAGTGGGAAGGGCACCTGCTCTAGAATCAGAAGACCTGAGTAAATAACTCCTCTGTGTGACCTTGAACAGATTACTTAACTTCCTGGGGCCTCAGTTTTCCTGTCCACGAAATGGGGACGTTGGATTGGATGGCCTCTAAAGGCCAGCTAGGCAACCGTAGGGAAATTGGGGACCTCAGTTTCTCGCCTGTAAAGTGAAGTTGGATTAGGTACCCTCCCAGATCCCTTCTAACTTTAACAGTACACAGTTCAGTAGCTTCAAGAAAAGGTTAAAGATATATTCATGATTGATGGATCCATAATAGGTTAATAATGTTCTGCCTTGGCCTTTCCCACTTTTGATTCACTCTCTTACAAAGGAAGATAAAATCTTCCTTTCTCTTTCTTCTGCACACTTTAACCAAGTATATATGGTGCTATAAAATGCTTCAATGAGTTACTTCAATTTTTAAAAATTGAATTTCATTGTATTTTGTTGGGATAGCTAGGTGTTACAGTAGATAAAAGTGCTGGGCCTGGAGTTAGGAAGACCTGCGTTCAAATCTGGCCTCAGATACATACTAGCTTAGTGGCCCTGGGCAAGTCACTTAACACTGTTTGCCTCACTTTCCTCATCTGTAAAATGAGCTGGAGAAGGAAAAGGCAAACTCACTCCAGTATCTTTGTCAAGACAACCCTAAATGGGATCATGAAGTGTTGGATACAACTGAAATGGCTGAACAACACCACCACTAACTTATAAAAAATGCTTTAAAATTTGCAAAGAAAGCATGAGTTGTATGCAAAGTACACTAATATTACAATTTCCTATGATAATGATGTTTTAAAAACATAACTAAATTATCCTCTGAAATCTTTTTTCCTCCACCCTAATTTTATTTTCCTTTATCCTATTTTTCAGACCCTCCACCTGTACTAAGAGTTGATGACCGACAACGACTGGCACGGGAACGGAGAGAGGAACGAGAAAAGCAGCTAGGTAACACAGTATCAGTATTTGAATTTGGATTGTTATATGACTGTAGTCAAGTCACTTAACTCTTCTCAGCCTGAATTTTCTCATCTGAAAAATGGGGGTGCCAATGGCACCTGTCTTTCAGGGTTGTTGTGAAGATCAAGTGAGATAATATTTGAAAAGCGCTTTGCAAACCTTGAAGCATTGTATAACTGCTAGCTCTTAGTATTAATAACAATGTCAAATGAGTTATCCTTTAACCTGGAGGAAGAGGAAAATTCAACTTAGGAGACAAGTGTATATCATTTAACATTATACTGTACCGTCCAGAGCTGACCTTGAGAAGATGGATTTCGCTAAATTTTCCATGATTCAGGATTCCTCTACGACTGAACATGACTTTGTTGTTGATGTTATATGAAACATCCCGGATATAATACTCAAATGATGAGCTGATGTAAATAAACACTGAATGTGAAGTGGTGATTTAGACCATATCACAGAAATACACCATTTCCCCTCTTAACTATGTTTTCATCAGAACTCTGTGTGACTCTCTAAAGTGATATTGTGATATCTATATCTATATATACATACAAATATATAGTTCATATTTATTTATATAAAATGTATTTATATGTGCAAGGGGAGGTTCTCTGCACTGGTCAGACAGTGTCCTAGAATGTCCTAGTGTATTCATTTCTGGATGGCATATTTAATAGAACATAGACAAGCTAAAAAAAATCAGGTTAATATAAACAAGATGGTGAGAGGAGTATCAAACATGTCATATGAAGATCAGTTAAAAGCAATAGAGATAATTATCCTGGGGGGAAAAAAGACTGTGAGGGGGAAAAGCAAATCAGCATATTAGCTGTTTAAAAACATTTGAAGAACATCCACAAAAAAACAAAGGATGGATTAAACATATTCTTTTTTATGCCAATATGAAGAATCAGAACCAGTGCACAAAAGTTATAGAGAGCAGGGATTTCAGCTGAATACAGAAAAATCTCCTCACAATTAAGAGCTGTCTGAGAAATAGGCAGTGAGTTCCCCTTTAGAGGTGATATTCAAAAAGAGAATGGAGAAGGACAGTTTAGAAAGACCCTCATCCATTTAGCTGACAGGACTAGACCACCTGTGGGATCCTTCCTAATGCTAAGATTCTGTGATTCTAGATAATCCATAAATTTTGATATCAAATAATATGAATTGCTGGCATTCATATGGAAATGCTTCTTGCAAAATGGCCCTTTCCTTTTTTTTTCGACATGCACAACGTTGTGGGATTGCCCACAGTTATTGCCTCGCATAATTAATCCTTATACTTCCCCCTCCCTTAGGCAATTGCAATGTAGCACATTATGTAGGGCTTACACATGAGAGGTATCTGTATTCAACCAATACTAGTCAGATTTCAGGGAAAAAAACCTATATTTTGTTGTTGTTCTGTATTGTTATTCAGGTTTAACATCACATGTTAAAAAACGTTAGAGAGAACTTTACCTTTGCCCCAATGCCAAAAGAGTTGGACCATGGAATGGACTCCGCAGGAGGACTTTGCCCTCTGACCATGTTCATGAGAGCCTGCAGCACACTCAGTATTTGCCAGCCTGAGTAGTGAATGCCATAGCTGGGCAGAAAGATCTGAGTATGCATTTGACACCTTTTCTCCCAAAGAGGAAATGAGAAGCTTTTCTCGTATTTTTTTGTCTTCCAGAAAATGTGATCAAAGATCCTATGCCAGCTCCTCCTTAAAGAAAGTGCCTTGGCTTAATGCTCATTTATGTAAGATCACAACACAAGATTTTCTGTCTACCTTGGGAAGATGAAAGGATAGTCAGCGTGACTGGTTCTGGTGTATCTAGGTGCCTTATAAACCGAGGCTTAGTTAGATCACTAAAATCTTTCCAGAAGATGACCTTTAACATTCCCTGAAGCCACTATATCATGTCTTAACTCTCGTAAATCTTTCAGTCTGGGAGCATGACACCTATCACCTCAAACCTTAGAAGGTGGTGCTTCCTTGACAAACCTCAATTTCCAAAACCTAATGTTACATAGCACTAAGCTGGTTATCAAATTTCCGTAAACCCTCGTAATATTTTGTTTTGTGTCACCAGAGAGCAGCAGTTTAGACTGCAGCCCCCATTCTATCCCATTTCCATTGTGACCATATCTGGTCATTTCTTTTACCCCAGAGGGTTTTGTAAACATAAAACTCAGTTAACTGTTGAAAGTGAAGAAACAGTAAGCTCTTGATTGTCTGTGTGTAGATTTCCTGCACTGTTATTAACCTGCATGTATCTGAGATCTATTTTCCCCTTGCTCCTAGTGACAGAGGCTTAAGCTGCCTACTTGGCGTTAATACTATTTCAGCTTTCTACTTCTCTCTCCCAGCATGAGATCCTTCCTCTTTTAGTCCCATCCCAGGCTGCTGCTGCTGTAGTGTGACTCAGGAATTCCAGTAGGAAATAAACCAGAGCTAAGTGGCAGAGTTGGGGAAAGAAAGCTAAGCTTTCTTGGGAAGGGAAAAGGCTCTGACTGAGCAGTTGGATCTGATTAGTTGCTATGTTGCATTGTACAAGCTATAATGGTCCTCATCATTAACACAGGTCATTGAGACTTAGCCCTAAAACTATTTTCACTCTAAAATTCAAACCCATCCAAGGAGTAGGATGATCTGATCCAAGTAGTACAAGTCTTATGTTATTACATGACTTTTGGAAATTACCAGGCAATTCTGCTACAGAAAAACCCAAGTAAAAATCCTTTGGGCAACTCCCTGAGACAAAGTTGCAGAAAAGGTATCCCCATCTATATCTATTTCTATATATTTATGGAGTATCCTCCTGAAAAATATCCTATACCCATGAAATCACAAGTACATTCGATATACCCATCACTGGGTATGGGAGTCTGACATAATGAATAATGGAAAAAAATCATTTTTTAAGAGTTTTCTTCAAGTATTCTTCAGATCTTTCAACAATTCAAGACATTTCCTGCATTATAATATTATGCCATGGAAGCAAGTTTAGTCTTTATCGTGAATTAGTATATTACATATGTTTTCTTCATAACTGGATATTATTTGTTTTTTGTTTTTAAAACCAAGTGAGCTATTACACTATTCTATGAATTATTGAGATTAACCATTTTATTTTTATTTAAATTTTATTCTCATGAGCAATAATTTGTTTGCTTTTCTTCATTTCCTAATAATAAATGCATATGCCATGTGTGTTATGTTAATGGTTTTTACAAACAGATTTCCTGTTTTCCATGTGTTTCAAGGAGAGAATTCAATTGTCTGGGTTATGTAGATTAACTATTAAGGTTTAAAATGGTTGACTAGAATAAAGGTCAGCTAATCAGTTTGATTAGCAGAATATGTTAGAATGGTTTCTCTGTGATCATTGCAGAATTTCATCACTTCCTTCTCTCAACCTTATTCTGAGTAAACAAATATACTGTGATCTTTATCCTCCAGTTTCTTCCTTCACCCCTTTTAGCAGGAATTCTTACTCTTTTTCTGTGTCAGATTCTGTATATATGGATTCAGTTGGCAGTCTGGTGAAGCCTGTGAACCCCATCTATAATAATGTTTTTAAAGACATTAAAAAATATATAATATTGCAAAGGATACCAATTCTATATTGAAATGAAAATGTAATTTTTTTCCCCATCTAAGTTCATTTCCCCCCACTGCCCTCAGCCTGTCCCTGAAATCTAAGCCCCAGGTTAAAAACTCTTTATATGATCCTTAACTATTTTTTAAAGGGCAGCATATCTGAAATCACATGAGATTTCTATCTGATTTAAACTGAGGCCAAAACCCATAAAGGTGACCTTCAACAACTTCAACAACAAAAAAAAAACATCAGAAGGTTCATCTGGCCAACTGTCCATAAATGGTTTTTTCTTGGTAGTAACTGATCTGTGGAACCAGACTATAAGGACTACCACTTAGTGTAACCATAGTGGGCTGGAATCAATTCAGTAACCATAAATCACCAGTCATACTAATCACTGTTGGGTTTTTTAATGTCCATTTAGAATACAGTAAGATATTTATGAAACCTTAGGAAAGCAAAATTAAAGATAAATTTCTATCTCAGTGAAGCTGATGACCAGTGTTGTTAGAGGGTTTTGATCAGCAATATTAAAAAAGTACAGGCAGATCATGGAACAGAAGTCTAATTGTCTTGCTTTCAGTGACCTGGTATGTTTGTACTCATTTACAAACAGAAAGGACCTAATAATAACCTTTTTTTGAGATGCTTTAATGCATTTACCTTAAACTTACCTCATATGACCTGTTCTTTCTACCTATCCTTTAATTTGTCTTACAAAACCAGGCCTATCATCTTTAATGAAGGAGATGGGGTTTTTGTTTGTTTCTGATCTCAGCATAGACTCTCCAAGACTAAATTTCTAAACAGGGCTGTAGAGGATAGAACCACCTTGACTGCATTTGTCTTTTTACTGACTCTTCCATGGACAGTTCCTATTCCCATTCTTAACTGTGGGTGCCCTTCTAGGCTGAACCTCTGTGGATCCATGTCCCTACCTCCTACCCTTCATCTCTTACATAATTACTGCCTGGAGAGTTGATCTACATATTTACAACTACTTACAGGATATCACTATTTGGACACCTCTTAAGTCTGTACAGAATCATGCCCATTTGACCTATTTTCTTACAACCTTATCAACTTTTTTCCCTCATACTCTACAAAATAAACACTGCCCAAAAAGCAGTCTGCCCAAGGATCCTACCATCTCTACCTTTTTGTCGTGTCATTTATATTGCTCCCTGCCTGGAAATCAAATCCAAATCTAGTGCTTTCATTAAGGCCAAGCTCAAGCATTAACTCAAAATCTTCCCAAACTGCCAGAGCCCACCGTGAAATTTCTTACTTGAATTCCGGTAGTCTATACCATATAGTCTATTATTTTAACATACACTGCACTGTTCTATCCTCTAGTTATTAAAATGCTCCCAGTTAAATTTGGAGCATCTGTCTTTTGTGCTTTAAATCATAAATGAGCTGCCTGTGACCTTAACTTATTTTTTTATATAAGGAGAAAGCGATGCTTGAAGAGTAGAAATGTCATTGTGCCAAATGAAGTGAAGGAGAAAGGAATGAAGACTCACATACTTTCTTAACCATTGGCTTATCCAAATTAAATTATTTTTGTGTTGATGAAATCATAGTTGAAATGAAGCCTACAGCTTAAAGTTGTCTCTAATTTTTTAAGCCCTTATTTTTAATTTCTTTTTAGAAAGTATTTACTCTCCTCTACAGTAAATAAAACTGAGAGAAAGAATCATAAGATCTTAGAGATGGAATAAACAGAAATTATTTAGTCATTAGGATTTAACAGATATTTGTGAACTGCCTGCTGTGCCTGAACAGTACCAAAGGGAGGAGATTTCAAAGATGGGTATGTGAGACACTGCCCCAGCCCTCAAAGATCTTACAATATAGTAGGAGGGTTATATAAGACAAGCATATAAACAAGTAAAGTACAGGTGGCATAATGGATGGAGTGTCACACTTTGGGCTGAGGAGAACCTGAGTTCAAATCTGGCCTCAGACAATTCACTTAACCCTGTTTGCCTCAGTTTCCTCATCTGTCAGATGAGTTAGAGGAGGAAATGGCTAACCACCCCAGTATCCATCGGCAAGAAAACCCCAGATGGGGTCACAGGGAGTTGGACATGACTGAAAAAAACACAACTCAACAACAGCAAATTCTATATTCTCTCCATCCCTCTCCCCCACTACTCCCAGTAAAATATGAGCTTCTTTCGGTCAAAAACTGGTTTACTTTGTTTCCCTAGGATCACAGATTTCAAGCAAGAAGAGACTTAAAAAACTATTGATTCTAGTTCCTTCATTTTATAGATAAGGAAACTGAGACTCAGAGGAATTTAGAAACTTGCCCAAGATCACACATCTGAGAAATGTCTGAAAGAGAATTTGAACCAGACCTTTCTGACTCCATACCACACTGCTCAATAAATGCTTGTTGAATTTTATTTACTCCAAGAAAAAACACATTCCTTCACCTTATCCTATTATAGGTAAATATTTTAGTCCCTTCATCCTTCTCATCATTCTCTGGATATACCCTAGTTTCTCAATGTCCTTAGTAAAATTCAACACTAAGAACTTAACAAGATATTCCAGATGTGGTCTAACCAGGGCAGGGTACAGTATGACTGTTATCTCACTTGCTGTAAACATTCTCCCTTTTTTAATGCAATCTGAGACCACCTTGGTACTTTACCATGCCATATGTAGCATACTACTGACTCATGTTGAGCTTGCAACCTACTATAGACTCTAAGAGGTCTTTTCACTTGAATTGCTATCAAACCAGGTCCGTCACCTGGTGTTTGTGCAGTTAGCTATGTGGGTGACTTCACCTATGATCCTTATCTGATTTTCCATAGCTAAAAAGTAGTAGGGTCCAGACTAGAACCTAGTTCTCCAAGTACTGGGCACATTCCACTACGTCGGAATAATTTCTGAGTGCCTCAGTTTTTCTTCATTATGACCTTGTTTTCTTTCCAGTGAATCAAAGTCAGTTCAAATATTTTTCAGTAGAATACATTTTCTCCTTCAAACTCAATGACCACACTTATATTTAATAATTGGGAACACTGAATGATTTTCATAGTAAGCATGTTGAGAAGGTGGCTATAATTTCTTCTTAAGAGGTGATATTTGAATTTAATATGAAAACATATTTTTAGAATTTTTCAAAGAAGCTTTTGTTGTTTGTCAATGTGAACAGTTCATCTCACTGAAAAATATAATCTATGTATTTACCAAAAGAGGCCTCAAATTCAAATAAGATGCTCCAGATTTCTCTTGCTCAAGCTCTGAGGCAAAAGAGGTACCAAAACAAAATATGATACAAAAGCTTGTCTCACCCAGAAACTAAAATATTCATTCATTCATTGAACAGTTTTGTTCCGTCATTTTTCAGTCATCTTTGACTTTTGGTGACCTCATCTGGGACTTTCTTGGCAGAGATACTGGAGAAGGCTGCCTGTTTGACAGATGAGGAACTGAGGCAAACAGGGTTAAGTGACTTGCCCAGGGTCACACAGCTAATAAGTGTCCTAGGCCATATTTGATCTCAGGAGGAGGAGTCTGCCTCACTCCAGGCCTGGTATTCTGTCCACTTTGCCAGCTAGCTGCTCCTTTATTGAACAATATTTCATTGAAATTATTGTTCATCATGTTGTTGTTTACCTTTACATGTGTGGTCTTATTGTATTCTTATTTGCCTTTTGTGTTTTGTCTTCTTAACTTGTTTATAAGTTTCATGTTTTGTCTTCCTAAATAGATTATATGTTTCCTGAGAGTAGGTACACCTTTCTATTTGACCTATGGTGCGATACATACGTGGTAGATCACACTCTTTGCCTTGTCTGACGAAATTCCTTCAAATTCTTTTAACTTTTTATGTATGCTAAATGATTGTTTTTGTTTTGTTTTGTTTTTACTGGAGAATACAGAGAGGAAGGCATAGATTATCACCTGGGAAAGATAACATTTTTAAAAATCAAGATAGATTTGTTTAATGGACCTAAGCACCAAAAGTATTTTTGTGGGTATAATAAAGAAATGTGAGGATTGATACTATGGGGTACATACAGCTTCCTTGCAAAACATTATAAAACCATACATCCATTTATAGGCCTTTAGGAGGTGTTAAGATAGAAGTCCACGGGGATTTTCAGTTGTACTTTAATAGTAACAATATTAGCTAAAATTTCTGTAGTGCTTGTTATGTGCCAAGCACCATGATAAGTGTTTACAATTAATATCTCATTTGATCCTCAAAATAACCCTAGGAAGTAGAAGCTATTGTTATCTCCATTTTACAGATGAAGAAACAGAGGCAAACAGAGGTTAGGTGACTTGCCCAGGGCCACACAGCTCTTGATCTGTGCTTGGAGGGTAGTATGAGAATGATCTCAGGTGTACTATTTGTCCTCACCATCCTCCTTTGTAGTTTATAATAACATTAAGTTAAATGGAATAATAAAAACATTAGAGCATGTATAATGTGCTTATTATTTTATTATGGGAGGACACTATGGAGAGAGATACACAGGATAGGAAAATGAGAGTAGGTTGTGATCTGTGTCTTTGAAGCAGTACCCTACTACATGGATAAGATTTCAAGTGATACCAGAGTGTTAAAGTATAATTAAAAATATCAACTACAAAGCAGTGTAATCAGCAGAAGTTGACAGGTGGGTGAGGTGCAGGGTAGGTTGGGGGCAGTCACAGTACCCTGTGCTAGGGAGAGGTTTGTGTCTGGTTATATGCAATTTGTACCCCAAAGACATGTAGTCCACATGGGTCTCCATTCTAAATCCCTCCAGTCAGCTTCCATCTGATCTACCCCTCCCCTCATTTTCTTTCCCTGAAGCTGCAAGAGAAACTGTGTGGTTAGAACGAGAAGAGAGAGCTCGGCAACATTACGAAAAGCACTTAGAAGAGCGCAAGAAGAAATTAGAAGAGCAGAGGTTAAAAGAAGAACGGCGACGGGCTGCTGTGGAGGAGAAACGAAGGCAGAGACTGGAAGAGGATAAGGTGAGAAGGCTGATGCTGATCACATCTTTTGGTCTTGGATGCAACAAAGTTACCATGTATGCATTTTCAGAAAAATATGGGTATGCAAAGTGAAATTGTTTCACAGTGATGGTCCATTTTGCATATGGTGGGCTTGATTTGGGAGAAGGGACTGTTTGCCTTGTCAAGGAAATTTCCACTTAAACCTAAATTTTTTAGAAATTAAATTTGCAATGTAGAGTTATTTGTGCTGAAATACTGAAGAGGTCCAGAAGAGGCGGGATGAATCAGTCCATCTAAATTGGTTATTCTTAAAGTCTTTGATTGCTTTGGCAATCCGGTCTCAGAATAACATTCTTTTTCTCCTCCAAATTTATTTATTCATTTATTTTCAATTTTCAGCAATTGCTTTCATAAGTTTTTAATGTTCTCCTCCCTCCCCTAGACAGCATGTGATCTTATATGGGCTCTACACATACATTCCTATTAAACACATGCTCATGTTGCATAGAAGAATTAAAATGCATGGGAGAAAGCATGAGTAAAACTAAACAAAACCAAACATAACAAAAGAGAAAATGGTCTGCTTTAGAATAACATTTTAAAAGACATTAAATAAAATGCTTAAGTATACTAAGGAAATCAGTTATGTTGAATTACAGTATTGAAAAAAAACCAATTTGTGGCCCCCCAAGTTAAGAACTCTGAGCTAAAATTATTTTAGTTGGGGTCAGTGGTCTTACTAGTAGAAAAAGGCCAAAGCATCTGAGTTGGACTTAGTCGAACTAACCACTGAATCCTCTTTCACATTTAAGGAACGCCATGAGGCTGTTGTCCGCCGCACGATTGAGAGGAGCCAGAAGCCAAAACAGAAACAGAACAGGTGGTCCTGGGGGGGATCCCTCCATGGCAGTACCAGCACCAGCATTCACAATACAGGTAAAAAGGGTAGATAAGGGCTCTAAATGTTTTCCTTTTCTTCTGGAGGCTTAGAATGCACCTTGAATCTCATCAGATAGCAAGCCCAAGAAGGAAATGTTGATTCTTTACCCTGCTCCTTTTGAATATGTACCTCAGTTTTTGCAAAGAGAGCTAAATTCCCCCAAGTAAGGAGAAGCATTGAGGAGTAAGAGATTGATCAAAGAATGAATCCTCTCATCCTCATATTGACCTGGATGAAAAAAATATTTTTGGCTATGTTTGCTGTTTGAAGGGGACACGTGATGAATATAGGAAGATAGATGAGAGTGAAGCCTTTCAGGTGTCAGTGAGGCTGTTGATTTCAAGGGTTCTAAAGATTTTTAGCTGCAGTGTACCATACACAGTTTATAAAATAAGGTATGGATTTCAACTTGATAACACTAAGCAAATCAGTTGCCATATGTGGTTCAGTAACAATAAATGAATTAAATCTTCATTTTTTTTATAAAGACACAACGCATTAAAAAAAATTACTTTTCTGATCAAAGTTATTTTATTTGTTTGCTAAGTCTTTGTGTGCTGGCTTGAGAATGTATTTCGGTAGCACTAGTAACCCGGCCAGGAAATGAAATTACTTCTAAAGTTAGAAATAGTGCACAGTAAATATTAGAGGTGTTTCCTTGGTTTTTTGACATAATTCTCACTGTGTATGGGAATTAATCTCAGGGAATCAAGAAAGAAATAAACCTCTACATAGTCATTTTAGTGTCTTTAATATCATTGTACTGTAAATTCAACATACCTTTATTTCACATGGTGTGTTTATGTTTTTTTGTTTTGTTTTGTTTTTCATTTGTGTGATACAAATGACCCTGGTGTTTTTTTTTAATTTACCTTGAAACATCATTGTTTTACATTCTGTCCCTAGGTGGTTTTGTTGAGACATCATTCACCTTTCTCGATTTAGCAGGCCTGGACCACCACTTCAGACCTTTGGGTGGTACTAGAAAATCTGGTACATCCGTCATTGCATTTCTTAACTCCCTGACCTGTAGCTAGTACCACAGACCTAAGACCAGTTCATCCGTAGCTGAGCCATCATCATTTAGACCTAATGCATGCTTAATATCCTACTGCTTAGCTCTAGATCTGGCAGATAGCACAGTCCTTCTCAAGTGTGATCTTTACTGTTTGGGGGCTTAAAGAGTTTGAGATAATCCAGCTCTCAATCTGTGATCCTGTGCTACAGGAACAGATGGGTAAAGTTTGCCTTCTGTTCTCTAGGTGAGCTTGCTATGTCCCTGGAATGACACATTCCTCTGGTACATACTTCATACATGGTGTAGAGCACTTGATTTGGAGTGAGGAGATATGGATTCAAATTCTGGCATGGCTGCTTGCTCTCAGTGTAGGTTTGGGCAAGTCACTTAACCTCCAGTTTCCTATAAACTGTAAAATGACCTAGATGATCTCTGAAGTCACTTTCCAGTTGTAAATTCGTAGTCCTTTGATCACTTGCAGTAACTGCATTTCCTGCACTCAGTTTTTTTTAAAAAGTGATTATTTTGACATAAAACATTAAAAATGTTTAATAACT
Organism: Potorous gilbertii; assembly: GCA_028658325.1. Classification (NCBI taxonomy): domain Eukaryota; kingdom Metazoa; phylum Chordata; class Mammalia; order Diprotodontia; family Potoroidae; genus Potorous; species Potorous gilbertii. The sequence goes on along the minus strand of CM053770.1, from coordinate 416,990,108 downwards.
AAATGATTCATCAAAGATTCAAGGGTATCCCATTTATTTTAAGTCTTTTTGATCACTATCACCTTTGCCATTTTTTTTACCTGAATACATGCAATAAAATTATTTGTTTTTAGTTTTGTATCCCAGGAGCTTGTCTGTATATGACACTGAACAGCCCTGGTAAAGAATATGAAAAGCACTTGGCCATAAATCTAATTTACTAGATTGTTAATCACAATATAAAAGTTTTTTGGGGGACCCTCTATTCCTATCGCCACAATAAACTTGTATTGGTATAATTGATGTAGTGTTTACTCAGGGTTGTAATTATTTCTTTCTTGGAGTGACCAGAAACAGTTTTTTATAACATGTAGGAAAATTAACACACTGTTGATTTTCTTATTCTTATAGATATTTTTTCATCTGATTTTTCTGTGCTGTACAAATATACCATTATAGATTTCTGGAGACAGAAGGGGGAAAAAGCTACCTAAACTCAATTCTCTTCTTCCACACTCATCACATTAATAAATCATAACCATGCTGCCACTAAAAGCAAGAGATGTAGCCCAGTGCTCCCTTAAGCTGCTGGAAAAATCTACTTTTTTTTTTTCCAGGGCAGTGAATTGGGGGAATTGATTTGTAGTCTTTGATAATAGAGACAGTAGACTTACTGTTAAAAAAAAAAAGTGTGGAAAAAATTGGAGTTTGACTAAATTTTCAAGAGTCATAGAATCCCCAAGGTAATTCTGAAACAGAATCTTGCTTCAAGTCAGACCTATATTTCCTATAATTTTCAGAAATCATTTAGTGCCTTAACAAAGTGATGACATACAAGAATTCTGTATGTTGAGAGATACATGGACAAAGTTCCTGCCCAGGGTTTGATTTAAAATATAATATGTCCTAGAGAGAGAAATAGGTTGGGGCACTTGTAAAATCTCCTTGGGAAAAAAAAAAGAGGAGAAAGCTTCTCTGAGCCTTGTTTATGTTCCACCATCTCACTACTTGTGAGCAAGATATATTGTTTTATTTTAGCCTAAATCTTTCTAGTTGCTATTTAAACTCTTTTGGCCTTGCCTTGACAGTAGCCTGGAAAGCCACGAAGTTCTACCAAATGGTCAATAATTCTCAAAGCTTAGTTCTCTAAAATACTTTATCAATGTAAAAATGTAAAAGAAGTGGCCCTTTTGATAGTCAAAGTAGTTTTCCTAAGAAAACCTAAATCACAAGTTTTTAGCCCTACAAAAATAACTATCAGAAGACATAGAATCATATCTGATGTTTATGAAAAGCATATTTAAAGCATAAAATCTGTTGAAAATAGGGATGGGAATGTAGATTAGACTTATGATTTCATTGGTATAGGGAATTCCCAGATGAGCAAATTTTGTACTATCAACAAACCTTTTCTATAAATTATAGCATAAGAGAGTTTCCTAGAACAATGAAAGTTTAAGTGATTTGCCCAGGCTCACATAGCCAATATCTATTAGAGAGGAGACCCAGGTTTTCCTGACTAACTCCATCCTTTACACCAAAGTATCTCAAACCTTGGAAATAATATAAATATTATCATAAATATATATAAATAAAATAGTTCATCTGTTCAGGAAAGAATGGAAGAAGCTATCTATAGACAAGTAGAAACTTGCTAACATATAACATAAGTTAAAAGTTTTCTCTTGAAAAATTCATAACCCCATGGGACTTTTCAAATTAGTTTAACATATAATATTTTATATATTCATTTTTAGCCATAGAGTTTAATTATAATAATAATATACTTTAATATAACATTTTGTATATTTATGATATATTTTGTTTTAATATGATATTTTTCAAATTATTTTTGAAAATAAAAACAGCAAAAAAATTCTAGTTATTATTTTAAGAGACTACTGAAAAAATTAAGAATAATGTGGAAGCTCTTATAATTGGCAGTATTGAGGAAGAGAATTGATGCTTTTCTCATAGGTAAATACTTGTCAGATTTCCATGATTTATTCCTCATTATAAGTTGATGCGTTCCTCAGCATACTGGAACCCATGTAACAATGAGCAGGAGTGGTTTCTTTTCTACTCATAGTTATGCTAGGCTCAATTTTGCCATGTCTCTCACTATTACCCCTTCTGACTATGCATGTTACCCTTTGGAATTATTCTAATATGTCTTGCCTAGGACCAACCCTAAGTTATGATAATTAAGACAAAGATCTCATTTCACTTATTTGACTGTTTCTGTCTCTTATTTGGAGGTGGGCAAATAGTGCTGTGGAAGACTGCTCCCAGCAAGTATATGATGGTGATGATGACCGTTCTTTAGCAGTCTTATTTCAGAAACTTGATGCTGTGTTAGTACAAACCTTCCACACCTTGAAAGAGTTTCTTCTTTTGGACACTCCGATGTAGTGTTGCTAGTTTACTTTTGGTGTCCTGGGAAAATTACATGTCTAGTTGTTAGAAAGTGTTCCCCATCCCCCCGCCCACATTCCCCAAACCTTTGGCTCTTTTTATACATTTGTGCAATACATTGTTCTGCTTTAATCAGAAGAATAATACCCACTTGTTTTTGTTTTGGGGGTGTGTTTGGCAGGGGGGCTCACAATAGTGGTAACCTTTATGATTCCCAGTGAAGCAATCCTCAATAAAACAGACTTATGACTTTAATTCTCCTCAAGGGGAGATTTTCCTCCACCCTAATCCTCTTTCCAGGGAGAGTAAGGTAAGCACATTGTGTTATTCTTATACTCTATGGTCCCTTCAGTTTAATGTATTCGTATCTCAGTTGGTTTTTGCTGACAGAAACTGATGCCCCAAAGACTGACTTTGTTTGTCCTACCAAAGAAAGGAATTTCCTGCCCAACCATCAAACATCCACTGAGAAAACTGTGCTATTTTAAGTGATCTAGCAATAGAGCTGAATCCATCCAGACCTAGCATTCCCTTCCATCTGCCAACTAGGAAGCTTGGGTCTTGCATGTGGGCTGTCAATTAGCATTATCTCCATTTGTTTTAGATCCAGACAGGCGGTCAGTTTCAACAATGAATCTTTCGAAACATGTTGATCCAGTCATTAGCAAGCGGCTCTCCTCTTCATCTGCAACATTACTAAATTCTCCAGATAGAGGTACAGTCAAAAGGAAAATTTTAAAGTGTTCTGTCTCGTTACCTAATGGCTCTTTTACATATTTACAGCTACAGTAAGCATCTGAAGTTGTTTTCCTTCCCCACATTTCTTAAATAGGAAGAAAAACCTCCAAACTTAAAAAAGCAATAAGCGTCGAGCAACGTTTTTCTTGCCGAGAAGAACATTTCTCATTTTAGAACTTGGCTGAATGATTGCATTTAGCACACAGTGAAAACGGTGCTCCCTGTCAAGTTTTTAGTAAAAGAATTTACAGCTCCAGAAACTACCCACTTTATCCGCAAAAAAAAAATGCACGTGGCCTTTTCTGGGAACATTTATTTGGGCTCCAGCCACATGGTCATTTTCCTGCTCTTCTGTACTATGGGAATGCCTGATTTTGAATTTCCAAGCCTCACTTCAAGTGGTTCATGTTGGTAGATTTCATTTTTCCAGTTTATTTCTCATTGAACCAGACCTTCTTTATTGCATTTCATGTGTCCGTGTTCTTACTTTTCAATGTCCATTCATTTAGCCTTGAGATTTGTCTTAATTTCCAGAGTGTCTTCATCTTTGCAGACTTCCAGACAAATTAACTAGTCATGGCCTTCCAATGAGGAGCATTTCATTCAGATTTTGAGTTGCTTACATTCCAAGGATTTACAGTACATGAGATGTTAGCAGTTAAAGTATATTTATGAAACAAAACTTTAATTTGCCTATGCATATGCCATAGAAAGGGGGAAAAAAGTCCTGCTTCTTTTAAAGGTATATAGTATATATCCTATATACTATTCACTTTGCAGAAGCTGAGCTGTAAGAAATATCAGAACTCTAAAGCTGATTTATTGTTCAATGTGAAAAACATATCCTTTTAAATAAACACAAGCTGATTATCTTGAGAATTTCATTATGAAACTGATTGGAAAATTTCCATGTTTATAGTCTTCATGTATATGTATAAAAGGTATGTGGTCTATAGTTGTATGTATGTATATTTCTATACTTTTTGTATTGTATGTTGTCTTATCATGTATGTCAAATGTTAGACTGCTATGAAAATGTTGAAAGTTGCTGTTAACATATTACTTCTAAATGTTTAAACTTAGAGACAAAAAAAAAATGTGCTCCTCTTGCCCTCTTTTAACCCAAACCGTATTTATTTCTCTTTCTGGGCTATTTGAGTTTACTTTCAAAGATTACCCTAGATATATATTTAGAGTCATGGATGGAGAACCTATGACCGCAAGGCCACATGTAGTCCTGTAGGTCCTTGAGTGCAGCCTTTTGACTGAATCCAAGTTTTACAGAATAAATCTTTTTATTAGGGGGATTTCTTTTTTGACGTTTGAAGTCAGTCAAAGGGCCACGTGTGGCCTCAATGCTGCAGATTCCCCACCCCTGTATCTAGACAATATGGTTAAATGATAGTGATTTCACATACATATATCTTTTCCACATCTCAGGGGTTAGGAGTGAGGTGCCTCCACCATCTAGAAAATCCACTCATAAATTTTTGACCCTCCCTTTGTAGGGAAGTCTGAATTATTATTGTATTAAAAGATAAAATATGTTGATATAATATAATGCTATACATATATTTTGTGCATTTTTTAGTTCCTAAACTTTTTCTTTCTCATCTGTTGGCCTTCACATGTCATCTGCAGCTTCTCTAAAACTCCCCCAAAATTCTCATTTAATTCTTATATTGATCTGCAATATATCAAACTTGTGATGGGTAATGTCATGATGTCAAAGGGATAACTGTGTTAGTGGGAAGGACCATGAGTTCAAACTCCTCTTTCTAAGTAGTGTTTGTAGTTGCATACAAGCCCTCAAGCCCAACAAAACAACTAAAGAAAGCTGTCTTTTAACCATATGTCTTTACTTTCTATGGACTTGATGATCTTTTCAACATGTCAGCAAATATCACCAGCCTTCCTTGGTGCCATGACTCGAGCTGAGAGGAAAACAAAAGGCTGGATATCTTTTCTTCTAGCTTAGTGTGATAGTGCCTGTCTCAATCGATAAATCAACTTGTGGATAGAGAGTCCATATAGGACTCTCTGTATAGGCATATGGCTGCCATATAGGCAGCAAGCAATAGAAGGTGCAAGACAGAACCTAACAGGATGATCTCAGAGTCATGGAATCCTAATGCTAGAAGGAACCTAAGAAGCCATTTAGTACAATCTCTTTTCCACTTCTTCTTCCCCCACTTCTCCACTGACTTTACAAATGATGGAACTGAGGCAGGAGAGAAGTTAAGTGATTTATCTAAGACTAAACAGGTAACTAAAGAACAGTGACTGTATGCTAGCATACTGTATTTTAAATGGCTGTTACTAATATATTTCACAGGGATCCATTCTTAGAGCACCTACCCCTAAACGCAATCATTTCTTATTGAGGAAGGAGTATGGAGAAGAAGGCTTTGTGTTTTGGTGGCAAGCAAAGATCAAGTAATAGTTTACAGTAAGGATCAGGAAAGAGTAAACTTAAAATTAACCATATTTGAATGAATAAAGCGGAATTAGGAGACTGATTACTAGGCATGGGTCTGGGAAACAGAATGAGACAGAAATAGGCACCAAATTTAGTAGGTCCTTCCTCTCTGCCTATCAAGGCAGCAGTGATCACTTACTCAGTGAGATCAGGTAAAAGGGCAGGTCCGGTTTCTCCAGGACCCCCAAACAAAGGTTCAGATGGTAGGATTCAAGAAGCCAGGCAATCCCCTTACAGTGGAAGTTAAGGGTTTTGTTTTTGTTTTTTTGTCAACAGACATACATTTAAACTATTATCAATTCATTGAAGTTTTCCAAATTTGTTCTTCACTCCTAAAATGGTAAGAATTCAGATAGGGAGGAATTTTCTTTTCTTATTGTGTCTGAAAGAGGAGTTGTTGATATTGGTATATTACTTTATCTGTTCATTGTAGTAGAATGAGATAACCCAGACCAAGGAAACATCACTAGAATTGTTGTAAGGACTCATTGTTAAGTCATTTTATTTATAGCTGACCCAATGACATAGAGAAACTTTACCACCCACACTCATAGCTTAACTTCTAAAACTCATGCTAAATTTCATATTTCCTATTCCTACTTTGCTTATTTATGTAATGATTACCCTTATTTCCACTTATTCCTGCACCCTAGTATGCAATGATTGGTTTTTAATAGTCTCCTAATCTTGATGAAGGGATACCCCACCCACCTGCCTACTTACAGATCATGGTCCTTATAGTCTAGCTTAATCAAGTAAAGATACCTATGAAATTAGTGTTTCTTCTAAACCCTGAACCTTTAAGATGGGCAGCAGCGTGGTACAGTGGATAAAGCACCAGGGCAGGAGTCAGGAGGACCTGAGTTCATATATCACATCAGACACTTGACACTCACTAGCTGTGTGACCTTGGGCAAGTCACTTAACCCTAGTTGCCTCATCCTGGGTCATCTCCACTCATCCTGATGAATATCTGGTCATTGGATTCAGATGGCTCTGGAGGAGAAGTGAGGCTGGTGACCTGCACAGCCCTCCCTCCCTCAAAACAAAGTCAAGTGCAAGTCATGTCATTATTTCTCTGATAGCGTGGTCTTCTTTGGCAACCAAGGACGAACACACACATACACCTTTAAGAGAGTGTTCTAATAAAACTTCATTATAATAGGAAATGGATTGAAAAATACTTTTCTTTAAAGAGGGATTGTGATTTGCCCAAGTTTTTGTTCTTAAAATCTAAAACACAGCTCTGTATTTTGGGGCAGGGGATGTTATCGCTCATATTTTAAAGCTGTGCATTCAATTATTTTACATTTATGGCAAGGCTCTATTTGCAAAATTTTACAAATTAGATGAGTGAGCCAGACAAAATGATAAATCCATGATGCTATATCACATTTTAATACTGTTTATTTTGATGGGTACAATATAGTTTTAATTCCACACCAGTAAATGAATGAAAAAAACATCCTGTATACAAGCAAAATCTTAGTCAGTTTAGCATGTGCTATATTTCTTAGCCATTCAGTCTTTAATGGGAAATGGAAAAGAGAGTGTGTTTCTGGAAAGAAACAATTAAATCTTTGAGTTACAACTAAGAAGAGTTGAATTCTATCCCTCAGTTCTATCCCTAGAAAGAAAAGTGGAAAGAGAATTTTCAACCTTTCCTATATCCTTCTCATTCTCTTGCTGCTTCACTTCCTTGCTAACCACCCCCCAACATTTAAATTATAATTATGTGATGAAAACCTTCAATTAATGTAGTTCACCTTCTTCCCATTAATTTTTTTCCATTCTAGTATAATGTATTCTAATTTTAGACTATAGTAGTTTCCATAGAGATTAGATACAGAGTTACACTGTCATTAAAGTCTAAGCTATAGTCTCATTCATTCAGTGGGGTTCACAGAGATTTCTAGATTTTACAATTGCATTCTTTTATTCATGTTTTTATGGAGTTTTATATAGTAATTACTCTGGCAATTATTACATAGTTTAATTATTTAAATTCAGTCTGGTAAAGCCCTAATCTAACAGTGTTTCACTTATCCCTAGCGTGAACATGGAATGTGATTGAAAAAAAAATCAGGGTTGAATTTTTTAAATATGTGCTCAAATAATTATACTTTAGGAAACTGGAAATTCCTTCCTATTGTTGATGTCAGAATTAATATGGCTTTCCTCATAGTCTTGCCCCAGATAATTTCCAAATGGAAGTCAAGTGCCCTTCCCTTGGGAATCTGGCCTTAAAACATTAACCTAAGGAAATTGGCTCTGGTGGAATAATTTAAAGATGGAGTTGCACCTAATTCATTTGATGCTGAGCGGGAATCACTTTCAAGTTACTCAGCATGAATTTCTTAAGGATCTATTGACCCTAACTCTAAATGTGTTGGTCACTATCCTAGGTGCTGAAAATAACAAAACTCAAAGTATCTGTCCACAAGGAGCATGAGTCTATTGTACTTTAAAAAAATAGTTTTCAAGACTTTCAGAGCTTCCTAAACTGTGAGTTGCTAAGAAGGGCTGAAGGGTTCATGAGTGGAAAATGTTTAAGAAGCCCTAGAGTCTAGGGGACTACATGTCCAAATACAAATAAGGGATTTGTTTTCCATTGGGTCTTCACAGGATCCCCTCGTGTTTCTCTTCTGTTCAGGAAAAATAATTTTCTTACCTTCCCTAAAAAGTGATCACTGAACTTATCTAGGCAATAGAGCTTTAAGAATTGAGTAAAGTGTGTGAAGGATCAATATGTATTTCTTAATGTTAACTGCCAAGTGTTGTAATTTCAGGCTACCTCTTTTTGTATGATTTTCGCTCAAGTACTCAGGATGTGACAGTGGCCATCTGAAGAATTATTTTTCTTTCCAAATTGGCTTATGGATATTGTGTTTCATTTTATCTTATTCCAACAATAAGCCTTATCCTCTGTCATAAATTTGAATGTGACTTGAAAGCCAGAGACCTGGAAAGCCCTGTTCATTACTTAAAACCATAACCATGGCTGTGCTGAGTAGAAAGTTGGGAATAGGAGTACTGTAAAGTTCTTACCCTGCAGTCTGTCATTTTTAAATTGTGTTTGATTGTTTCTCTTTTTGTTTAGATAAAAGCTGAGGAGTGTATTTTGTCATATACATATATATGTGAATGTATTCTCCTTTATTAGAATGGAAGCTCCTTGGGGGCAGGGGTTGTTTTAGCTTTGTCTTTGTGTCCCTGATTGGCTTAATAAATGTTGCTTGATTAATTGACCTAAAAACCCTGAAATAGGTGCCAGGTAACCTGGCTTCAAGTCCCAGTTTCCCACTTCTTAGCTGTGCAGCCATGAGCAAAGCCAGCATCCTTCTCTGAGCCTTTGTTTCTCATTTGCTCCTACCTCACAGGGTTGTTGTGAGGATTTGTTCAGATAATATACCTGTAAGATGTTTTGTGAACCAGAAAGTGCTAATAGAAACACCAGGTATGAGTGCCTAGTGGTGTTAAAGGGAACCCTTTTCATTTGTCCTTTTTTTCTGTAAACTCAGATGGAAAGTCTTCTATTATTCTAGCAGTCTTTGTTGTGGTTCATTATGCTATCATGGATTCAATCTACTAATCTGCTTGGCTGCCGTAGTGCACAATATTCCCACCTATGTCTGGATATCTTATAGATAGTCACCTGCCTAGGGCAAGTGATGGCACCTGCTAAGACTACAGTCAAAATGTTCTTGTTGTTTGTGGAAAGGGGATAGGGGAGACCAAAAACTAAGAGGGATTCGTAAAGTGCTGTTTGGGTTAGCTACCTTGGTTTAGTGGCAGCCAGGAACCAAGCTGTTTAAGGTGGGTGATAGATGGATCCAATCATGATTGACTAGGACCCTTTTACCTGAAGTGCCCCAGGGCTAAGCACTAGGGGTACAAAGTAGACTATTTGATCCTCTCAGGAACCCCTAATGGTGATGTTCAGCAAAATTCACTTTTCCGGATACCTGAATGTCATTTCAAGACCTGAAGTATGGCGACAGTAGCGATAATGTGCTGAGTCCCCTCATCTGTGGAAAGAATGCCCTCTAACATCTTGCTTATGTGGTGACATTTAGCTCGCCGCCTGCAGCTCAGCCCCTGGGAGAGCAGCATTGTAAACAGACTCCTGACGCCCACACATTCGTTCCTGGCCCGAAGTAAAAGCACCGCTGCCTTGTCTGGAGATGCAGGTAAAACTTAACAAAGTGGAGCCTTCTGGGAAGAGCTGAACCATCCTTTCAAAGCATTCTTAACAGGCATTTGGTCTAATCAAATTTCAGCTTTCTCTGAGGTGTACCTTGCCCAGTGAAATAGCTTTGGAAATTTACCTATTTGGTGTTGGTTTCATGCTACCTGGATTGTTTTCTTGTCAAAGTCTTAGCATCTTTATCTGGACACCAGATGCCCATAGAGACAAAGGGAGCCTCCTCCTATTTATCAGTTATCTCTAGATACCTTCTTTCAGTTCATAGGAGATAATTAATCTCCTTTTCACCTTCCTATGCCTTCATTTTAGTAAAGAGATGATCAGAAGTAGAAATGAGTATTAGTTATTTTGGCACTAATCCTTATAAAGGATTTGGATCTAAAATCTGGAGGTAAGAGTAAAATCAAAGAACAAGTCTATTAGTTATAAAAGAACATGGTTTCCTTCATGTGATCTCAGGTAACAAAAATTCCCTGTATCTATCATCCATGGGTAATTTGTGAAGAATACACCTCCAACCTCAGAGAAGTGTGTGGTAAAGTACCTGAGTATGGTACTTTAAGTTTGTGACAGTCTTTGAAAAAAACTAAGTTTAAAAACTCCCAATGTGGAGTATTTTAAACTGTTATTTAACAACCTTAAATCACAGCACGGAAACAGGTCAATTAATTTAACTGTAAATTAATGGAAAACTATACCAGTTGGAAAGATGTGCCTTAATTTCTCCAAGACATCTTTCATCTTAGAGTGATTCATGTGTTCCCAGGTGCCTTTGGATATATGAAGAATAAGTGACCAGTCCACTTCCCTTTGCCTTCATCAATTAGAAAACTGCAGATAACCTTGATAAAGTTCCTCCTAAAGATGCTTTGATTCTGCAAGCTTCTTCTGTCCTTTGCCCCTGTATAAATAACATTGCTTTGTACTTTTATAGTAATCTTTCATTTAAGGTACTCAGAGAACTTTACTAGCCTCAACCCCATAATTCTTACATCATCTCTGAGGCACACAAGGTATCAAGTGTGATTATTCCTATAGCAGAAATGAAGCACCTAGGGAGACTAAAGGATTTATTCCAGGATGATTCTGTGGCAGAGAAAGAAGTGAAATCTACATCTGCAAGGTTTCAGATTTCGTCACTATCCTCTGGTCTCTGGGACAGCCATCTGTGTGTGTAATGGGTGTTCAGTTAAAGAGCTAGACCATATTGCCTCTCATCATTTGAAACTCATTACTGGCTGTGATTTTCTAGAAATGTGGAATTCTGATTTTAAAAGCCATAGTTGTTTTTCTGCCCATTAATTCAGTCCTTTCATAGTGATCAAACAAAATCTTCATTTACACCTAAATGAAGGACCACACAGTGGTGGTTGTATGGCTTCATGATTCATTATGCCCACATTGCATTTTGTTTGATCTCCAATCAACTTCATAGATTGGTATTATTTCCCTACATCTACCATTGACATTTTTGTCAGAGCTCCGCTTCTTGCTTCATTCTTCAAAATATTCCCTTACTTCTTGCTTCATTCTTTTCCTTTCCCAAGTGGCCCCTACCTTCTTACTTCTTTCATCATTTTGCCTAGCTTGAGTAGTTATCATCAGCTATTCTAACAGGTTCTCCTCGTGTGCTTTGCAGTTCCTTTCTCCCATTTTCTTTTTTCCAAATGGATTTACTCCTATAATTCTCTCTGCAACATAAACCAATGTACGTCTTTTTATGTTAATTACTTGATGTAATTTGTATTGCATTGTTGCTGATCATTGTTTCCTGCACTTCAGTATGTTTTCTGTGTATTTTTTATTTCCATTGGAGGTCATGTATGAAAAATCTCTTTCCATTATGTTTTATGTCAGTGTCTTAATTTATTTGATTTCTCCTTTGTTTTCTCTTTATTCCTCCATTCCTTTGCTATATCTCTTTTTCCTAGTCACTGCAGGGATGAAGAAAACTAGGCAAAAAACTAGGTTATTTTGAAAACTACAACAGCAATTTTCTATGCCACTTGGCTAAAGTAAGGGCTTAGAGTGGTTTCAGATCTTAGAAGTAAAAGCAAAAGGGCTGCCTTACTTGTTATTGACATGGGCAATATATGAGTTACAGAATGAAGGCAGTCCTTCGTGGCACTTGCTTTGTATGTCTTTGCCTTCAGTTGGCTTTTCCATAATCATTCAACCGAAATATTTGAAATGTGAGTGATCATCATTTATTTTAAAACACAGAAGCCTGTTTAAGAAAATGCAATTTTCAAAAAATTCAGGAAGAACATAGTTGAAGAAATTCAGGTGTCTTGAGAGGATTGGGGAGAATTGTCAGGTGTGTTTTAAATATGGTATTTTCAATGAAGAAGTTGTTGGAAACTAAGTCACTTCTTATGAGAAAGCAATATAGTATGTTGAAAAAATATATTTCATCTTTTGCATGTTGCAGTCCTTCGCTGTTCTATTGCTTTTCCTTGAGTTAACTTGAAACATGAAGGGAAAAGAAAATAGTTAAACCAAGAAGGATTTTTCAAAGACATTCTTATAAAAGAATCTCTGTATTATTCTAGTGCACTGTGATAGAGAAGTATGGACAGGAAATAAACACAAATTATTGCAAGATTATTTTTGCAGAAGGTTGAAATTACAAAATGAGTTGTTTAGAGAGGTTTAGCCTTTTAGAGGAAATGCTCATCAGAATAGAAATGAATCCCATAAAAGTCACTGCTTCTCTAAGAGGAATTTGAAACTGTTTATCTTGTCTGGAAGACAGTAGCTTGAACAAGTAAGATTTGGGATTTTGCAAATGCTACATTAGGGGAGATTCGAATATATTCTCATGTTCTCATTTAATATTATCTCCTGCTACATAATAAACTGTAAACCAATAGGAGTGATGAGATTGGCATAGATCCAGGATATTCTCAGGAAATTCTTTTCTGAGACTTGCTGAAATTGCATTGCCCTTTATAGGAGAAGGAAAAAAGTGTATTTGGATGCTTCATTCCATTTTAAAGGTGAAACCTATGACCTTGGAGCGAGTGTGTTTCTGTTTTTTATTTTTTTCTTCAGGGGATTAATGACCAGAAGGAGGCATTCAGAGCCGTAGGCACAGCCAGGGGCCATTAACATCAATTGATCAATAATCCTGAGGGAAAAAATAAAAACAGAAACATACTGGATCCAAGGTCATAGATTTCACCTTTAAAATGGAGGTTACTGGCCCCTGGCTATACCTAGGGCTCTATATGCTTCCTCCTGGTCTCATTAATCCCATGGAAAAGCTTGGTTTTCCAGAATGACAATATTTAGTCACAATGTTCATAACCTTAAGAATCTCTCAAACCTAGGGGTCAGGATTTTTCCCTGAGGAAATTGAACTCACTTTTTAAGTGATTGGAAAAAAGTGTGGTTCTTTCTGTTGACCCTTAACCAATCTGCAACTAGCTGAAAAAGAATCTGGTGGCATTCTACATAACTTAACTAGGGAAATTATACAACTATGAATTAATTTTCCTTTGTAGATCAACCCTGAATGCCACTCGATGAGAGAGTAAGCTGTCTGAAAATTTAGAAATCTCTGTGATTGCAGATATACCTGTTCATAATGTCCCTTATAGACCTCTGAGCTTGAATATAATCTCTTGCATTTATGAATTTATGAATAATCCCCCAATCAAACTTTATAGAAACCTATACTTGGTCACATCATAAATAGATACAAATATATACATAGTACTTATTTAAGTAGTCATCATGCTTCAGTTTCCTATTTTTACTAAGAGTAACCTTGCCAGCTGAGATATCTGAAAATAAATTCTATGATCTACATGTACTATCTCTGTTACATGATGATACCTGTATAGTGCATTATTTTAACAATCTTAAGTCTACAAAACATTCACTTTGTTGGTAATGCTCATTTTATGGGGAGCAGGAAGTGGTAAATGAGTGTACTTTTAAAAAGATAGCACAAAAAATATTTCATCTTAATTAAAAATGAGTGTGCTTTAGAAAAAACCTAAAATACATGCAATATTGATTAAAGATTTTAACTATATTCAGATATTTAAGATCATCTTTGATTCTTTTTTTGACAGTGCTGATTATAGAACAGTAGCTAGATTACTGGATCTAGCATCAGGAAGCCCTGAGTTCAAACCCAGCTTCAGAGGCTTACAGCTCTGTGACCCTGGGACAGTCACTTACCCTCTATATGCCTCTGTTTCCTCATCTGTAAAGAGGCAAGAATAATAGAACTTACCTCCCAGAGTTCTTGTGAGGATCAAAGGAAATAATCATTATAAAGCACTTAGTAGAGTGCCTGGCATATAGTAAGCTCTATGTAAATGTTTGTTATTAGCACCCAAAATATTGCGTGCTTAATACACATGGATATCTCTTGTAAAGCACAAAAAGCAAGAACTGTGGGAAATCCAGCACGACACATCTGATCTGTGGGTTTGTAGCTAAAATCTTATGGATTTTTAAAATGTAAATCACTTAACCCTCTTAATAGGAAGAAACACAATTATTCTTATTCCTTAGGCTGCTGAACTTTCCTTCTGGCGTAGTTGTGCTGTGGCTTGCTGGCTGACTTGCTAATACACTCTCCCTCCCTCCCTGTGTTTCTCTCCCTCTCTGCCTTTTGCTTCATCATAATGCTAGTACGTAGATGTCTGACTTCTCTCTCCATAACCTTTAAACCATTCTTAAATCCTGCATTTGTCTGAAACAAACCACTCTTATATCCTTCAGGTAGAATTTAACCAGAACCATCATTTATCAGATAAGACCATTGCCTGCTGCCTTTCATTATTGGCTACATCCGGATTTTTTTATCTGTTGTCTAAATCACTCATAAGAGATCCATCCATTTCATTTGAATGCCCATTCATTCCTTTTGGAGGCATCATGAGCTCATGGGGCCATGGGAAGAGTTGAGTGATGGTTCTGGGTGACCAGGTAATAATATCTTCTCCTTCCTTTTCTTCTCTTGGCTTTGCTCCTTTTCCTGCACCTCACTTTTGGCTTTCCTTCTTCGCAACTCCAACACTGCCCTGTATAAAACAATCAACTGCATCCTAGTTACCCCCATTTGTCCTCGTTCAGCATCTTGCAGCCCCATCAGCATTATGTCCTACAAAGCTGCACATTGTAGAAATACAGCTGATCGGCCCAAACTCTTTGTAACACCACCTGAAGGTACTGGACGAAGGAGGCTGCCGCACAACACAATGGTAAGTAATCATTGGGAATGGGTTAATGGGGGCACAAGCCCAAGTGACTGTTAAAGCTACACAGAGAGATCTGAATGACCCTTGGGGGAGAGAAGCCATACCATGCCCGCAGTGCCCCCTTCACTCCCATCCATTAGAATTCCTAGCTCTTGCCAAAGTGCAGCGAGGTTCCCAAACTTATTTGGTCTACTAAAACTTTTCCAATGGCCCCCCTGGAAATCTACTTTAATAATTTGTTTTTCTAATTTGCTTCATTTGAAGTTACTATTGCACATACCGCCCCCCCCCCCCCCGCCCCCCTCCAATCCTTCCAGCGTGCCCTTGGGTGCAGTATTGTCTACTTTGGGAACGTTAGAATTTACTTGAAGCTTTCCAGCTCTTCCCTCTTAGTGATCTGCAGCCCCACCCCACCCTACCCTACAGCACATCTATTATTCCTCCATTTGCTTAGTAAGGAACTCCCAATGAGGAATATTTTCTCCCACTGCAAATCATCACATTTTTGTTTTTTTCTCTGTCTCTATATATCTCATCTATCTATCAGTCTGTCTGTCTGTCTATCTATCTATCTATCTGCCTGTCTATCCTTGGGGAATTTGCACAAGGCACTGAGAGCACCTAAGATTGTCTCATTTGGACTACTCTGAATACATCCATCAGATAGCTGACTGCTGGATGAGTGTTTAAGGATCCATTAACTAATAAGTATTCATTATATACCTACTGTGTATCAGGACTGTGCTAGATGTCAGGGGTACCAAACAAAACAACTTTTGATTTCAAAGGCCTTACATTATTTTAAGGGAAAATCACATAAACACATAGAAATAAAAATAACTAATACATATGTACATGTATATGTTTTTACACATACATGTATGTGTACATAAGTGTGTCAGTGCTTGATTTGCCTTATATTATTTTAAGGGAAATCACATGTACACATAGATGTGAATGCAAATAGCACATGTTCACATGTGTTTGTCTATATGTACTGGGTGTACATGTATGTGTGAGTGTTTATTTGCCTTGCATCCTTTTAAGGGAAATCACATGTACACACAGAAAAGTACAAACACATGCCTACATGCATGTGTACACGATTACATGTGTGTGCATGCATGAGTAATTTGTTTGCTTTGTATGCTTTTAACTGAAATCACATGTACACATGGAAGTGCATACTAATTATATGTACATTTGTGTATATACATGCATGTATATGTGAATGGTTTATTAATTTCCCTTAAAAGAAGAAAGATCAAGGATTGTTTTGTTTGGTATCTCTAGCATATAGCACAGTTCCTGGCATACAGTAGGTACATAATGAATACTAATTGCTGGATTCTCAAACACATGTCTAGCAGTCATCTATCTGCTGGATATGTCCAGGGTGGTTCAGATAAGACAGCCTTAGGTGTTGTCAGTGCCCTATGCAAACTGACTCCCTAAAAGTTTTCTATTTATGTGACAGAAAAGGTGATGATCTACATTTAGAGAGGAGATCCTTTATTGGGAGCTCCCTC
Organism: Potorous gilbertii; assembly: GCA_028658325.1. Classification (NCBI taxonomy): domain Eukaryota; kingdom Metazoa; phylum Chordata; class Mammalia; order Diprotodontia; family Potoroidae; genus Potorous; species Potorous gilbertii. The sequence goes on along the minus strand of CM053770.1, from coordinate 416,973,542 downwards.
CTAAGCAGGGAGGTATAGGTGTGGTGGAGTAGGGGTATGGGTCACCAAGTAGCAGAGAAGATTAGGAAAGGTTTCAGGGAGGAGCTAGAATTTAAGCTGCACTTGATGGGAGCTGGGGCAGCGAGACAGCATGGCAAATAGAGTGCTGGGCTTGGAGTCAGGAAGACTGGTGTTCAAATCCAGCCTCAGACACTAGCTAGTATGACCCTGGTAAGACCCTGGCCAACCCTGTTTGCCTCAGTTTCCCCATGAAGGAAAATGAGCCAGAGAAGGAAATGGCAAAACCACTCCACTATTTTTACCAAGATATCCCCAAATGAGGTCACAAAGAGGTGAACACAACCGAAAAAGAACTACACAATAACAATTAGTGAGAGCTAAGGAAATCTAAAGAGGTGAGGGAGAGGAGGAAATGCATTCCAGGCACTGGGATTTGTGCCGTTTTGTGCCATTATAGCAAATACGACCATGTGGATGGATCATAGAGCATGTGAAGGGGAGTGATGTATAATAAACCTGGACGTGTAGCCTGGAGTTAGATTAATGAAGGACTTTAAATACCAGACAGAAGAATTTGCATTTTATCCCAGATTGGGAGTCACTGGAACATCTTAAGCAGGGAAATGAGAACTGTTAGACATTAAGACTATTTGATAGCCTCTAGCACACTTGTGGGATTGCTTTAAGGAAAGCTATCTTTAATGCCTAGGGTGTCCCCTACAGACATGAGCTAGTATTATTATGCCAAACATGAGGGCGACTGTGTGGTGCTGCCTGCCTGTGAGGACTGGCAGCATCTCTAAAGAGGAGCATAAAGATAACTTCCCACCCTGGTGCTATGCCTTGTGGGCTGGATTGCTGACCTTGAATGTATCTGCCAAAAAGAGTACTTTTTTGGTGCTTTTAGAATGCATTTAGATGAAAATTAGTTAATTTTGTGTGGAGTCACCAGTGAATAGGACTCAGACATTTAGGAATTGTATGGTCTTGGACAAGTCACATCAGTTCTCTGGGTGACATTTGTTTGTCCATCTGTGAAATAAAGGGATTGAACTAGATGGCCTCCAAGGACCTTCCCAGATCTAATCATTCGGTCTCCTAAACTCTGACCTTTTTTTCTTTGCAATGATCACTAAGAAAAATAACATGTAGAGAGACTGTCACAGTCATGTTCTTTTCCACTACATACCTTGTACATAACAAGGTAGGTTCAAGATTATTTTGAAGTACATGAGCATTTTACATTTTACTGGAAGAAATGGCCATTATTTCTGTTTTCCCTCTGGCTTTAACTGACTCATCAACCAACTGAAAGACTCCACTTAATTATCCAGCCATGATCATAGCATGACCTGTTTAATGAAAGCCTTAGAACACTTTATTTTAAAACCTTAACTCTATGGAGTGACTCAGATTTAAGATAAAAAGGCTCTTTAAAGGATTTTTCATAGACCTTTGAGGATAATGTGTGTGGTTGGGCAAGCCTGATGTTTATGCTAAGAGGTACCGTATTTCTCTTCCAAACCCCTTGGGGGCCTTCTACCGTCTACCTTTAATTCTTGATTGAGACAGTTGCCAAAGGTGAAAGAAACTCTCTTTGATGTGAGAATTTCACATATTGACTTTGCACACTTGGGAGATCTTAGCTTTGGACTTAGAGCCATAGATCTGAGCTGAGAGATTTTGTGTGCCACACATTGAATAAACACAGCATGGAAGAAATCCTGCCTTTAGGGCAGGAGTCCTCAACTTTTTTTATTTTTTTTCTCAGGGACCCCTTTGGCAATCCCATGAAACCTATGGATTCCTTTTCAGAATATTGTTAACTGAATAAAATAAAATACATAGGATTAAAGAGAAAACTAATTATTAGAATATTTAAAGAAGCAAGTTCTTAGGCGCCAGTTTAATAACCCCTACTTTAGAAGGAAAGATAAAAAAATAAAGAAATCTTTATTTCTCTATGGATACATTGTGATCTGCATCCATAGAGGAAAGTTCTAGGTTGATGAGATCACAGATCCATTTCATATTTTTGCTATTAGATAAATATAACATTTACTGGGAATGGACTTCAGCAAAACTGAAATGACTTGCATTTTTTCTGTGTTCACCTGTTTGTCTCCCAGTACTAAAAATTAAGGTTCAATTGGTAGCTCTGTCTCCCCCTCACCTTCCTACCAGAACCTACTTTAAGGAAATGAGCTTTTTTCACCTTAGAATGAATTCAAACTCAACTCAAAAATAAATATTAATTATATTTTTAGCATTAAAAAAAAGTTTTGAGTTCCACATTTTATCTTTAGCCTCATTCTTCCCTAAACAAGATCTCCATCTCTGAGTTCTGGGACTTCAAAGAGGTGAAGTCATTTGCCTGTGATAATAGAATTAAGAAGTATTAGGAAGTGCTCTGAGTGTTTTTAGAACTGGAACGTAGGATCAGAGGTTCAGAACTGGAAGGAAGGGACCTTGGACATCATTTAGACCAGTCCTGCTCATTCCTATAGTTTTGAAGACTAAAATCCAGAGATTAATTTAAGTGACTTATCCAAGACCACAAGATTTAGAACCAGATCTTCTCATTCCAGATCTAGGGCTCTTTGCATTATCCTACCAGGTACTGGTAAAGATGCAGAATTTAGTTAAGATTAGGACCTGTCCTTCTCTCCTGGGAAAAGTTGCTTTTGAAGCCACATTGTGAGAGGAAAGGTTTGGTACCCAGTTCAGGGAATCTTTGGATTTAATGAACTAATGTGGTATATAATTTGATGAAATGGAAAAAGTATGAAGGATTCGAATCTGACCTCTATCTGCTGCTACCTGTAGGACCTTGGACAAGTCACTTAATTTCTCCGGGCCTCAGTTTCCTCATCTGTTCAATGAGGGGGGATGGAACAGATCCTTCAAGAACTAAAACTATGATGTTTCTTCTCCTCCTCCCTCCCCACCCCAAAACAGAATCCTAGGACAAGCAAGATGTATTCCATCTAAGACTAACTGCAAGGCAGTATATGTTAGCAGCTAGTCAGTGATACAAGAATCGTTAATTTCCTACTATGTGCCAGGCATTATGCCAGACAGTGGGAAGATGCAAAAAAGAAAAAGATAACTCCTGCTCTCAAGGAGCTCACAATCTGATCAAGGAGACAGAATGCAAACAAACTATGTATAGGATACATTGGAGATACCTCCCGGATTGAGTTCAGAAAGATTGGCAAAGGCTTCCTATGAAGGTGGGATTTAGCTGAGACTTGAGGAAAGCAGGAGGTGGAGGTGAGGAGGGAGAGTCTTCCAGCCCTGGGGGAAAATCCAGCAAAAATGCCCAGAACAGAGAGATGAAGCATCTTGTTCAAGGAAGAGAAGTGAGGCTGAAGTCACTGTATCATAGAGTTTGTAGTGGGAGGGAGGGTAGGATTGGAACTCAAAACTTTTTTTAAAAAATTATTTTAACATGCATTTGGGGAAAAAAATATCTTAAAAAAGAAAGTGTAAGAAGACTGAGATGGTGGGGATGGAGGGACAGACAAGTTATGCAGGGCTTTGAACTCCAAATAGAGGATTTTATATTTGATCTTGGAGGTGATGCAAAATAACTGGATTTTATTGGGGGGGACAGGAAGGAGGAGGGGGGATGGTGGTGAGAGGATAGGAAGAAGATGATGATATGGTCAAATCTGATCTTTAGGAAGATCCCTTTGATTGATGGACAGAGTAGGTAAAGACTTGAATCAAGAAGACCAAGCTATTAAAGTAGTGCAACTAGACTGAACATCCAAAATCAGACCAGGCAATTCACATAATGCCAAGTAATTAGGCCAAGTTTTCAAGGCAGGGGGAGAGGTGGAGTCTCTTCCCATCTTAGTAGAAAAGTACAAAAAGGACCCTGAAAATGAATCCCACTTTTGTTCAAGTCAACCAGTTTTACAACCTCAGTCACTCTCAACCACTCATCCCGTCCTTACTCCATTTTTCAAATCAGTGACCTAGTCTTTTTGATTCTTCCTCCACAACATCTCTGGCATCTGTCCCTTTCTTTCCACTCACACAGAAATGTAACTACCCAAGGCCAGGCCATCCTCGATTCTCACCTACACTATTGCCATAGCCTCCCCATGGGTCTCCGTGTTTCCAATCTCTTCTATTTCTTGTAAGTCCTCTTCCTAGCTGCCAAAGTGTAAATGTACATGTACTTTACATTGGTAAAGTACATGTTTGGCCATGACTCAGTAAATTCCAATGGCTCCCTATCCCCTCCTTCAGCCTGAAAAGAGACTAAATAGAAAACAAGTAATAAAACGATTTCTTCTGCCAATCCTTGTTAAAACCCAGAACATATGAATGTGAAAACTTGTTTGCTACCCTCCCCTTTCAGGCATCTTTCAAATTCAGAGACTCAGGGAAGAAGGGGACTTTTGGGGTCATTTGGGCCCCCTTATTCAGTAGAATTGACTTATCCAAAGTCACAACAGGTAGTAACTAACAGAGCTGGGATTTCAACCAAGATCTTTTGGCTCCAAATCCAATGCTCTTTCCATTGAACTACCCAACCTCCTACTGCCCTTCCTCCCCCCCACTTTTTATAAATCTTCTTTTCCCTTTCAGGTTTATTTTAATCTGATCTTAACTATGTAAAAATGTTGTGCAGGACAGGGAGAGAGATCATTGTTTATTGCACATCAATCTGAAATAGTTGTGACATAGGAATAATTAAATGGGTAGAAAATGGCATACTGCCAGAGGGAAGGTTAGGAAGGAGACCCTGAAACAGTTATTCCTTGGAACCACTGGAAAACTATATATTAGCAGATAATTCCTTGTGTTTACCACATTGGAAAATGACTTTTTTCATAAGAAGAGAGTTAACATGATTGGCTATTTGGGCCTTCCTGTCTTGTTAGTGACCTTTTAGATGACTGTTTCTTTAGATTTAGATTAATAGGGAAAGCAGCTAGATGGGAAGGGGTTGAGGAGACATTGAATGGTGAAACAACAGAGGAATCCAGATGCAGACCATTTAGGCTTCAGGCAGATTTCAAGCACAGGGTAGGTTGGCTCAGGTGTTCTGACAGCTGCCTTAGAGTACTTCTGTTCAATGCCTTTGCCCAGATATTAAAGGGCCAGATTCATTAGAAGTGTTTGGAGTATAGGATGACTATATCTAATTCCAGTGGTCCAGCATCATCCCTGCATATCACAATATTCCTTTGAATTTTGCCTCTTCTCAATCCCATATAGATTCTCTGGAGGATAAATCAACCTTCTGGCCACCTTGTGCAAAACTATAGAAATACTAGTGTTGAGAACCTTTCTCAGATTTCAGACTTTAACTCTGGTAAAGATTTAAAATATCTTAAGTTCATTAAGTGGACCTGACCTTCCATTATGGATTAGAGGACACCAAGACATACTGGATCCAGTTTCTTCATGAAGAAATGCCTTTTTACAATATCAGTATTTTTAAAAAAAATACAAAATAAGATACTTCTTTGAGTGTACTTGTAAGAACAAGTCTTGCCCTGTCTATGTTGGCAGCAACAGGAGCACAGATTAATGCCTCTTTTGACACATGGGAAGACCAAAAGCTAGATCTGAGATGGGTTGAAAACAAGAATCCACCTCTGGGTTTTAGGAAAACAAAAGATGATGAAACTGAGTTCTGAATAAGAAAAGTTAAACATTTCTAAAGCATAGGGAGCATCCAGGGAGTGAAAAGTTATACTCTAAGACTGATTTTAGCTCCTTTTCCCAGAACTGAAGCACAAACTTGTTTAAAGGAGCAAACATTCACCATGGAGTCAGCATAATCTTTACTAGTACCTCATCTTGCTGATTAAAGTCAAATATTTGGTTCCAAGATAACAGGACCCCTGGAGGCCCCTTTGTTTGAGTTAAATTGTAATACCTGTGATAGCCTGCCCAAAACACTCAAACAAGCACTGATTGATGCCATCACCACCACCACCACCAACCGAATGCTGAGTCTTGTTGCCTCTGCTTGTAGAAGGACCTAATTTTGGTGTGTTTTTTCAACTTAGGGGCATAAAAGAGAAAAGGAAAGAGAAAACCTGCCTTTCCACCTCACATCTGGCATCCGAAGAGCCCTGTCTCCATCAAACCCCAAAACTAGATCATCAGCTCCCTCCTCAGTTTGGTAAGTGAAATGCTGGTGGCTCGTCTTACCAGAGAATCATCCCAGGTGGAGGAAACTACCATGTTCCTCCACAACTGAGCTCTTCTCTACAAGCTTTCTTATTCTTGGATTCACTTGTTTCCTTGGCAGGAAATAGGGTTGGGAGTGGGAAATCACCTCTTTTCTAAGGTAAACAAATTTTCAGCCACCTGTGCTGAATAAATAACTCAATAAATAACTAACTATCCTTAACTCTTTCTTGGGAATCCACTGGGAAATACTTAGTTGCCCAGTTTTTGAGTTAAACAGTGAAGAGAAAGAAGAAATAACTGCCTCTTATCTCAAGGAGGACACTTTCTTAGGGGAGAGAAAATGTATATATGTGACTAGATATAAGAAATATATCAAATAAATGTAAAGTAATTTGAGGGAAATTCTTTTGGAGAGAGGAAAATGGAGCTCCTGGTACAAAGGCTGATTCTGACGTGTCCTTTCATTCCATGTTTCCTTATTTGTTTCCTAGGCACTCATCCAAGTCCTTGTCGCATTTGCCTGGCACACCCAGACCAACATCCTCCTCGTCACTCGGACCATCCAAAGCTGCATCTGCTCAGGCATGGCCCCCATCCCCTGGCAACATCCGGCCTATCAAGAAAGAAGTCAGGCTTGAGACAGAGAAAAAAGACCCAGAGAAGGAACCTGAGAAAGTAGTTGAAGCATCGTCATCAGAAGGCCAGACTCCTTCAGTGAATGCTGAAGGACCTATAAATGAGGAAGGCTCACCTGCAAAGCCAGAGGCTGCTCCAGGTAAGTCTTTAACTGTCCCAGTGTCCACCATAATGTCTTTACATTTAGTAGGCGTTTGACAAATGCTCCTTATTTTGTTGTTAGAGGCGGTGCTGTTCAGGATGCCATTTCCCAACCTACCCCCCAATCTTTACTCATGCTTCTTAGAGCTATTTTTCAAATGGAGATGGTAAAAGAAGGGCTTATTTATTCCTTTTTTCTTTTCTGACTGGTTCTGTGATTTTCATCTGTTTGGGGCTGCCTTCCCCCAATGCACATTAACACCTTTTCTGTAACTTAATAGTTTCAGAGAGTTTCTAGGGCACTGATAAGTTAAGTGACTTCCCCAGGATCCCATAGCCAGTATGTGTGGTAACAAAGGTTTGAGTGCTTGATGTTTTAGAAAGCAGTTTGACAACTTCTTCCAGCCTTGTTTAGTAACATTAGGGTCGGAGCAGAGAAAAGGGTCAACTCAATGAGTCATGTTTGGGGAGTAGCAGATTAGAAGCAGCAGAGTGGACAAGGAGATTTGGGGATCACAGAAGATGAGAGCTAGGTGGACCATCTGATTCAGCCCATCTACGGAAGGAATTCCCAATACCCAACAAGCAGTCATTTGGCCTCTGCTTCAGATCCCATATCCAGTGGTTTTAACAAGGGTTGTCCAGCTCTACCTCCAAGGAGGGTGAAGTGAACTCTTCACCTCCACACCTCCACAGGCAGCTCATTCTATTTCTGGGCAACTTGATTGTTAAGACATCGCCCCGCCGCCCCCCCTCCCCTCCGTATCAAGCCTAAATTTACTTCTTTGTAGTTTCTAGCCATTTTCCTGGTTCAGTCTTCTGGGGCTACACAGGACAAATCTAATCCCTTCACAGGCTAGTCCTGCAAAATACACAACTATCTTGTCTTTTTTGAGTTTTCTTTTCTCCAGGTTAGACATGCCTAGTTCCTTCAAGCTATCCTCATGTGACATGTGACATCCTCAAAGCCCTTCACACCATCCTGGTTGCTTCCCTATGCTCATTCTATAGCTTATCAACATCCTTCTTAAACCATGGGAGACCCAAAGGGAAGACTACAGATGAGGCCTAATGAAGGCAGAGTACAGAAGAACCATCACCTCCATATTCCTAGAAGATATGTCCTTGATACAGCACAAGATTGCTCTGACCACATCACCCTGGTGATCATAGTGAGCTTGTAGTCTATAAAAATCCCTAGTTCTTTTTCACAGCAGCTTGCTGATTCAAAGGTGGACTGATGGTACGTTTTTGAAGTGACTGACCTCAAGATCATGACTGTAAAGCAGAGGAAGTGGAACAAAAAAGGTGAAGTGTCTTGGAAAAACAGAAGAAAATGGAGGGACTGGAGGTCAAGAGGAGGGCAGAAAGAAGGTCCAGGAGACATGGCAAAGGAAGAGGGAGAAGATACTGTGATCAGAGAGGCAGATACCAGAATTCAGCACAGTTGGAGGCTGAACAGTTTCTGGTGAAGGTGTGGTCTGAAACATAATCATTGGCTTTGGTATTAGATAGACCCACACTGGAACCCCAGCTCTGCCACATACTTACCTGGGTGAGCCCAGGAAAGTCACTTTATCTTTTAATATTAGTAGTACTGACAGCATCAAGGCACTTCTATTTCTAGTGACTGAGTGATATAAGATGAAGAGGCCCTAGCTTAAGTGATCAACAAGCTTAGGTACCTCCTTGACCATATACATAATGCTGCCTTGATTCAACATGGAATTTGTCTCTGGTCCTTGCTTCAAACTGTGCTTTAGAACTTATTATAGACACTCGTACAGAGACTTACGGAAAGGAAGACCTCTCACAAAAGTGTACAAAAATTATCAAAGTTGAGTGGTTATGATATTTTATCTAAGTCCCTAGAGTCTTCTTTCCATATGATATTTCCAAGAGTGGATTTTCCATATCTTCTCCTCTTCCCTCAGTGAAATACATGACTACAAAAGGAGGTGAGTCAGTCAGGACTGTACTGTACAGGGAGCCCAGAAATACTAAGAAGAATGTTAATAAATGAAAGGAGGTCCAGGGTATGATGAAAGGGCTGGATACAATGAGAAATGGGGGATCTTTAGCCTGGAGAAGAGAAGATTTATCAGGGGAGATAAATACTTGCTCTCAAGTATCTTCTTGAAGGACTTTTACCTAAAAGAGGGATTCAGCTTGCTATGTATGTGATTTCCTTGAAGCCAGAGGGGAGAGTTAGAAGAAATGGGCAAAAAATATGGTTATAGCCATTCATAAGGAAAAACTCAAAAGAGCTGTCCAAAAGTAGAGCTGGCTACCTCAGAAGATTTCCTGTCACTAAAGAGCATCAAGTAGATGCTAGATAACAATTGGATGGGGATGTTATAAAGGGAATTCTTGGAACAGGTGGTCTTCCTTCCCAAACTGAATTCTCTTATAATACTATAGACATTGTGAGAATATATTTACATATGTATGTTTAAAATATGTATGTATATATGTGTGTATGTATGTGTATATGTGTGTGTATGTATATATGTATGTGTGTATGTATATAATGAAAAGGAGAAAAGTAATAGAAATAAACATTTATATAGCACTTACTTTAAGTAAGGTTAAGAGCTTTACAAATGCTATCTGATCTGATCTTCACAACAGCCCTGCAAGGAAGGTGCTTTTGTTATCCCCATTTTATAGTTGAGGAAACCCAGGCAGAAGTGAAGTGACCTGTCCAGTCATACAAGATAGTAAATGTCCAAGTGACTAAAAGGGTACTGAATGAGGTCTTAATTAATCAACAAACATTTATTAAAAATCTACTATGTGCCAGGCATTCTGCTAGAAGCCAAAGATACCAAGGCAGAAAGTTTACCTTCTAAATAGTAAAGGCAACATGCACATGTGGAGGTATATACAAAACAAATCCAAGGTAACTTGGGTGGAGGAAGAAGAGACAGTGGGATCAGCTACCACCTTATACAAAAAGGCCTTATTCTTGAGCTCAGTCTGGAAGGAATCCAGGAATTCCAAGAGTTTTGTGCAGGCTGACAGCTATTGAAAAGGCATAAAGATGGGAGGTGGGATGTTTTATGTACAGAATAGCCAGAAGGCAAGTTGTCTTGAATCATAAAGTGAGTAATGTATACTATGGCGGGAAACATAGGCTAAGGTCCATCTCTGCCATTAGCTAGCTATATGACCTTGGGTAAATTATTTTACCTCTCAGAGCCCCAGTCTTCTTATCTAGGAAAAAACCATGATAGACTCATAGAGCTGTAAGAGATTTTGGAAGTAATCCTATAGTTTCCCTGTCAACCTCAGAAGATTACTATGGGGATCATGAGGTAAGACAGTGCTTTGACAATTATAAAGTGCTGTAAGACATTATTATTGTTGATGCTATTTGTTTGCATCTTTGAATCTGTCTCTGTCCACACTGACAGCATCCCAAGGCTGTCAATGTAAAAGATTTTGGATTATCTACTATTTTGTCTTCTATTGGCACAGAGAAGCGATTACAGTTATGAAAGTTTTGGAAATCAGTTTCATCTAGTAGGATGTATTTGATAGGTCCAAAATTAAAGTATGACTTGTGTTTACTTCTGGTAATCAGGATTTGGGTTACATGCTCTTCAAAAATGAGTTTTTAATATTCTTAAAAGTCATTTAAACTGTTTGTATATGAAATTTAAATTTTATATTTCCAAATAAGGGTGATTTAAATCCTCCTGTCCTATGATGTCATTTTCCTTCAATTTCTTTTTGAAGTTGCTGGAAAGCATAAAGTAGAGACTAATCACCTGAGTAGCTAGAGTTTTCCTATTTGCCAATTCAATATGATCAATGTATCTCTTAAGCAGGAAAAAATGGAAGGGTTGTATTAGGTTTCATAAACTTGAATGAATGAAGCATTTATTAAGTACTTACTAAGTATGTAGTATTCTGTTAAGCATGGGAGATACAAATAGAAGAAGGCAATTTCTGCTTATAAACAGCTCTCAATCCATTTAGAAAGACAACGCGTAAGGAAGACTTCATCTGCAAGTCAGATGGAAAAGTCCCATGGTCCTTAGGGTACAGTGGCAAATATAGTAATGCCTCTTTTAAAGTTGTTCTCATGTCACTGGTCAAATTACATCAAGTTTCTGATGTTGAAACATTAGGTAGTGCCAAAGATTTGGGTAATAAAAACTTTCTTCCTTGGGTCTTCCATAGATATAACAATTTGTGCACCTGCAAGAGTGGTTACTAGGTGGCATTTCCACAGGAGTCGTTTCCTAGGATGATGGCAGAGGATTGGATGTGCTGTCACTCCTAGGGCTCTTAGGTTCAGGATCCTGAGCTATCTCCATTTAGGGTAGAGGGAACTGACTTTGCTGCTTCAGCTAGGCTGGCTTGCCAGACTCATGAGTGACAGTTGTTTGGCAATTGTTGAGGATGGTCAGCCCGTTCTCCACAGGAGATAATGTCTGTGAAGGCTAGGCTGGAAGCAGTACCAATAGTCTGGTGGGGGAGGGTGCTGCCATTCCTAAGGCTCCTGTTGGTGACAGTTGGTTAGCAGTTGCTGGTGATAATAAGGAAGGTAGGTTCCCCTCTCCACAATGATTTCTCCCCTTCTTTATAGAGCTGTGGGGGCTAGTTGGAAGCAGGTCTGGGTCTTTGGGGGACACTGCTGTTCCCAAGGCTTTTGGGCTCAGGGTTCTGGGTTGTTTCTATCAGGGTCTGTGGGAAGACAGTGGGCAAGGTGATGGTGGTTCTGCTTGTCCATCACAAGTTACCTCCTGTTTTCCCCCAGGGCCTTTGAAGTGGCAGTTGTTGGGGATAGGTGGCCCCGCATGCACAAAAGCCATTTGCCCAGATAGCGACTCTAAGTACTGAGCCAGCGATAGGATCAGTGGTACTGTGAGAATTACTACTCACAGTAAAGAAAATGTGCATAAGGTTACAGACTGTAAAAATGGCAACTGCCACCAAATTTTTGTAACACAGATGGAAATCCTAAGGGACTGAGGCTTGTTTGTGGCAGAAATAGAAATAGAACCCTTAGCTCTCCAGTTCAGTCTCCTGTTTTATTGTGTTGTAGCTCTAAAATTATTCTGTATGTGATGTTAGGGACAGGGTCAGGGCCTTCGGGGACCTCCCAGCGAGGAAACTCCCTCCACCAATTTAGGCTGACTCCTCTGAAACTCAGTGTTAGTGAGCTGCCTAGAGCACTAAGAGATTTATTAATTCTTTTTTCCACCCTAGAAAGAGTTGGACTTGTCTTATTTGTGTATCCATTCATTCACCAAACATTTAGAAGCAGCTAAATTGCCTGTTGAATAGAATACTTCTTAAAGCAGAGTTAGGAGGGTCGAAGTCTGAAATCTACTAAGGCAAATTGCTTTACCCTCTTTCCAGCTCAGTTTCCTCATCTACAAAATGAATCATTGTGAGCATGGAATGGAAGTATAGGTTAAGTACTTTGTAAACCTTTAAGTGCTATGTCAATGTTAGTTATTACAATTTATCCAGTGCTGCCTATGTATAGATATACAAGACAATGGAAAGGTTTATAATCAAGTAGGAGAAAGTTAGATGAACATAGATCAATCAGTAAAGCACCTTCTACATTCCAGGCACTGGGCTAAGTACTGGATAAGACTGGTGGATATGGAATAAATGAAACAATGATAATAAATAAAAATAAAGCAAAAGCATTGTAAAGTGTTGGACTGTCAATCTATAGGGATGACTGTGGACCTAGGACAGGTAGGTGGTGAGGCAGAGTGCCAGCCCTAGGGGCAGGAAGACTCCTCTTCATGAGTTCAAATCCGGCCTAAGATATTTACTGTCTGGATGACCCTGGGTAAGTCACTTAATCTGGTTTACCTCAATTGCTTCATCTGTCAAATGAGCTGGAGAAGGACATAGTAAACCACCATAGTATCTTTGCTAAGAAAACCCCAAGTGGAGTCCTGAAGAGTCAGACATGACTGAAAAAATTGGCAGCAAAACTATGGCCCCAGCCCGTTTCTAGGTTGTAACCAATCTGTTTGATTCACTGAATGTTTGACAATGAGGGTACTATGTTTCTCAAAGCAGTACTCTATTCAAATTTATATCCTGGTGCCCTATGCACATGGGTTTATTCTGCTTAAATCCTTTGTATCAGCTCAGTGCCTCCATTGCACAAAAGCTGTGCTGTTCAAAAGTTCCGATCTGGACACGAGTAGGACTCTGCCTTGCTTAAATGCTTGGGTAAGAGAGAAATCCAATTTTCCGAGATATCCAGAATTTTATCCAGAATTTGCAGATTTTACTTTTAAAACTGATTGTTTCTGTTGCATGCTGTGTCATTTAGGTTGAAAGCATGTATTAACCCGCACTAATAGACGCCTGTTATGGGGGGTGAGTTGCCAAGTAGTTTTGTGTAGATGTTATAGAGATTTGCATGCCAGGGAAACATTTGCAAATCAGAATCAAAATTTGATTTATCTAAAATCCATTTTAATAAAACTCAATGTTGCACTAGAAAGAAAACTCTGCTATCTTTGGGCTGAGATAACACAGTCTAAAAGTTGAAGATCATCATTGGGTTGCAGTTCAGAGTTTAAGGGACAAAAAAAACACATTCTTGTAGAGGAGGGAATAGGAAATGCTCCCTCCATCCTTTCCTGAAGGGTTTCAAGATATCTGTTGCTTCTTTTGCCTATTTTGAAATCTAATGATGAAGGATAATGGGGAAAAAATTAAAACTACCACCAGGATTCCTGAGATATTTCTTGGTCATTCTCCCCAATATGCCCTTTGACAAATTTACTCGGCTTTTATGCACGCGATATATCTTTATCTGCAAGTTACTGCAAAACTTCAAGCATCAGTGATATAATAATCAGTTTGGGCACTCCCTCCATTGAGGAAGATTACAACCCCTCTGTGGCTACATGTGCCTTTGTGAGTTGCTGAGGATGAGGCAACATGTCCACATACAAGCATGCTGGTGAGGAGACTTTCTGAACTTAGCTAGAAATATAGGTATCAATTCTTACCAGTCAGTAAGTAAGCATTTATGATTACTTGAAGACTTTTTTGCTTCAGTAGGACTTTCTAGAACTTAGACTTTGCTGGGATATGCTTTGAGGAACCAGGGTCACCAACATCCCATGATGAAGCATTGGGATGAGACCTTAGAGGGGAAAAGTATAAAATCATATACGTACACACACATGCATACATATGTATATGTGTATATATACACATATAACAAAATTATATGATATATAATAAAAGAACCAAGCCATATATAGTAATATATAAATATATCTATATGTTATAATAACAAAGCCAACATCATTGAGATGTAGGAATCTGTCCTTATAAGTTGCATTGAAATAAAAGAAGGGAACTGAAACTGGAATCCATCCTGGAGCACTAAGAAAGGTGGGGTGAGTCATGGTCAGGAGGGAGATGTCCATTTGTTATCTATGGTGTTTCAGGGCAGTCTTCACTTAGTGTTCAGAGATTGCTTCCGCTTGTGTGGGCATAGTCACATAAAAGTGAATATGCAAAGTGTCATGGTGTTCTGCCTGCCTCCCTGCCCTCTCCATGGTCACCAGAATGAGTTAGGAAGGGATTGAGCCAAACCACCAAGCCAAGACTGTCTGCCTGTGTTTTGTTTCCCACTTAGGGTATTCCCATGGTGGCCTGGAGAGCCCAGTGGAGGTATTAATATTCACATTTACAGTTCTCAGCATCAGAATATGCTAGAGAGGGATTAAGGCATGAAGGGATGTGACAGTGAGAGGGTGGATAAGTGACACAAAAAGAAGTGTTGCCAGAGGGGAAGAAAAGAATCTAATGCTTATTTATGTGGGAACGCAATGAGAGATGAAAAAAAACAAGAAAATAGTGTGTGTACATTCATTTGTCCAACAAATATTTATTCCCTTTTCAGCCTCTGTGTATGTGTATGTGTGTGTGTGTGTGTGTGTGTGTGTGTGTGTGTGTGTGTGTGTGTGTGTGCTGGGTGCTTGTTTTTCCTAAAAATAAAGAGACATGATCTCTGTTTTCAAGAAGTATACAGAATGCAGTCAGCAGAAAAGCTTACAGTAAAGTGAAAGTAAATGACAAATAATCCTAGATGTGGGGGAAAGATATTATAATACAGCTAACGTTTCTAGAGTGTTTTATAGTTTGCAAAGCATTTTACAAATCTCACTTGAGCATCATAGCAGCCACGTGAGGTAGGTACGCCATTTCATGGATGAACAAACTGAGGCTGAGAAAAGATAGGTGGCTTGTCCAGAGTCACAAGGCTGGTGGGTGTTTGAGGCAGGATTTGAATTCGGATCTTCCTGAGATGACTTTTTGTATCCTCTATACCACCAGCAACCACATTAAATTGAAGGGCACACTAAAATTGATAGCTACCAGAGATGATATGATGCAACAACCTCACTGTAACATGTGATTTGATCATAGATAGTGTAGAGCAGTGGTGTCGAACTTATATAGACACAGACATCACCAGGGCCATTAAACAGGATAATTAGGATCCCTGTGGGCTGCATATTGCCTTAGGAAACCATGCAGTTATGTTATGTATGTTCTATTGCATTTTTATTAAATATTTCCCAGTTCCATTTTAATCTAGTCAGGGACTCAGTTGCTGTGTTGCTGGCAGCCTGGGGCCCTCCTTGTCTTTGACATTTCTGATGTGGATACAATACGGATCCATACTGGAGCCTCAGTTTCCTTTTTCATCTTATATTAGAGCATGGCCTCTGGACTCTTGTGTAGGGGACAGGAGGGTACAGTGGGTAGTAAGGAGTTTCTTTTAACATCTCCTGTGACTCTAGCTTGGTTCTGGTGAAAGAACGTTGAAATTTGAGTTGTCGGGTGTTGCTTCTTTGTTTCTCAGTTAAATGAGTGGAGATAGCGGTGTGGGATATGCAAACATTGTGTGCTCTTTGGCCATACCCGGCTCCTTCCCGGTAACAGCATGAGAGGTAGGAAGACAGCAAAGAAGAAATGAGAAAATGGGAAATTATCTTTTACTCTGTACAGTTCTGTACCTGATTGAATTGTTTGCAAATAAGACCTTGTTTAAGGAAAAATGAGAAATGTGTGTGTTTCTCAAGGACCCTTTTTTTTGTCATTTATTGGCCAGATACAGGGATAAAATTTTGTGGCAGGTCCTCAAAACCTCAGAATTTTAATTTACCGTTTTCTTGTAGGATACTGAATTGTAAACTTAGGTCCGTTTTTTTTTATTTTTTATGGGATTTGTCTCCATTGAATTCTATTCCTTTGATTGAGCAGCCGCTCCAGCATCAGGACCATCCCTGCCATCCACCGTACCCTTGTCTGGTTTGGGGAAGACCTCTGCAGGGACCACTGACCCAGAGGAGGCCACAAGACTGCTGGCTGAGAAGAGGCGGCTAGCTCGGGAACAGAGAGAGAAGGAAGAACGGGAAAAGAAGGAGAGGGAAGAGCTTGAAAGGTAAAGGGGCAGAGTTGCTTTTTGAGTAAGGGTCTGCCCTAAAGTCACATCTGAGCAATTAATAGACTAAGCCTTAAACACTGAAATAAACTAAGTTTTAAAAGTGAAGAGAGCAGGCATTTACATAGTGCTCTAAAGTTTACATACACTTTACTTATATTGTCTCAGTTGATCCTTACAAAAACCTTTGAAGGGAGGTGCCAGTATGACCCCCATTTTACAAATGAGAAAACTGAGGCTGGGATTATTTAAGTGACTTACTCAGAGTCATGCAACTAGTGTCTGAAGCTCAGGTCCTCCTGATTCCAAGTCCAAGTTAGCTACTTCAAAAGTATTAATAAGTAGTATTTATTTATTCATTTGGTGGTTTTTTTTAATATATAAAATAAATACAAATTGTCTCCCTATAAAGAAACTTCTAACTTACATGGAAAAACTTAAATGTTCCATTCCTGTGGCAATTTGCTCAGACATTATCCCAAGATACCAAAGAGTTAAAGTCAACAAATTCATTCCTCATATAAGCTAGTTAGCTTGCCCCTGTCCCATAGGGAAAGACTGTCTAACTCTGGCCAGGAATTATGGAAGTGCCTAACCTTGGATACTAGCATGGGATAGTGTAAGAAGTGCTGACTTCAGGTCAGCAGACCTTAGCCTCAAAACCCAGCTTTGACACTTTATCACTTAACTTTTGGGACCTCAGTTTACTCTTTTGTAAAACGAAGGGAATGATCTCCAAGGTCCCTTCCAAGTCTACATACATGATCCTGTGATTAAGGGATTAAGATGCCATTATTAGGCAGGAGGAGCCAGTGGGCAGCTAGGTGGCACCATGGATAGAGTATAGACTTGGAGTCAGGAAGACCCAAGTTCAAGTGAGGCCTCAGACACTTACCAGCTATGTCACCCTGGGCAAGTCACTTAACCCTATTTGCCTCAGTTTCATCTTTTGTAAAATGAGCTGGAGAAGGAAATGACAAACGACTCCAGTAGCTTTCGCCAAGAAAACCCCAAATGGGATCACCAAGAGTCAGATTCAATTAAAAATGACTTCATGACAACAGTTGGCCCATTAGGAATGGGTCAATGCAAATCCATCTCAATTACTGGTAAACAACTTAAGACTGATTCTCATGGCTGAAAAACAGTAATCAGGCCCGTGTATCCATGAACTGGTTTTTCTGAATTTCTTTGAAATGAAATGTTTCAAATTAGTGACTGAAGAAGCACAGTATTAGATAAAGCTCAACTTTGAAAGGTAGTGCAATCTCTGAACCTTTGTGACTTCCTGCAAGGCATATCAGGGAACCTGTTCCCCTTGGACTGCCAGCCACATCAGTAAATTATTTTGGTGATAAAACCACTGCCAGGCCTCCTTCAGGCAACTTTTTGTCCCGTTCATTCCTAGGAGGAAGAAGGAGGAATTAGCTCAGAGAGTAGCTGAAGAAAGAGCTCGTCGGGAGGAGGAAGCCCGAAGACTAGAGGCCGAGAGAGAGCAAGAACAGGTCCGGGAGAGGGAAGAACAGCTGCGCCGGCAAGTGGAAGAGCGAGAAAGACGAGAAAAAGAAGAAATGGAGCGGGTGCAGAAACAGGTATGTGGGTCCTAGGAAGAGGAAGCATATTTTCTGTTTTCTTAAGCTAATTTATTTATTTTTAGCTTTCAACATTCACTTCCATAGGTTTTCAATTTTCTCCCCCTCTCTTCCCTACCCCACTTCCTAAGCCAGCCTGAAAACCAATATATGTTCTTCATATACATTCCTATTAAACATGTTTTCACATTAGTTGTTGTATAGGAGAATTAGAATGAATGGAAGGAACCATGAGAAGGAAAATAGTCTATTTCACTCTGCATTCAGACTTCATAGTTCTTTCTCTGGATGTAGATGGCAATTTCCATCATGAGTACTTTGGAAATGTTTTAGGCCCTGTGAAGGGATAAGTCTATCAAAGATAATCCTCACACACTGTGACTGTTACTGTGTTACTGTGGTTCTCCTGGTTCTACTCATTTCACTCAGCATCAGTACATGTAAATCTTTCCAGGTTTTTCTGAAATCTGCCTCCTCATCCTTTCTTATAGCACAATAGTGTTCCATTACATTCATATACCACAACTTGTTCAGCCATTCCCCAATTGATGAGCATCCACTCAATTTCCAGTTTTTGGCCACTACAAGGAGAGCTGCTATAAATATTTTTGTACGTGTGGGTCCTTTTCCCATTTTTATGATCTCTTTGGGATACAGCCCTAGGAGCAGCATTGCTGGGTCCAAGGGTATGCACATTTTTATAGCTCTTTGGGCAAAGTTCCAAATAGATCTTCAGAATGGTTGTATCCCCCATCTCCAACATTTATCATTTTCCTGTTTTGTCATGTTAGTCAATCTGATAGGTCTGATGTGACATCTCAGAGTTGTTTTGATTTGCATCTTTCTAGTCAATAGTGATTTAGAGCATTTTTTCCTATAACTGTAGATAGCTTTAATTTCTTCCAACAGCCTGTTCATATCTTTTGACCGTTTATCAACTGGGGAATGATTTGGAATCTTGTAAAGTGAGGCCGTTATCAGAGACACTAGTGTAAAAATTCTTTCCCCGTTTTCTGCTTCCCTTCTAATCTTGGTTGCATTGGGTTTGTTTGGGCAAAAACTTTTCAATTTAATGTAATCAAAATGATCCATTCTGGACTTCATAATGTTCTCTATCTCTCTTTGGTCATAAATTCCTCCATTCTCCATAAAGCTGACAGATAAACTATTCCGTGCTAGGGGAGCGTGTTTTCAAAGGGGCTAAAAGCTCCCAAGTGGCCTTCTCTTCTGTCTCAGGTTCATTAAAAAAAAGTGTTGTTTTATATAATTACTGTTACTACTGCTGCTACTGTTATTATTTACAGGAGGTATCGTGGGAGGATGGAAACATTGCTGACTTTGGAGTCTCTGTCTCATTTCTTGTGTGATCTTGGGCAAGTCACTAAACCTCTATATTTCTTCATCTTTAAAAAGAAGTAGTTGGACTAGATTGTCTCGAAGGTCCCTTCTAGCCCTAAATCTATGATCCTGGGTCAGATTTCAAATAATAATCCCAAAAGGAAATTATTGTATTTTTCATTGTTATCAACATATACAGACTGTGCTGTTCAGCCATTTTTCAGTCATGTCTGACTCTTCACAAGCCTATTGGGAGTGATTTGCCATTTCCTTCTCCAGCTTATTTGACAGATGAGGAAACTGAGGCAGGCAGGATAAAGTGATTTGCCCAGTCTCACAGTTAGTAGGTGTCTGAGGCCAAAATTGAACTCAGATCTTCCTGACCTCAGGCACAGCTCTTAATCTTTCCATCTTTTCTTCTGCTTTACCCTCATTGTATCTCTATGAAGTTGCTGGAAGGAGGTAAAAAGTCTCCCATTTGGTGGTAAAACAAAAGACTCTCTTTCCCGTCAGAGAGAAGAAGAAGCCCGTCTACGAGAGGAAGCCGAGAGAGTTCGACAAGAACGAGAAAAGCATTTCCAAAGAGAAGAGCAGGCCCGCTTGGAAAGGAAGAAGGTACGCTTACAACAAATGTGCACACAAGTGTTCTGGCTACTTAAGCTTTCTATAGACTTTTGGATCTCGAGGAAACCGCTTCTCCATCCCTGACCCTAAAGAAGACCACTGTTCAATAGTCCCAGGAAAATAAGAACCTTTTCTCTTTTCATTAACAGTCCATCCCAATGCTTAGCAAACATCAATGTAAGGATGTTGTTTGCTGTATCTAACCTAACTCCGTACAGCAACTTCTAAGTGAGACTCCTACTCTGCTTAATACCTTGCGTGGGACTTCTGTCCATTCTTGGCAGAGCTGGGAGAACGACCCTTAGGGAGTATTGCCTATACTGCTAGAGATGACTGGTGTGTTTATTTGTTTTACTGAATTGCTTTTTCTAGCCCTCTTTCTTGGTTATAACAATTATCTCACTGAATAGGGGAAGAGAGAGGTGCCTATTTGGAAAAGAAAGTGATATAAAAAAAAATATCGATGTGCATTATTTTAATGTGTGAGCACAGTCCTGGCACACATTTGGGCCACAGTTATTGTTTGCTTCAAAAAGAGCACACAGGTCTGAAGACATCACTGATTTGCTTCATTTGTAAAATGTGCTAGGCTCGTTCTATTTCTAGATCTAACTTTGGCTTACTGTTTCTTCCCTGGTAGCGACTTGAAGAAATTATGAAAAGAACCAGGCGAACGGAAGCTACAGATAAGGTAATGACATTGTTTTTTCCTAACTGACTTAGAGCAGGTTAATTTTTTCTTTGCTTGTTTCCCATTATTTCTTTCATTTATAAAATAATGTATTTTCTTTTGTAGAAAGCTAGTGACCAGAGAAATGGAGACATAGCCAAGGGAGACACTACAGGTGAAACAGGTATTTACTTCTCTGTACTCTCAGAGACACCCAAATATCATAGCATCACATGTTTAGACTGGAGGAGACTCCAAAGATTATAGAAACCATCCCTTTCACTTTATAGAGAAATTGAGGCCCAAGGAATCTGTGATTTGCCTAGGATCATATAGATAGTTACAGAGCTGGGATTTTAAACCCAAGTCCCTTGGGTTCAGTTTTCTTTTTACCGTACCACCAGATGGATGAATTTAGAAGTTATATATTCATGCAGACTTCAAGAAGTTTTTTGTTGTTTAAAAAAAAAAGTCAGAACTTTGCAATCATGTAATATCTCAATTGGAAGGGTTCTTAGAGGTCACCAACATCACTCTCATAGTAGAATCTTGACCACTACAGGACACTTCTAGGGAAGGAAAGGTTGTTGCCATTCTTTTAAATGAACTAAATGCAAGTTTATAACAAGGGTCTCTTTTGTGTTAACTGAAATTTCATTTGCCACTTACCATGAAATGGAACAGCAAAACATTCTTCATCTCCAAGAACTTTTTAACTTGCTTATTTGGGCAATGTGTGCTTAAGGCTAATGTCTAAAAAAGGTCTGCCTGAGTTGACTATTTTTCTGACATTAGGACAATTTTGTAATTAAGAATTTGTTGGAGTTCTTACTAGAAGTTCTTAAATGTGGGCAGTCCTTAATTATAAGTAGATTTTACTCTGAGGAAGCAAACTTCTATAAATAAGCTTTTAGGAGGCATTTTCCCATTGAAACAGTGCTATATCTGAAGGCTAGGTTCCCAATCCAGCCTGCCAAAGCTCATTTGACCCATAATGTATGTCAAAAGCATTATTGTACTATTAGGAATATTTTAAAAGGTAATGGCTGGGGCAGGGAGGCTGTGCAGTGGATAGAACACTGGCCCTAGAGTCAGGAGGACCTGCATTCAAATCTGGCCTCAGATACTTGATACTGACTAGCTGTGTGACCTGAGGCAAGTAACTTAACCTCAATTGCCTAAAAAAAAAAAAAAAGTAATAGCTTCTGGGGAAAAAAGGCATAACACACATATCCCTCCACCATACAATTCCTCTCTCCCTTCCTCCTCCCACCCCCACTTCATATAGCCTTTTTCTTCCCTTTATACTACCTCTAGCTTCCTGACCAACGGAAGAGGGGATGCCCCCAAGCTTAAAACACTGGCCTGTAAACTCCAGGAGGACCCAGGCCATATATCCTGTATCTCCCCCAGTGCTGAGTATATTGCTCTGCATATAGAAGGCACATGGTTAATGTTCTTTGAATCTAAATATGAACTCTCATGGCCTGTGGCAGAGGTTCTAGTCAAGTGTGGACCTGGGATTTGGAAATCTTGAGGGGGCAAGGGCCACTAGTAATCTCTAGGAAAGTTCCTCATATGCTAAACCATTTTTCTCTTTTTGAGAAACAGAGATTGCCACCTCCTTTTTGAGTCTGAGCATTCATCTAATAGGATGAAGTTTCTATTTGGGTAGATATCTATCTGTAGATGTACATATGTACGTATGTGTGTGTATGAAGTTTGTGTGTATATATGCATATATACATACAGAGGTATGCATATTATAGATATGTATATACATATCCACATAGGCCCATGCGTGTGTGTGTGCATGTGTGTGAAGGCGTTAAAACCCTTGACAGAAATGCAGCTTGTAGATTATCTCTGAGTGTCATTTATCCGAGTCTGCTGTCCTTACCCTGTAAATCTAATTGTTGACTACGATGCTCGGAACATCATGGGTTCCACCAAGATCTGTTGCACAGTCTTCTGATACTCTGGGTGCTCCCTGCTTTGTGAACTTCAGTGGC
This sequence comes from Potorous gilbertii, assembly GCA_028658325.1. Taxonomy (NCBI): domain Eukaryota; kingdom Metazoa; phylum Chordata; class Mammalia; order Diprotodontia; family Potoroidae; genus Potorous; species Potorous gilbertii. The sequence goes on along the minus strand of CM053770.1, from coordinate 416,950,910 downwards.
TTCAGCCTCCCCATGTTTGAGACCAGCTGCTTTGTGACTCCAGTTCCCAGGGTCTCCGCAGCTCCTACAGCTTTGCTTTCAACCTGGCACTTAAATCTGTGCTGGATGGCAAAATGAACCCTCTGAAATCGCCATGTGGTTCTCTTATTTACAACGTTAGCCAAAAGCGGCTGCAGATTTGCTTGAAACTTTGCTCCCTGGTTGGCTCAGTCTGTGAGTGGACAACTGCAGGCCTCTGAATCTTCCCCTAAATTCTGGGATCAGATTTCTTAGTGGTTGATATCACTGGCTCCAGGTTAAGCTCTCATCGTGCTAAACCTTAGGGTGGCACACTTGGGAATAAAAACTCCTACCTTATGAGATCTTAAGAATTCAAAACAAATATTTCGAGATTTTTAAAATTTATTTTTTTGATGATTTGCCCTGAAATGTGATGGAATGGCTTATCAAGTACAAGCCTTTTGAGGGTTACATTACTTCCAGGTTTATGACATAGTCTTAATGAAAAAGCCCACAATTGTTTCTATTTTAGCATTTCGTACATTTCCTGCTAGATAACTATAATTTCTGTTGATATAGCACATTACCCCGTTTCATTTGGCTTTATTGGGTGGGATGTACACATAAGCGTCTCTGTATGTGTGTATTAACCAGAGGCTTGATTTTTTGTTGTTGTTGTTAATTTTGATTTTTTCATCTCTCTGGAAATACCTAGGGTTATCACCACTTCCATGTGAGACAGACTCTTCACAGAATGGAGAACCAGTGACCAGCCCACATCAGCCAACAGTGACCATGGACAGGTGAGTCAAAGGGAGCAGTGGAGACTTTGGGGGCCTGGAAAAACTATTTTTGCCACAAGTGAGACTTTTTTCTTTTTGGCAACTATGTATCACATATATCTTTCCTTAGGCATTCTTAAAAAGAAATCTGGCCTTGTATTTTTTGTCATTTTTTTGTTTTCTTGGCTCATTAAAGAAAAAAGTTTCCATTTCCTTAGACAAAAGAAAATAGTAAAAGCTAGAATCTATGTATTGCTTTGAGTTTACATATGCTGCTTCATTCCATCCTCACAACAATCCTGTGACCTTGGTGTGGTTAAATTTTTTAACTGAAATTACACTTTTCTGCATGGACTACTCCTGTGCCTAACCAGCAACACTAACTGTAACAGTCAGTAAAATTTGTATGTGCTTTTACACGTATTATCTCTCCTTTACCCACTGGACCCTCCAGCTGCCTTCAGGACTTGATTCAAGTACAACCTCATTCATTCTTATTTATATGTGCACTTTCTATCCCCTTAATAGACTGGAGAGCTGGGACCGTTTCATTTTGTCTTTGGGCCCCCTGGCACAAGGCAGGCATTGAGTGAATACTTATTAATTATTCTTTAAGTTATTTACTTCACTGAAAACTCCATAAAAATTATTTTCTTTTCAATAATAATCATTAGATTAGAAGCTCTGCGGGCAAGGACTGTTCTTTGCCCTTTTTTGTATCTCCGCATAGTAGGCACTTAATATGTGTTTATTGAGTAATAGTGATAGTACTAGAAACAACCCCTAGAATTTATAGCACTTGAAAGGTGTCGCATCTGATTGTATCCTCACATTCATGCCGGGCAGGATGTGTAAAACCCCTGGACCCTTTTCAAAGAAATCTTGCCTAGCCATGCGCCTTTTAATATGTATTAAGTTTCTTTTTGAAGCCTAAAGGTGTAACTTGGCTTCTTTTAGTTGAGGATAATATCCTTACTTCTCATCATGCCAGATTAGAAGACTGAGGCTAACAGAAGTTAAGTGACTTACCTAGGGGTCACACAGTTAGAGTCTAAAGTCTGATTTGAACTCAGGACTTCCTGACTCCAGTCAAGTGATCTATCCACTGCATCACCTGGCTGCTTTGAACATTTTGACTAGTAAGCAGTTTACAGTCAATGTTTCTTTATTTTGGGTTCATCGATTTTCAAAAGAAAATGAACCAATAATGCTGCATTCCTAGGAAAGAAAAATGTTTATTATTTGTCTATTTAAATATATTATCTTGGGGCAGCTAGGCAGTGCAGGGGATAGAGCACTGGCCCTGAGTTCAAAATCCACTCTCAGACACTTGCCACTTACTATCTGTGTAACCCTGAGCAAGTCATATAATCTCAATTCCCTCACAAAAAATAAAATTAAATTAAAATAAATAAATAGATTATCTTGAAGCTGGAATGCCAAAGGGAACTGCAGAAGGTGATCTGAGTAGTTCTTTTTCATTTTCAAGCCCCAGCTTCACCAGGGCCATTTTCATTCTCTTCAGTGATCTGTCAACCTTGAATGATGCCAGATTACATTAGAGTGATTCATAAATTTGTACAATTAGAGTAATTTAAGAAACCCACATTTATACGGTGCATTGATGGCAATGCCTCTGAGCTAAGACAGGGCAGGTGATAGCAATTAACTGCCAACAATAGACGTGTGATCTGGGAAATACTCCAGGTTACATGGAGTTCATGTCCTTTTCACCTCCTATGCACTGATATCAATAATATTTACAGCCATGTTTTTTTCCAGTTATAAAATGGCCCCAACATATTCTGTGCTTGTTTGAGAACTTATAGAAATATTTAATAAAGCTGTTGAAAACATCAACACCCCTTTCTGAACTATAGCTAAGCAAAGGCTGGTAACTAACATGGTTTTGTCTAGCATTTTTCTGATTTCTAGAGTTCGTTTTTGAAGCATCTAAAACAATCCCTGTGACTATATTATTCCAGTGTTGTAGGGGCTTTTATTTTCTATAGCCAAGACTCAAACCATTAGAAGATGCTGAGACCTGGAGGTCTTAAAATCATTTTATAGTAGCTGACTTTTTTTCTGCTCTCAAACATAATTTTCCTCTCACAAACACACTTACCCCATATGATGTTCTATAGTGTGTTTGGCACTAACTGGAAGGTAGCATCCCACTGTTGGTATCTCTTTTTTGCCTGCGGAACTGTTACTCTTTGCAAGCCTGACAAAATTATCTGTGCTTATAGTGTTATTAATCATGATCACTTGGCTGTGTTGCATAAACGATGCAGAGCCAGTTCATAATTACCTTTGGCAGATATTAGACACTAGCTTTTCCTCAGTCTAACACACACCTTGATTTCTATAATATAACAACATACTTGCCTTTCGATGGCTGTCACATACTATCTGATTTTTTAAGGAAATCCTCAATGTTTTAACTGAAAAACAAAAGCACAGATTCCAAACTCTTCAAAGAAGAGATGCAGGCTACAGGAATAGTTTTAACATTTGGCTAATAAATGAACTCAATTATACGTTGGCTAAGTCTTTATTCCATTAGTACGGTTTCGTCCTTGCTTCAAAGAGTTTGCTGCTTTATGAGTAAAGCAAGCCTGAGGCTTAATTATATAACATTGGCCATTCAAAAAAAAAGATATCTGCTTGATACGTAACTTTCCATGCCTAACAGATATTCTCTTCATGGCCAAGAGGATAATGTATTTTGTAGCCCATGTCACTGTATTCTAAGGTTCTGATTGGTTCTATCCTCAGCAAAATTCTGGAACAGATTATCAAGTAGTCTGTGACTTTAAAAGTGGTCACTGATTAATTGCAGAGAATCAGCATCAGTCTATGAACATGAATCGCTCCAAATCTTCCTTGGGTTTTAGATTTTTTTGGTTTTTTTTTTTTAAACACGATTATGAAACCTAAAGACTGTGGACTGAAATCCACAGATTGTTGCAACATGGCATTTTACAGGCATGATGGAGAAATATTAGGTGGATCTGTAACTGGTTTAGTTACTTTCAAAAAAGTATGAATCAGTGCACCAGTGTCTAATGACTCCATTTGGCAGACGGAGCTTGGATAACTTGCCCAGGGTCACACCGCAGCCAGCTAGTGTCTGAGGCAGCATTTGGAAATGAGTATTTCTGACTTCTAAGTCCAGCGATCCTAACCACTGTACAGTCTGGCTGTTTGTATTTATACCATTGTATCTAAATGTGCATTTTTTATATAATTTTATATTACATTATATTTATATAAATTCTATATCATGATAAGTATAATAATACTGTTAATATCTTCCCCTTTTTTTTTTACAGAGGTAAAAGATCCATGAGTGTTTTATATTGCATATGTTTTTAAATTTTTTTAATACTTTTTTTTATTTGGGTGATTTTTTTCCCTTTCTTCTTTAAAAAAATTATTCCTTTAAACTCTTTTGGGAGAGGGATATGGGGAGAATTTTAAGTGGTGGAAAACAACAAAATTTCATATATATGTATGTGTGTGTACATACACACACACACACATCTACATGTTCAAGAAAAAGAAAAAAAACAATGAATCCAAAATCAGTGTCAATTTGGAAGGTGCTCTCTACTATACAGCTCCATCCTCAGTTCTGTTTTCTTCAACATTTTTATCATTAATTTAGATGAAGATCTAGATGAGATGGCATACTTTTCAACTTTGTGAATGACAGATCCGAGAGAAACAGATAACAGACTCAGAAAACAAAAAACTTATAACTGGAAAGATAGGCCAACTCTAGTAAAAACAAAATGTAGTTGGGATCAATGTAAAACCCCCACATCCAGGCTCCAAAAATCAGCTACACAATGGGGGACATTGTGTAGATGCTGAGACATGGCTACAGAGCAGGTTACATGGAAAAGGGTTTTAAGATGGTCACAAATTCAAGATGAACCTGCATAGTAGGGTGGCAGCCAAAAAGAGCTACCATACCCTTCAGCTGCATTGGTAGCAGTACGTAGTGATGTGCAGAAGGGAAGAGCCTGGCATTCCCCCATACTTTGAAGCGATTAAACCAACATGAATAGTTTTCAGCTACCTAGTCCACATTTCTGAGAAAGGTCTATGTTTAAGCTGGAACTGAATAAAGGAAATTAAACAAAAGGAAGAATGGGAAAGCCTATCAATCAATGATCAATCAGTACACATGCAATAAGCACTTCCTATGTGCTGGGGATGCAAAAAGAGGCAAAAGACTGCCCTCAAACTTACAGTCCAATGGAAGAGACAACATGCAAACCAATACATACAAAGCAAGCTCTATTCAGGATGAATAGGAAATAATGAACAGAGGAAAGATCTAGAATTCAGAGGGACTGAGGAAGGTTTCCTGTGGAAGGTCATTAAAAAAATGTCAAAATGAATGGTTGAAGTAAGTGGAGAGGAAACAATTTTAAAAGGGGCAGATCAATGCTCAATAGATTTAAATTTGAAAGCAGCCTTTGAAGTCATCTGGGCCAACCTCAGCATTTTACAGTTGAAGGAATTGAGACCCTAGAGAGTTACCCCAGGTAACTTTTCCATGTTCCCATACGTAGCAGTAGAGTCCATCTTCACGCTTTGGTCTCGGGACTCTTACTCCAGCTCTCTTTCCACCGTACCCACATGCCTCTCACATCATGAAAGATATAAAAAGAATGTCATGGAGGAAGTATTTGACTTAGCCTTTCTCTATAGGGAATAGAAATAGGACCAACGAGTAGAAGTTAAGGGAAAGCAGAGACTGATTTGTCGTCATCACTAATTGCTCCACATGAAAAAGGATCTCGAAGGGACAACATAACCTACAACAGGAAGAATTTTCTAATAATTAGCACTGTCCAACAGCAGAAAGGGAGACCTTGTAGAATAGTGAGTTCTTGTCACTGGAGGGATGTTGGTTTAGTTTGGTCAAGTGAACAAACAGCAAGTCTTCTTCTAGGTCTTGAGAGAGGAAATCTAGATTAGAAGCACCTCCCCCTCAAAGGACTTCCAGTCTAGTAGAGGAATAGGAGACATGAATAGATCACTATAACTCCTTGGGGCGCAAAGTTAAGCTTCCCTTAGTATTTTGCTTGTACTTAAGGAGAGGGATTGTTACTTCATGAGAGATCATCATTATGATAAAGGTTGTATGCGAATTCTCTTTAGAAGCATGGACAGAAATTCAAAAGAAAGAGGTAAAATCAGGCAGAGAGGAAAGTCCAAGCCTAGGAAACTGGACGACTAGAAACACTGAAATAGAAAAGAATGCAGCATGTTCAGGGTGCAAGCTGTCTAGTTTATTTAGTGCATAAATTCTGCTGAGGGGAGTTTTGTGAGCTAAGTCTGAGAAAGTAGTGTCAAATTGTGGAGAGCCTGGAACCATAGACCAAGAAATTTGATCTTGATTTGGGCAGAATCATAGAACTGAATAGTTGAAAGGGATCTTGGAGGTCATCAAGTCCAACCCATGCCTGACCAAAAAACCTTTCTATATCATCAAGTTACTGTCCAGCCTTTGCTTCAAAGCCTCCATTAACCACCGAGGCTACCTGCCCTCCCCCACTTTTCAGTCGTACTGTTTGTTTAGAAGTTTTCCCTTAGCTTAAGCCAAAATCTGCCTGTCTGCAACTTAGGCTGATTCATTGCTCCCAGTTCCATCTTGTAAGGCTAGAGCCTATCTTAGACCTTTGCTATGTGACAGCCTTTCATTTCAAAGTAATGTCATATCCACCCTACCCCCCAAGTATGTTCTTCCCCAGCTAGGTGCTTCAGACAATAGAACCAGAGCCTGTGTTCAAATGTAGCCTCATAGGCTTATTGGTTGTGTGATCCTGGGCAAGTCCCTTAACCTCTATTTCCTCAGCTGTAAAATAGGTGTAACAACAGCACCTGCCTCCTAGGGTTGTTGTGAAGATCAGGTTAGATAATATTTGTAAAGCACTTAACACAGTGCCCGGCATTGCTTTCTCTTCCCTTTCCCAGGATTAACAGTCCCATTCCTTTCAACCATTATATGTTCTCCAGTTCTTATACCATTCTGCTTCCTGTCTTCTGGACATGCTCCAGCCTGGCACTGTACTTCTTCAAATATAGTACCCAGAACTGAACATGATACTCCAGGTGTAGCTTAAATATGTCAAAATACCCAGGAACTCTCCCCTTATTATGGCTGCTATTTCTCTTAATTCAGACCACCTAGAATACAGTGAACTTTTGGGGATACCCTCTTATACTGTTGACTCATAGTATGCTTCCAGTCTACCAAAGCCCCAGGATCTCTTTCCGAGGAAATATTGCTTCCCCAAGCATGTATTTAAGTTTATTTTGAAGCCTATGTAACTTCATTCTTTTTTTATACCAGACTCATGATTTTATTGGTGTAAAGAATTCCCTGTGAGAATATTCCTTCTACCAGTACTAATCACCACCTGCTCTAAGGAATCGCCTGGGAGCCTGAGAATTTAAATAACTTGCCCAGAGTCCCTTACCCATATGTGTCAGATGCAGGTTTAGAACTTGCATTGTCCAGAACCAGAATCTGACTGTCTCCACGTTGCCACACAACTTTATATTTATCCCTACTGAACTTCACATTATTAGATGTGGCCTATCATTCTAGCTCATTGAGGTCCCATTGTATTCCAGTTCTGTCATCTAATGCATTATTTATACTACCCAGCTTTGTGTGTAATTTTCATAAGCATGCCATCTATGCCTTTGTTTAAATTACTGATAAAAATATTCACCAGCATACAACCAAGGGCATGTCCCAGGAGTGCTAGATTAAAGACCTGCCTTCAAGCTGACATCAGCCTGTTAATGCATATTCTGTCATTTAGTCATTAGAAATCCATCTTTTCATCTAGCCTGTATCCCTCTACCTTATCCAAAAAAGACAACAGGAAAGACTTTGTCATGTACTTTGCTAAAATCTAAGTATATTATGTATACAGCATTCCCTGATCAACCTGAGTGGTTACCGTATCAGAAAAAGAAACGAGGTTAGTCTGACATAACCTTTTCATGCAGAAGCCATGCTGGCTTTTGGTGACCACCACTACCCTTTTTAAGTGGTTATATACCTTCCTCTTAATAGCATGTTCTAGAATTTTATCAAGAACAGTAGACAACATTTGATATTCTCCAGTCCTGTGGCATTTTTCCAAAGTGTTAAAAAAAAAAAAAAACCATTGATTTTGGCAGAGCAAATCCCATCTGCTCATTGTTTCAGTATCCCAGAATGAAAGCCTTGAATTCATCGAGGAGTGTTATGTGCTGCCTGATAAATGTTTCTCTCTACTTGACTTTATGTTCCTTGTTAACCGTTCTTGTTCTGTGCTTCTAAAAATAATTGTCCTCCCAAGAAAATAATAGAAGCAAAATAAAAGAGTTGAGTGGTTTTGCTTTCGTTTCCATCATCTATTTTCATTGTTCCATCTACCTTGAGCCTCCAGCATAGCCTTAAGGCAGGGAAAGGGGAAACCTATTTGTTCTTTTTTGATGTGATACTCTGATCCCACAGGTTCAAATATCATCTCTGTCTAGATGAATTCTATATTTACATATCCAGCTGAAAATGATCTCCCACAAAGTGCCAAATAGGATATTCTGAATTGGATATCCCGTTGGTACCTCAGACTCCTTGTAAAAACAGAATTCGTTATCTTTCCCCAAGAAACTTAGGGCAGCTATGTGATACTGTGGATGGAGTGCCAGCCTTGGAGTCAGGAGAACCCAAGTTCAAATACGAGGAAACTAGCTGGGCATGTCACTTAACCGCATTTGCCTCAGTTTCTTCATCTGTAAAATAAACTGGAGAAGAAAATGGCAAAACACTCCAGTGTCATTGGCAAGAAAACTCTAAAGAGTCGGACATGCCTGAAACAACCGAATTCATAGGAAACCCGTCCCTCTTCCAAACTCCGCCATTGTTAACGGCACCATCATCTTTCCAGTCACTCAAGTTTGCAATCTTGGTGTCACATTCAGCTTCTCACTTATCCCTTCCCTCACGTTCCCTCATATTGCCCAAGTCTTGCCATTTCTCTAACACCTCTTGTCACACATCTACTTTTTTCCACTCTCTCAGCCTCTATCTTAGCTCAGGCCCACACCATCTCTTATCTGGTCTATCGCAATAGTCTTCTATCTAGTTTCCATCTCTTGAACCCCTCCCCACAGTTGCCAAAGCAATGACATGGTATGTTAGCTTCTCTGCCACCCTGCCTCTTTCCTCATCCAATAAACTGAAATGGCTTCCTATTATCTCTGTGAACAAATATAAATCTGACATTTCAAGCTCTTCACAGTCAGACCTCAAACTCATTTTGAAATTACATACTTTACTTCCTCTCCCCTTGAAGGAGGTTCAGCCTTCTTGTTTCACATGGATAAGAAATCTTATCTCCCATCTCCATGCTTTACATTTGTTATCCCTGCCAGAATCCCCTCCTTCCCTCTTCTTTTCTGCTTCTTAGAATCTCTGCTGTCATTCCAAACTCAGTTCAAGTGCCACTTTCTAAGACAAGAAGCTTTCCTGACTCCCTCAAGCTACTAGTACCCTCCCCTCCTAAGTCTACCATGTATTTATTTTGCTTGTATTATACTTGTATATGTGTTTTCTTCCTCAAAATGCAGACTCCTTGAGGGTAGGGAACTGCCTCATTTTTGCTTTGTATCATGAAACTGTCTTCCTGGCACATCCTAGGGTCTTAAGAATCATTTGCTTGTTAACTGACAGCCTTCATCAGCTGGCACAGTTTTTACAAAGGGGGCGATTATCTTTTATATTTATCCTTGGTCATTGGCTCTTTCTTCTGTCATCTGTACATGTCTTTTAAAAAATCTGAGTTTGATCAGTGGGTTTCCTATGTATTCATATCAGTACCTTCTCCCCATCCCCCACTCCTCCATCAGAATAACTTCTGCTTTTGTCTTTAGAATTTCTTCTTGAAAAGCCTCACCCAATAGGCTTTGGATAATTTTCCTTTAAAATAAAATAAGCGCATTAATTCCTACATATCCTTTTATTTCCTGTCTCAAGCCTATTGTGGTGGGGGGTTAGGGGAAATAGACATTCGCCACAATTCCAATGCAGTTGATTTCCTTTAAAATAGCTTTTGGTGTGGAACTCTGTTAAAGACCTTGTTCATGTGCTTTATTTACTCCCCCATGCACTGAATGATTTCCCTTGCAGAAATCATATTTTCCCTAGTAGATTATTCTTGATTACATGCTCAGCGATACTTATCTTTATTAATTGCCCCCCCCAATCAAATATTTATACGGGCACCTACTTTATGCCCAGGACTTGAATAAAGATTCCATCAGTTTGCCAAGTATGAAAGTGAGACTACCTAGTTCCCAGGGTCCCCTCTATAGATTTTGGGGATGAGGGGAAAGGAGGGAGGAGAAGAAATAGTTGCCTTGGTAATCCAGTTTAAAATATGCATGATCAATGAAAACACAGCAATGTTTGTTCTCACTTGAAAACCAGTCGGGAATGAACACCCTTTTATTCACGTTGGAGGAAGCCCCACTTTTTCCTTAGGAGGAATAAGGGGGATTACTGGAGTTAGGCTAGGCTAGAGGCATTGACACAAGAGGGGCAAGGAAAATGGGTATCAAAACACGAGTCTTGAGGGAGTGGGGCAGAGTGTTTAGAAATTTCAGTCTTCTATTTTGATCAAAGCTGGGACTAAGAGTAGGCAAGGCATAGGGTACACAGCTCATAACAGGAGGATGCAATGAGAGACACTTTTTAATACTACATTTTCATGTGCACATTTTTACCCTCAGAAAATTCTACTCCCCATGGCATGTTGGTATGTGCCTTGTGTTGTCAAAGTGCCATAAAGGTTCAAAGTCTTTGGTGGACAGTAACTCACAGGGGACCCAATTTTCAAACCTTGCCTAGGGCGCATAAATACTGAGTCCAGATTCTGCTCCCAGTGGATAGATGTGGGTGGGGGAGGGCTTTGAGCAGGAGGAAAACACCATCAACATACCTGTCAGGGAAGTCCTAATTTTTCACATCATTTTAGAGAAGGCACATTGGGTTATGTCCTGAAATGACTGACTATTCCCCTAGTCCAGAAGTTTACTAGTGGGAATTGAGAAGAATGCAAGGAAATGAGAGATAATAAAGAGAAAAGTGGTCCAATTTTGTGACTACTTAAATCTGGGTCATAGAAAGAAGAGGGTTAAATATAGCTCTGAGAACAAATAGCCAAAGGGTAATGTTCTCAGAGTATTTGGGCAGGAAGGTAGTAAAGCAGGTTTTAAAAGGGAAGAGGAATTTTTTTAAATAAAGATGATGAGATAGCCAGGTAGGACCAATCATCCATGTTTACACAGGAGGTTGAATAGCCATAATATCAGTAAGCCAACAATGTGTGGTGCTAGGAAAAATAGCATTTAGACACAAGAGTCAAATGGTCATGCACTTGACTTTTTGCACTGGATGTCTTGAGTTGGGCCCAAAGAATCTCAGCTCCAACATGGAGTCACTGTGTGACCAATTCCCTGAGACTTCACCTAAAAAAAAGGAACTATTAACAGGTGTACTTCTAATTTCATTGGAAATGCTTTAATATGTTTTTAAAACACAAAATTGTAATCACTATTGTAATTGTTAAAATTACAATAATTGTGTAATAATACATTTGTTTGATCAAGTTGCTTAGCATATTGAAAATTACCATTCAAATATAAGTCTAAAAGAGAGGAAAAGTCGGACTGGAGTCAGAGGACAAGGTTTGAATTGTGGGTCTAACAATTATGTCTGTGACACTGGGAAAGTCACGTGAGTCACAATTTCCTCATCTGGAAAATAAGGAGATCATACTCAACTCTAAGATCTTTTCCAGCTCTAAATCTACGTTCCTCTGTCTTTGTCAGAAAGCAAAAGTGTCATTGAATGAAAAATAAAAACCTGGATATTAGCATTTAATGCTGTTAATAAAATAATGAATAATGTTACAAACAAGTTCTTTTTATGAAGCAATAGTTGTGGCTGCTCTAAAATAGAAATTCCTGTTACCGTTTCGACACTAAATCTTAGTCTATAACTATGTCCTTTTAAATGTTTTCTAGTACCCTCAATACTGAAAATCAACCAAATGAAAATGGAGTATCTCTTCAGAATGACACCTTTGAAGAAATTATAAACTTACCCATTGGATCTAAACCATCCAGACTGGATATCACGGACAGTGATGGAAGCCCAGAAATTCCTTTGAATCCAATTTTAGCCTTTGATGATAAGGGGACTCTTGGGCCATTGCCTCAGGTAGATAGTGTTCAGACACAGCAAACAGCAGGTAAGTTTGCCTAGGACCAGTTGTTGCAATTGTCAGAAAACTGAAAATCAATTGGCTGGTACCTTATGAAAGGTATGGAGACTAGTATAAGCTCTGCCCCTCGGTGTCACCTGATGAGCCTTATACTTTGGAGTTCAAAGTTTTATAACTGTGGAGGAAACAGCCACTATGTAAACACTACTGAAAACTGTTGTAAAGGACAATATCTAATAGGATGAATGAATGAATGACTAAGGTCTCTACCAACTGTTAATTCAAAGCAGGAATCCCTGCAGTATCTGTGCCTTCCTGTACTTGCACAAATTTTTTTTCTTCAATCCTGGAAAACATTTCCTCTTCATCTCTGCCTTCCATAATCCTTCTCTTCCTTTAAATTTTAGCTCAGCTATCTTTAGTTTGAAATTTTACCTACTTCATGAAGCCTTCTTGGATTCATTAGCTGTAAGCATTTCCTCCCTCCTCTAATTTTCAAAGCACTCTGCTCTCTCTCTCCCCCTTGCTCCTTTTACTTCCTACCTTGCTTTTAGATCAAACTATTGTGCACCCCAAGAGAATGTAAGCTTCTTGAAGACAAGGATTCTTTTTGTTTTTTTGTCTTTGTATCTCCAGCACCTGGCACACAAAGGGCTTAATAAATGTTGGTTAAATTATATTAAATTATTCAGTCTCTGCTTAAACTGAATGTTTATGATGAGAAACTCACTATTTGAAAGCTCATTTGGGGGTTTATTTTTTCTTCCTTGTATGCTGAACTGAGATCTGCTTTCTTGTTACTTCTACCTATAGCTGTGTAGCCTGGAGAATAGAAAACTCGGGGTGAAGGATATGCTAACTGGCCTTAGGAATTTGAAAGACTGTCATGTGGAGGAGGGATTAGGTTAGTTCCACAAACAATGGCTCAAAAATTGCAAGGGGGCAAAATTTAGGTTTGATGTCAAGAAAAACTGTCCAACAGTAAGAGTGGTCTGGAAGTGGAACAGACTGCCTTGAAGTGAAGGGTTCTTCTTCCTTGGAAGGCTGGCAATAGAGGCTGGACAATCACTGATCAGCTATGTTACAGTGGGAATTCCTTTCACAGATGGGAAGACTAGAGGGCTGGTGAGATCCAACTCTCAAATTTTGTTCCTGGTATTGTTTTCTAGAGCCACAGAGGACATCCACTCACTCTTCCACATGGCAGCTGTTCAGAGAGTTAGACATAGCCATCGTGGACCACCTAAGCCTTCTTTCCTCTTACCAAAATATCCCCTGTAAATATATCACTTCCTCTTTAGTGTCAAAAGTCATAAAGAAATGCTTATCCTGTTGACCTATTTGACATGGCCTATGAAATGATGCAATATTACAAGTTAATGCAAAGACCACATCTTGTCTTTATGGCAACTGGTGCATATCATTTGGATTTAAGAATCTATGAATCCCAGTCCCAAATTTTAAGTTATTTGAACAGTTATTTAAGTTATTTAGGCAGACGTAGCTAACTTGTCACACTGAACAACTATGAAATTTGCCCTTTGATTAGGGGTTGTAGATGCCATTGAAGGTCCTTGCCCTTGTCTGTGCCATAATCTCCAAGGCTCACTGGTGGCCAGAAGCCTTTGTTCGAAAGGAGCAGTTATTAGAGAGTCAGTGTTACATCATTTGGAGTGTGTCTTAGCCCAACCCCAGGTAGTTACTGTCAGCACCAAGTATTGCCATCACAGCAGGTGGCAACCCATTGCATGACTGTGTGTTGGAATCATGTAGTCAGTCTCATCACTGTGACTTTAAGATTAAGTGGACAATAGAGGCAGTATGGTATAGTGGATAGAGGGCTAGCTCCAGTGTCAGGAAGACCTGGGTTCAAGGCTTTCTTCTGATGCCTTCTGGCTTTGTGGTCCTGTTTTTCAGACAACTAAAGGTCTGAATTCAGGGCAAAGCCAATCTGGATTGGTTGGGGAAGTCTCCTCATGTGGAGCTCCCTACACCAAAGAAGAAATCACAGATTTGGTTCAAAAAGAAAAACAACCACATAAAAAATGGGTTAATTGCTGTGGCTCCTTTCCTTTCACATTTCTTTGGTTTCTAAAGCAGGTTGCTTTGTACTGTCTCACATGTGAACCTTAATCCATTGTGAAGAAAGCCAATATAATGAGGATGTTTAACCTGCTGAAATAAAACCTTACTAGTGGTCCTAGTGTTTTAGCTTTGAGATGAACTTGAGGTCTTTCAAAAACAAATTATACAAAATGGTTCAACAAACATGTATTATCCTACACAGAGCCCTAGAGGCATTCCTAGGTTTATGTAAGACCTAGAACCTCTCCACTTAGAGTCTACACTGTCACACAAGTCTAGAACACAAATAATTATAAAATCAAATGATATAGAAGTACATAAGAAAGTACAGGCAAAATGCCCACCAAAGTTACAAGAAAGGTGAAATGGGCTAGAATGGTCAGGCCAGGAAAGATTTCATTGGACAGGAATGTGAGAGTGAGAGATAGAGACAGAGAGAGAGAGAGAAAGAGAGAATGTGTGTGTGTGTGTGTCTTGAGAGGGTGGAGAGAATGAACAAAACCAACAGAGGCACAAAAGTACCATGCATGGGGTATGGAGTGTGTGGTAATATGTCAAGATGGTGAAAATGGAGAGAAGAGATGGACAGATATGAGAGATATTGCAGAGATGGGATTGGATATGGAAGGAGAGACATGGAAATACTAGGATCAGAAGAAAAAAGCAGGTTTTTCATTGTTTTTTTGAAAAGATAAGGTCATCTTTGGACCTGCGAAATCTGAAGCATCCATTAAAAAATTCCAAGTAGATAGAAATGTCCTGAAGGCAACTGGAGACGCAGGGCTTTAACTCAGGAAAGAGATCAGGGTGAGTGACAGATTTGGGAGTGAACTGCACAGAGATTAGACCTGAAACAGAGAGTGAATGAATTTAACAAGAAAGAATAGGAAGAAAAATGATTCAAGGACAGGACCTTTGGGTTAGGATGAGGAGTCGGAAGAAAGAAAAAAGGGAAGGTTCAGCAGGCAGAAAGAATGAGTATATGGTGTTTTCGAAACCAACCAAAGAGACTGTGCAGTATATGGGGATGGTGGACAGTGTCAAATGATATTGAGTGGTCAAGGAGGATGAAAACTGAAAAGGCCATTGAATGTGGCAGGTAGGATCCTAGTCAATAAATTGCTTCCTCCTTCTACTTTGTTGGCTGTTAAACCATTAGGAAGAATATTATTTCTCCTATGTGATAGAAAACATCCCTACATAATTTCCTAATTTCTTCTTGCATAGAATCAAAGAAAAGGAAAGAATTCTAGTTTTTCATTTATTTGAATTTAGGCAACATGACCGATAGTTCCCTCTTTCAAGTGTTTTCTGGGCACCTAATGCCTGTCTCTTGTTAGCACTAGGCCTCCTCCTTTGTGGCACTTTCTAATTTGTATTTCTGCCACAAATGTCTTTTTTTTTTTAATCTTATACACATACACACACAATGAAATGATGTGATATTACAAATTAAAGAACCTTTGTCTTCCTGGCGGTTGTTGCAGATCATTTGAATGTAAGAATGTTATGAACCCGACTGGTAGATTTTATATTCTTTGAGCAGGTTTTTCATGTAACTGTCATAACATATTTCTTTTTCCTGTCTCCTAATATAGAAGTTATATGACCATTTCTTCTGAAGAACCAAAGGTGAAGTTTAATAAGCATTTCTACAGTTAATGGAATTCCTTCCATGCTATGAAGGAGTGTTTTTTTTCCTTCCTCTCTCCAGTTTTCTAAAGATTTCTTGGATATCTTTTTGAAGAGACTTTATCAAAACCAGCTAAAGAAACCTTGGGGACTAGACTGGATCGCCTTTCTAATAGTTTTTGCCAATAGAAAAAAAAAGTCATGCTTCATATACTTGGCACTTTTAAATGGCTTTTTCCAAATGTGCTCCTTCTTAGCAAATCAATATGTTCTGCATTCTTTGAAAGACCAAATGCACTGGGATTTGAAAGGGATGGGCTAACTGGGATGATAGGCATGATTTTTCAGGTGGATATCTTGGTTTTAAATGCTGTAATGTATAAAATTGGCAACAAAAAAAATTTATAAATCTAATACTTGAAAAACTAAATACCTCCTTACTCTCCAAGTAGAGCTAATGGGAGGGAGGGGTGTTTAAATTAAACCTGTTTGTTTAAATATTTTCACTGAGCTCTATTTGTAGGGGCAAATGATAGGCTTCTGTATCAGGTTCTTGTAAATGCATTTCCTACATGGACATTCTGTAAATTCAACCATCATTACTTTCTTCTTGAAATCTTTTGAGAAAGCAAACAAAAACATTTTAAAATGTGAAAAAATGGAAAGCATTATTTTTTCATGAATAAGAAATAATCTGCTGTACTCTTAAATAATGTATTTATGAAGTTTGTCCAGTTTAAAAAAATTCAAATAAATTAGAAAAATGTGGCAAATGACCTTTGTAAAGTTTTTTTTTTTAAGCTTCATTTATTCTTTGAGCACCATAAGAGAATGGCCCTAACAATGGAGTTATTTGGGGATTTCTGTAAATTCTGAGGTCTCCGCTGATGGGAGGGATGGATATGATTTCCTTATCAGATGATGAGGTGGGGGGAGGTGGTGGAGGAGGATAAGTAATAATCTGTTAACATGTCATAGGAGACAGAAAAACGAAAAAAGAAACAGGAGAGGAAATGTAAGAGATTCAATAAGGTTAAACTTTCTATTTCTATAATACAAGATAATATTTGTAACTCTTAAGAACTTTATTACTGTAAGGGCAATTAGAAGAACTATATGTAGAAAGAGGATGCAGACATAAGGTGACTTTGGTGGGATGACACCCAATAAAACAAAGGGATGAGAAAGAAGATTGCATTGGAAGAAGGAGGTGGGAGATAGAATGTGGTAAATTATCTCACATTAAAAAAAAAGGCATGAAAGAGCTATTATAATGGAAGGGAAGCATCAGGGTAGGGGGTAAAGCTTAAATCTTACTTTGATCAAAATTAGCTCAAAGAGGGAAGAATATACTCAGTTGAATACATAAATCTGTCTTCCCCTATAAGGAAGTAAAGAAGGATGGAAATAAAAGATGGGGGACTGATGAAAGGGAGAGTGGATTGGGGGCAACAGTTATGAGAAGTAAAATCTTTATGAGAAGGGACAGAGTGGGGTAAGAGGAATAAACCAGGGAAAAATAGCAAGGAGGGAAACACCCAGTTATTGTATAAATGTGAATGGATGAACTCACCCATATAAAAGGAAGCAGATAGCAGAATAAATTAAAAACCAGACTACTACAGTATGTTGTTTACAAGAAATACACTTGAAACACAGACACAGTAAGGATAAAGGGTTGGAGTAAAATATATTATGCTTCAGCTGAAGCAAAAAATAAAAAACGGGTAGGAATCATGATATCAGACAAAGCAAAAGAAAAAATTAGAGATAAGGAAGGAGACTATCTTACTGAAATGTATCATAAACAGTAAAGTAATATCAGTACTAAACATATGCACCAAATGACATAGCATCTAAATTTTTTGAGAAGCCAAATGAGTTACAGGAGGTAATAGACAATAAAACTATACTAGTGGGTGACCTTAACTTTCCCTCCTCAGAACTAGATAAATCTAACCAAAAAATAAACAAAAAAGAACTTAAGGAGGTAAATAAAATTCTGGAAAAGTTATATATAATAGATCTCTGGAGAAAATTAAATTGGAATAGAAAGGAATATGCTTTTTTCTTAGTAGTACATGGCACTACACAGAAATTGACCATGTATTAGAATATAAAAACCTTACAACCAAATGTAGAAAAGCAATAGCAAATGCATCATTTTCAGATCATAAAACTATAAAATTAAATTCAATAATGGACAATGGAAAGATAGATTAAAAATTAATTGGAAACTAAGTAATCTAAAAAATAAGTGGGTCAAAGAACAAATCAAAGAAAAAAATTGATAATTTCATTAATGAATATGACAATAATGAGACAACATACCAAATTTATGAGATACAACTAAAGCAGTACTTAGGGGAAAATCCATATCTCTAAATGTTTACATCAAAATAGAGAAAGAGTAGGTAAATGAATTGGCCATGCAACAACAATAAAAAACCATCAGAAAAAGAATAAATTAAAAATCCTCAATTAAACACCAAATTGGAAATTCTGAAAAGTCAAATCAGATAGTAATAAAATTGAAAACCAGGAAACCATTGAACTAATAAAACTAGAAAGCTACTTTTGTGGGGAAAAAAATAGGTAAAACATTGGTTAATTTGATTGGAAAAGGAATGAAAAACAAATTACCACTTTTGCACTGGTGATTTCACCAATAAAGATGAAATTAAATTGTTGAGAGTTATTTTGCCTAATCATATGCCAATAAATTTGACAATCTAAATGAAATTAGTATCTACAAAAAATATACCTAGATTAACACAAGAATAAATAGAATGCCTAAATAACCCAATCTTAGAAAAGCAATGCATCAATGAACTTCCTAAAAAAAAAAAAATTCCTAGTGCCAGACAGATTCTTAAGCAAATTCTATCAAAAATTTAAAGAACAATTAATCCTAATATATAAACTATTTGGGAAAATAGGCAAAGAAGGAGTTCTGCCAAATTCCTTTTATGACAAATATGGTGCTGATACTTAAACCAGGAAGAGCAAAAACAGAGAAAGAAAACTATAGACCAATTTCCTTAATGAATATTGATGCAAAAATTTTAAATAAAATACAAGCAAGGAGATTACAGCAACATACTACAAGGATCATACATTATGTCCAGGTGAGATTTATACCAAAAACACAGGACTGGTTCAGTATTAGGAAAACTATCAACATAATTGACCTTAACAACAAAATAGAAAGCATGGGAT
This sequence comes from Potorous gilbertii, assembly GCA_028658325.1. Lineage (NCBI taxonomy): Eukaryota > Metazoa > Chordata > Mammalia > Diprotodontia > Potoroidae > Potorous > Potorous gilbertii. Next base: position 416,931,886 of record CM053770.1, on the reverse strand, counting down.
TATCTCAATAGATGCAGAAAAAGCCTTTGACAAAATACAGTAGCCATTCCTATTTAAAAAATAAAAAAAAAAACACCAGAACATAGGAATAAAGGGAGATTTCCTTAAAATGATAAGTAGTATCTTAAAAGAAACATGAAATAGACAAATTTAGAGAATCCACTCCAAATGTTCCCCTGGACTATTTGTGCCTGATTTGTGATAGAACATTCCAAGCTCATGTTGGTCTGATTAGCCACAATTGGACACACTGTGACTTGACTCTAGTGTAATGATATCATTTTGGTCCTTTTCGAGAGTGAAGGACAATAGGAAGTATCTATCTAAAACCATGAGCAAGTACTATCTGTAATGGGGATAAGCTAGAAGTCTTCCCAATAAGATGGGGTGAAGCAAGGATGCCCATGATCAGCTCTTAGTCTATATTGTATTAAAAATGTTAGCTATAGCAATAAGAGAAGAAAATGAAATTCAAGGAATTATAATAGGCAACAAGGAAACAAAATTATAACTCTTTGCCAATGATATGATGTATACTTAGAGAATTCTAAAGAACTAAAAAAAACTACTTGAAATAACAACTTTAGCAGGATACAAAGTAAATCCACATAAATCATCAACATTTCTATATATTGCCAACAAAACCCAGATGGAAGAGATAGAGAAATTCCATTTAAAATAACTGTAGACAATGTAAAATACTTGGGAATCTATCTGCCAAAACAAACCAAGGAACTATAAGAACACAATTATAAAAACACTTTTCACACAAATGAAATCAGATCTAAACAATTGGAAAAATATTAATTGCTCACGGCTAGATCAAATCAATATAACAAAAATGATAATTCTACCTAAATCTATTTATTCAGTATCAATCCATACCAAACTACCAAAAAATTGTTTGACAGAGCTAGAAAAAATAATAGCAAAATTCATCTGGAAGAATGAAAGCTCAAGGATATCAAGGGAATCAATGGAAAAAATGTGAAGGAAGGTGGTCTAGCTATCAAATTTCAAACTATATAAAAAAGTAGTATGATAATTACTCAGCAATCAGAAACTGGCTAAGAAATAGAGTGACATAATAGATTTGATATATATTACATTATAGTACACCATGCCCATAGTAATCTAGTATATAATAAACCCAAAGATCCAAGTTTATGGAACAAAAACCTCATTAATTAACAAAAACTGTTGGGAAAACTGAAAAACAGTATGGCTGAAACTTGGTATAGACAAATATCTCACTTCATAAACCAAGATAAGGTCAAAAAAGGTACATAATTTACAAATGAAGGGTGAAACCATAAGCAAATCAGGAGAGCATGGAATAGTTTGTCAGATCTATGGATAAGGAAGGAATTTAGGACCAAAGAAAATAGAGAGCATTACAAAATGTAAAATAGAAAATTTGATTAAATAAAATTTTAAAATTTTTTGCACAAACAAAAACAATGCATCCAAAATTAAAAGGAAAGCAGAAAATGAGGGAGAAAATATTTGCAACAGGTTATCTCTGATAAGTCTCACTTCTCAAATATATAAACAACCAAGTCAAATTTGTTAGAAAACAAGTCCTGATATGAGCAGGCAGTTTTCAGACAAAGAAATCAAAGCTATCTATAGGCATGTGAAAAAAAATGCTCTAAATCACTATTGATTAGAAAAATGCAAATTAAAACTCGGAGGTACCACCTCTCACACCTATCAGATTGACTAACATGACAAAACAGCAAAATAATAAATGTTGGAGGGGATGTAGGAAAACTGGGACACTAATACACTGTTGGAGTCGTGAACTGATCCAACCATTCTGGAAAACAAAAAAAGCTATAAACTGTGCATACCCTTTAATCCAGCAATATCACTGCTAGGTCTATATCCCAAAGATGTCAAAAAAAAGAAAAAAGAAAAAGAAAAGAACCTATCTGTACAAAAATTTTATAGCATTTCTTTCTGTGATGGCTAGGAATTGGAAATCAAGAGAATGCCCATCAATTGGGGAATGAAACAAACTGTGATATATGATTGATGGAATATTATTGTGCTTTAAGAAATGACAAGCAGAATGATTTCAGAAAAACCTCCAAAGACTTGCATCGACTGATGCAAAATGAAGTGAATAGAACAGGAACACTGTAACAGCAATACTGTATTATGAACTGTGAATGACTCAGCTATTCCCAGTAATACAATGATTCAAGACAATCCCAAAGGACTCATGATGAAGTATGTTATCTCTACCTCCGAATAAAGAACTCTGATACTATCTGAATACAAATTATTTTTTCCCCAGTTTCATTCTTTGCAAGTCTTCTTGTACAAAATGACTGAAATGGAATTATTTTACATGATTGCACATATATAAACTACATCAGATTCCTTACCCATTTCAGGGAGGGAGGGAGGATTTGGAACTCATGACTTTTAAAAAATGTTTAAAAATTGTTTTAACATGTTATTTGGGGGAAAATAAAGTATTATCATTAAAAAATTAAACATGTATGCATGACAGTTTTAGCCCAAGCTACTTCATTGAATCTGTTCATTCTTTCTCAGTCCCACTCTCCTGAAACTCTCTTTCCCCATCCTCCAAACTTTTAATTTTACACACTTTGTTTTTGCTCCTGAGATTGAGTAGAAATTTTCACTTTTTTTCTTATGCTTTTGTAGCTTCATGATTGATATGTCATGAAGGAAACACTGATAAGTCAATTTACAAAAAAAGTTGTTTTCAAAAGAAGTTTTTAGAGAGAAATTGATTTTTTGCCCTACTCAATTGGTGACTGTCTACCATCACTGGATGTGGATTTTGCTATAAAGGAACCAATTAATCTATTAAAATCACATGGGAAATATATTGTCTATTGGAGTGTAGGAAAAAATATTTCCTGCTATTTTAACAATATTTGATAATTTAGAGTTTAAAAAATAATCACTTAAATTTTTTCCCTGTTTTTCTCCCATTGTTCATGTACATAGATGTTATATTAAATGAACATCTGTCCAAAGTCTGTACTTTTACATCTTTAAAATGACCTAGAATAAAGTTCTAAGAACAGTATAGTGGGACCATTTTTTACTTTAAGCACCTAATTCATGTATTACTTACTCTGGAGACTGATTTAGAACTTTCTCATATGTTGTACAATACTTTATAAATTTTGAAGTGCTATGTAAATATCAATCATTGCCATTCTTTGTTCAATACGGACCTGTGATTTCATCACCTCCTCTTGTGGAAACTCCTTTCACCAATGGAGATTAATGACACTTTTGAACCTTTCAGTCTTATAGGAATTCTTCAGACTGGGTGTAAGTGAATTGCCACAATCCCACAGCCCAATGCATCAACACTTATCCATGTCCCTACCACGTGACATTGCCTCTCACGTGCCATAGATTAATCTAGAGATCCTCAGAACCTTGTTTCTTGATCTCATTATGGATGAGTTGGCATCACAAGTGGCCAACAGGCTATATAATCGAGTACATATAATAAGGGTATATAACAGAGACATAAAACATAATTTGAGACATACTTTGAAGAAAGACCAAAAGAAGACGGATGAGCTTATGAAGGAAAGTTCCATAGAATCCCAAAGGTATTCTATTGAAAGTACAACTTTCTAAATTTTATTTGGGAGCACCGTTTTTGCAAATTAGCAGCAGTCAAAACTAGTAAACGATTTGGAGGGTGGTATTTAGAGATGGAAAAAATGAGAATCTGTTTAGTTTGGATCATGAGACACTTATGCATAAAGTTGAATCAGTCTTCTATATTCATTAATCAGTCAGTAAGCATCTATTAAAGTACCTGTTGAAAGAGATTGTAAAAGAAATGACTCAAGTAGGAATGTCCTAAAATTCGTAAAGAAATTTGGGGAAAAAAATTTAGCATTTTAATATTTAAGATTTGACAAGAATAAGATTTAATAAATATATTCTCATACCTTACACAGTATGAAAAAAGGTATTTGTACTTCATTTGAATAACTTAAAACATAATTCATATATTCCTCAGAGAAAAGGATGATCTAACCAACACCAGTGTGCAGGACTAGAAATGTTTCATGACAAGCAGTGTATTAAACAATAAAAGGGCATGAAAGATTGCATTATAAGAATCATCATCTCAGTACAATATTCTGATTTCAATGTATTACTTTAAAATACCATCCACAAGAAGATTCTCCCAATTTTATTTTCCTTTTTGACATTTTCCTTTTTTTAAGAACACTTGTCAATTACCATTTCCCCACCTTAAAACCCATCTTGATAATAAAGAAAAGCAAGTATATTCAATAGTCAATAAACATTAATACCTACTATGTGCCAGGTGCTGTGCTAAGATCTGGCGTTATAAACATGAAATAAGATAGTTCCTACCCCCAAGGAACTTACAGTCTAACAGGAAGATAACACACAAAAGAAAGCTGTTAAGTCTGGGGGATCCAAAGAAATCCAAAATCAGTGCTGCTGGAAAATCAGAGAAGAACCCTCCCTAATAAGGCAGGAAAGTAATTACATAAAACCAAACAACCAAGGAAACTGCATCAAACAACCTATGTAACCTTCTACCGTTACCTCTTTGCAAAAAAAAAAAAAAAAAAAAAGGAAATTAATTTCATAATTGTCAGAAACCAAGGGTAGCCACGTAGGATTTAATTTGGGTTACAAAATATTTTAAAATAATTTAAAATGAAAACCATACCTCTATTTTCTTCCAAACCTTGCATCTCTCTGGCACAGTGTCCTGCACAAAGTCATTGTTTAATAATACTGAATTGAAATGAGTTTCCATCCCCATGTTATTCTGTCATGGAAGGCCAAAATTATTCATAAAGTTTAAGGAATTGGAGTGAGGATCTGTGGTTTTGAACCCTCTCTATGCCACTGTGTGATCATGGCCAGACTAGTTCATCCATGTAAGCCTCACTTTCCTCATCTCGGGGCAGCTAAGTGGTGCAGTGGATGGAGCACCAGTGCAGAAGTCAGGAGGACCTGAGTGCAAATCTCACCTCAGACACTTGACATTCACTAGCTGTGTGACCTTGGGCAAGTCACTTAACCCCAAATTGCCTCATCCAGTCATCCTGAGGAATATCTGGTCACTGGATTCAGATGGCTCTGTAAGAGAAGTGAGGCTGGTGACCTGCACAGCCCTCCCTCACTCAAAACAAAGTCAAGTGCAAGTCATGTCATCATTTCTCTGATGGCATGATCTTCTTCAGGCAACAAAGGATGAACACACTTTCCTCATCTGTAAAATTGGTAGAAGGTAGAAGGGAAGAATTTATATATAGCACCTGCTGTGTGCCCCAAAAGAAGTATTAAGAGCTTTACAAATATCTCACTTGACACTCACAACAACGTTGCAAGGTAGGTGCTGGTACCATCCTAAGAAAACTGGGGCAAACAGGTTGAGTGACAGGGTCACACAGCTGAGGATCAGAGGTCACATTTGAACTCAGGTCTTCTTTACTCCAGGTCTAGTGCTCTATCTACTATGCCACTAACTGCTTCAAATGTAGATAACCTTTGGAGTATTTACTTCACAGGGACTTTTGAGAAAAGTGCTTTATAAATCTTAAAGAAATTTGAGTTATTCGTCTTCCGTGACTTCAGTATCTACACTAATAACCCAAAAAGAAAAAAAGAATTACATAATGAATAGAGAGCTAGCCTCAAAGTCAGGAGGACTTGGGTTCAGATTATGTCTCCGACCTAACTTCTCAGTGTCCCAGCCTACAAAGTTGCAAAGAAAACATCATTTGCATTAGTGAAGGGCCCTACAACAATGAGATCACTATACAGATATCACTATATATTGTTAGATTAGTACAGGACAGGGGAATCTGTAGCCTCAAGGCCACATGTAGCCCCTCTAGATCCTTAAGTGCAGCCCTTCAAATACAAACTTTACAAAACAAATCCCCTTAATAAAAGGTCTAGGAGATAGAACTCTCTCTCTCTCTCTCTCTCTCTCTCTCTCTCTCTCTCTCTCTCTATATATATATATATATATATATATATATATATATATATATATATATATATATATCTGGCAGCTAAGTAGTACAGACCTGAATTTAAATCCAAGCTCAGATACATACTAGTTATGTGACCCTGGGCACGTCATTTAGCCTCTATTAATTTCCTCAACTGTAAAATGGAGATGATAATAACCCTTAATTCCCTGGGTTGTTCTGCGGATCAAATGCACTAATAATTGCACATATAAAGGCTTAGTCCTTTCCTCATCCTCTGTACTTTGATGGGAATCTCTCCTCTCCACCTTGGGCTGATTTTTGTATACTCTGGGAGCTAAGAATGGTTTTGACATTTTTAAATACAATAAAACTATTTAGAATTTTTAAACAATTCTTAGCTTCCAAGTACAAAAACAGGCAGCAAGCAGGATGGAATCTTCCAACCTCTGTCCTATATTAACAACATTCCACATTTTAAGGTTTACAAAATACCTATGACTTCACTTTAACCAATTCTATCTCTATGGTCTCTACCTCCAGGACTTTGGAATATCTTGAAATTGTTTCAGTCCCAAAGTCTCCTCTCCTTTCTTTCTTTTCTTTTTTTTTTTTTTTTGAGGCAATTGCTACTAAGTGTCTGAAGCCAGATTTGAACCAAGGTAGGTCTTCCTGCTGCACTGTCCACTGAGTCACCTAATTGCTCCTTCTCCCCTACTTTCTAACCATGACTTGTTTTTACCTTCTACCTCTCCCACTACCATAGCCTACTGTTCTTCATCCACTTTGACATGTCTTTGTTCTTCATCCCCTGCCATTCTATAAATCTATCAAGTCTCTGGTCCTATTCACCTCCCTACAATGGAGCTATAATCACTTACTCTTACAGTTGGAAGGGACCTCAGAAGTCACCCATCCTTGGAAAGGAAATCCCTCTAAAGCATATCTTACAAGTAGCGTCCATTGGAGACATCCAGGGATAGGAATCCCACTCCCATTGCAGCCCATCTCCACTTTGGTGCACTGAAAGCATTATGGAGTTTTCCTCATACATTAAACCTATATCTGTGTTTGCAATTTCCACTCATTGATTTTAGTCCAAGGAAAACAAACATAAACCTGTTTCCAAAAGTCGGTCCTTTAAGACAGTTATTTTTTCTCTTTCTCTTTAGGCTAAACAACTCAAAATCTTTCAGTCAATCCTCATCTGACAGTCCCCTCACCAGACAGAATGTGAATTCTGAGCCACTTCCCCTGCATGCTTTTCAGGACATCAATGTCTTTTCTAGAATATAATACCCAAAACTGAATACAATGTCCTAGAAGAGGTCTAAGTCATATATAAGGAGAACATCACTTTCTTCAATCTGGACACTATCACTAGTAATGCACTCTGATATCATATTAGAATTTTATCTCCCCAATAGATTATATTGCTCCTTGAGGGCAGAGACTATATATTGTTTTTCTTCATCTGTCAATGGCCTAGCACACAACCGCTGACATTTTGCTAGTGTTTTTTCCCCTTTATCACACACAAAAAAATCTACATCCTATTTGGAAAAATGCAACAAATAAATGTATAAGGTATTCACTTACTTAAGAAACATTTTGTTTACTTATACTGACATGCTGCATTTTTGGGGGGAGATAGTTAAAGACAGAAATGATAGTACTTGATGTCTACAAAAACTGGTGGACCCTTTGCAATATTTCTAGGGTGGAGGATCTGTGCCTTCTAGGTCCTTGGGTGCTGCCTATTGACTGAGTCCAAGTTTTACAAAATAAATCCTTTTATTAAGGGGATTTGTTCAGTGAAATTTGGATTCAGGGAATACTAAATACTCCCTGCTCCATTTCCCTGCCAATCCAGTACTCCTCAGTCTGCTTTATGGGAACCACTGACTTAGTGAATAAAATTCATATTCCTTAACATGGTATATAGTAGACTCCATAATATGTCCCCTGGTTACATTTCCAGCCTTCCCTTACACTATACCCCCACCGGAAGAACTAGGTCTTCCTACAAATGTGAAAGGAGGTTTTCTCATCACTCTAAAAATGAACAAATAAATAAAAGGCTAAATTAGAATAAACTTCATGGTTGATACTGAATATTTAGGATACAAATGAGACTGATCTTCAAAAATGGGGCCATAGGAAGTTGATTATATGTAAAGAATAACTTTTTCTCAGTTGTATTGGTTGTTATTGTAAAACTGTTCCTGCACCGTAAGGAATATCATACTCTAGATAGACAAGTTTTTTCCAGATGAAAATACACACACACACACACACACACACACACACACACACACGCTAAAATAAAGTTTCATGTAATAAGGTGTTTTTTTCTTGTTTATACTTAAGTACTAGAATGGACCCAGGATCTCCTCCCTACAAATATTCCTTCCTCTGGTAGAGATCTCACCCCTTCTAAACTTCCTTATCCAATTATCTACTCAACACACTGGAGATCTGCATCTAGGGCAAAGTTAACTTCTTTTTTTTAATCCAATGACCTCCTTCCCAACTAAAGATCTTTCCTCCAGTTCCTCCTCCCCTTTGCTATGTTTCACATGTTTCATCACTCCCTTCTTCCAACTCTCTCCTTCCTTAACTTTAAATCACTGGATTATTCTCCTACTTTCTAACTGAAACAGATTTTTTTTTAAACCTTTGTCTAATGAAGGCTATGGACTACTTCTCAACATTATGTTTTTTTAATGTATAAAATAAAATACATAGGATTATAATCAATTATATTGAACAGTTATCAAAATATTTGAAGAAATAAATATACAACCTCCTCTAGGATTTCTACCATTTCCTGAATACTAGTTCATCATTCAGAATGCATGTTACCCACCTCTTTCTGATCATATATTCTCCTGATTATATCTTTCACATGAATTCTTTAATGCAAATCAACACTGGTAATATGTTGTGCCCTATTCACACTGCTGTCTCTCTCCTTTACCCTTTGGGTCATACACGATTTTGATTCTGAGGAGATCATGGTGTTCAATACTGGTCAAGGACCAAAAAAAGAGGCAGCTTGGTATAAAGGTTAGAACCCTAGAACTGAATCAAGAAGATCCAAATTCAATTTTGACCTCAGACTCTTACTAGCTGTGGGATCACCGGCAAATCACTTCACTTTACTCATCCTCAGTTTCCCCATTTGTAAAATGGAGCTAATCATATCACCCATCTTCCCATTGTTGAGCATCAAATTAAGATTTACATATATCTATCTATATCTATGTATCTATCTACCCACATATGTATATAGGTACATATATACACTCATATATACATAGCATTGTGGAAACCTAAAATGCTACATGCTAGCTACGATGAAGCATCATTGTGTCAATATTTTTGAACAACACTGTCTTCCATCTCCAAGCTTTTTGCAGCAGCTGGACAATGCCTGGACAATACTTCCTCCTTTCCTTCTTATATGGGATTACTTCCTTCAAGGCTCAGCTGATGTTCAATATTCCAGGTGAGCCCAGGGGAAAGCAGACATAACCTTACCGTACTTATGGCAAAGAGGGTAACACCACCCTTGAAAGTCCTTTTGCTAGAATCCTTAAGCTTTGACCCTTAAGTCTTGTGTAATTTTTCTCCTGGGCATCTATCCTGTAAAACTTTGAATCTCCCTTTTCTCATCAAGTTCAGTTCGTCCTTACCTTCTGATGCTGACACTGTCATCAGCTGTTCCAGGGATGTGGTTAGGACTTGGAGGATGATGGAAAAAGTAGCAATCCTCTCCCTTTCAAAGTTCACAAAGTCCTCTTCCAGACTGAGGTGGGGTTGGGGGTAGGAAGAGACTAAAATCAAGGCCTAGGCTAGTGGGCTCTCCTTCCCTTCCTAAGTGACTTCTTCTGAGGACCTTGGCCAGAGTACTCTCTCCTAGCTCACCCCTCACTTAAATCCTCAGTTCCTCTTTAGTTTCCTGGTTTTATACTGGCCTCAAAAGTCAGGAGCAAAACAGACATCCTATTACATTTGTTTCCTATCTCAAATTAATTCAATCAAGGTTTATTCCCACCTGATAAAGGTGTCAGAGGTTTGGAGTTGACTGGCTGACTGACCCAACTCTCACCCTCACACTTATGAAAAAAGGTTAAAAGGGCAGGGGGGAGAGATAAGCAAAACCAATCAAAATATTAATTAAGATTATAATACATAAAATATTTTATACCCACAACCCCTTTCCTACCCCCACTTCTGCAAAGAGGGGAAGGAGATGTATTTTATTAAGTCTTCTCCAGGAATTCAGAAATCAGTATCTATTCACTATTGCCATAACTAAAGTACAGTAGAAAAATAAAAGGAGGGAGCTTTCTTCAGTTAACTAGCAATCATAATAGTTTTCCACTCTCACTCATAACGCCTATATGATGTTACTGATAATTGGTGATGGCCTACATTAAACCAACATTTTTAGACTTTCCCAAGTCTCTATTGAACACTATCTCTTATCCCCCTGAGTCTTTTCTAACAGTTTTATGTGAGACTGATTCACACACACCCCCCTTGCCTTTTTCCCATGCTCACTCTAGCATTTATTTTCAATTCTCTCCTCCCCCAAAAAACTCTAGCCACAGCTGTTATGTATTTTCCCTAGCACTTAACCTGAAATCTGTTGCCTTGCCCATTATTTCTAAGAGAGTGAGTTTTCCCTGTCATGCACATAGACTTTGTGTGCAGAGTTGTAGGGGCATTGTGGAGTCCAGAGACCCGATATTTGCTTAGTGGCTCATTGATGAAATTCTATTCAAAGTATTTCACATTTGGCATTTCACTGAGACAGATGTAAATAGACACATAGTCTATGAAGGAAAACCATTAAAAATATATTTACCATGAAGAACCAATCTTTGGATCACCAAAGCAGCCTGAAATGAGGTTATTTCATCCTTTGCCACTGTCACCAGGCACCTGACTTGAATCCAGCCTTTCTACCCAACGTACAAGGAATGGAAAATTCTCTGGGGAGAAGCAGGAAAATACAAAGTGAAACGAGTGGCCATCCTTCTGTTACAAAGGCAAAGTGATCAGCCCATTAAAGTGAACGATTGTGTACCCAGTTGGTAGCTAGGAGATGGCTCACAAATTGACACAATGATTCAGGCTCCATCTTCTCACTGTGTAGAGAAAGCATAGACCAGAGTAGGGGTTCTTAAACTGCAATTCATGAGAATGGATAGATAGATGGATAGATGGATAGATAGATAGATACATAGATATCTAGATAGATGGAGTGATCTATCTATATAGATATATTAAAATATAATTGGTTTCCTTTGTAATCTTATGCATTTTATTTTAGGCATTTAAAATATTATCCTAAGAAGGGATCCATAGGCTTCATCAGATTGCCAAATGAGTCCATGACAAAAAAAACTTAAAAATCCTGGTTTAGAGGACATTTATTATGGATAGAGAGCTGGGATAAGTAGTTAAGACCTAAGTTCAGTTTGTCTCTCACACATGCTGACTTTGCTGGGCAAATCATCTGACATCTCAATCTCCCCAAGGCAATTGAGACTTTTAAGTTGTAGGGTATTTATTGACCTGCATAGCTAGAGAAGGAATGAGGGAACAAGTATTTATTAAGTGCCTACTGTATGCCAGGCATCATGTGTGCTGAGCACTTTAAAATATTTAATTCTGTTAGTAGAAGGAGTTCCCTAATGACATCGTGATGTCCTTGGTCTTCTTTGAAAACAAAGGACAAACAACCACAACAAATCACAGATCTGGTTCAAAATCTTAAACTAAAACCTCAATATACATATGGAGCGAAACCAAAATACCCTCCATTTATAACCATAGTCATCTTTACTCCCTCTAGTTTATTGACTTCGTTTTTCCCTTCTGTGTCTTGTTAACCTTGACTCACCACTAGCCATATGCTGGGCCTAAATATATAAATAAGTAAACTGTCATGTCCAACCATTATGGTCATTGACATTTATATAGCCCTTTAAAGTTTGCAAAGCACTTTGCAGAGATCATCCCATTTGAAGTAGATGCCAAGTATCTCATTTAACACACTATGCAAGTTCAGCAATGCAGGGGATTACATAAAGTTTTATCTTTGTGCTTGAGTGTAAAGGGGCACTTGAGGGAATCTGTCCACTCATGGATCCAGAAATATCTAGGTAAGGTGGGGAAGAATTTAGACCTGGAAGACTTTCCTAATTACCTAGATGAGATTACTTAGTGTTGTCTTTTGTCTAGGCTCTGAAGGGCATCACACCAAAAGTCATGACTACCTTGCCCTTGCTGAGAAGGACACTGATTGACCGAGAGACTTAGTAAAATGATGTTTGTCACAGAAACCACCCCTTCCTATGGTAATTGCTGTTGTTATTGGGTTGTTTTGTGATCCCATTTGGGGTTTTGTGATAGAGATACTGGAATAGTTTGCCATTTCCTTCTCTAGCTCAATTAACAGATGAGGAAACTGAGGTAGATAGAGTTAGGTGACTTTCCCAGGGTCACACAGCTAGTAAGTGTCTGAGGCCAGATTTGAACTCAGAAAGATGAGTCTTCCTGCCTCCAAACCTGGCACTCTATCCACTTTACCACATAGATGCCCCAAAATTTTGGTATGCATACTTCACTCTGATTTAGCAAACAACCAAAAAGGCACCCAATAAGTAGACAATAATCAGTCATAGAATGCCTGGACAGACAGTGAAGTGGAAAGCAGGGCCTCCATTATACATGCCTCGAAACATCCTCACTCAACATTCACTTGGTTCATCTGTGTATACTCCCAGGACTGGGAGTTTATATCTAGCCTGTTAGTTCTTTCAGCTTGTTGGAAGTATTTTTCTGAATGCTGATGAGTTAAATGAGTTCTTAGCAAAACAATACATCCCTAGAAGCTTAGCCTTATTGAATTTTGTGGATAGGACTATTTCCACATCCTCCTTTTGTGTGTCAGTTTGTCATGGAAGATGAGGGCTTTTCCTATGGATCTACTTGTGTCTGTACAGGGATGGGGATGGGAATTCAAAAGTGTCTCTGAGTGGCTCAGTGTCCCAGAAGGCAGGACCTGTGGTGGTGTTTATTGACTATGTGCTAGCCCCTGGGTCGATTTAAAAGTCTTATTCCTCTGAGGCCTTGACTGACCACACCATGGTTTCAGTTGTCTAGTCAAATTAATTTGCCCTTTGAACTTCTGAAAACACTATTAGGAAGCAAGATGAGTTGAAAATGTCTGACATAGACTGATACATCATTGTAAAATGATTTTCTGAACAAAATTGGTTTCCCTAGAAATTGTTATAATAATAGCAGCATTTAGATAGAATTTTGAGGTTTGCAAAGCACTTTACAAATATTATCTCATTTTATCCTCATAGCAACCTCAGGAGGATAGGGGCTATTACTTATCCTCATTTTATAGCTGAGGAAACTGAGGCAGATAGCTAGTAAGTATCTGAGGTTAGATTTGAACTCACATTTTCCTGATTCCAAGTTTGGTGGTTTAGCCAGAAAAATACTATTCTGGATCGATCTGTCTCTCTCTCTGTCTCTCTTTCTTCCTACTATCTCACTTTCTTCATCTTGAGAAGTATAAGGAGCTCTCTAACCTACGGTACTCCTTGACCACCAAAAGATACAGTTCAAGGAACAGGAATCAGTAAGCTGAGTCTTTATTCTCAAGAGCAATCTTATTTATTAAAAAAAAAAAAAAAAGTCCCTATGTGAACATTCCAGTTTGAGATACAGAAAATATTTCTCTTTTTTCAGTAGGTTTTGAGCAGAAGAGTTATTCTAATGAAGCTAGAAATCCCAACCCTAACCATGAGGCCCATTTTGAACTGAAAACAAAGGGAAATCTGAACTCTCTGAGTAGCGATCTCATGGGTCCTGACATTTTCAAACAGGTGACAAGGGTGTGTAGGGATGGAGTCTTTATGAATGATGAATAAATTACAAAGTACATTTAAATCTATTTTTGCTCTGGCTCCAAACTCTGATAATATCATGCATTATGTAAATATTGTGATAACATTGAACTGTCACTGTAGCAAAGGGATGAATAATGGAAGAGAAGGCTTGGGTTAGATTTCTGGTGGGTAATATAATCATGAGAAGTTAGACTAGATGATGGTACTAACAAATGCAAATTCAATCGAATTGGTTCCAAATATTTCCATCCTAATCTCAGAGCTCATTTTCAAAACCCACATAATCACCTATTTCTGAGCTAGTATAATATGATATGTAGTAGAAATGGAATAAGGGCAATTGGGGAGGAAAAATTCTATTCATTTTGAAGTAGGTATGAACCTGCAGGGTTCAGGGTTCATTTCTTAAAGCAGAGACTCAAGGAAGGTGACATCACTTATAAGCGCGTTGTGAAACAACATAGACCAGTGTTTTGGTCTGTTGTTTTGTTCTTGGTTGGATCTGACTTCTACAGAAGCCTACCCCTTGCACAAAGAATTCCTACTTTTTAGCCTCAAGTTCACCCATAACCAAAATATGTCCTGTCATTAATCTTTTCTTATGAAATATCATTGCTTCAGCATTTCCACCAAATCGATGAGGGTATTTCCTCTTTGGGGGCATACCCCCATCCATTTCCTAATCTCTTTTTCTTTGATCACTGTTCATACCTTTCCATGAATATTCAACAGAGGATCCACATAGTTCATTGGAGGTCTTCCTCTGGTTCTTTCTTTATAAATGTCTTTCCTGGCTCAAGAACGCTGGGTTTACACAGACTATATCTGATCCTGGGGACCTGAGCTCCCTATGGGTGGCAAAGAGAGGAGGTGACTTTCTTTAGCTTGTTACCCCATTCTGAAATAAAACTCTGGGGAAATCTGAATAGCACTTAGTTATATCTCATATCTAGGTTTCCCTGAATGTGAGTAACAGCTCTCAATTTCTTTACAAACACTCAGTGTACAACAAAGGTATCAGGTATGGGGCCACCTTTATTACATCCACCACATAAAATGCATATAACAAAAGGACTCACAAGAGTCATGAACAAATACAGAAATATAAAAGATTTTAATAGCCTGTTGACACTCTCCCTAGAAGATAAAACACTTCTTGGGACTACTAAAAAAATATTCCCCATTCCCCTGAGACCCAAACCATATGGGCAACTTATAGCAATATCATGGCAGAAGAGTATTGACCAGATCCATATAGTCCTTCAACTGCAGAGTCACACTCTAAAGAACATTCTCTTCCCCTTTAGGAAGTATGTAGTTTAAGGAAATCGTTTTCCTTTGAGAAACTAGTGCCTGACTCTTGAACTCATAATTATCTACAAGGTAACAACTAAGTCTAGAAAGGTTCAGTTTTAGGATTGCTAGTCTCTGATCTGTGTTCAGAAAAGGAAAGACAAAAGAAAAAAGCAGTTAGCCAGGACCTAGAAGCCCAAAACTTCCTCCTCAGGTTGACCTGGACAAACATGGGACATTCATGATGTGTTTCTCTTGCAAGTCACTATTTTCTCTTCTTGGCATAGGACAGGGAGAAATTCTCCCCTCTATCCCCCAGCCTTTTTGTACTCTGTCCTGTAAGTATGAAGTAAAGAATGTAAGCTTCTCGAAGGAAGGTGCTGTTTTATTTTTCTCTTTCTATCCTCAGCAACTAGCATAGTACCAGACACACAGTAGATGGTTAATGATTAAAGATTGACTGACCAACTGATTGAAGAAAAGGAGGAAAGTGTGAATACAGTTTACAGTTTACCAGTATCTCTTATTTATCAAATCTAATAGCCATTTCTCAAACTCAATCTTTCTCCATCTCTTTGGATCATCTGCCATGGCTGACTACCTCTTATTCATGAATATTCTCTCCTCTAGGTTTTCATGACATTGATCTCTCCTGTTTCTCTACCCATCTACCTGTCTGACCATGCCTTCTTAGACATCTTTACTGATTCCTCATCCTCGTTATACCCACTGACTATGAGTGTCCTACAAGACTCTATCCTGGGACTCCCTTCTTTTTTCTTTCTTTCCTATATCCCTTGGTGATATAGTTGTAGTTTAGGCTCTGTCCACCCAGGGCTGCCAAAAACTATTGCAGTTTCATGATGTGTTGTAGTGGAACCACCTCTCATCCAAGTATAGTCATTTATTGAGATTGATGCCTCTCATGAAATGGGTTAAGTTCCAAGAGGAACCAGCAACTTCAGAGAAAGCAAAATGGATTTTCATAGGGTAAAGATGAAATTACATAACAGAAATTATGAATATTAAAAAGGCAGGAGGGATTTGTTATGGGAATAGGTAACAGGGGAGGGGTTCCAGCCACAGTGGAACGGTGCATATGATTATTCACAATATATACAAAAAAACCCATTGGGAGGGTATGTATCTATGATAATGACATTATAATAAGCCTGGCTACATCATAAGTTCACTCTAGGTCAGTTCTTTATTATTAGTCCAGGTGCCTCCTTAGGGAAAGTCCCTTCTATTGTTTTGGGGTCCACATCCTGCTTGGGCATCCTGGTGGTGCTGCTTTCTGATTGGCTGAGTATTGTGGTCCTGTCTAAGACTAGGTGGATGTGGTTGTGGTGGAGTACATGGGCACACCTACTGTTTTTGTGGGAAATATGAGAAATGGGTCTCAAGGCAGTGGCTAGCTAGAGGCAGCGACTCTGATCCCATCACATAGCATGCCTGCTATTTCTGTGAGAAACTTAAGTTCATGGACACACCTCTTGGTCTAGTGAGCAGTGAGGCCTATATGAAATTAAGATATTGAGTATGGGGAGAGGGGAGTTGATTGTCTAGGCAGGGGCAGTTAGCCTGCTATTCAGTGGGGTCTTTATATAAGGAAGTTAGAATATTGGAGCTGGGGGCAACTTTATTAGGATTCCATCAACATCATCAGCTCATACTGCTTGTCAGCCTATTATGAAGTCACCACCACAAAGTAATCACGATATATTAAAAACCACCGAAGCATGTTAGTTAGCAAGGTTCTTGTAACTAATACGGCTACTCTGTCTTTCTTATCTCATAGCAAGTCAGGGTGCCAGACTGACTATTCAGCAATTCCATTTGACTTTAACAAGTATCTACAGGGATTGTCTTACAACACTAGTGTAAAGACACATAGGTATTAAGTTATGATAGTGGAATTTGAATGCAAGTTCTCTGAACACCAATTCATCTTCCTATCCATTATACACCATATTGCCTAACCTGTCAAAAGACAAGTACGTTCTGGGTAAAGAAGCCATTTCACTCTGGTCACTGAAACAGGTAGCAGATGCAATGTTGCCTTTGAGAGCCTGTCATGGAATGGTCCCAGACAAGTATGAAGTGGGGGGGGCGGGGAGAGCATCCCTTCTCTTAACTGAGATGGAACACAAACTATAATAACGGGTGAACAAACACAAGATGAAATTATGATTCCTACAGAGTCATTACAATTTGGTCAATTTTTTACTGTGTGCATATGGATTATAGCCTGAAAAATTTAAATCCCCAGCTAGTCTGGTGTCCTCTTGCCACCTAAAATGACTACAACCTATCTCCCCTCCATTCCCCACCAATCAGTGTGTACTCTGCAAATGCAAACTCATTTCTGTGTTAGCTTAAGCCAAAATCATTAGCAAGTTTAATCTACTAGGGAAAAAAAAACCCTAATGCATTTTAAAGCTCAAATATAAGTGACAGATAATCAAATGTTGACTTCACAAAATACATGTGTATTTAACGCCTCAGGCAGGACTAATCTGTTTGAATTGATTGATGGAATCTTAAGTATTTGTTCCTAAAATACATAGAAGTCATCAATGTGTCTTTTTAAATGAGGATAGCCATGCAGCAGGGTCTCAGACTTTAGGTGCTGAATTCTTAAGGGCTCATACATATTTGTAAAGGGAGCTATGGAGTGGGAATTGGGAAGACCTAAGTTAAAATCCTGCTTCAGAAACTTATTGTGATATGGGCAAGTCACTTAACCTGGTATAACAGCAAGCACCCCGACATACACAGGTGGGCCTGCTGTACAGATTCTTAGATCTGCTTTTCTAAAAGCAAAGCAACTTTTGAGGGATCAACAATCTACTTTAATCAAGCACATATATCACTTAGTTCAGGGGAAAAAGTCAGTACCCTGAACTTCAGAGAAAATACAAACAGAGAAATAAAGACCAAACAGATAGGGCTTCCAACTGTCTGACCATAGACAATATATACATCATTATGAGAGAGAGAAGCACCAACATCTGGGTTCAAAGCCCGGGGGCTACTCAGTGACTACCCAGAGTCTCATCTGGTCAAACAAACACTTCAAATGAGTAACCCCTAAAATAAAACCTCACCTCAGAGTATTTATACACTTTTCAGAGCAGAATGGCAGGACCCTCTGACCCAGTACCTCAATAGAAATTAACAAAAGATATTGAGGCCTATTAATGGGTAGGGAAGATCATTAACTCTTCCCCCCCACCATAAACTTTATATTAACATTACATGTGGTAGGCCTCTATTTGCTCTTTTATAAAATAAGGACAATAATATTAACTTTCTCATGGAATTGTATGAAGATCATGAAGTTACATGTGTAAAAGTGCTTTCCAAACCATAAAATACTATATAAATTTGATAAAACATTACTGTGAGGGAACCAGAAAATGGAACTGTATGGGACAGATACTACAATTCCTGGTTCAGACTGTCAAAGCATCTGGCAAATCTATGTAACATCTTTCCTCTCTCCACTTTCAAACCCAGTGACTATCAGACAAATAACAAAATTTATTCTGTGCATCAACTGGGAAGGTCCATGGAGGAACAGTGTGGAGGATGGGGTATGTTGACCTGTGGTTTCCAACAGTATATGGAAATCCTGATGCAGAAACTCCACTTTCTGATGAAGATCTGAAACTTGTCTATAATTTAACAACCTTAGAGCTGCCTGGATCACTGAAAGAGCAAGTATATGTCAGTGACAGAACTAGAACTCAAGTATTTCTAATGCCAGGACTGGCCCATGATGTGCTATACCATCCACCTTTCTGAAGGAATCATTTGTTGAAGAGAAAATAAAGAAACTTCTTGTTAAAAAAAGTATAGTATTTTTGTGACCTTGAGCAAGTCTGGGCCTGAGATTCCTCATGTGCAAAAGAAGGCAATGGATGATTGGGACACAGTTTTTAACCTTAGACATTTTGTAATTGCAACTATTCAGTAATTATCAAAAATATTATTAACTTGCATTTCTTCAGCACTTTAAGGCTACACACTAACACTGAGGTAGGTTATGTAAGAAGTGTAATAGTTTCAGGAAAGATCAATGATTTGCCCAAGGCCACTGACCTAGAAAGTGACAGAATGAGTGCTGGAGTTCAGATCTCCCTATCACCTCTAGAATCCAGTGCAAAATCTTCTATATAGTATTCAAAGTCTTACGTGTCACCATTTCCCCATGCCCCACACTTTTTTCCCTGCCATTCATTCTTCAATCCAGTGGCACTGCTCTCTCTGCTAAACCATGAACAAGACATCTCTAGGCTCCCAGTATTTTCCCTGGTTGTTCCCCCACTGCATCCTTGACCATCACCAGTCATCTTGACCTTTGTCTTGCCACTGGACTCCAGTGACTCTGGAGGAAAGACAGAAACTGATGGCTTTGAGTAGCTCTGCTTCACTCAGGTCCAAGTCAAAGGCATGTCTAGATATCACCCTAAGGATGTCATTGATCCTCTTTGAGAACTAAGGATTAACAGCAAAGGCTAAAATCCCACTTTCTGTAAAAAGCCTTCCCAGATCCTCTTAATTGGAGTGCCTTCCCTCTATTCATTATTGCATATTTAGCTTCTATCATAGTTTGTTTGTACATATTTGCTTATTATCTTCCCCTTTAGATTGTGAGCTCCTTGAGGGCAGGGTCAATCTTTTTGTATCCCTAGAGATTAGCACAGTGTCTGGCACATAACAGATGTTTAATAAGTGCTAATTGAGTCCAAGGCTCTTCCTACTCTAAGTTCCTTTCACATAAACAAGTGTCTTTTTTCTGAGCCTCCAGAAGACTGAATAAATTGCATTCTTTTGTCTGTCTAGAAGAATATTTCTAATTTACTTGTGGTGGTCAGAATAACTAACTGTCTCGGATCTTTAAAAAACATTTTTTTTTTGCTTTTTAGCTTTCATTTTTTGAATGCCACATATTCAGATGACTATTCAAATTTCAAAACCAAAATCATCATTTCTTTCACCTGAACACCACATCAGACTGTCACTGGGAAGACCAAGTACATTATGCTAAGGAGTTCTACCAATAATAGCCTGATAATTTGAGTCTGGAATGTAAATGTCAGGAGTTATATTGCCATCAGCTGAGGTGTCAAGCTGTTCACTTGTCTTCTAGTGATAATGACATCATCACTCAACCTCCAGATGGAGGTGACAGGGCTTGCCAAGATAAAACAAATGAGTGCTTTTTGGAGAGGTCTATTTTCATGAATGTGCATATGAGTGGTGGGTGGGCAAAGGGAGTGTCTCCTGAGCCGTTGGCTCCCACAGCTGCTACAACCTTCCTATTTGAGTACAGGTAGCTCCATAAACTGGAAAATTCGGTATCATCCCCTTCCTCAAAAAAATACTTTTTAAAACCAATAACATTCTTTGGGGCAACAAACTATGGAAACAGGATATACTAATTTATTATTTAAACTTCTTGAATCTGAAGATAGGAAATTCCCATTTTAATTGCAAAGGAAATTAAATTATAAAATTTACCTTAAAAAGTTTAATTTAAAAATTTATGAAAAAAATTAATTTCCATCCTGAAGGCATATTGAAATGAAAGCTCTTTTATGTAAATTTTGAAAATTTTCTATATGTAACAGTGAGAAAGAGTCAGAAGTTGAGTATTCATTGCTCTTTTCCTCTTGCTCATCTTTTATGTTAATATATTGTTAAACCCATCTGTGATCAGAAACGTTTGCTGGCACAGAAGAGTAATAAGGGAAGCAATTCAAATGTTGCCTACTTAGTCTTGAGGTAGCCACTACTTGGATCAGCACCCTCTGGTGAGCAGAGGGGAAAGGACCTGAAGATGTATTTTGTTTTTGTTGTTTGATCATTTCAGTTGTGTCCCATGGGTCTTTATGACCCATTTTGGGATTTTTCTTGGCAAAGATACTGGAATGGTTTGCTATTTCCTTCTTCAGTTCATTTTAGAGATGAAGAAACTGAGGCAAACAGGGTTAAGTACTTGTCCAGAGTCACACAATAAGTGTCTGAGACCAGATTTGAACTCAGGAATGACTCCAAGCTTAGCATCACCCATCAGCCCAAAAGAAGAGTCACTTTTTTTTTTTAAGGTCCCTTGAGCTCTTCCTGCTTTGTACCAATGAGGGGATTGCTTCATAACCTTGAAAATACAAGCCTTTAGTGATAAATCACCTTGGTATTTCAGGATGTTGCTAGAGGAACTCAGCCCAGGATTCATGAGATGTACCTATGGGTCTGTGTCCACAATGCTCCATGGGGTGTGACCCTTTTTTCACAATTCTCTTGGCCAAAGATTGAAGGACTGTATAGTAGGGCAATATGATCTAATATGCATGTGTAAAAAAAAAGTGAGTGTTCTGGTTTTTGATGTATATTTTTATTGTGAAAAAAAGTCAAACTATTTATTCCATGCTTTTCTCCTATGGCCACATCCTGCCCTTGTCCTATTTCTACCCTCAGTTCTTCTATCCACCTAGGTCCCTTTTTTCTCCCTCCTCTTTCTTACTCTCTTCTCTCTTTTATGTCCTTCCTCCATCCTTTTTTCTTGATTCTCCTTCCCTTTTTCCCTGTCCATATCCTCTTTTTCTCATCTACTCACCTTTCTTTTCCCTCCTTCTCTTCTTCCTTTACCCTCTCCTTTGCCTATTTCTTTCTTCTCTCTCCCCTCCCTTCTTTGTTGTTTTTATCCCTCTCTAATCCCAAAGCATTCTACCTTTTCTTCTTACCAGTTTTAATCTTCTTGCATATTACAGCAAATGAGATTAGACCATCACAGTCAATGAAGAAATATCTTTCTGATGTGGGCACACCATGCTGAGTGGTCCTGTGCCAGAGTCTCCCATGTCGCACAGTCAAATCCAAAGTTCTTGAGAGAGATCAAATGAAAGGAAGCTTAAAAGAGGAGGAGGGATGCTCTGCCAAGTCAAAGTCAAGCAGAATTGCTAATGAAAAAAAAATGAAATTAGCTGCAAGATTTGGGGGCATTCTATAAAGGAAGGCTTTGGAAAGTATTTTTTCAGCCTTCTAAGCAGAAAGGAAAGGTAACCGGAGGAGTTGTAAAGGTGTTGAGTTTCAACATTACTATTACTCTATCTGATGACAAGATTTCGGGTAATCAGCCATTTATGAGGGAGTGGGGGAGTAGAAAGGGTGGGAGGTGGGCATGCGGTTCCTTGCCATTGAAGCTTAAGCAGCCTATTCTACCCCCTGCTGACACTACCATATGTTTTTAATAAAATCTTCTCTATGAGATAAAAATAATCCATAAATTCAGGGAAAGCTGTTTTCAAGTCCTGCCTCTAACATATATTGGCTGTGTGATCTTGGACAAGTCAAAGGCCAAAGAAGAATCAAGAGAAAAATTTATACAAAGATGGGGGCACCTAAATGGCACAGTGAACAGGGTGCCAGGCTTGGAGTTAGGAAAACTCATCTTTCTGAGTTCAAACCCGGCCTCAGACTTTTACTAGCTGTGTGACCCTGGGAGAGTCACATAACCCTATTTGCCTCGGTTTCTTCATCAGTCAAATGAGCTGGAGAAGGAAACGGGCAAATCACTCCAGTGTCTTGGCCAAGAAAAACCCAAACAAAGAGACGGACAGGACTGAAACAACTGAGCAGCAGCAGCAACGATGTAAAGAAAAACAACTTTGAAACTTAAGAACTCTGATCAAAATAATGACAACGATGTCACAGAGGACCTATGGTAAAGCATTGTGATACCCGCCACCTGACAAACGGGTTAGGAACACAAGGTTCAGAGACAGTATTTTTGGATATACCCCTATGTGGATTCATGATGTTCAACCATACTTACTTGTTATAAGGTTTTCCTCCACTTTCTTTTTCTCAGAAACATGACTGATGTGGTGGGAGTGGGGAATTAGCAAAGATAATGTCCCAAAAAGAAGATAATTGAAACATATCTAAAAATAAACAGAAAAGAACAGAAGGAAGCTCAGATAAGATAGTTTTGAAAGTCATCTGTAGAAATTTAATTAAAATTACTTTGTTAAAGTATTTTAAGCAAGTGCTATGAAACAGAGATCCATACTTTCATACAGAATCCTCCTCATATTTTGTTGTATGTATTGAAATTCTCTCCTGTGTATGTGTGTGTGAGTTCACAATAAAAAAAAAAAACCACATTTTTATCAATTTTTATGAATCTTCCCTTCTATTCTCCATAGCATGGGATTCTATCCTTACCCTGGCCTTCATTATAAATGGTTGGGCCTTCTTAAGTAACAGAACCAAGGGATGGATGGAGACCTGAACTACCAGATCAAGCATTAAAGCTCACAGTACTGGAAATGGGGGAAAGGGATCATGATCTCGATCAAAGGCAAAGAATCTATAGTGACATCCTTAAAAGAAGGGTGGGAAGAAGAATTCAAGGTTTCCTCCCCAAGAATCCCTACCTTTAATTTACTATCTAGTGAGAGATCACAACTCTCAGATGCGTTTGGACTTTATCTGTCATTTTAAAGGCAACAAAAAGTCATTGTTCACAGCTGGGTAAGATATAGCCCATCTCCATGAAAGAATAAAGCAACAGAAATCTACTAAGTATTTCTACTCCTATTGGAAGGGGAATGAATGATCATTGATCAGAAATAGGATCAGAGACCAAAATACTCTCTCATCTTCCCACCACCTTGACAAAACTTGAGTATGGAGACCACCGGGACAAGTGACTTTGAACTTAGCATTTTTCTATAAGTTTAAAAGAACAACAATTTCCACCAACCCCACTCCACCACCACCCTCCATTTCTCTAGTTAATTTTTTCAAAAGCAACTAAGTAAACAAGTAATTTTAGGCCTCTTTTTTGTTAATGAATCTGACAATATCTCAGCCTTTATAACTACTTAGATGTTAAAGTGTTTAATATCTCTGCGGTGATAAGAATGTGATACATGACATTCCATTTCCATCTCCAGGTCTTTGGACACTGACAGTCTCCCATTCCCATAAGGTTCTCCCTTTTCCATTCTCTGCCACTTAGAATCCCTCACTCCCCTTCACTGCCAGCTCAGGCACCACATTTTACTTAAGGCCCTGATTAATTCTCTCAGCTGCCAATACTCTAGCCTCAAATTATTTTGTATTTATTTTGCATGGATTTTCTATGTATGCGTGTACTCTTTGTTCCAACGAGGTACATAATTTCCTTGAAGGCAGAGATGGTTGCTTTTTAAAAAAATCTTTGTAGCCCCAGTGCCCAAGACTAAGGAAACATTAGACTTGTTTTGTTTAGCTCTGGACAGTAGCAATGAGTAACAGTTATTAAGTGGCAAATTTTGGCAAAATCTTCCTAACAATTAGAAAAGTGGAACAGACTAAGTTGGGAGGTCACATTTTTCTCCCTCATTAGGAGCTCATCTATCTAGTAGGAGAGCATGAGGTCTTCTGGTTGCATCTGGTATATATTTCTCTTAACACACCTTCTGATCCCTTTCTTCAGACTAGTTGCATCTCCTTGAATGCCTGCTCTCTCAGTTGCATAAAGCTTCCCATAGTTCCTCCTCCAGACCCATTTGACTTCCTAGTCTCTCTACAGCTCCCTGTACTTCCTTCCCTAGTCTGACTCTTGGATTAAGTTAACTCACTTTTGAACGTCAACTGACTTGTGATCTATCATGACCTAGATCTTTCACTAGACTACCATGGGCTAGGGCAGCTAGGTGATGAAGTGGATAGAATGCCAGACCTGAAACCAAGAAGACTCATTTTGCTAAGTTCAAATCCAACTGCAGACACTTACTTAGCTGTATGACCCTGGGCAAGTCACTAAACCCTGTTTGCCTCAGTTTCCTTATCTGTCAAATGAGCTGGGGAAGGAAGTGGTAAACTAGTGCAGTTTTTTTTTGCCAAGAAAATTCCAAATGGGGGCATGAAGAATTGAACACTGAACAACCACTTTATGGGCTAGGCACTGTGCTAAGTGCTTTATAAATATTATTATGTATTATTATATTATTGTTGTATAAATATTATTTCATTTGATCCTTATAACTTTGGGAAGTAGGTGTTATAATCATCACCATTTTACAGATGAGTAAACTGAGGCAGACAGCAGTTAAGTGATCACAGCTAGTAAGCATCTGAAGCAAAATTGGACCTCCAATCTTTTTGACTCCAAGAGCTCTGGCTATCTCACTGGTTCTAAGATGGCTATTCCCTTTTCAATTCAATCAAATGACGATAGTACCTCACAAAATGATCCTCTGAGGGATTGAATTTTATAGTTAGATATCTAGCTTCTTTATTGCGATTGGTCAGTGGAAGGCACCTTGCTTACATGTGTAAAAATTTGTTTTGAAGTGAGCTCTACTTTGGTGTGTGCAGATAAACAAGTAGTGAGTAGGCAATGAAGGGTAATGGTATGTATCTCTTATGAATCTTGACTTTGATCTCTATTTGGGAATTCATACCCCATCCTATCTCCAAAAAATTCTAAGAATTCTAACTGCAAACCACCAAGGCTGATGATAAAGGATATGGAGGATAGAGTAAAGAAAACTTGTCAACTTTCTTCTTAAGTATAAAACTGTTATAATAACTAGATTTTTTTTTAAAGCCTAGGGCCAAAAAATGTCCCCTCAGGTGCACATAGTTCTCCCCATCTGTTTTAGGGAGCTCATTTTAGATGAAAAATTAGGAATTAATGAATGGAAAACATTTATTAAGTTATTAGTCTGAAAGGAAGACTGATGTTCTTAGAGACATTGCTATTCTCTAGACTGGGGTTCCCAGACCTGGACTATCTCCCAGGTTAGAGGGCTGGTAATGATTCAGGTGGTGGTGATGCTTTCCTGTCTCTCTCTGAGGAAGCACTAGTGCTTTGGTTAAGCTGGTTTGCCTGCCCTGTAGTTGACAGCCAGCATTTGGTGGGTATGACTGTTCTCTTCTTCACCTAACCACAATTCTAACTGTTCTAAACCTTGAATTAGGAAAATTACTAACATTTAGATTTTCTGCCTTAATTTCCACTGGTTCTGGTTAATCCTAGTCTCTTTGTGGTTGAGGCAAAATTCAGGTTACCAGAAGCATTAGGGTAAAGAAACAATATATTATATTAGAATATCCATCAATAATAGACAAGAACTGGGAGAAGAAGTTGGGGAAAGTTAGACCTTTTATTTGAACTCTCCTAACTCCTAAGTAGATGAGTACAATTGGTGGCTTCAGCCTGTGCATTTTGTTCCAAGCCTGTAGGGCTGACAGCACTCCTTATTTGATTTCTCTCTGTTTAATCACATCTTCTCTCTCCTTCGCTGGCTGCCCCCAGGCTGAAGTTGCTTTCTGGATGTCATCATTCCTTCCTCTCCTCTTCGTGTCTCTCTTTCTATCTCTGTATCTCTTTCTGTCTCTGGCTCTCTGTCTCTTCTTCTCTCCCTTTTTCCCTGTCTTTATTCCTCTCTGTATCTCTCTTTCTGACGTTCTGTCTCTCCTCTATCTGCCCCTATCCCTCTCTGTTTCTCTGTCTCTCTGTTTCTGTGTTTCTCTCAGCGAGAAGCATTGAGTGTCAGGGGTGATGTTTGGTTCTAACATCTATTACATTAACCTCTACTAAAATTTAGGTTTCATTGCTGGGTAGGGAATCTTCCAAAGGGGATCATAAACACATAAAAGCTCTTCTTAAGAGAGAAACAACTTTCTAAGGACCAGTTCCCAGGCTAAGACTATCCTTGAACGCTTTCCTAATAAACCAGAGAACAATAGAGAAGTGGGGGAGAGGGAGGTGTTTATTTGAGAGAGAGGATCACATATTCAGAGCTAGAAAGAACCTTACAGAACATGAATGTAAACTCCCTCAACTGAAACTGTAACAAATAATGTAAATATAGTTAAGGATGAAAACTCTGGGGCTCAGAGTACCCTCCTTTACAAACTATATATCTCTATATGGTGGGGAGGGGGGATCTCTCACTAGGAAAGTGTTATCCCTAGCACTTAGCACAGTCTGGCACATAGTAGGTGCTTAAAAATGTTTATTGATTGAAAGTTGTTTAACCCCTTTCAGCTTCAATTTCCTTATCTGTAAAACAGGGGTAGTAGTAACAACTACCTCCTAGGGTTGTTATGAGAATAAAATAATATTTGTAAATCACTTTCCAAACCTTATATAAATGCTAGCTATTGTTATAATTAATCATCATCATCATTATACTATCACATGGCACCTTGAGTCCAGAAAAGTAGGTTTTCAATAGTCAATGGTGGTGGTATGTATCCCTTATGAATCTTGGCTTTGATCACTATTTGGAAATTCATACCCCACTCTATCTCCAAAACGTTCTAAGAATTCTAACTGCAAACCACCAAGGTTGGTAATAAAGGATATGGAGAGGATAGAGTAAAGAAAACTTGTCAGCTTTCTTCTTAAGTATAACACTGTTATAATATTTCTGACTTTGTCCTTCTCTGACTATCCCTTCGAAAGCTTGTTGTAACATATCATATTATGCAAAACGTCTTTCCTTCTACCTCCCCAGTATCCCTAAATGTTGCCCTCTCACCACATGATATACTTAATGCAGTTTAAAATTTTCAAGGTTAAACGTAATTGCATAGCTACCTTCTTTCTATGGCCAGACTTGAACTGGGCTGCATGCTCCTTTCTTAAAGGACAGGGCCTGGGTCAGAATCATTGGACCACCCAAAAGCCATAATCAAAAGGAGGACCTGGACAGTATCTTTTAAGAAATTATCAAGGAAAACTGCCCTGATATCCTAGAAACAAGGCAAAGTGGGCATGGAGAGAACCCACTGGTCCCCTCAGGAAAGAAGTCCCAAAATAAAACCTCTAAGAAACATAATAACCAAATTACAGAACTGTCAAGTCAAGGAAAAAATACTGCAAGTGGCCAGAAAGAAACAATTCAAATATTGGAAAAATCAGGATTACACAGGATTCAGCAGCTGCAACATTAAAGGACTGGAGGTCATGAAACCTGATATTCTGGAAGGCAAAAGAACTAGGACTACAAGCAAGAATCACCTACCTGGCAAAATTAAGCATAATACCTCAAGAGGTAAAATGGTTATTTGGTGAAATAGAAAGATTTCAAGTCTTTATCAAGAAAAGCCCAGAACTGAACCAAAAATTTGATCTCCAATATCAACACCCAAGAGAAACCTAGAAAGGCAAAAGGCAGGGAGAAAACCTATAAGGGACTCAATGGGGTTGAATTGTTCATATCACTACATGGGAAGATGATACTTGCAACTATTGAAATTTGTACCACTGATAGTACAGCTAGTGGGTACTGTGATAAGGTGAATTTGAGGGAATGGCATAAAAAAATAACTAAAGGATGAGAAAGAGGAGCACTCTGGGTACAGAAGGAAGGGAGAAAGGGGTAAATTATTTCCCATGAAGAGGCTCAAAAAACCTATAACAGTAGAGGGAAAGATGGGAGGGTGGGATATGGTCATCGCTTGAACCTTACCCTCATTAGTATTGGCTGAAAGAGAGAATAATTTACACAATCTGCTGAATTTGGGAAGTAGGAGGAATGATAATTAAGTAAAAGATGGGGGGCAGGGAGAGGAAGGGGAGAGAATGGGACAGAGGGAAGGCAGATGGAGGAGGTGGTAGACAGAAGTAAAGGACAGGACCTGGGCAGCTAGGTGGCATAGTGGATAAAGCACAGGTCCTGGAGTTACAGAACCTGAGTTCAAACTTGACCACAGACACTTTACTAGCTGTATGACCCTAAGCAAGTCACTTAAACCCAACTGCCTCGAAAAAAAATAAAATAAAATAAAGAACGGGGCCTTAGACAAAGTCCAAAGAACTATAAGGATCTTTCTTATATTTCCGTTTATGGTGGAAGGAAAGAGGAAGGAAATAAGCATTTGTTAAGTATCTACTATGTGCCAGACACTATTAAGAGCTGGGGATACAAAAGAAGACAAAATAGCCTCTACCCTCACAGAATTTACAACCTAATGGAGGAAATTATATATTAAAATAGTAATCTTGATCTGGTATTTTATAGCCTTTCTGGATTCCCTTGAATAGAATACTTAATCAAAATACAAAGTGTACTTAATTCCAGAAAAAGATTAACAGAGAGGATGTCCTCTTTTTAACTAAATTGACAGATGTGTCCCCTTAGTTTATTAAAATCAAACTGTCTCTTCCCTATTTACTTTTTTTTTTAAACTGTGAGCCTAACCTAAAAGGAACATTCCCTTGATTTGGGAGAAGACAGTTCTTGTTTAAAGATGCTTGTATACCTTAACAGTGATGTCATTGTTTAGAGTGGGGCAGCTAGGTAGTGCAGTGGATAGAGTACCAGTGCAGGAGTTAGGAGGACCTGAGATCGCATCTCACCTCAGAAACTTGACATTCACTAGCTGTGTGACCTTGGACAAGTTACTTAACTCCAATTGCCTCATCCTGGGTCATATCCAGTCATCCTGATGAATATCTGGTCACTGGATTCAGATGGCTCTGGAAGAGAAGTGAGACTGGTGACCTGCACAGCCCTCCCTCACTCAAAACAAAGTCGAAAGCAAATCATGTCATCTTTTCTCTGATGGCATGGTCTTCTTTGGCAACGAAGGATGAACACACACCTTTGTTTAGAGATTCTAAAAATTCCTAACTTAATAGATATACTTTTATAACATTGTTGTAAAATGTCCTCATTTTTTGTTTCATGATTACCAAAAAACTGCTTGAAAGGGGTGGGTTTTTCTTAGTTAACAGAAAGAATTTGGTTAGTTTAAAATTTCTCCCCCCAAGTAGAATTTTGGCGCATTAATAAATATTTGTCTGACAAATTTGACTAAGCCATAAGGTATGGAATATTTTTCTTCTGCACAACTCCTCTATACCTTAGATGGTCTTTATCAGAACTATAACTATGGTAGGGTGATGAAGCTTTGTTCCAGGATGATGAATTTAGAAGGCACTGATAACACTTGCCTGAGTCCTTCAGGAAAGATCTATACAGAAGAGTTTAGCACTTTGGAAGAATATAATTAGTTAAACTAGGAAGCTACTAGGCTGAGGCAGCTAGGTGGCTAAGTGGATAGAACACTGTGGCCTGGAGTCGGAAAGACTAGAGTTCAAATTTAGCCTCAGACACTTGTTGCAATCCTTGGGCAAGTCACTTAACCTCTACCTTAATCCACTGGAGAAGGAAATGATAAACTACTCTAGGATTTTTACCAAGAAAACCTCATGACCCATATTGGCATGCTATGGTCCACAGTGGCACGAAGAGTTAGATACCACTGAACTGTGAACAGATATTGGCCCAGGGTGAATCCCTCTCTTACCCTGTTTTCTTCCTCTGCCCCTAACCCCAGAAGTGGCTTTGTGATGCGCAGCATTTTCTATTCCCTCCTTCCCATCAGAGTATGGGATCCCAGGTTAGCCACAACCCCTGACCTAGCTAGAGTATACTTTGAGGGATTTGCCCCAGGCACATGGTACTGTACAAAAATAAATGTGGCACTTGTACAAAATATTCCTAATGATAGCTCTGTTCCTTGTGAGTTACTCTATCTTTAAAAGTTCCCAAAACACAAACATTGTAGATAAGGACAGAGTAGAGAATTTGGGAGAATTTTTTTCCCTCCAGGACCACTGCCACTCCTTCCCCTGTTCCTGGAGCCACTGCTGTAATTCCCCTCACCACTCAAGAACTGCTGCTGCTACTGTGAAGTCAGAACTGGGGAATACCCACTCTGGCCATCAGAGTTGTAAGGACAGAGGAAACCTCAGATCCTCATTCATTGACACAGAGCTGTAACAAGACTGCAGTGATTGGGGCTTTGTCCCAGGGTTAGTAAATTTTAAAGGATACCAACAGCAATATCTTGGGGTCACTCCTTCTGATCACCCCATCCCCACAGTGGCAGTATTGTCAGTGGAAACAGCTTTACTGCCTCCTTTGTGATGGGGCAGAAGTCACTTTGTTCCAGGGATATTTCTTACCCTCCCTGCCCCATCTCCATCTCAACAGTAATAACTGCTACAGCTGCCTCATCCCAAGGGTTCTTCCTCCTCATTTAGAAATTTTGACATCTTATAATTTAACTTTTTCTCTTTGGAGACAATGGGGTTAAGCGACTTGCCTAGGGTCATACAACTAGGAAGTATCTGAGGCCACATTTGAACTCAGGTCCTCCTGGCTCCAGGGCTGGTATTCTATCCCCTGCACCACCTAGCTGCCCCTTAACCTTATAGTTTCTTTGTACTCTATACAAGGGACTTTGTACTGTTCTCCTCTTCCCTGTTCAATGTAGTGACTATACTGCCATTAAAAATACCCCTTCTCTTCCTAAGGTACTTGTCTCTGGTGTAGAAATAGCTACCTGTGGCTCCGATTTCAAGGGTTGGGAGATGAGTGGGAAAGGAAAACATCAGTTCCAAGTATAACTAGGCTCTGGTGCATGTATAAACCCCATTAGCTGTTGGGTTGATGCAGCTTTCCCATGCTGAGAAATCTATCTGTTTCTGGGAGACTCATGACTGTGTAAGGCAGGTGATGAGAAAAGACTTTCGAGCAAGAATAAACAGTCTAAAAGACTCAAGTCAACTAATAGGGTAATGAAAGGTTCTTTGATTTGCTGTCAAAAAGACCTATCCACCTTGGCTTAGGACTTTGGGTCATTACTGTGGTATGACCCCAGCCTAACTCATAGATTATGATAAAAGACAAAATGTAGGAATAGGAAAGGTATGAGAGCCTTTTTTTAACTCTTGAGGCGCGCTAAGAAGTTGGTCTTGTTTTTTGTTTCTTTGTTTTTTGTTTTTTTTTAACTTCAAATGGCTTAGAGTGAAGTGTCCACCCTTTCTGGATCCCTTTAGCATCCCAACTCCCCAAGATTCCAGGATCTGTAATGTCATGGAACAAGCATTTAAAGTTACTTTCCAGACCTAAGCCAGTCAGAAGCAGAGCCAAAGACTGATCTAGTGGTCATTCCATATCTGAACTGTTAGAATCTGTGAGCCTACTCCACTCACCCTCCCAGAGACTGAGGTTGTATGGGGGAGAATTGTTAGGGAAGATGTGTTTGTTCTTGCCCTATTTTTAAAGTGAATATCCCTCCATAAAAGCTAATGATGTTAAGTGGCTAAGACTGCTATGGAAGTGTTTAACATGACTACACATGTATAACCTATATGAATTGCTTGCCTTCTCAATGAGGGTGTGTGGGGTGGGAGAAAGGGAAAGAATTTGGAACTCGAAGTTTTAAAAGCAGATGTTAAAAATTGTTTTTACATGCAAGTAGGAAATAAGATATACAGGCAATGGGGTCTAGAAATCTATCTTCCCCTATAGGAAAATATAAAAAAAGGGGATAACAGAAGGGGTGTGTGTGAGAAATGAGCCCAACAACAAGCCCCGAACTGTGAAAAATATGCTCACTTTAAACAAAGAACAATATTTGTGAAATCAGGAAAGATTTTGTCAATTTCTAGGTTCACTTTCCCTGAATGAATGCGTAACTCCCAAATAAGGCTGCAGGAAGGCTACAATTTGTTCAGATCAATGCAAGCCCTTTTATACTGTTCCAAAATTCAAATCTTCTACCTCACCATCTATTGACTAGGAGTCTCCTGAATATCTCACTTCACGTTCTCCTTTCCAATAGGCTTCCCCTCAAACAGCTTGTCAAACCTGTGCACAAGTTTTTGACCTTTTACCTGACCATGCTAGGTCACAACTCTGATTAACTACTATCACTTAAAACTGGGAGGAGTTTTAACCCTGAGGAAACAGAACTCCTTCCTTTGTCTCCCAAAAGGTAGAAGGGGAGGGCAGATTGGGGAAAGGGGTAATCAGAATGCATGCCATCTTGGAGTGGGCAGAGAGGAAGGATGGAGAGAAAATTTCAAACTCAAAATCTTGTGGAAGTGAAAACTAAAAATAAATAAATAAAAAGAATTAAAAAAAGAGGGTAGGAACAGAGCCAATAAAGAATCAAGGTAATGGATGTAAAGACACTCCAAAATCCCTCCAGGTGCCCCACGACCCTGTAGGGGCAGGCATAGTAGGCTAACTGATGAGGAAACTAGGGCCACACTCCTTCCTCAAGAATCCTTGTTAGAAGTTTGAATTCTGAAAACATTTTCGCATAGGAACAATGTTACATTTTTGTCAGGTTCTAGGATACTACGAGTTCTATTGTTCAACTCCATTTTGGATTAAGTAGGAGTTTGCAATCATGGCTCACTTTTACATTGTGCTCTAAGATTTGTCAATATCTCATTTGACCCCAAACAATGTGTGTGTGTTCGTCCTTCATTGCCAAAGAAGACCACGCCGTCAGTGAAGTAATGACGTGACTTGCACTTGACTTGTTTTGAGTGAGGGAGGGCTGTGCAGGTCACCAGCCTCACTTCTTCTCCAGAGCCATCTGGATCCAGTGACTAGATATTCTTCAGGATGACTGGAGATGACCCAGGATGAGGCAATTAGGGTTAAGTGACTTGCCCAAGGTCACACAGCTAGTGGGTGTCAAGTGTCTGAGGTGAGATTTGAACTCAGGTCTTTCTGACTTCTGCACTGGTGCTCTATCCACTGCACCACATAGCTGCCTTCCCTCATACAATAACGTTGTGAGGTAACTTATTATCATCTCTATCTGACTGATGAGGAAACTGAGACTTGTAGAAGTTAAATAACCTATTCAAGATCACACAGCTAGAATCAAATTGCGGACTTCCTGATTTCAAATAGAGAGCTTTAGCCACAGTATTATCTTTTCACCTAGCCTGTCTTTCCTTAGAGCATGACTTTATATCTATCAACTGTTCATTACATGTTGAAGAAATCCAACTATGCTCCTTCATCCGAGCCATTTTTCATCCTTCTGCAGAGCCTGGAGTCAAGAAGACTCCTCTTCCAGAGTTCAAATCCAGCCTCAGACACTTACTAGTTGTGTGACCCTGGGCAAGTCATTTACTTGTTTGCCTCAGTTTCCTCTTCTGTAAAATGAGCTGGAGAAGGAAATTGTAGATCACTCCAGTATCTTTGCCAAGAAAACCCCAAATAGGGTCATGAAGAGTCAGACACTATTGGGGAGGAAAGGACTAAAAAATGAAACTATCCCTGCTGCTGTTGCTATTGCCCTAAGACCATGCTGCCCAGACTGGTGAGAGCCCTCTTTATCTAGTAAGATAGACCAAAGCATCAACCAAGCTTCTTTGCTGTGTCTACTTTATAACCTGACCACTCTCTCTTGCTTTGAGAATTGTAAAGGAGACTAGCATGGCTTCTGGGAAGGGAAGAAGGGAAGGATACAGGGAGAAGGGAAGGAAGGAAGAGAAAAGGAAGGAAAGAAGAAGCATTTATTAAGTGCCTACTATGTTCCAGATACTATGTGCTTAGCATTTTACAAACATTATCTCATTTGATCCTCACAACAACCCTATTTTTGTCCTATATTTTTGTCTTATTATATTCATATTTCATAGTATTATTTTTATTCTATTTATTTTATGATGGTTAAAACTTTTTTCTTTTTTTCTCACAAATGCTATTTCTAGACAAATAAACCTATGGGGGAAACATGTAATAACTTCTGTGGGGTAATCCCCCCAACTTGTACTCATACTTAATGAATCGGGTCCTCAAAGTCATAAAGCTACTTCACTTTCTAGGGATAGCTCTGTGGATCTGTACTCCTGACACTACAACTTATGAGACCCTATCAGTGTACTTCCCATTACTGTCAGCTAGGAGACATAATTTGCTCTCAGCAAAAGTATTTACTAAGTTGATATAGAACAGAGGTTCCCAAACTTATTTGGCCTACTGTCCCCTTTTAAAAAAAGAAAAATTACTCAGACCCCCCCTTAGAAATCTACTTTCTTTAACCCTTTAATTTTTAAAAAAATTTTTTTAAATGACATATTAAACAATTTATTGTAAATTTGTGGTATTTTTCCTGCATTGAAATTTTGATGATGCAATTAACCATATAGCATCATATCATAAACAAGTTATTACACACACACATATTCCTGCCAATGCACGCTGGACTTCCTGTCAATGCAGGGGAACACGCTAGTCTGCCAACATTTGATTTTTAAGACCTGTTGGAAGATTTGACCACTGAGGGATTATAACTTGCATTTTGTGTGTCTATCTGGAAAATAATGTAATCACTACAACTTTACTGTCACACAAAAAATGAAACATGTATGAAGTTTTTCAAAATTTTCTTCTCTTCTTTCCTATGCTTCCACTACCCCTTGACTTTTATCAGTGCCCCCCTAATAGCATCAGAGGCTGTTACTGCCCCCTGGATCATTCCAGTGCCTGCCAAGCACAATATCACCTCCTTTAGGAACCTATGGATAGAACAAAAGTAGCTTTAAACTTTTTCCCCATAACCTTTGAGCACACTTTCCCACAGATAGAGCATCCTAGATAAATAGGGTCAATTCAAGAGTTATGTTATTGTTAGTGAGACAAATGTATAGGATACCTTAGTGGAAAATGTAATTCACAACTTGGTTACTATGGGGTTTGGATGTCCCTTTTCTCTTTGTAGCATCCTTGTACAACACATCCTGGATGTATTTTTGCTGGATTTCCTTTACTCCTTTCTAGAGTCTGCCTTACTTCTCTGCTGCTGGGAAGTGGGGGAAGCTTTTTTTCCACTGTCTCTTTGAATTTAAGTCTTTCTGGAGTGAATGTCCTTCCTTACTCTGTGTTGGATGCAATGTGTGTCCCCTACAGGTCCAGTAGTTTCACTTCAAGGCTACATGGCCAGCATGTGTATGAATCAGGGTACGGTGAGGAAGAGGAGAGGATTTCTTTTCCATTCCCCCAGGTCCCAGTTGCCCCCAGTCTTGAACTGCTGGCTAGATTGTCTACAGCTCTGATTCTGGACATTGTGATCAAGTCTGAAGATTCTCATCCTGCAACTACTCTGTCTTGAAAGCTTCAAATTCCTTAGGAATCAGATATTGAAATCCTCAGATAAGCCTAAGATGTTTGCTCTGCTGTTCTCTTTTGTAGCCCTTTTGACTCAATCAGAGGGGTGTTAATGTATCATAAAGGAACGAGGCTGAAAACTCATCTTTACAGTTAAATATTTTACGAACACCTCGTGATTTCATTCTGGGCCTCTGTGGCTACTAGGAAAATAAAGAAAATATTTAGTGGTTTTTAAGATTCCCTTAAAGTATAAGATCATTATTTCATGTTCTTTCTTTCTCTTCCTTCCTTTCTTTCTTTTTCTTCCTTTTCTGTTTATCCCAGTTGATTCTCTTATTAATATGACACATTTTTCCCACTAGAATGGATCTCAAGGACCAGCTAGGAAACTGAACAAATCCTTCAGCAAAGTCTACAAGTCTTCTTGTGAAAGAAAAACTTTCAATAACTTCAACATTTCTAGTCTCATTTCTCTCTATTCCTAGGCTTGTGATGAAGCCTGATTTATTAAAAGATGATGGGAAAACAGCTTGTACTGACAACTCTGCAAGAAAGGTCATGACTTTAACTGAACCTTGAGGTTATTCTTAAAATAGCCAGGAGGTGGAGGCAGAGGATCACTACTGGCATTGTATTGGTCTTGTTTTTTTCCTGCCTTCCAAAATCAGAGAAGATTGGCTATAAAAATGCAGAGCACCATTAACCATTTTCCCCCTTACTAGAGACTGAGGAAAGATTTAAGAGAGACAAGTTTGTTGTATGTAAGTATTTTTAGAGCTATCAAATGGGATGAGACTAAAATTCTGGTGGGCCCTTGAAGGCAGAAGTTGCAGAAAGGCAAGTTTCAGTTTGTTATAAGAAAACCCTTCCTAAAGATAG
Source organism: Potorous gilbertii (assembly GCA_028658325.1). Lineage (NCBI taxonomy): Eukaryota > Metazoa > Chordata > Mammalia > Diprotodontia > Potoroidae > Potorous > Potorous gilbertii. Next base: position 416,894,827 of record CM053770.1, on the reverse strand, counting down.
TTCTCCAAAAGTAGGTGGGGTCCTTTTCCTTAGCAATCTTCACGCAAAAACTAGGTGATCACTTTGGCAACTAAGGGACGTTATTTTTGTGATTTGTCCTTCATTTTTGAAGACCAATGACATCTCAATGTGATGGGTAATTTCTTGGCTTGTTTGTGAAATGGAGTTAAATGAGGCAAAGTTGCATAAAGTTTACAGCCTCACTCTTTCTTCCAGAGTCATCGAAGTCCAGTGGCAGGAAAAAAGTCAAGATAACTGAGGTCCTGAAATGCAGTGGATGACCTTGCTGTCTTCAACGCATGACCAAACTCTAAGTGCCCCACAAAGCCTGCTTCAGCCATTTTCTTGGCCAATGAAACAAATTGTTCTCATCTGTTCATTTTGCTGGGGAAAATCTTCACATGTTTGGGGTAGACATCCCACTAACTCACTGATGGATTTGAGTCCTGTCGGTTATTCCTAGCCTGGTTTTATGGGATGTGGACACTGGGCATGCTACAGCTTCTTAGAGCCACAGGTAAGAGCTGGGAGCCAGGTGAACACCAAAGGTTGATAAGCAGCCCTGAAAAGGACTCAGTAATACCTCATACCAGAGATGCTAGTCCTTCTTGAGCACCCCACACAATTCCACTTGGGTGGCTAAGTGACATAATGGATGGAGCCCTGATCTCAGAAGCAGAGAAACCTGAGCTCAAATTCTGACTCAGACCCTACTTCTGTGCCCTTAGAAAAGTCACTTAACTTCTCTTGGTTTCAATTTCCTTATCTGTAAATAGGGACTACAAATAACTACCTCAGAGTTCTTGTGAGGACCTGAGGGAGGAAATATGGGTAAAGTATTCTGTAAACCTTAAAGCACTATATAACCAGAAGATGTTAGTATTTGTTGGGAATATGGTAGAGGGAATTCTTATCTGGGCACAGATTGGAGCAGATGTCTGAGGTCCTTTGTAACTTTGAGAAGCAGAGTCTGTGAGCCTGCCTTTGGTTTGTAAGGAACAGGAGCTATTTTGAGTGTGGAAATGAAGATGAGTAGAATTGACTGCTCTCATTCCTAATAGAATAGAAAAAAGACTAGCTATTGAAAGACCACATTTATTAATTCATTATTCAATGAACATTTGTTAATGATCAAGAATCATTCATTAAGTGCCTACTGGGAGAATGGTACAGTCCCTACCTGCAAGGAGCCAACATTCTCTTTAAGTGCCAGTTATGTGCAATGCCATATAGATAACACTGGAGGAATATACCTGTAATAACACCACAGGGGAACTGAGGCACTAAACTGCCCTCTTCTTGTTAAGGAGCTCCCTTGCATCTGGGTTCATGTTCACAGACTTGATTTAGTACCTAAGGAGCCTGGGCCCTAAAGACAGGGATCAGACTCCCCCCCCCTCCCACCCCTGCTTTCTGGTTCTTTACAACTCCCTAGAGCCCTATGGAAAACTCCCTAAAATTTAAATTTGGTTCATATCTAGGGTCTTCCCCCAAAGGGTGAGTACAAAAGTATTCAATGTGCTATATAAATCAGTTGTAGGACACCTACCTATTTCCCCCACACAAAAGGAATACTTAACACAGAAGACTCAAGACACAGACTTAAAAGTAAGCTAGCTCAGAGAAAAGGAACAAAGCAGAAGAGGGTTGTTAGGACTTTGAAATTCAATCAAAAATTTACTTATAAACACATGTCCCGGCTGCCATGTGAAAGAAGTTCACCATTTCTACTGAGATACAATCACCCTTTCTTGGAGATTCTAGAAGAATCCTGATATCTAGGCCTATTAGAAAAAGATAGAGGTCTAGAGAGTACCGTCACTCCATTTAACATCTACTGAGTGGGCAAGTGTTTCCAAGTCAGTAGCCAGTCCTCTCTGATGGAACTCTTCCTGTGGAGTAATGGGGTGAGAGAGGACCAAGTGACCACCCAGGTCTGCATTATCAAAAATAAATGCCAATTCTTTCAGCATTGAGCCAGCACAAGCCATGGACTGTGACACAGGATACACATATCACCAGAAAGAGGTCAACATTAGAAGCAATCAAAATATGTGACCCTGGAAGGGGTCTAGCTTGAGGCATGCTCCATGGTTTATACTCTGTTGTTTTTCAGTTGTCTTCATGACCCCATTTGGACTTAACTTGACACTAACCACATACAGTGTTTTACCATTCCCTACGCCAGCTCATTTGACAGATGAGAATACTGTGCCCAGAGTCACACAACTAGTAAGTGTCTGAGGCGACATTTGAACTTACGAAGAGTCTTCCTCACTCCAGGCCCAGCATTCTATCCACTATACTCCCAGCTGCTCATATACACTATTATACACTACATAGAGCCTTCTTCCTTCTCTAAATTTTTAAGAGTGAAACCTTTAAAGTCACAGAAAAAATCATTTTGTGCTTTTCTTCACTTTATGACATGAATTCTCTGGTTGGAAATGATTCCTTGAATTCTCTGTTTTCTCAAAACATTGGTTTATAGCAGTTTGTTACTCTCTTGTAAGAGAGAGTTACTCTCTTTTGTAAGAGGCCTTCTTTTGAGTTTTCATACTACTGAAATAAAAATAAAAATATTTCCTAACATCATAGAGAATTAGTATTAAAAAAAATAGTACCTCTGCAACTAGAATGGTCCCTAAAAGATGTTTCAAAGTATTCAACAATCTTGGCAACTATATTTGCAGACTGAAGTTTTTCCACTCCCCAAAACAGACTTTGCTGCTGACTGATAATGCATAATAAAGACAGATTACAGGCTAGACAGTGAAGAACAAAGATCTTTAATCCCTTTCCCTTTTTCCTACTCAAATTAATTTGCATGTTAGGTCTAAGAGGATCTTGGGAGTAGCTAACATTAAATCTGGGAGAGTTATCTGTGACACAGGTCTTTGATCTTACATACAAGACATCAAAAAGGAAATACTTGATCTTAGCCTTTGCATACTTTAGCCAGCTTTTGTCAACCGGTCAGATGTCGAAGCTCGAGGAGTTATCAGCCCCCTATTAGAAGAAATGGATAGAACACCATCATATCAAGGCAGGCTGAAGCTGGATTAGTGTGAGCAGGCCTGAACAAAAGTGCCCAGAAGATAGTAGCAGGAAACAATGCCCAACGGAGGCTAGCGGATCAAGTTCTCAGCTGCCTTTCATTTGACCATGAGCCAACTCCCCAGACTGTCGGTTAGAGGAGGGTCTTTGGCACTGCTTTTTGTTTGCAAAGTAAGCATTCGGTTGCTTTAAAAATATCTGAAGACACTTGGACCTTAGAATCAAATGACATGCAATTACCACAGGTGCTGCCCTTGTCTGAATAACAATATACTAAGTTGTCCCCAAGGGTGGGGAACCTTTCTCTCCAAGGCCATACGTGATCTTCTAGGTCCTTGGGTGCAGTCTGTTGACTGAGTCCAAGTTTTACAGAACAAATCCTTTCATTAAGGGGATTTGTTCTGTAAAAGTTTGGATTCAGTCAAAGGGCCACAAGTTCGGCCCAGGATGTTTAGAGTTTTGAGCAAGTCTTGAGTTCACTGCTGTTGCTCAAGGTTGCCCTTGCTGTTCAGTTTCTGTCAGCTACGCAACTCCACTCAGCTAGGGTTCGCTCACCAAGGATCACTGGTATGTCAAGCAGCTCTGAGCCTCAGAAATGCTTCTAATTGGCTGGTGGCTGTGTAACTCCATTGTCCTACTCTCCGGTAAAGAAGGAAAGTTCTAACATATAGGCATTACAGAGTCCATGTTCACAAACTTGGGCCAAGTCTTCCCCAGGGAACAATTCTCCTGTCCTTCTGTCTTCTTGTCAGAAATAGGGGTGATTCAGCCTCTAAGGAACAGACCGGGGGTGGGGAGCAGGAGATAGGGGGAATCGGATATGGTTCTGATTTGCTGACCAAGATTCCTAGAAGCTTCCGAGGCCCATAAAGCAATCAACACTTCTTAAGTGTCAGAGAGAGGTGGACCAGCCATACCTGAAAGTCAGCCCACTTTCTCCAGAGGCAAGTCAATCTTAGGACCTGGTCATTACTTCTGTTCCCTCCCCACCCCCATCCCCACCTTCACCCACCCACCACAACTGAGGAAGTACTTGAGAGGATCCGAGGTAACTCTTAACCATCTCCTCATTATAATGTCTAGCCATTGGGATTGTCTTACCTTTGCAAGGGGAGGCCCGAATGATGGACTGTCAGCCCAATCAGAAGGTACACCTAGGTTTAAAAGACCCCATCAGTCCTTACTCAGGGTCTTTGACCCAATTTATTGGTTAATGCTAGTCTAATTAATAAATTGATCATGCTCAGGACTCTGGCGAAGATAGCCAGGGTGATCCACTTTCTGAACAGTTTATGTGTCCCTGTTAATGTACTGTAATCTTGCCCTCGAGAAAACTATGTCTTCACCTGTCCTTCTTACAATTTTACTTGCCACACCTTCCAATTATCACCAATTAGCTTTTACAAGTGAAATGTACTGTGAAAATACAGCAAGAACAGAAGTAGGCACCCTTCCCCTCAACACCCTAGGGTGTTATATCCCTAAGTCCCTGGGAGAAGTAGTTTCACCTGGGAAAGACCTTAGCTTAAAAAAGCCACTGCCCATTGACTACATCAGGTCTGGCTTCACAGTCAATCAAAAAGGCCCCTTTTCACCACATGGTTAGTGGACAAACCAGTTACTCATTGTCTAGGCATGCTCCAAAGTTCACCTGGCTGATTGCATCAACCAAGAATACTGTACCTGCTCACAAGAACTGGGTTCATTGGCCAGTTATTCCCTGCTCCAGTTATATATCATCATCATCATCAAAATAGCAAGCATTTACATAGTGTTTAAAAGTTTGCAAAATGCTTTTCAAATATCTTCTCAACAACTCTGGGAGATTCTGATGTTATTTTCATCCCCAATTTACAGAGGGCAAAACTGAGGCAGGCATCAGTTAAGTGATTTGTACAGGGTCACAGACCTAATAAATTTCTCAACTGTAGATCTAGTACTCTATCCAATGAACCACCTAGCTGTCACATATACACATATGTACATACATATAAATATATGTATGTATATGTAAGTATGTACACACTTATATCTATATATATTCCACAATATTTTCCCTTAACATAAATGATGACTTCAAACATAAACCTAAGGTTCAAAGTATCACAGGATTTTAATATGAAAGGAACCTTTGAGATTATCTAATCTCCCCACCCCCATCAGAGAAAAAGTAAGGTTCACTGAGGGAAATGCACTCAAGGTCACAGAAACAGTACGTAGAAGAGCCAGGATTTGAATATGGAACTCTTCCACCTCCAGTTCAATGCTCTTTCTGCTACAACACACTGTTTGTATTATAACACTATAATGGGGAAGTTTTTCAATTATCTTCCTAGAGAGGAAAACATAAAATTTTGGAAACTAAAGGTTTTATTTTAATTTTTCTTTTAAATATTCATTTCCTTACTTGTAGCTGCATCTGGATCTTCTCTTCAGTGACTAGTCATAAAACTGGGAAAATGAAATTAAAATGCAAACATTCTAAAGACTAATTTCCTTTTTAATCAAAAGTAGTTTTATTTGATCCTAAAATGCCTGATGAATCATTGTTTCCAAGTACTATAACCATTTAACATGTGAATAACTCATAATACTGTGATTTCTTCTTCCAAATATCTTTAGTACATGTTTTAAAAACGTCTTCCCAAGTTAATCATACAATTAAAAAATGATAGGAATTACAGAAGTACTATAAAACTGTTAGGTTTCACAAATGTAGGTTGTTAGTTTGTAGCTATTAAATGTGTGGTGTTAATAATTCTGAATCTGTCTCAAGATTTAATTCTAGGGTCACCCTTTTTAAACAATGAATACCTTTCCTTCACCCCAACATTTTCTCACTCCATCTTTTAAAATTATGTTAAACTTCAAATTCAAGAAACTTTGATTAAACTGGGAGACATACAGAGCTCAGGTAAAGTTCTTACTGTTGTGGAATAAAGCATCCCCAAAGCTTTCCTACTCATGACCTAAAAGTCTATCCATCAGCTTTCCCACTCTAGGGCTTCCAGGGGAATTATAGTCAAAGACATCAAGGTTGAATTGGTCTACTGGGATCATCTTATGGAGTATGTTCCTAGTTGTCATCTTGGGTTCTTGTTAAGCATGTGGGAACTCTGAGGCCTACTTCTTCTGGCCATGTGTGTCTTCAGGGCAAAAGGGCTTGGCCTTTGAGGTGAAATAATCCCTTTACTGGCTACAGAGCCAGAAGAACACATTGGATACATAAAGGAATCCTCTATGCCTTCAGCCTTTCTCTTCCTTTCTGGCAGCTTCACAAACCCCTTCCCAAGAGGGTTTGAGGTGGTTTGCTCCGCTCCCTCTCCTGGCCTTTATGTGGTGGGGTGTATGTGGCATTTATGGCACATGTTCTGCATAGATAAGCTTGAATTTGGGATTGGGATTGGGCCGCTTCTTTAGTGTTGGGTTTTTCCTTTTCTTAGTTGAACTAGTGTCTAACCTGAAGTAGATGAGGAAAGACTTGGAAGCCACCTTGGGAGTTTGAGAGGGCTATAAGACTTGGGTTCCATTAGGTCAAAGCTGTAAATGGCAGCAAGGAGGGGATGCTCCAGCATGGTAATAATTGTGTATTATGTATCTCACAGGGTGTTTTGAGGGAAGTACTCGAAACTTTAGAATGCTACATAAGAGGAAACTACTATTTATCCTGTTTGACCAAGTGGTAGAGAATATGAAAGGGAGCATCATGAGATAAAGCTGAAAAGCTAAGTTGGAACAAGGTCTTAAGAGGCTTAAAAGAGTTTGGAAATATCTTTAATAATAATAAATAATAACAATAGCTGACATTTATATAGCTCTTTTAGATTTGTAAAATGTCTTTGTATGCTGTTACTTAATCCTCACAACAACACTGTGAATAGGGACCATGATTATCTCCATTTTACTGTTGAGGAAACTGAGGCAAACAGGAGATAAGTGACTTGCCCAGGGTTACACAACGAGTAAGTATCAGAGACCAGATCTGAACTCAGGTCTTCCTGACTTAAAGCCAGCACTCTAAGCACTGTATCACCTAGTTGCCTCAATATCATTTTTATTGTATTAATTGAACTATCACTATACTACCATCAAGAAACTTGGAAAGACAATTGGCTGAGAGCATTTAGGAGTTCATCCTAATGCAAATAGCAAGTAGGTATTTGTCATAAATATTACAAGTATGATATTAATATTAGCAATCATAGCTGAAACATATAGTTTTTTCATATTCATCTCATCTACAACTCTCTGAGGTAGATGGTGAAGGTTATCCACATTTTATAGATGAAGGCACAGGTCTGGCAATGTCATTCTCTACAACCTCTAGGGTAAAAAACAATTTCCTGAGCTTGACATTTAAAGACTCTTGATAGTCTAGGGTGCATCCTATTTTTTCAGCCTTGTTTCATATTATTCCTCTTAGCATATTCTTAGGGGTAGCCTAACGAGCTGTTGCTTGAAGTGGACATGCCACCTCCTACTTAATGTACTCATTCTTCAAATGTGATTTCAAGGAGCTCATAGTGTAACAGGGGAGGGCCATCTCCAGTCATCTTGATCTCAGCACTGGACCCTGGTGGCTCTGGAAGAGGAAATAAGGCTGGTGATTTTGCACAGCCAACCCTTACTTAAATCCAATTCACTTGCATGTCATGGCATCACCTCCACAACAACAGCTCTAATAGGGGGAGATAACAGATAGAGGAATGTAGCTGCCGTGGTCCTTAGTGTATAGCTATTGGCACCTTGTTGAGAGGAAAAAAGAAAATTCTAGATTAAATTTCAGTGATTAGAACTATCCCTAAAATTAGCTGTTTGGTTCAAGTCCTCCCTCTTAGAAGAATTTCACAAATGAGGGCTCTCCCCAAAATGAAATAAATGGCTTGGAAAAATTGACTGTGGTAAGAGCATCCATTTCTTCGTTCTGACTTATAAAGCTAGAAAAAAATAGCAAACTTTTAATCTTACTTCCCTCTTTTTTTTTTTTTTATAGAGATCCTAAAATGGCAGCTTCAAGGGTCATCTCTTCTGGCTTGGGGCAGAAACAGACATGTGCTCTGGAGAAGAGAATTTCTAGACAATGTTTTAATTGAGGCTGGCATTACCGAACAGGTCTTAGCATCGCATAACGATGAAATGCAAGAAATATGTCATGAAAGCAAAAGTACAACTATAAAATTCTATGATCAATTAAAATCTTAGAACTATGATCCAAATCCCATAAAATAAACATAAGCATATATATACATTATCTAACAAGGATCTCTATTGTGCTATAAAGGGTACATAAAATACAACTTAACTGTATCATAAATGCAGCCTATCTAAAATTGGTAAGCTAGCATAATAAACATTAATTAAACATTTTATTAACAGTCATTTTCTTTGCATTAGCATTTAGAAGGCTCTTTGGGGATAATTTGGATCGACCATATCTCTTTACAAAGCTGCCTAGAGAATTTCTTCTTCTAGTCAATTGCAAGCAAAGGCACTCATTCTAATTACCTCCTCATTCTAATCATCTTAGACTTGTTACGCCATCATCATCACGACTACCACTGTTACTAGCAGGAGCAGGAGCAGTAGCTTAATTTATCTCTCTTGGTTCTAACAACAATTCTTCAAAGTTGGTATTGGAAGTGTTGGAGTTAGTTCAATAAAGGAGGTGTGGAATCTAGTCTTCATGTTCATTGAATTTTATCTTTTATCACAAAGAAGGAGAAGCAGAGGGCTGTGTTGGATATGGTCCTGTACTTGGGATCTAAAAGACCTGAGACTGAGCTCCAAATCAGGAATTTCCTGGCTATGTAAACCTTGGGTAATTCATTCACCTCTGTAGGTCTCCTTCTGTCTTCTCATCTGTAAAATGAAGAGGTTGTACTCAGTGATCTCTAAGGTCTTTTAGCTTTACATGTGTGATTCCTTTTGGTAACTCCTTCTTGTATATGTACTCTATGTTTTAATTGGGACAGTGGATCCAGGTATGATGTTGATGGTACTATTTCTTTATCTGAAAACTAGGATATTAAGAGCAGTTTCGCCACGGCGTAGTGGTGAAGATAAAATGAAATACTTTTAAAGTACTTGAAAACCTTAAAGTATTATAAATTAATTATTGGGGGAAATCTTTTTGGCTAGTGATCCCATTTAGCATTTTGTCTGGGAACGTTAGAATTTGGCTTGGGACTCTCCCCTGGAAAAGAGTCCCGAATTCTACTGCAAGTATTCAAGCTAAGAAGACATCAGAAATAGGACAGGTTTTATTTAACCCCACAAAAAAATTACAAAAAGTGCTTCTATCCACACTTCTAGAGATTTTTTTTTTCTTGTAAGGGATCAGCCACATTACTGCCCCCCTGCCTTCCCAGACTCTTTGGACCTCTAAGTCCTCATGACTAGGACAGGTTGTCCCTTGCTGCACCCTGCTTTGTCAATCTACTTTTCCCTTCACGACTTACAGCTAGCCTAAAATCTCCTCTTCAGGTCTGAGTAAGCCTCTCCAGTTTCTTCCATTAAAGTTCTGAATCCCTTTTCTCTCTGTCAATCTTTAATGCCAAATGCAACTTTGAAACCGGGAATTTGTGCTAATTTTGGAACATGAATGCAATAAGGGGGACGCATATTCATATTTCATCTAGAGATTTCTCCTTCTGTCCAAAGAAATATCACCTTGTCCAAAAGATGGTAGAAAGAGGAACTTAAATCATCTCTCTTGATGGATGCCTGAGTGTGCTTTCTCCATATACATGAATATAAATGTCACTCATATAAATTATAAGGGGCCCCTCTGTGCTATATACAGTTTTCATAGAAAGTTCTTGGAGTGGATCATCTAAACTTTGCCAGTGAATGATTTATAATATGGTATTAAGAGAGTGCAAAATGTCAAGCAGGTATAAATGAGATGTCTACATTGAAAAAGAATTATAAAAATCTTAGCTGAACTTTACATAGACTGCCAGACCTGGAATCAGGAAAAACCGAGTTCAAATGCAGACCCTGGTCAATTCACTCAGCTTCTGCTTGCTTCAGTTTTCTTGCTGATAAAATGAGGAAAACAATAGTACCTACCTTCCAGGGTTGAGAGAGGCTCAGATGAGATAGTATTTGTAAAGCACCTGGAATATAGTAGGTGTGATATAAATGATACTGTTGTTATCACGGTTATAAACGTGTATCCCCCATGCCTAGCACAGTGACTGACCTGTAGTAGGTGCTTGACAAAGGCTTATTGATTCATTGCCTAATCTGAGACACAGCTCCAAAGAGGAAGAAATTGGGGGATTTGCCCAGTCACATAGATATAGATGGAGAGTTGGTAGATAGATGGACAGAACATTTATTAATCACTTACTGTATTTCCAGCAGTGTACTAAGTGCTGGGGATACATCTAAAAGGGAGTCAGATTGTCCCTGAATTCAAGGAGCTTATATTATAATGGAGGAAGAGAACACCTAAAGGAGAGGTGGGAACATAGATTCAGGAATGTGAGTGAGATTTTTCTCATTGTTTTATTTTTATTTCAATTCCTATTAAATGTTTTGTTTATTAATTTAGTGCTATATTAAAAAAAAATTTTTTTGCACGGGAGTTGAGTGACTTTGAAAGTTCCTAGTTTCAAATGGGGCAGAAGCAAATGAGCAAGATTTTTAAAATAAAAAACATGGGAATTACTCCCACTTTTGAAGTACTAATCTATGTGAATCCATTTCTGGATTTCATTGGATTTCAGTTAACTTACAGATAAAACACCGTGTTATGCTTTTGGGGAAACAAAAAGACAACTCCCTGCAGCCAAAGAGATTGCAATCTGGTTGAGATGATAGAACATTTACATAAACAATATGAAATACATTATTCATAAGGATGTTGTTTCTGTGTTTTCTTTGCTTATTAGATGGGTGACATAAATTATAGAACTTTCATGATATAATTGAGTCTTTAAGAAATTCTTTCATAAGTGTGATTGTTAGATTTTGTTTGTGCAGTAAAGAATTATGTGAATTGGTCATGTGAGTTAGAGTAAAGATGGGCAGAAGTAAGGAAAGGCATATTTATTTCCTCTGAGAAAAGAAAAAGCCCTGTGTTGCTTTGAGTCATGAAAATAATTATTAAACACAAAAACCATTCTTCTCTTTCCTAATGATTCAATAGATAAAAACAACTATTGTACGTATTTTTTTCATTTGGTGGTAGAATAGACACGTCTGGGTTCTGAGTTCTTGAGCTTCCAGCAAGCACATTTACTTGAGGTTCTTAACCCTTTTTGTGTGTCAAGGACTCTTTTGGCTTCTATAGGCTTCTCAGAATAATGTTTTTAAGTGCATAACATAAAATGGAAAAGATTACAGTGGAAATCAACTACTAACTTTTGATAACTAGGGTTATGAAAATATTTTTTTGAAAACAAGTTCACGGTCCTCAAGTTAATGATCCCTGGATTAAAGAAAATGATCCCTTGAGATGTTATAGAAGGTACTTATAGAAGACATCTTCTTCACGTTAAAACAAGATGCACCCTGGTCTGACTAGTACATACTTGCCAAAGAGCTGACTCATTCATATTGGATGTGTTAAAAGGAGGAAGAAAAAAGGAAGAGAAAGATAAAAAACATTTTTCCTCATCCGTCCAAGAGCTCAATTTACATAAGTATTTTTTCCAGATATAAAGATAGCAAATATTTTCAATATTGCTTTTCTCAAGGCAGCTTTGAGTCTAAATTAAATTTAATTTTAATATTGATATATTAACCACACCTCATATTCTCCTTTGTGAGGTCCGAGAGCTAGCTCTTCAGAGGTTTTAGTATAGGAATAATTATTTTATCCTTTTAATTTAAGATAAAATAAATAAAGAAATTTAAAAAACATAGAATCTGCTTTTGTTCCATGAAAATTTTGTGGAGCACAATGTAAGAAAGCTTGTGAAAACCCAACAAGAAACTCTAGGATAACAAAGAGCATTGTGTTCATAGTAGAAAGTCACATCACATTGGGAAGACAGGCATAGCCTTGTCCAAACCTCCGCTAACTACAGTGACCAATGGAAAAGAGAAACCAAAAGAAAGGAAGAAAGAGAAAAGGAAACTCTACAAGCCATAAATACAATAGTTTTTATATTCACTTGCCATTTGAAACAAATTTATCCTCTGGACATACAATTGACGACCTTTCATAATTTTCAAAAGAAGAATGAAAAGTAACAGAAATATAGAGGGAAAAAAATTAGGATGCAAATGGGAGAGCAGATGGGGAGAATCAGAAATATTACATCTTGGATTTAAGAATATAACATAGATTCTATTTTGCCTTTATGTTCATGTTATGTAGAAAAAATGAAAAAAAGTGAAAAAATTATAGTAGAGAATCTACTTTTATTACTGAAAATTAGCTGCATAAAAATGTGAGAACAGCAAAAATATTTAAAAGGATAGGTATGGTTTAAAAGTGCAGAACTTATCGTAAAGTTCAAAGTTAAATCTGGTAAAAATGTAAAATGATGAGTGATAACTGGAAGAAATGGAATCCTTTGCCAAAACTAAACACATATTAATGCAAAAATGAGAGAATTATGTTAAGCAATACCTTCAGGATATATAGTACTTAACAATATATTTACGTACAAACTTTCATTTCCTAGGCTTTGGCCAGAAAGTTTCTTTGGAAGTAATGAGCTTAAATCTACTTTATTTGTTTCCTAAAGCACAAGTCTTACTAAATTATTTCCTTGCTCATGGAGCTCCAGTGGCTCCATATTACCTCCAGGATCAAAGAGAAGCTCTTTTGGCATTTAAACTTCCTTATAATTAAGAACTCTGATCAGTGGAATCAATCATGACTCCAGAGGATTAGTCATAAAGAATACTCCCTATCTCATGGCAGAAAAGCGATGCAGTAAGTAGGAAGAATGAGACACATTTTTTGATGTGGCCAGCATGGGAGTTTGTTTTACTTGATCATCTATAGTTGTTGCAAAAGCTTGTTTTTTTCTTTTCCTTTTTCTGGGATTGAGGAAAGTAGGAAGGAGAAAAAAAAAGTTTTAGAATTGAAAAAAATAAACTCTTTAGCACCTAGCCCCTTCCTACTTTCTGAGTCTTCTTGATACTTCAGGATTAAGTTACACTGGCCCACTTGCTATACCTCACCCATCATCTCCTTGTCTTGCACTGACTGACCCTCATACCCGGATGTTCTTCCTCCTTGCCTCAGCCTCCTGACTTCCCTTAAGACTCAGTTCAAGGCCCACTTTCCACTGAAGGCCTTTCCTAGTCCCTTCAGCTGCTGGTATTTCCCTCCTGAGATTATATCATGAAGCAGGTGCTGTGGAGCACTTAGTGCATGGTTAGAAATTGAAGACATCACTTCATCCACTGCATCCTGGGCTAATGCCAGGCATCTTGACTTTTGTCTTGCCACGGAACTCTGATGACTCTGGAAGAGAGGAGACTGGCAATTTTGCACAACTCTGCCTCACTTTAATCCAATTCATGTGCTGGTCAAGACATCACCCTGTGATATCACTGGTTCTCTTGGGGAAATAAAGGACAAAGAATAACAACCACAGCCACCTTCATTTACTTCATACCTATCTTCTATGGGAATAGATATGTTGTTTCCCCCTTTAGGATGGAAGCTCCTAGAGGGCAGGGACTGTGTTTATGCCTTTCTTAGTTAAACAATTTTCCCAGAATCACACAGTCAGTGTGGGACTGAGGTAGGACTTGGTACCAGAGCTTTCTGACTCTGAAGACAGCTTTCTAGACACTATGCTGCATCACCTCTCTAATGAAAACAATTACATAGATCATTTAGGTGAAAAAACTGCATGTGCCAGAACAGTACAGAAATTTCATGTGTAGAAATTAGTTACTAGTAATTATGGAAAGATAAGGTAAATGTCATTTCTTTGTGTTTCTTTTACTTCAGGAATCCCATAATTAGATAGACAGACAGAAAGAGTTTTTGTTAAGTATACACCATGAACCAGGCACAGTGCTGGGTGCTGGGAGTGTAAAAACAAGCAAAAAGAATGAAAGTCCCCATTTTCAAGAAATGTATATTCACACAGGGGAAGAAAACACATCAAAGGGACAGAGAGAAGGTATATGCAGGGACCCAAGGGGGAAAGGTCCAGAGAGTCAGGCCTGGAGCCAGAAGAAGAGTAAGCAGGGCTAGCCTAGGTACCTCCTTACCTGAAAGTTCTGGGCAAGGACTCACCAATCAGAGGAGGGGCCATCGGGGTGAAAAGTACTTTTCTGAGTAGTCATACAGTGATTTAATATTTCACTGTCAGTATGTCCTATATTGGTTTATGTATATTAGCAAGTTAATTTTAAACTGTCAAAATTTAAAATGTCAAAAACGAGCTACTTTGTGTTTTTGGTTCTTTTTCTCAGTGTCTATTATAATACTGAACCCAACTGGCTACAGTATTTACAGATTCCTTTGGAGCATTAATTCATGATGGCAAATCATTTGCAAAGATATCTTCAAAGATTAGATGCTTTTATTTTATAAAACTCTACATGGCTTAATATCTAGATTTATCCCAAGCTAGAAGAGAGTAGTTGATGATTTCATGTATTATTCAGAGGGGTAGAGACCTCTACCAGAATCTTCTTCTCCCTTATTTTCAGTAGTACTTCCTTATTTCTCCACTAGTCCTTACTGCCCTACTACTCATTGGTCATTGAATGTGGTATAAACAGATTCCTTCAATGGTCAGGTGCAGCTGGCTGAGCAAGAGTCTCTAGGTAGTCTCCAGACCCTGAAAGCTTGCCAGCTTAGGTGGGCAGAGGTCCAAGTACAAGCTCATCAAGTCAGTAAATGAGGTGACTGAGTGGGTCAGCTCTGGAAATTACAGAGTGTGTGTGTGTGTGTGTGTGTGTGTGTGTGTGTGTGTGTGTGTGTGTGTGTGTGTGTGTCTCAGAGACTTGACTTTATCAGTTCTTCCTTGAGAATAGAAGTGGCCCCCAAATCAACAGATTTGTTTGGAGCCAAGCCCCTAAAACCATCATTGAGGGGGGAAATCACTGTGGAGGAGGGGCAGGGAAGGTCTACCTACCTTGCCATGGCCAGCAACAAACTGCTAACCAACTGCTGCCAATGCAAACAGGCAAATAGGAACAATCCTCCCTGGGTGTTGCAGTACCCTTCAGACCTCCAGTCCTACTTCTAGCTCAGTCCTCTGAGCCATTATCTCCCATGGAGAAGGGCCCAGCCATCCCCATCAACTACCAACGAACTGCCACTCATAAGGTAGGCAGGCTAGCCTGGCTTAAGCAGCAAGTTCCCTGAAGTAGAGAAAGAAGGCAGCATCTGTTAGCTAGTCATATCAACACTGTGACCACCATCTCCCTCCTGACCCATGGAGAGATACCAGAACCTGAACCCAAGAGGCATTGGAATAACAGCACTTCCAGCCCATTTCCTGCAGTTCTCATCTTGGGAAGCAACCCCCTGCAATAATAGCCTGGAAACTTCTTCTATAGGTACTGTTGTTTCATTCTTGAAGGAAACAATGACTTCAGGGAGGTGATGCTATGACACGCAAGTGAATTGGATTTATGTGAGGGAGGGCGGTGCCAAAGTCACCAGCCACACTTTCTCCCCTGAAGCCATCTGGGTCCAGTGGCCAGATATGCATCAGGACAACTAGAGATGGCCCTGGGTGCAATGGGAGAACTTGGTCTTTTTAAGCTAAGATCTTTACAAGTCTTAGTTTGACTAAAGCAATGCTCAATCAGTGATTAAGGCTAGAGAAGAAATGAGGCTGAGAATGTCTTCTTTTACCTATTTAAAAAAAATCATTCTGGAAGGGGAAGTCACTCAGAATTTCTGGCTAAAACAGAAACAACTGCTATTTACATTCACTCTGAGCCAGTCAGGGCCCAAACAATGACCAAGTGGGGCTTGACCTTGGACCCATTGTTGGCCAATCGGTGAGAGCCAGAGTGATCTGGGTAAAAGGCATGATCTTCAAGAAAGAAATCTAGCCCATGAACCCCAAGATATCTTGCTAGACTTTCAGCAATCAAAATTTACATTCCTTTGGGCAGAGCATCATCAGGTAAGGGTATGATATCCTATGTGAACAGGAGAAAGGGAAGGAAAAGAAGAAACAAAGAAGGGGGAGAGAGGGAGAGAAAGGAGAGAGATAGAAGAGGAGGAAAGAAGGAAAAAGGAAAAAAGGAGGAAAAAGGAAAGAAAGGAGTTGTGTTGCCCAACTGGTATATAGTCATATCAAAGATCCAGAAAAGAAAATTTTTGTCACCAAATTCTTTGCTACTGTGAAATGGTTCAATATTAGAACATTCCACTGATTTTATCATTGGAAATTGTATTAAAGAAGAAACATTGCCATCTCCTTTGCCATTGCACTCTAAAAATCATGGGACCTTTCCATCTGATATGGAGCTGAAACTTTTTGTCTTCCAAATAAGAATGTCAGCTCGCTGAGAAGAGGGATTTTCTTACTTTTCTATTTGTATCCAATATGATGAATATTTATTAAGTGCTTATTATGTGCCAGAAACTATGTTAAATGCTGGGTATAAAAAGACAACAAGAGTCCTTGCCTTCAAGAAGGTTGTAATCCAATGAGGGAAAACAATACACAAAGGGAAGCTGAAAAGGAAAGGGGTCCCAGAGCGTACCTGGCAGGGAGGGTATGATGTTGATGGCTAGCAGGAAAGGGGCAACATGTACTCAGAAAAGTAAATATAAACGTACTAGGGACATTTTGTTTTCATATTATATTTTCTTTTTTAGTACCTTTCCATAATACTTAAAAGTCTATGGAGCATCAATCTTTGGGACAAATTTTCAAACCTCCATTTCCTAGAGACTCTCTACTTGAGTTGTAGCACCTGCATCATGAGACAAGGACTCAAGGAAATCTGCTGAAACGTGGGAGTGTTAAGGTAGCTAGTTTATGGGGGGGGTTGATCAGCAGAGATAGTAGGAACAACCCACCAGCTATTGTTAGACTAAGAAGATGGAAAAGTCCCTAAATTTAGGAGTACGGTAAAGATCCTGAAGTACCCTAAAAAGAGCGGAGTGGAGTCAACCCATAGACCTGTGCTTAAATTACTGTCTTCTAAGAACAGTTTTGGTAAGGAGAGGGGTCACTACTTCAGAGTGGAGAAGGTACATTATTGATGTACGGAGTAGGGAGGAGGCAGTTCACAGTGAAAGGCATCAACTTTTTCTCAGTAAAGTAAGATTGGCTAGGAAGAAGGCTTGAGGAAAGAGAAGGTTTGGAATTGTTCCTGTGGGAGTATAATATTTACTCAATAAAAGAAGAAGAAAAGGCTTAATAGGCATCAAGGAGATCCCAGCTGATATCAGATAATGTTCATCTTTAGTGAGTCAAGATGGCACAATTGACTTTCTTCAGCCATGTTCATCAATATGGAAAGAGCAACAGTGAAGGTAGTTTGTGGGAATAACAAGGTTCGTGGGGTCATAGGGACCATATATTTAAAGTTGGTAGGGGCCTTACAGTTCATCTAGTCCAAACACTATTATTTTACAGGTAAGGAAACTGGCCACAACACCCTCCCTCACGTTCCCCATTCAATAAACTCTAGTGGTGGCCTAGTACCTCCAAGATAAAATATAAAACCCAGTATGACTTTTAAAGTCCTTCATAACCAGGTCCCTTTCCCCTTTTCCAGTATTCTTACACCTTACTCCCCTACAAGGACTCTGCAGTCCGGTGACTCTGGTCTCCCTGTTATTTCTGAAACACAATACTCAGTCTCTTTCCCTTTATCTTCACTGGCTGTCTGAAATGCTCTTTCCTCACAAGTCCCCTGGTTTCCTTTAAGTTCCAGCTAAAATTCCACCTTCAAGAAACTTTCCTTGATCCCCCTTAATGCTAGAGATTATCTTCAATTCATGCTGTACAGATTTTGGAGGCATATTAGTTGTTTGCATATTGCTTTCCTCATTAAACTATGAGGTTCTTGAGAGAAGGGATTGTTTTTTGCCTTTACTTGTATCACTAGAGCTTAGCACACAGCGCTTGGTACGTAGTTGACAATAAAAGCTTGAAAAAGCTTTAAAGTTTTTTAAAAATAAAAAAGGAACATATATTTTGTAGCATTATATTCAGATTTTTCTAAATTTTTGAAATTATATTTTATTTTTTCAGACAGTAAAAAATCTACCTTCTCATCTTCCAACCTTCACTAATAAAGAATAAAAGAAAAACAAAATCCTAGTTATAAATATATATAAATTAGCCAAACAGATTTCCATATTGGCCATTTCCAAATAAATACATGTATCCTTCTGCACTGAGTCCTTCACGTCTTCATCAGGAGGTGGGTAGCATGTTCAATCACTGGTTCTCGGGAGTTATTGTTGCTCTTATCAGAATTCTCTATTCTTTGAAAGTTATTTATCTTTATTATATTGGTGTCAGGTTATTATTTATTTTCCTAGTTCTATTTACTTTACTCTGTATCAGTTCATGTGAAGTCTTTCAGGATTTCTCTGGAACACTCCCTTTTACCATTTCTTATGGAAGAATAGTACTCCGTCATATTTATATACCATAACTTGTTCAGCTAAGAGATCTGGGTAGTTTTCTTTTAAGAGTTCTTGAAGTATGATGTCTAAACTCACTCTTCCCCCAGGATGTTCAGATAGTTAAATGATTCTTAAATATTTTTTTTCCTAGATCTGTTTTCCAGGTCAGTTGTTGCAATAATAGGATACTTTACATTTTCTTCTAAATCTTTTAGTCTTTTGATCTTGTTTTAATATTTCTTATCATTTCAAGGAGTCATCGGTTTCTATTTGGTCCATCCTGATTCTGGTGGAGTTTGTTGCTAAGGTAAGGTTTTGTACCCCTTATGCCAATCTGTTAATTCTCTTTCAAATTCTTTCTTCCATAACTCTCATTTCTTTTCCAATTTTTTCCTCAAGCACTCTCATTGATTGCATTGACAAAAATATTTTAAATTCATTTTAAAAAAAAACTCTTGCTCCTTCTCTTCCAGGAATTCTAATTGAATTTGTGTCCATACTGTGTTTTTCTCTGATGCTTTGGAGTAATTTTCTTCTTCTGGATTTGTTTCTTCAGCATCTGTGTCACCATTGAAACTTTTTGGTGGGATTCTTTTTCGTTTGTTTGTTCATTCTCCCAACCTACTTCCTGATTATGGACTTAATGGGAGAGCAGACCTCTGTGAACTTCTGGAAGACAGGTCTAGCCTGGTCTGGTTGCTGCTCCACCTCAACCTCATTACTTAGTGTTGTATTATTTATTCCTTGATTTCAGAGACCGACTAGAGGCCCCATTCTGAGCCCTACAAGTTCCTGACCTGAGTTTTAGATCTGAACAACAGTCAACTACTGTTGGACTTAGCCACTATCGGCTGGCTAGGAAGTTCTACTGGTTCAAAGTGACAGAACTGCAGGCTCCTCTTTGGTCTAGGATTCCTAGCCTGGTTATTTCTCTGTGCTGCTTGCTTCTGAGCTGCCTAGGATGACACACATGTAAGCATATGCATACAAAAACCTAATTGAAAGTGGCATTCCTATAATTAGGAATTTTTATATTTTGGACAAGAGGCAGGAAAGTGAGCAGAGATGACTTTTTCTAGGAGTTTGGCTGTAAAAGAAAAAGATGCATATACCTATTTAACTAATTATATAGTTTGTAACAAGGTGATAGTCAGACCATACCTGGTAGTTCCAGGTTGGTGAGGGTATATGCACATGTGGTCTACCACTCTTTCCCACTGACTCGTCTTCACTCTCCATCATGAATGGGGTGCTTGGGTACCTGTGTTGAACCCCACTTATAAAATCACATTTGTCCCTAAGCTCAAAACACTCTCAGGCAGTTTCTCCCCAGCTCAAGAACAGCCTGCCCCAGTAAAAACTGTTATCTCCCTTCCTTCTACAGTGACCAGCTACACCTAGAAATTATTAGTTTGAACCAGCTGTGTACTGGCTGAACTGTCTGTGTACTGTGTCATAATGACATTTCCTACTCACTGACCAATCATATGTATCCTAGACTTAGACATAAGGGTACACCCTTACATTTATCTTGCCTACAAGACATTGATGATAGTAGCCTGGAATTATTTAGTCCTGACTGTCAGACCTAAAACCACACCTCCATTTAGTCTATTTAGTCCTACTTTGGGCTATTTCCCAATGAACTCAGGATAAAACAAAAAGTGCATGTTCCTTTATGAACTAACCACTCTGAATCTCTTAGTCATCACACTTGGCACATGCTTTACTATATACTATCCTATATAAACTTCAACTGTGCCCCTCTAAGGTTGCAGTTTCCCTATGTGTGGGATACTAAGACCCTTATCAATGAACCAGAGACTCAGAGATATTAGCAAAAAGAATAGTTCATTTATTGAGTTTCTCAAGAAAAAGTTCCCTCAGAGTGCCTGAAAGATGGCACCAACTGAAGAGAGGGGAGCTGTGTTTAGCTCAACAGATTATATATGCCCTAACTGCAATTCCCCCTCCCTAGCCCCCTTCCTTGGGGCTCATTGGTACAAACCCTGAAGGTACAATCTATTCGAAGCAATCTACCCCAGCAACAGAGAACAAAGACAGTTTTCACACATTAGTACTAAAAAAAGGGGGGGAGGTGTTATTCCTCCCTGCTGTGTCTAAAAACAAGGCGTGGAAAGGCTGGGAAAATACAGAGGGCAGTCTGGGAAATTAAAGGGGGTAGTCTTGGGAAAATATAGGGAGTAGTCTGGGAGAATACAGAATATGTTGAAACATTTCTTCTACAAGGTCAACCTGCTGCAAATGTTTCAACCAGGCAAGAAACAATTAACTCCTTGAAGAGGCTTCACTCCTGAGAGATCCTCAGAGATCATCTCTCACACCTAAGAACTCTTGCCCACTGAAAAGTGTAATAAATCTTTTACCTTGACTTCAAGAATGCTTGAGTCCTCAAATTCTTTTCGAGATAGCCCATGCAGGGAACTTCAGTCTTCAGGTTCCTCTATCATTCCTCTACCTCTCAAGCCCTCATCACCACTATTTTGCCTCTTTTATATATAGGCAGGATCTTGGGCACTCATCTTTTTCTCTCTTTGCTATATGGCTCCAATTTATCTGATTTTACATTACTCCTACTCATTAACTCTATATTCTGGCCAAATAAAACATGGCCCCAGTAAAACATGGCATTTCATCTCTTGCCTCTGTAGTTTTGAAAAGGTTGTCCCCAAGGCCTAGAATGTTTTCAGTCCTCATCTCTGTCTCCTTAAGGTTCAAACCAAGAGATATTTTGTGATTTCCCAATCCTCCTCCCTCCCCCTCATCTCTATAGTTAGTGCTCAGTTAAACACCCCCCCCACCTCCTCACAAATAACATTTACTTTATTTTCATTTTCTAATGAATCATCTGTGAACATCTTGATTCTCCAGAGGAGAATATAAGCTCTTTGATGGCAGGGACTTTTCCCAAGTTTAAAATATATTCCCTTTTTACCTACAATTTGTAGAATTCTCACAACTCAATTGCTACCTCCTGCTGGTGGCCTTTGTCAGTTCTTTAGTTATTAGTACACTCTGCCTCTTAAAATTACTTTGTGTTACTTTATATATATATATATATGTGTGTGTATGTGTGTGTGTGTGTGTGTGTGTTTATTTTTATGACTAATGGGACAGAGGATAGTAGGCCCAGGCCTAAGACTCAGGACACCCTGAGTTCAGATTCAGCCTCAGACACTTACTAGTTGTGTGACCCTGTGCAAGTCACTTAACCTCTGTCTGTCTCAGTAGATGTACATAGCAGGTGCTTAATAAATGCTTAGTCCCCCCCTTTATCTCATTTAATCATTTGTTTTTATCTGTTTATGTGTGTCCCCCTAATAGAATCTAAACTTTTTGAGGTCAGATCCTGTTTCATTTTTGTCTTTATATCCCAAGGACTTTGCATATAGCAATAACTCAAAACTTGTTGAATTTAATTTAGCAGAGTTCAGCCAAGACTTGTTCTCAGGCAAGGAATGGTAAAAACTTAAGGTCCATCCCAAGTAGCCCAATGGTGGTAAAAATAGGAGTTTCTCTGCTGATCCAGTTCAAAATATGTGTGCTCAAGTAATTTTGCCCTAATTCTGCCTTTGCGTAGGCTATGACAAAAGGGAATGTATGGTGACAGGCAAAGTGCAGCCTCATCCTAGTATCCATTGGATGCCTAGTTACAGGGAAAGCTGGTACATGATATGGGAGCTTATGGTTCCTGTTGGTCTGGATGATGATCAAATGCCCTGCTTTTTATATGCCCAAGGGAACCTTTAAGATCAGGTGATATTGCTCTGGGGAGAGTCTGGTTTTGGCCTGGACTGCCCTCCTTCTGGTTGCTATTCACCTTATGGAGTGATCCCATTTGCATAGGACCTACAGGGCCAGAGTAAGAGACACTTGAATCCCCATTTTCCTCCTATTTTACTCTGTCCAGTTACCCATTCTATTCTGTGAGTGAAGTTTAATGACTAGGACCAACAACTATTCCCATCACACTATTATCTTCTGAACTTAGACTCAGGTCAAAGACATTGAGCATATGGCAATCAGTGGAAAACAGATGTGTCATGATCCAGCTTCCTCAGATCCCAATGGAGGAGCAGGAGTGAATAAATCATGTAGATGGAGGAAGTTGGAATTTTGTTAGTCCTTTGCCCTCCTCTGTCACTCTATCTTGGATGAACCTGTTACCATTTCCCTCATGGCTGTGGGGACCCTCTTATTCAGCTATACCTGTGGTTTGTCCTGCCTTCGTTACAACTTTGAGTAAATGTCAGAGGAAGAAAGATTACGGAGTGATGGTAGCCAGAGTCTGGAAGAGGCAGTAAGTGGTAATAAAATATTTGGCATCTATGTAGCCTTTCAGGTTTGCCCAGGGCTTTACATGTTCCCTTATTTACCCTAACAATAACCCTGTGCTGTAGGTATTACCTACAGATAAGAAAACTGAAAGGGAGAGATTATAAGTGACTTCCGTCACTTATATTCTGGGTTAGGTGTCCAAAGCAGAATTCAAAATCAGATCTTCCTCACTCCAAGTTTAACACTGTCCACTATGTCATCTAGTTGCCTAGCCAGGAATATGCTGACTCCTTCTGGCCTCCTATGACCCTTCATATGGATATTATCTCTTGGTAGCTCTTTGGAAGATGGGTCCTCAGTGGCTAGGGTTGGCTCCTACTGTTATGGGACAGACTTGTAGGAAGAGTCATGACTTAAAAATAATACAAGGGCTCCTACAACTTTTTTTCTCCCTTTTCTCTTGCCTTCCCCCTTCAAAGATTCTTAGAGCACAGAATAACAAAGTATGGATCTTGGTCCTGGAGTTGGGGGTGCAGTCTGGGGACAGAATCATGTGGGAATTCTGGAAGGGGTGGCCTAAAACCAGTTCTGTTAGTGAGGTGATTGTCAGGTTTTCAGTGTGAATGTTTACACCTCCAAAATCAGCAAATGCTACAAATCAACGTCTGATTTATAGATTAAGAGTAAGGAAGAAAATGTTAATGTTGCAGATTAAATTTAAATGTGTATCTGAGCATTTTTTTTTTCAGAACTGCTTGTTAAACCTTTACCAGCATACCCCTGGAACTGGGTCTGCTTGCCCAAGTGATCTAAGAAAGTACCTGGACAGTCACCTCCCAGCCCCATACAATGGCATAATCTCTTATGTGGCAGATTGCAAGAAGAAACCAAGGGGTGATATAAAGGAGAGACTGTTGTTTTTGGAGTTAGAGGACTGTAATAGCAAGGACCCCAGCATACTCAGGAGGGCCTGCTGTATGGGTTCTTAGATCTGCTTTTCTAAAAGGAAAGCAATTTTTGAGGTGTCAGCAATATGCTTTAATCAAACACATATATCATTCACTTAGTTCAGGGGAAAAGGTCAGCACCCTGAACTTCAGAGAAAATACAAACAGAAATTACAAGCAGAAATTACAAACAGACCAACAGACAGGGCTTCCAACTGTCTGACCATAGATAGTACATATCAGAGAGAGAAGCACCAACATCTGTGTTTTGGGGGGAGGGGGGGCTCCTTAGTAGCTTCCCAGAGTCTCATCTGGCACACAAACCTTCTTCCAAAAAATAAGCCCCAAAGTAAAAACTTTACCTCAGCACACACACATACATATATATGTGTGTGTATATATACATACAAACACTTTTCAGAGCTGGAGGGCATGAACCTCATGACCCAGTGCATCATTAGAAATTAACAAAAGGTTAATGGGCCTATTAATGGGCTGGGAAGATAGATCTTTAACTCTTCCCCCGCATCACCCCCCCCCCTCCCCCCACTATTAATCTTACATTGCCATTATAAAGACTTGGGTTCAAATTGGGTCAGTCAATAAACATTTACTTAGTGTGGCTAGGTCTGGTGCTAAATACTAGGGATTAAAAATCAAAAGGCAAAAGCTCATCCCTGCCTTCAAGGAACTCACAACCTTTGTAACCTAGACCAGGTGTCTAATCTCTCCTGGCCTCTCTGGAACATGAAATTTTAGGTGATGCCTAAAATTCCTTACAGCTGTAAATATATTCTGCTAATGATTCTGAACAGGCAGGATCATAGATGGAGCAGCATGGGATCTCTGAGCTCTTCTGGTGCAACGTTTCATGTTATATTAGATGAGGACTATGAGACCCAGAAGATTTAAGAGCTAACTCAGAAGATTATATTGGATGCCCAATAAATTTGTTTTTAATCATTCTCCCACTGAAGAAAGGTCTGACCTTTTAAATCTTTCACTCTGTTGCACCTGACTATGCAAAACTCAAAGTTCCATTACTTAGCAGCAGAAAACAATAAGTATTTGTGACCAGCACTAAGGCAGGCAACCGCAAATTCGGGTGAGTATGGAATGAAAAAACATGAGCCAGGCGGGAACCTGAGCTGAATCTGTTTATTGATCTGAGGGTCAAGGTTTATATACTCTCTTACAAGCAAGCAAGCAAGCAGGGTTATTCCCATGAGAACATTTTATTTTACTTCTTTTACTTCCTTATCTTGGGGTGCACAGTCAGGGTCAGGACTTTCTCATCCTTGCATATCAGGAGTATGATGGTGAGCCAGTATCCTGAGAATGTCAGCCTTAATACTACTAGTACACAAGTTTTAAGTAAAACCTGGACAGCACCTCACATTTCAGACTCCATCAGTACTGGCCTTCTACAAGTATTGTTAAAGAGTTACACTCCTCTAGACTTTAGCTTACTATTGTACTTTTCATAATACATTTAAAAAGGACTTTTAAACTCTTCACAGAATTAAGACAAGATAAAGCCAGGATTTAGGCAATGAATATTTTTCTATTCAATTGAATTATTATTGATAACTAAGTCTAAGGTCAGGTGTTTCTTCATACCTGGCATTCAAGAAATTTGATTAACGGGATTGGAGGTACAGTAGTAACCATTACAATAAACAGACATTGTGGGGAAAGGGCAGAAAGCTTAAATTAATCAATCTCATTTATTAAGCACCATGCTCAGTGCTTTGAGGATTCAAAAAGAGGAAAAAGGTAGCCCCTCCCTAATAGGAGGTATCTAATGAGGGAGACAGAATGCAAACAAAGCAAACTATATACCGAACTAGAATTAAGAGGTGTTGGGGAAGACTTTCTCTATAATGTGGTATTTTAGTTGGGACTTAAAGGAAGCCAGAGAGTCTATTAGAGCAGAGAAGTGAGAACATTCCAGAGAAAAAAATGCAGAGCTAGAAGCCTGGATTATTTTGAAGGCAACATCTCCCAAACCTTCAAAGTAGTTTGTTGGAGGTGGAAGGTGCCCTAATCTAAACCTTAAATTGTTTTAAATTTTAAGAAACTTAAATCTCTTAAGAAGGAGACATGCCACTCCACTGGGGTCATAGCATGACCTCAAGGGGTGTGTGATCAGTCCAAAGGGTAAAATTCTACTATGGAAGTGCTCCTGAGATTAATATATCTGTTTTCTATGAGTTACCTTACCAGGCAGATGCACTGCATACAGAATAAACCTATTTGCTGCAAGGAGCCAATGAGGATCCTAAAGTGAGCCAGTCTTGCTCACCCCCAGATGCCTTTGCTGATATTTGCTGGCTGACCTTGCTAAGCTGTTCCCCCTTGCCCCCAAACTGGCCCAAACCAATCTTGTGGTCAACTCTTCCTGCAAAACATTTTGCTTCTATGTCCACCTATGTGTTCCTGGGAAAGATTGTCCATTCTTTTTCCCAGTCCTTTCCTGTACCTCCCCTTTGTTGTTTTCAAGCATAAATCAACCCTGCCACTTCTGGACTAGGGCCTCTTTTGTACGGGGGTCGGGGAGAGTGGGGGGCCCTGGGCACTAGTGTCTGACTTTCCTTCTAATAAAACTTTTCTGCTTTCGACCCAGCCTGGACTACTCTGCATTTTGAGGGTTGAGCTTCACCCAGTTGATACTACCCCTTCTGCAAGAGACAATCGGGGTCTTTTCTCCAATCATTTACACTACTTCTCCCTACACTGATTTCCACTTATCCTCCTACAATTCATCTTTAGGAGCTGTGCTGGATATAAGTCTTATAATGAAAAAGTTATAACCTAACCTGCAGCAGCTGGGAGGTAAAATCCACCATCCTTCTCCATCCCTGCATCCAGCCTTCCAGACCATCTTCTTGCAGATGTACCTCATTAAGTCCGTTTAGTGGCCACCAAAAGCTCCATTTTCCTCCCCATTTTAGGTCAGAGAATGAGTCATGAAGGAAGAGCAGGTATAAACAGATTTCAGTATATATTAAAGATTTTATATTATCTTTCTCTATCCTTCCAAATGTCCCTGTATCTGTCAAGAACACCACCATCCCTTTAGCCATTCAGGTTTGGACTCACCTTGTTATCTTTGACACGTTTCTCCTCACCCCACATATCCTAGTCACTTGCCAAATCTAGTTGTTTCTAGTTGTTTACCCTTCTCCACTCCTACCCTCGTTTGGGCTCTCATCATTTTTTCACCTGGATTATTTAAGTAGGCTCTCAAATGACCTGGCAATCTCAAACCTTTCCTCTTCCTTTCCATGTTCCACTTGCCAAAGTGATTTTCCTAAGGTACAAATGTGACCAATAAACTCTAGTGACTCTAGAGTAGGTCCTATGTTATCTTATTCCTTTTAAAAT
Organism: Potorous gilbertii; assembly: GCA_028658325.1. NCBI lineage: Eukaryota > Metazoa > Chordata > Mammalia > Diprotodontia > Potoroidae > Potorous > Potorous gilbertii. The sequence continues at coordinate 416,867,599 of CM053770.1, read as the reverse complement.
TTTTTGTGTAAGTTTCGCAGTATACATAATTATTAGTATTGTAGTACATATGCATAATTATAAATCAGTAAATACACACTCACGGGGTTACTGGCACGTATGCCTCTCTCTCCCTCTCCTTATCTCCACTTCTGAAAATCCCTTGTTTCCCTCAAGATTCAGCTCCACTGCTACCTTCTTCAGGAGCCTTTCCACTTAAAAATCGCCTTTTATCTATGCTTCTGGTGCTCCCCTCCCATTAGAATATAAGCTCCTTGAGGGGCAGCAGATCCTTAGTTTTTTTGCCTCTGTTAGTATCCAAAGAACTTTGCACACTGCTTGACACTTAGCCCTTAATAAATGCTTGTTGCCTGATAGATGTAACTCCTCAATTTTACATAAGAGGAAAACGAGGGAACTCAATTAGAATTTACAGACAGGAAACTTACTCAACTCTTACTGAGGCTGAGCTTAAGTGGGGTAGAATAGAATCCAAATATCAGGCTCTCTAATTGTTAAACTGGAACAGAACATGGAACAGTTGCCAATCTTCATCTTTCCAGGGAATTTCTTCACTGTCAGTTCCCTTCGCCAGTGAAATCATCACTTGAGAGCAATTAACTCAAACCAAAAAAGGTTTCTGTGTTTAAGGGAGGGAGACGGGAGGAAGGAAGGGAGGGAGAGGGAGATAGAGGGGAGAGAAGGGGGGGAGGAGAGGAAGAGAGAGGGGGGAGGAGAGGGAGAGAGAGGGGGGAGGAGAGGAAGAGAGAGGGGGGAGGAGAGGGAGAGAGAGGGGGGAGGAGAGGGAGAGAGACAGGGAGAGGGAGAGAGAGAGAGAGAGAGGGAGAGGGAGAGAGAGAGAGAGAGAGAGAGAGAGAGAGAGAGAGAGAGAGAGAGAGAGAGAGAGAGAGAATGAGAACCTTTGCTTCCTTTTTATTTTAAACTCTAGTCTCTCAGCCCCGATAATAAATAGTTCAGATTCCTTCCTGCCCCCTAATAGATATAATGCAAAATAAAACCTGATAATTGCGTACAAGAGGAACAGATTCTTTTGGGTGAAGGGGGGATTCAGGATTATGACAAAGATGGGAATGGACATAAATGAAATAAGGAGCTGGGGAATCAAAGGCATGGGAATAGGAAATCATGGACTTAAAGATTCTCACATATTTTAGAAAGGGCATTGGTATTTTATAGTTCAATGCTGGCAGCCTTAATTATGAAAAATGGCGTTGACTACTTGTTCTTTATCCACTGATAGAAATGATTAGATAGAAATTTCTTCTACTTACTCTAAACTGCATGAGTCCTAAACACCAAAAAAAAAAATTAAAAATAGCCTCCAGGAGTAGAATGCAAAAAAGGTGCTAAGACTTAGTAGAAAATGTTTCAGCCTGTAACTGAGCCCATGACATTTATCCAAATGCATAATTGTCCACTTGTTTGGAATCCTGTCTTCTGTGGAATACAGTCTATGTAAAGTGGTCAGCATGTTCAGAAAAACTGGATCTAGCTTAGCCAATCAGGTTCTGTAAAATATGACAGGGTACCACAGACAACAGTGAGGATGAGCTCGACCAGCTTCCAGTTTATCTTGGGGAACGTTAGTTAGCTTAGGGTCTCTTCTGAAGAGCACCAACTGATCACTATGTTAAAAGCTGGCAGGATTTCCATCCTTCAATGTATCATTTTTCTCTTCCCCTGGCCTTTGTTCATATTTTGGAATGTTTCGGTTACAAAGTAACACTGTACTAATTGAGTGGGTATGGTGGGAGAACTTCTTAGGAAAAAACTACAGGAAAAGCCCAGCTAACCGGCAAACTGCAATCTAATCTGAGACTTGAGGTTTTTCCTGCCCCCACACAGCTCGAGTTGAAGGTAATCCCTTCCTTCTACCTCCTTCCCACCAATGCTCGACCAAGCCCTACCTGAAGATCGCACAGCCCCGATGGTGTCGGGGCTGAAAGGTGGCCCTCGACTATTACCGTAGTGTATTATTACAGAATTATATACTATAATGTAATTAATTACTCAGGGCTTACTGCGGGCTAAGCGCGGAGGACACAAAAGAACCGCCCAACTCGGTGCCTGCTCTCGAGGAGCTCACAATCTAATATTAAGGGGAGGGAACGCTCCGATCACTACGGACGCAGAGGAGAGGGGCAGGAGGGAATCTATACTGGCTTCAGATTTCTGCCAACTTCTGCTTTTCAGCTCGGTCTAAAGGTGCCAGGGGAAAAGAGCGTCGTTAGGCGGCTGTGCAAACGGCGCCAGACACCGCTTTCCTTGGGGTAACTGACAGGACGGGAATGACACAGCAATCTTGGGGCCTCAGCGCGCCTGCGTGCGGGCGCCTAGCGGGGTGGAATTGTTCTCCAGCGGCCTCCCCATAACTAGCGTTTAGAGCCGCCCCAGTAAAATGTCCCCAACAAAGAATTTAACGAGGTGGTAAAATTCATTCCTTTTCTTTCACTTCTGCTGCGCAAAGGAAAGATCCGCCACACTAAACAAGACGGGAGTCGCAGAGCGACACCGCTCCGAGCCCGCCTCCTCGGCTCCCCAGAGCTCAGAGCGAGGGCGGGAATACAGTGACCCGCTCGTGGGGACGCTCATGGGACGGCCCGGAAAGCTCCTGGCAACCATCTATGTAGAGGGCAGAGCGCTGGGGATGCTAGGCCTGAGTTTGCCCAGAAGCATGATGGCGACCCTAGGCCCCGCCCACCCAGCGGAAGTGACGCCGTCGCTCTAGCGCGTCAAGAATGCCTCTATGGTTCTTCTCCTGTTCGTAGGGGGAAATGGCCGCTGTGTAGCTACAGCGGAGAGAAGTGCCGGGATCCGCGTTGGGCCCGTCAGGTAAGGCCTTCCGTTAGCAGAAGAGGCTGGCTAGATGCATATAGACCTAGGGGAAGGGTTGGCCTTACGAGGAATGGTCGAGATGACGGTGTAAGTGGGATGGGGGTAACGTCGAGCCGTTACTTGTGCCTTTCAGGGCCTGAGTCACTCGGGCCCTCGAGGCCCTGCTCGGCCCCGAGGCCGGGAGGAGGGGCGAGGGAAGGGAGGGGGGCGCGCGCGTGGCCGCGGACCTGCCCCGAGACCCTCCAACCGTACCGCGCGCATGCCCGCTCTCGTCTCCCGCCCCGTGGGGCTCCGCAGGCCCCAGCCCCCGGCGCGCTCCCCGCTGCCTCCCTCGCTCCCCCTCCCCCCCTCGGATCGCGCACGCGCCCCCGTTGTCTTCCCCCGCCTACGGCCCCCGCTGACGCGCGGCTGGCAACTTGTGTCGGACTCCCATTGGCCGAGAGTCTCTCCCCGCGGGGAGGGTTCTACCTGGATGTGTTCAGGTGGCGGCGGGGAGGGGGCGAGAACGCACTGAATCTTGGCCCCAGCGGCTCTGCCCCTTTCCTTCTGGCCTTTCGCGCCCCGGAGCGCCGGGCAGGCCTTTCTCCGTCACAGCTGGGCCGTGACTCTACTCCGGCCGCGGTGAGTGAGGCCCGGGTCCCTCGTTGTGGCCGAGCGCCGCCCTGGAGGGCGAGGTAGGAATTCCCGTCCTCGGGCCCAGGACTTTCCTTAGTGTGCCACACCTGGGCCTGAGGAAATCTTAGGGGAGACGCCGTCCCCTTCCGAGGCTTCTGCCCTGCTAGACGAAATGGTGGAATGAGGGGGTGGGGCGGCTAGAGGCGGGTGAGTTGTGGTGCGTGCCTTCTGGTGTGAAAATGGACCTTAATACTGTATGGGCTTGTAGATTCAGGGTTGGGAGGGACCTTAGAGCCTCAGAGATGGACGGGAACCCAGTCAGGGGTTAAAAGTGACTTAAGAGATGCCACAGCTGTTTAGTTCACATCATAGCCCTAGATTTGCCCACTTAAATTTACGTTTGTGTTAAATTCTATTTTTCTAGTTTAAACCTAGGTACTGGGATCGTTGATGATAAATTCTTTTAACTTTTTTCAGTTTTAAGGTTACTTACATTGAAACTACTCACTGACTTAGTAGCCAGTTTAATTGCTTTGGCCAAAGTATAAACAAAAACAAAAAAATACCCTTTAGGACAAATTTCGTAGGTTATAAACTCCATGAAGGCAGAGACTCTGTACAGTATTATCTATTCATTGTTTCTCCTCCCCCCACAATCCTTATCATCCTATGCACTGTAGTTACTTAAATATTGGATGAATAAATGGATAATCTCTCTACTGAGCTGGTCCTGGGACAGTAGGCCATAAACTTCAGGTTAAGACTTCTCAGAACGTCTTGTCTATCTTTATAGCCATATTTTTCTGTCTCAAAAGGAAACATTAGAATAGAACTTAAGTTGATGGCTAAAATGAGTGAATGGGGGGAAAAATTAGTAAAGATGGGAACGGGTCTAAAAGTAGGAAAGAACAGGTAGAATATTTGACGTAAGTATTTAGATTTGGGTGTTATTTCTGTTGCTTCAGTATTGGGCAGATTTCTATAGTGATACATGGTTTTTGGATTATTACCAATTATTAGCTAGCAGAGTAGTTCTAGTTCTTTAGTTAAAGCGTGATGAGAGGTTATGGCTTCCTTTCCCATGAATTTGCTTTTATACAGAGAATTTTTGTCATGGTATATTGTTTCCATCTTTTTTTTCTCCTATCCCATTAGAAAATTCCTCTGTTGATCACAAAGGGAGAGCAGATTAATGTGGCTCATGTAAAAACATTCCTATTGGAATATTCAGAGCCTCTTGTAGATAGGTGATAGCAATTTTTTTTTTAAAGAATAGTACACTTCATTTGGGAGTAAAAATAGATTAAGATTGAGACTTGACGATCAGATTCTCCCCATTGGAAATCATGTCATTGTTCTGCCTTGTTACTTTCTTGGATTGCATTTCTAGTAACCAAGGAAGTAACACCAAGCAAACACTGGAGATCAGAAGTGACCTAATTGTAGGCATGTAGTCTTATAAGAAAGAGACTTGACTACCACTTACTATGGGCTCAACAGTTGATTTGGGATTAGGAGACAGGTGTATTTTTCAGTTTTCAAGAAAAGGAAGCATGTTGCTTGCTAATCCCTCAAGTAGTCTTTAAATCCTGTGGCCAAGATACTACCCCTTCCCCCCAAAAGATGATAAGCATGCCCCCTCCCTCAATCCAATCTCCCTTCCTGACCCCCCAAAGTGGATTTTTGCTATTGCTTTCATTGAGTGGTGCTGCAGATTATTTTAAAGCTATGATTATAGGAAAATAAGAAAACACCTGATTGGGAAGACCATCAGTTCACTTGTTAGGTTAGATTATGCTAAAATTACTATATGATAGCAATCTGGTGCTTAAGCTTTGGTGACTTCCCTGTCATCGAGCCAAGTTAGTTAAGTATACTTATCACTTCTTTGTGCATATCCAATTATTGTTGTGTGACTAGGCATACCCTCTGCGTCTGGAGTGTCTCTGGTTGTCCTAATCGGTATCTTGCCACTGGACCCAGATGTCTCCAAAGGAGAGATTGAAACTAGTGACTTTGCACAGCCCTTCCCCACTTAAATCCAATTCACTTGTAAGTCATAACATCACCTTCCTGATGTCTTGGTCCTCTTCAACAATGAAGGACAAACAACAACCTGTCAGGAATAGTAGCTACCCCACTGTGAACCCAGCTGTCCAGTTCTAGTTGGGCAACATAATCCCTCCCTCTCTCTTTTTCCCTTTTTTCCCCTCTGTTCACATAGGGAATTGTGCCTTTTATTTGCTGGTGCTCTGCCCAAAGAAATAAGTGTTTTGATCACCTAAACCTCAGCAAGATATCTTGGGGTTTATGGGCTATATAGCTTTGTTAAGGACCATGCCTTAAAGGCAACTCATTCTGACTCTCCTTGATTGGCCAACAATAGGTCCCTGCCCAAGCCACTCGTAGTGGTCATTGTTTGGGCCCTGATTGGCTCAGAGGGAATATAAGTAGGAATTGTTTCTGTTCTAGCCAGAAACCCTGAAGGAGGATGTTCCCTTTCGAATTGATTTTTTTTTTTTTTGATTAGGTGAAAGAGGCTATTCTCCTCCCCATTTTTTACCTATCTTCTATCACTGAGTGGGCATTGCCTCAGTGAAACTGAGACCTGTTATAGATCTTAGCTTGAAAAGACCAAGGTCAGGGCCTTCTCCAGTCAATCTGATCTGTATTTTGCCATTTGGACCCAGATGACTCTGGAGGAGAAAGTTAGATTGGTGACTTGGCACAACCTCCCTCACTTAAATTCAATTCACTAGCAAGTCATGGTATCACCTTCCTGATGTGATGGTCCTCTTTAAGAATGACGGGCAAACAACAACTAGACATATAGTAGGTTGAACCACTTTTCAGTGTTACAGAAATTTGAAATTTGAAATGTGCCACACCAGAGGAATCTTTTTATGTGGCCAAAGAATTTCACTGGAAGTCTTCAGTCACTAAATTTTACTACTTAGGAGACACTTTACAATGATTTATCGAGGACTTTGTCTTTTGGAGATTGACAGAAGTCTGTCCTAATGTGACCACATGTATATGTTTAGATAGTAGTTTTTTCAATACAGCTGCACTAGACAGTTCATAAGATCATGGAATTTTAGAAGGGACTTCTAAATGACGTCTATACCAGTCTTGTCATTTTATTGATGAAGAAGTGGAGGCCAGAGGGCCTCTGACTTGTTTAAAGTCACAAAACTAATTAGGGGTACAACCCAGACTAGAACTCTTGATTCCTACGCAGATTTTTTTACCCTTATTATATTAGGTGTTATCAAAGCAGTATAGGGAACCAAAGAATTGTGATTAAAGTTATACCACAGTGTAATTATAACATAGTTCTGTGTTGGGTGGGATCCACTTGGTATACAGGAATTAGAATAAATGGTTTGTTTTGAGTAAAAATGTACTGAATAGTTTTTTGGGTAAAGTGGCAGAATCCCTAAGGATCTGCCAGTGTTGGCAGCAGCCGTTATTGCTTGTCCTTTATATACAATCACATTTATGAATAGCAATAACTAAGATAGTATCTGGATGTTCCACTAGCTAAATCTGTGAGCCTAGGTGAGTCATGTACTTTATCTGGGCCTAAAAATGAGGGAGTTGGACTAGGAATAGGGAGCTGCCTGGACAACAGTATGGAGAAGTAGAGAGGGACACTTAATTCTTCCTATGCTTATTGTTAAGGTTAAAAAACTGTTCTTCATGGAATTTGGGTATTTCTGATTGATGTGTTAATGTATTAAACTAAGTGAAAGCTTAACATTTTTGGCATGTAGTCAATTCAGTTTCCAGATTTTCAATAGGATATGTAAATACCTCATCCTGGTTCTGCTCCATTATCCCTTCCAACTCCCAACTTTTATAGTTTTTTTTTAAACAAGGCACATACTTGTACAGAATTAACAGAAAATATCACCATTTAATATCTAATATTAAATTAGATGATCTAAACTGATCAATTTAGGAAGATTTCTTAAAAAGTAAAAAAAAAACCCACATTAGTGTTACACTTAATGAATCCATATTTATCTTAGCAAGGGGATATTAAATATATTGGGCAGCTACATGGCTTGGTGGGTAGAGGAGTGCCTGTCTGGATTCATGAGGACCTGAGTTCAGATGCGGCCTTAAGACTCTTACTGGTTGTGTGTAAACCACTTAATCCTGTTTTCCTCAATTCCTCATCGATAAAATGAGCTGGAGAGAAGGAAATAGTAAATTACTGCAGTCTCTTTGGCAAGAAAACCCCAGATGGGATCAGGGAGAGTTGTAGTTGGACAGGACTGAAGTGATTCCACAATTAAATGTCATGGGAATAAAATATAGAAATCCCTGTTAAAATACTAACAATAATTACTTTCCTCAATATGAGGGAAGATTTGTGTTCGAGTTTTTTATATGAAAACCTTTTGTCCAGGTGTTGAATGAAATATTGCATATTTCCTCGTTGTACAGTGGAAAGACCCTGCATTTAAGTCCGTTGATCAATGTTCAAATACTGAATGCTATTTTCCAGTAACCTTGGGCTTTTTTTTTTCATCTGTAAAATGAGATTGGTTGAGGTGACACACCTCTTAGGCCCACTCCAGTTCTAAATCTTTGGTCCTATTTGCTTTTTTACTCTCTGTCAACCAGCCAGTGATTTTAAGGGGAGAAATCAACATAGCTTTTTTACCAAACTTGAAAATGAACAGATATATTTATTGGCAAGTAATCTTGATTTGACAAATAGAAATATTCTGGTATTTTGCCTTTATTAACTATTACCAAGGCCTTTATGTTGAATTTTAGTATAGGCATTGTTAGTTACACAGTTCATATATATGCTCACTAGAATTCTTCACATGAATACTTGAGGGGAATATATCTAAGAATCTGTAACAAGAACAAATGTCCAATGTTTGGTATTAACTATGCTGGGTCTTCCAAAGATGGGTCCAATGTGGTTTGTTTTGTGTCAACTCTGCACACCTATTTTCACTTTCCTGTTTCTCCTTTAAACCATCATTTGGAATTTTAAAATGTAAAGATAATTATGGATAGTGGTCTAGATAATGTGGAAAATTTAAAGATTTTGATTTTTTATTTTTCAGTTCTCTACTCTCTGTTTAGTACTTCTGACCATTACAAGACTTGTATTTTTCTCTGGAAATAGAACATGAGGAGACAGAGTGCCTAATTGCTGCATTGATATATTCATTTTTAGTATCTTTATTCTAAATTGATGAAGCTCTAATGGAGGGGAGTTAGATATGTTGACCTTCTAAGTGGTGTTTGGTAATTTGCAACAGCAGAAGACTACTTTATAAGCCAGAATTTGAATTGTCATTTGTTTTGTGACTTAATTTATTTGTTGTCTGTTATGTGTAAGGTATTGTTTTAGGAGTTGGGATGCCAAGACAAAGGAAAAAGAGTTACTGTCCTCATTGAGCTTTACTGGAGGAGATAGCATATAAACATATTTCATTTTTTTTTTTTACAGAACAAATCCTTTTATTAAGGGAATTTGTTCTGTGAAGTTTGGGTTCGGGCCTAGAGGGCCAAAGTTCCTCTTGAGACCAACCTTGTCATTTTATATGTGAGGCATAGAGAGCTTAAATGAATTGCCCAAGGTCCCACAGGCAGGAGAGACTTGAACCCATGTCCTCTTACTCCAGTGGTAGTGTTTTTTCCACTGTTACATGCTGCTTCCCAATTATTGCCTACATGGTAATGAGATTTTGAAGGGCTTTAAATGCTAGGCAAAGGGTTTTATCCTGCTTAAATCCTGTCTCCTTCCGTGTCTGGATACACTCAGATTCCTATCTGCCTGAACATGCAGTCTTCTCTGAAGGTTCATCATATCAACTGTTGGCATACTTTAAAAAAGCTCTGTCCAGAACTCTCTTAAGCTCTTCCCTTTAAGCTTTTCACAGTTGGTGACCTTAGCACCCAAGGGTTATTTCTATACATCCATCTCAATTCTTTCTGGAGCCCTAGTCTTGTGTCATTCATTAACTTTTAGGCATTTCAGATTGTATGTCACAAATACATCTGAAAATCAGTGTGTCCAAAACTGAACACATTGTTTTCTGAAACCTTTTTCTCTATCAAATTTTCCCTTTTCCATCAAAGGTATATAACTAGTTATTTGCCAAGACTTGCCATTTCTACTTCTACATTTTTTTATATCAGTCCCATTCTCACAGCTTACCCAGCCACCACCTTGGTTCACACCCTCATTTTTTAAGTGTTTTTTCCCTTCCTCATCTCACCCCTTTCCAAGCTACCCTCCCAAATAGATTTTCCTTAAGTACAGATTTTTACCAGGTTGCTTCCTTACTCAGTAAATTCTAGTCGTTTCTTATTGCCTCGAGGATAAATTATAAATTTTTGGATTTCTAAGGGCCTGGTACCGACCTATCCTGGTTTCATTATACTTTTTCATGTCCTTTGTCCTTACTTGACAGTTGTGTAAATTGGCTTTCTCTCTGTTCTTTATGTGTAGTTTTCCATCGTTCTGTCTCAGCTTTGTGAATCCTTTATACTTGCAATGCATTCTTTTCTTTTAGAATAGAATCTAAGAGAATCAGAGAATGGCTCAAACAGTTACAGTATATGCAAAATATAGCATTGCTCACTTTCTTCAAGACTCCACTTTCTACATAAAGCCTTTCTTGATTTCCTTTTCTCCTTGCAAGCGATTAGTGTCATCCCCTCTTAAATACCCATGTGTATGACTAGACAACTACTTTGTATGTGTTATCTCTCTCAACGAAATGTAAGCTTCTTGAGAGCAAGAAAGGTTTCATTTTTTCTACTTGTATCCCTTGCACCTAGAACAGTGGCTGACAAATAGTGGGCACTTAAATGTATAGTGATTGATTTCGAGATGTATATTTTAGGAATCAAAGATTCATGCCATTAAAATAGGAGACATTTAACACATTCTTTTATTTGCATGAATTTCTGTAGATACCCTGTGTGACCAGTATTCCCTAAGTATAAGCTTATTGAAACTGCTTTTAATAAAAAAATTAACTTAAAATAATTTCTATCTAATTCTGTGAAGGAAAGTATTTATACCCATTTATTTGTATGCTAGCAAAATAAGTAGACCATTATAAAATCTTAGAACAGTTTGAAATTTTAGGTAAGAATGTATTAGCTATATTGCTGTGGATACTAGGCAGGTTAAATGGTATATGTTGATCCTCATGTAGTATTACTTTAATTTCTTTGAAATTATTTTTTGGAAAGATAGATAATTGCCTTTTCCTTAATAGAATATTAAATATTTCTCATGCCCTGTTTTCAGTGCATACTAATTAATGAACAAATATTTATATAGTTGAAAAAATTCTTAGTATTTCAGCTTTATTGGGCATTATTTAATTTATTCTAATATTACTTTAGGATTGGAGGCAAGTTCTTCAGTATTAAAATTTGCTATTTTTTATTTGATAACATAAGTTCCTTGAATGGATAATATTTTGGTATATATTCTATGTATGCAGAACCCACTATAATGCCCAAAATTAATAAAAATTTTTTGTCATTTGTTAGGAATTGGGATTAGACTTTAAATTTTGGAGAACATTATCTCCAGGAGGAATTTTACAGTGTTTCAACGATATCACTTGACTGCTTGCCACTTATCAGAACCCAAGGTAAGTGTGTCATTGAGTATTCTCATTTTCACATTTTGTAATGGTTTGGGGATTTGTCTGACATACTTGTCTTTTTAAGCATTTGATTTTAAAAGGTTATGTGCTTTTAAACTTTGCTGAGAGTGTATATATCATATTGCATTCAACTTTAAAAGGTAAAATTTTAAGAAAATGATTGCTTTCTAAGTTATAACTTATTCTTATACAAATTTCATCTAAGGAAAGAAGTCTCAGCCTCCATTTCCATCATTATTTTCTAGTTGTATAACTTCTCTGTATACAATCAAAAGCAGCTTTTGAAAGTAGAACAAACACCACTGCTATTGATCTCTTTCCTAAAGCAAAAGTCTTGACTGCACCTGGGTTTCTGTGTGAATTCTTTTCTTTTCCCTTTTCCCCACATTTGGAATTAAATTGTAGTTACACAGAGAGGAAGAAATTTGTTGGGGGGGGGTGGGAGAGAAACTGTCTTTATTTTGCCCTTTTTTCTTATTTTTTTAATGAAAGTCATAACATTTAGAAGGGAGAGGGCTAAGGAGTATGTGGTGATGCCAAGTAAAATGATAGTTTTCACAGATATAAAAAGATTGAATTACTGTCATACTGTTTAAGAGTCTAATTTCTGGAAGAATGGCTTATTATTTTTGAATCGAATTACCATTTGGTAGCCTTATTCAGTTTATTATAATGGAATTTTACATTTTAACTTTTAATGACTTGAATTATTTTCTATTCTAAATTAAGTTCATATTGTTGCAACTCTTCATCCTTTCATTGTTAAAACTTTTTTTTGGTCATTCTAAACTTGACAGACATGAATACTTCCATATACAAAGAACAGAAAAGGAGAATTGATTGTATATGAAACCATGAATCTCATTGCCTACACCTTATTTAAAGAAATATCAGTGTGTATGTATGTGTACGTGCATGTGTATGCTTAATCCAGCACATTAGTTCCAAAGCTTGTCTATGTTGCTCTCTGAACCTCTTTCAGATCTTTTCTTATTTTAAAAATGCTGTATTGGTGCTTCTTTTCTTCCCTAAGATACCAGTATCTCCTTTCTCCAAATTCCCTTCCCCCCGCCAAATTCACTCTGTGAAGGAAAATATTTATACCCATAGTTCTGTCTCAGCTTTGTAAATAGTCAGCAAAACATTAACCATGTTTGAAAATGTTTGTTCCTTCTCTCAATTCATTGCCTCCCTGTTAAGATGTGGGAAGCATTCTTTATCAGTTCTCTAGCATCGTGGCTGGTTATTGCATTGATCAAATTCCTTAGGTCTTTCAAAGCTATTTTTCTTTAAAATACTGTAGTAAAAAAATTTTTTGGTCTACTCACTTTCCTCTCTAATAGTTCATAGAACTTCCTTCAAGTTACTCTGAATCCCCCACTGCCCTCATATTTTGCATATACGGTAATTGGTTGAGCTGTTCTCTGATTGATGGGTACTTCCTTGGTTTCCACTTACTTGCTACAACAGAAAAATGCTGCTGTGACTATTTTGGTACTTATGGATTCTTTATTCCCTTTTTTAATCTCTTAGGACTTTGGGATATATTGATATAGATTTATGAGGAAGGTAGGGAGTTAGGAAGGGAAAAGTAATTTTAAGCACTTAAGTGCCAGGCCTGGGTTAAGCTCTTTACAAATAATTGCATTTGTTATATAACACCAAGGTGGCGTAATGGAGTCAGGAAGACCTGAATTTTAATCCTTTTTCAGACATATTTCAGCCTTAGACAAATTAAATCTCTTCCTTATGCTCAGCCTCAGTTTTCTTGTCAGTAAAATGGGGAATGGTAACATTCCTTTTTCAGAGTTTGTTGTTAAGATTGGATGAGATAAGATGCAAAATGCTTTGCAAACTTTGAAGAGTTATATAAATATCAGTATTTTAACATTTAGTTATATCATTTGCTCATAGGGTATGCACAATTTAGTGATTTTTGGATATGGTTCCAATTTGTTCCAGAATGATTGAACCAATTCATAGCTCTATCAGCAGTGCCCAGATGTTTCTGTTCTATATCCGTTCCGGGAACTATCATTTTCCCTTTTTGGCATCTTTGTCAATTTGATAAATGTAAAGTGGCTCCTCAGAGGTTCTTTAGTTTGTGTTTCTTTTAGTAGTGATGTGTAGTTTTTTTTAATGTTGTTATTGCTAACTAGCCTTTGAAGACTGCTTGTACATATCTTTTGGGAATGACATTTGATTGGAGTCATTTTTCTAAATATTTTGGATATCAGAAACTTACTGCACAGATTTTTCTTAGTTAATTGTTTCTACATTAAATTTCGTTTTATTGATTTAATTTGTGCAAAAGCTTTTGAATTTTAAGTAATCAAGTGATGCATTTGACCTCTTGTGATCCTCCTTTTTGCTTAGTAAAGAACTCTTCTACTCTTCCAATATATTGGAAACATATTTGCTTCTCTCCTACTCCTATTTGTTTATGATGTGACCTTTTATTATTTAGATCATCCATCAGTTTGTAGTATGTCTTGTATTTGCATTCATGTAATTCCTATGTGGATCTTGGTGAGTCAAAAACTAAATTTTTTTATATTTAACAGTGTTGAACAGAATTTCATTCATTTCCTGCTGAGTTAGAGAAAGGCTGATTTTTTTTTTTGAGGGGGTATATAGTATATCCTACTTTGATGAAGTTATTATTTGTTTGAGTTTTTAGGTAAATCTCCAAGGTTCTTCAGGTAGACCATTATCTTTACAAAAAGGGATAATTTTATGTCATCTTTGTCAGTGTTTATTCTCTTGATTTCTTTTTCTCCGTATAATTATCATATTTAGAACTTTATCACATAATAGTGATAAATGGATTTTCTTGCTTTACATTTATTCTTATTAGAAAGGCCATTAGGGATTCTTTATTACAGGTATGCTAGCTCTTGGTTTAAAATGCATACTATTATGTAAGGAAAAGATTCATTTCATTGTTTTGGGTTTGTTTTTTTTTTTTTTTTTTTACCAAGTGATGCTATATTTTGTTATTTTTTTCTCAATGCTATTAATGTTTACAGTTTTCTTAATACTGAACCAACCCTACATTCCTAGTATAAATCCAACTTGGTCAGAGTGCATAATCTTTTGAATATGTTGCTAGATTCTTTGCTGATATTTTATTGAATTTTTTTTTATAGTTATTTGGGATATTGATCTGTAGTGTTCTCTGCATTGTCTTATCTTGGCCTAAATATCATGACTAATCATACAAGGAATTTAGTAGAATCAATTTTTTTTGTTGTTGCTGTCAAGTCTTGTGTGTTCCTCACTATAGTTCTTTGCTGCTTGAATGCCTACTCTGGCTTCTTGCACAAAGTTGGTTTTTTTTTTTTTCTTTGACCTGGGAGTTTTGAGTTTTAGCTGTGTTATTCTTGGGAATTATTTTGAGGATTCATTTAGGAGGTGATAGTTAGTTTCTGATTTTATTTTGCCCTATTTCTAGTAAATCATGGCAGTTTTCATTTATGGTTTCTTGAAGTATGCTATCCAAGTTGGGGGTGAAGGTGGTGTGTGCATGCGTGCGTGCGTGTGTGTGTTTTCAGGGATATTCATTCTTAGATTATCTTTTTTTCACATATATTCCCTGTTTTGATAGATACCTTAGATTTGCTTTACTTTTTCAATCGTTTAATTTTGTGTTATGTTTCTTGTCTCATCATCAAGTTCTGTTTGCTTTATTTCAATTTTTAGATTGTTCGTGATTTGGATAAGGTTTCTACTTTCTTTTCTAATTTTTCAAATTACTTCCTCCAGAGCTCCTATTTTCCTTGAAAAATTTCATTTAAAAAACACTTTTATGTCTTCTGGATGCTTCTGTAGTCTTTGTGGACAAACTTGATGGTTTTTTTCCCTCTGATGCTGTATTTTTTTGAATTTACCTCTTGGAAGTATCTTTATCCCACAGTATTTTTTTGGGTGTTTTCTTTACTTACATCTCCAGATTCTGATCCTTATATGAGGACCAGTTTCCATACTGTAGGATAGAGATTTCAACTTGAGGTCAGATGTAATGGCCCTAGTTCTTAGGGTGTAGTGGCAAGATAAAGAAAATGTTAATGTATCTTTAATGTTATTTCCATGGATTAAAAACCATATCTATTTTTGACATTGGATTATTTATTGGTGCCAAGGACTTTGATAGCAGTAACTTTTCTTTTTGGATGTTCATTTGCTGTGTCTTCAGATTATGCAAAGGGCTGTAGCACTGCAGAAGCCATTGCCAGGTTATATATCCTCAATGTTTGCTCCCTCAGGTGATGACTTTGGGAGACTGGGCTTGAAGCCAGGCCAGTAGGCTGGGGAGCACTACCATTCCTGGGAGTCTGGCTTACCTGCTTGTTAATAGCAGTAGGTCAAAGGTTGGTGCTAGTTGTGGGGGTGACAGGCCTCCTTTCCACAAGTGAAGCAGCTCAGAAGTTGTTAGCAGTTCACCCTCTACAAGGATTTTTCTCCTTAATGGTGTCTTTGGGCGCTGACCATGGACTGTCTGTCAGTATTGGTCTAAACTTAATTTCAGTCACGGATTATCAGTCAGGTGGTGGCAATGGTTTGGTTTACCTTGGCACATCTTATCTCCTTGTATTTCCCTCACACTGTCTTCGTGTTTCAGCTAAGTTGACTTTCTTGCCTCATGGGCGGGAATTGTTTTGGCATGGGAATGGCGGCCCTTTTTGTTTTATAAAGTTGCCTGGCATAGACTTTCTTAAGAAGATGATAGAATGAATAAATTCAGTGAAAACTTTTTAAAAGAGAAATGTAGGGATTTGAGAGGGAGGAAATCAAATGGAAGCTTATAGAAACACAGTTTAGTGCGGCAAGAAATGCCTGGGAATATGAAAATTTTTGAAAGGCATGAACCAGTGAATGGCTTAAAGAAATGCAAACAAACTCTCGATGCCTCTTGAATAACTGTCCAATAGCATATGAAACCCATAGTTTAAATTTTAATTTTACACTATGTAGCATTTGGGAAAAAGTTTAGATTGCTATCCAATGTTTCTTTTTATATGTGTATTTCTTTCTACCTTTTTTGACTTGACCTAACCAAATGCGATGTCTCTATTCCTTCTTAATTTTTTTTCTTGCCAGTGTCATATAGTGCAGAATTTTAGTATCAAATTAGACATTGTTGGAATTGTTTATTCTATTACTCTTCTAGGAAACTGTCCAGCTCCATTCCAGTCATTGTTGTGTGTGGAATAGCCTGTTTAGTCCAATTGCCAGATGAAAATTGGTAGTCTGGTAGGTTAATTTTTTGATCTCTGGCATTGTGTCCTTTGCATATTCTTTGTTTCAGTTTACTTATCTGTAATTCTGATATATTTGTCTTAGAGTTGAGGCATTTGTATTGGGCATAGAATAACTGCTGTTGCTGCAGTCTAATAAAATTGCCATTTCTGGCTCCTGCAGCTTTTGGCTTTTTTTGAATTGAGACATTGTAATAGGGGGCTCCAGAACTTAGAAATGTTGTTTCTTTTTTTAAAAAAACAATTTATTTTTAGTTTTCAACATTCACTTGCATAAATTTTTTCCTCTTTTCCCCTGCCCTCCCCAAGATGGCATGCAGTGTGATATGGCTTTGCACGTACATTCTGTTAAACATACTTTCACATTAGTCATGTTGCATAACAAAACAAAACAAAACCAAAAAAGTAAATAGTCTACTTTGTTCTACATTCTGACTCCATATTTCTTTCTCTGGATGTGGATGGCTTTTTCCTGTTATGTATAGTGCTTCTTGTCCAGGTGAAAAATTGGATTTTATTTTATTATCTTCTGAATTCACTCAAATTATTTGAAAAAGAAAAACAATGATGAATTCTAATCATTTTGAGTTAGTTAATTGTTTTGTCATTTTATTTTTACTAATTACAGCCTACTTTAAAGACAGTATTGTGAATTCATGCCATTCACATCCTTTTAACCTTTTTTGCTTTTTTCATTTCATTAGGAATAATCCACTCGAAGAAATGGGTCGTTCCAACTCTAGGTCACATTCTTCGAGGTCAAAGTCCAGATCACAATCTAGTTCCAGGTCAAGGTCCAGATCGCATTCTAGAAAGAAGAGATACAGGTGAATTCATCAACTTGTACCTTTTTTGTTCTCCGTTTATTGTCTTAATTCATTGCTTTCAGATTTTTATCAATTCATAGTTCTAGATATACTTTGGTAGAAACAGCATAGTTTTCTTCACATTGCATTTTATTCTTTTTCATTATTTTTTAAAGTCTTACTCTGTACCTTTATTTCTTCTTAAACATCTTAGTTTCTTTTTTTAACAATGGCGATGTAGAAGTTATACTTTCCTGTTTACTGGTAGTAAGTTTTTTATCCAGGTTTTACTTTTAAAAAATACACTTTTCTTGATACAGTTTTATAAAACAGAATGGGAAGGAAAAGAAAGAAGTATTAAGCTGGTGTTTCCAGTTTTGTTTTTACAAAAAATAGCAATATTTTGTTTTAACTTTAATTCCATATTTGTTACATTTAATATGAAACATCCAGAATGCTAAAAATGATGTATTTTGCATTTTCATTACATTAATTATTCTTTTCAATTTCAGTTCTAGGTCCCGTTCCAGGACATACTCGCGATCTCGTAGTAGAGATCGTGTTTATTCTAGAGATTATCGTCGAGATTACAGAAATAATAGAGGAATGAGAAGGCCCTATGGGTACAGAGGAAGGGGTAGAGGGTATTATCAAGGAGGTGGTGGTAGATACCATCGAGGTGGCTATAGACCTGTCTGGAATAGAAGACACTCACGGAGCCCTAGACGGGGTCGTTCACGTTCCAGGAGTCCAAAACGAAGATCTGTGTCTTCTCAGAGATCTAGAAGTCGATCCCGCCGGTCTTACAGATCTTCCAGGTCTCCGAGGTCATCTTCGTCTCGATCATCTTCTCCGTATAGCAAATCACCTGTCTCTTCAAAAAGACGAGGGTCTCTTGAAAAGCAGACCAAAAAAACTGAAGGGGCTCCCCAAGAAGATAGCCCTTTGAAAAACAAATCACAGGATGAACAGAAAGATACATTTGAACATGACCCCTCTGAACCCATTGATGATTTTAATAAATCATCCGCAGCATCTGGTGACATTTGGCCTGGTCTTTCAGCATATGATAATAGCCCAAGATCACCCCATAGCCCTTCTCCTATTGCTACACCACCTAGTCAAAGTTCATCTTGTTCAGATGCTCCCATGCTCAGCACAGCCCACTCTGCAAAAAATACTCCTTCTCAGCATTCACATTCCATTCAGCATAGTCCTGAGAGGTCTGGATCTGGTTCCCTTGGAAATGGTTCTAGTCGCTACAGCCCCTCTCAGAATAGTCCAATTCATCATATACCTTCACGAAGAAGCCCTGCAAAGACAATCCCACCACAGAATGTTCCAAGGGAAGAAACTAGAATTCGTTCTTCATTTTATCCTGATGGTGGAGATCAGGAAACTGCAAAGACTGGAAAGTTTTCAAAAAGGTAAGAAAAATTACTTTTTTTCCACATTATGGATAATTCTTGTTAAAAAATGGTGTTGTTTGTTTCATCTTTTAAATTCTGTTTGGCCATAAAAGTTTGGGAATCAGGGTTATACATATTTTAACTTTAGCTTGATCATACTAAACTTGTACTTTTTGTCATAATGTAGTCCCAAATTATTTTTTTAAATTTTTGGAGAATGATCTGAATCTGAGGATAAATAGATTTGTACTTCTTTTTTGATTCTATTAATTTTCAGACCTTCCTGGCATAGTTATGTGTAAAAAACTAAGAAGCATTAGAAATTTAAATTGCTGATTAATTTCTGAAGAGTTTTAATTTTAGCCAACAGAAGTTAATTATGTAAATTTTGAACATTTTGACCCTAAATAAGTGGTGTTGAATTATGTAAATGTTTTTCTGTGTAATCTTCTCTGTTAACTGCATTATAAGAAGTTTCATTTTTCCGACTGATTTATAATATAATCACAGTATTTTAATATGAGAGAGCTTAAAATATGAATTGTATGTGTTTTGCTACATAGCTTTTAATTTACAGTTTTACTTTCAAGTGTTTTAGATACTTGCTGAGGAAGCTTACTGAAAATTTACTTTTGTTGGAGTACTTTTGATTTTTTTATGTCAGGAAATTGAATACACATATAGTTTGCACTGTCACCACAATTTTGTTTATTCAACTCATATAATTCCTTGTTATGAATAAGCCAGGAGTCTTTTTTACCTAAAATATATTTATATATTTCCAAAGTGTATCTGGAAGCATTTTGTGATTGAAATGAAGGTTATGATAAGAAATACATATTTTTACTGTTATTTATTCCCTGAACTTGGGTAAAACTCTTAGTGTTCAAAGTAATTTGCTAAGGACTAATTAAGTCAGTCTGATACTTTTGGAAGGTGGTTTTAAACAAAAAGTAATTTTATGCAAACATTTCATATCCAAGGAATAACTAAGTTAACTTTTGAAAAGCTTGCTTTGTGAGTTGTGGAAATTATTTCTGAAGCTTTGTAAAAATGTGTGAATTTGGCATACAGAATTATGGACTATCGTGTTAATTAGGATGGACTTTTGAGGAGATTTTTACTTTTGTTAAATTCTAGGAGCTTATATAGTCTTCGAAATTAGCTTTGAAAAGTACCACATATACACTTAATGCTTTGCAAAAGCAGAATATCAAAATAGAAATGTTTTTCAGTGTGGGATTTATTTCTTTTGTTGCTGATCCTTTGATATTGGGCAACACATTAATTATAAAAGTGAATGACAGTGAATGCAATCCAGAGTTACCATCCTCTTCTTTGCTATTTACAGGTACACAGATGAAGAGTCTAGAGTATACCTGCTTGATAGGGGTAATACCAGGGAAAAAGAGGCCCCAAAGGAGAAAGGAACAGAAAAAGGGAGGGCAGAGGGAGAATGGGAGGATCAGGAAGCTTTAGATTATTTCAGTGATAAAGAGGCTGGAAAACGAAAGTTTAATGATTCAGAAGGGGATGACACAGAGGAGACAGAGGATTATAGACAGTTCAGGAAGTCTGTCCTGGCAGATCAGGGTAAAAATTTTGCTACTGCATCTCACCGGAATGCTGAGGAGGAAGGAACCAAGTACAAATCTAAAGTTTCACTGAAGGGCAATAGAGAAAGTGATGGATTTAGAGAAGATAAAAATTACAAACTTAAAGAGACTGGATATGTAGTGGAAAGGCCTAGCACTACAAAAGATAAGCACAAGGAAGACGACAAAAGTTCTGAGAGAATAATGGTGAAGAAAGAAACTCAGTCACCTGAGCAGGTAAAGTCTGAAAAGCTCAAAGAACTCTTTGATTACAGTCCCCCTCTACACAAGAATCTGGAGGCGAGAGAAAAGTCTACCTTCAGAGAGGAGAGCCCACTTAGGATCAAAATGATAGCCAGTGATTCCCATCGCCCTGAAGTCAAACTCAAAATGGCACCTGTACCTCTTGATGATTCCAACAGGTAAATGATCTGACAGAGGTGTTCAGTAAACCTTGTGGATATATGAGTTAATACTGAACAGTTAATCTTGTTTTTTTCCCTGATAAGTGTTTCTCTCCATGATATTCAAACCAATGGTATTTTTTCTTTTGTGTGTGTGTTTTTGTTATTGACATACTGTAGACCTGCTTCCTTGACTAAAGACAGGCTGCTTGCTAGTACACTTGTCCATTCTATCAAGAAGGAACAAGAATTCCGGTCCATCTTTGACCACATTAAGTTGCCACAGGCCAGCAAAAGCACTTCAGAGTCATTTATTCAACACATTGTGTCCTTGGTTCATCATGTTAAAGGTAAGTTTAGATTATATAATTGTTACATGAAAATAAAATATTGACAGAAATGAACAGAAACCTAATCTCAGCCTACTAAAGCTAACTCAGCATTAAAGTCTTGGTATTAAATAAAAATGTGACTTAAATTTTAGATAATTTAATAAAGAAAACCTATCCCTAGAAATAAACTTTTATGATAAAATGAGAAAATTTGTTTATTAACATGAAACTTAATACAATATTTGAACCTTGCCCACTCGGGCATTTTGAAATTTAAAACTTTCATATTATAAACTTATTTTTATTCATTGAATAGACAGCATGGAGATCATTTTTATCTCTCATTTGTTTTGGTGGTTATGTTGGTATATACCAGAGCTAATTAGGATACAGTTTCATTCTTTGTCAGCATTACTTGCCTATAATAATGCATGCGTTACTGTGTATCTTTACTGTGTTTGATTATGTAGTACTCAAGGTTTTATGATATAAGTTTGGCAGTATTTTTGTTCATATTCCTGAAATAAGTATTTTTAAAGTTCTAGGTAAACGTAGATTATTGTACTATTATACAGTATTGTACTATTGTATTGTACAGTACCACTGTACTAGGGAGACAATACTGAAATTAAATAATTTAACATATTCAATTTCCCAGTTTTGAATAGTTAATTTGAAGCCAAATGAAATGCTGGATTAAAACTACATTATCTCTTGTTTCTATGCTACTTAAGTTTTATGGTGATAGTTTTTATGAAATAGTGAGTAAACCAAAAAGTAATCATGTGTATTTTCATGGGACTTAAGGGGAAAATCTAATCCATTTAAAAGGATGTTAACTAAAAGGAGATTGGGCAGTTGTTAAATCAGTTTTTATATGTAAGAAACAAAATTCATAAGATTCTAAATATTTTCTAGTTTCTGTGTTTTCATCAATATTTAATGTTAGTTTCAAAGGTTATAAAAGCTGTTCAGAAGTTTTGGGGCATTACTTTTTAGACAGCTGCATCAGTTGTCAGCAGCTTAACAGAAATGTTTTTTCCCCCCAGAATACTTCCTGACTGGTTAGTATTGAAACCAAACCTCTTTTTTCTTTTTCTGAAGAATCTTTTGACTTCTGCTAACTCAACTAGCCTAAATTTGCCATCCAAAATTTATTACATGCCAATATTCAAATTTCATCTGTTGAATAGACTACTGAATTTCTCTTGAAATGTAGTTATATCACTGTAATAACTAACAAAAGGCAAACATTTTAGCCTTTTCCAGTACAACTAGGTTTGAGAACCAGTTTGTGGCCAAATTATTGATGTATGTCAAACATTAGAATTATTGGTTTCTATTTTTCCCCCTTCCTTTTTTCTCCTTTTTTGGCCTTTCTCGATATTTCACGAATAATGTTGAATTTTGAGATCAGATTTTAGTAAATTTCTTCCTTTTTCATTTTATTTTTCTTTTTTAAACTGTAGTTATGTTTCATTATTGGTATTGTGCAACCGATCTGAACAGCTCTTTCTTCATATAGAGCTGAAAATGCCCAGTGATGTTTTCTTTTTCATTGTAACTAGGTCCTGGAATATGTTTTGAAATGGCAAAATCCATGTTTCAAAGTAAAATAGCTGTTGAAAGATACAGATGCAAAAACAGGCAAAGTTGAATCTTCTGTCTTCCTGGCAAAAATGGCATAAAAACTGAGTTGCTAGCTCAAATTCCTGGGTTTCATGGAATTATGATTGAGGCACTACCCTTGTAGTGGCCATTTCAAGTTTTAATGATTGGTTATGAGACATGTGCTGGA
This sequence comes from Potorous gilbertii, assembly GCA_028658325.1. NCBI lineage: Eukaryota > Metazoa > Chordata > Mammalia > Diprotodontia > Potoroidae > Potorous > Potorous gilbertii. The sequence goes on along the minus strand of CM053770.1, from coordinate 416,844,883 downwards.
TGTTGGGCGGTAAGTTGACACAGATGTATGTTGACCTGTTAAGCAGATAGCTTGCTTCATATGTAACATTTCATAGTTCATGACTTTTTGCGTCTTTCTAGTTTACATTTAAAACACATTTGTTGAGCTGGTCTTTATAAACAAAAAAGAAAGTTGCTGTTACTGATTTTTAAAAATTGTCTAAAGAAAAGCAAGTTAAAAATCAGTTGTCAAATATGCTGTCAGGTTTGCCAAGATGCCAGATGTTTTTTTAAAATAAATATCAATAAAAGGGTTGTTCCGTTCCCCCTCTCCCCCATTAGAACTGGCAGTGTAAAACAGTTTCTACACATAATAATTTGTCATAATTCTTAATGCAGAAATTATAGCTTTTGTTTTATTAAAACACTTGTAGACATTTCAATATTGCACTAATTTGGAATACTTTGTTTCCTCCAATTAATGACTTGAAACTACATATGGACAAGGTATAGAAATGCCTGTAGACTACTTTTTTTTATTCTATTTAGGGAAAGAGTACATTAGTGAAATGGGAAAAGAGATTCTTGACTTAATCCTACAGATGTTTAGTTTATAGGGAATATTGATAAGACATACTTTTGAGGTAGCTAGCGCTGGTTGTGCTGTTAGCATCACTACAAATTGAGGTACAAGAATTAAGGGAATAGGGAGAGAATTCTTTGTAATACTTGTATTTCTCCTGCTAGGTTTCTTGAATATTTTATTTACTTTTTCACCTGCTACATCCCCTTCTGTCAGGAATGGAAATGCCTGTGAATGTAGAAATAACTAACCAAGTAGTATTTCTCCTAACCAACAGAGCAATACTTCAAATCAGCTGCAATGACCCTAAATGAAAGGTTCACCTCATATCAGAAGGCTACCGAAGAACATTGCACCCGGCAAAAAAGCCCAGAAATACACAGGTATGTGGCATTGTATAAGCATTAGATAAAGATTATGACTTCATTTGGAAAGTATGAATTGGGAGAATTATGACGTGGGTTGGTTTTGGAGCCATTCCAATACTTTCAAGAGTAACAGCTTTGATTTAAGATATGTAAAAAATAATTTTTTCCATTTTATGCTATAAAGACTTAGCTTTGTATGTGAAATTTGCCAGAATTTCTCATTGAACATTCTAAGAAAGGCAAGTTTCTAACAGTCTGGTTTTGATTGAGATTAGAACATACAGTGCTAAATGTTTCTCCTTACTAGTATCACATTTTGGAGGAATTGCTGAATGATATGTTTTGGGAGGTACTTCTGATAAAAATTCTTACTTGCTTTTTAAAAAAATTTTCTTAACAATCTTAATAGTATTTTTTCCCATGTAAAGATAGTTTTTAATAGTCATTTTTGTACAATTTTGAGTCCCATCTTCCTCACTTTTTGCATAGTAATTCAAATTATGATAAATGTTGTTAAAAGACATGGAACAAGATATAAAAATCTCAGTTACACATAGGTACTGTATTATTTGACTTCATCCTATAAGCTAGTGTTTGTACAACTCTGTACATAGTGTTCAGTAGGTAAGGCTGAAAACATAAGTGAATTCTTAAAGAAGTTTATTTACTTAGAATTATTTATGAATAATATCTTCAAAAAATTGTCCTTTTAATTTTCCATTGAACACTTGTTTGAAGAACAGCTGATCATAAATGGGAAGGGTAGGAGTTTATTTAAGAGGCAGTGAAAAATGGCAGTTGATAGCTTTATGGCAAGTGAATAGACACAAATATTTTTGAAAAGATAGGAAATGATAAAAGTCACAGTATATTGAGGGCAAAGAGGTAAATGACTGGATGTTCCCTAGTTACCAAATCACTATTATAATAGCAGTTGATGTTTATAATGATAACAACCAAGTATTAAAGTTTTATGCTATACTGAGAATATCCTGTTTATGGAGGTCATGTGAAATTTTCTTTTTAAATAAGCTTTACATTGAAATTTTTTAAAGTTTTGTGCTTAAAGGAACAACAGGGTTCAGTTGTCTAGAAAATTTGCTCTTGTGGAATGCTTCATTCTTCAGTGGTGGCCGATAAGGCTGTATTATATAATGTAGTAGATTGGCTTATTAGAACTGTGCTAATTTCCTTACTTTACTAAGTCATTTTACTGGTTTAAAAAATCCTACATTTTTTTTTTTACCAGAATAGGCAATATGTAACCACAATGATAACAAATACACTTAATTTTACTTTATATTAAGGAGAATTGACATCTCTCCCAGTGCCCTGAGGAAGCATACCCGATTATCAGGAGAAGAGAAAGTTTTTAAAGAAGAAAATCAAAAGGTATGGATTTGATGGCTATTTCATGTTAGTTTTAGTGTCTTGATAATCCCACATTTAAATTTCATCTAAATGGCAAACAAAATATATTAGTTATAGATATTTCTTCCTGTTTATAATTCTGAGGAATGTCTGGTAAATATATAGATATTTATGAACCATGTAAAAAGATACAACTTTAGCCTTAAAATAACATAGTCTGACTTAGACTTTGCAGGTAGACTTTTTGTGAGGAGTTAGTTTTGAAAAGGAAGATCTATTTGTTTATGATAAGATATATTTCTAAGTTTATAAAGGCAGTTAAAACTTAGAATATAAAGGGAAGAAAAGGTCAAGATTAATAATTAGATTGTGATGATAATCAGAACCCTGATCTTTTTAGTCTGGATTTGTGTTTTAATTGGTATAGATTTAGTGCCCACTGAAAAAACTCCCTTTATCAAGATAGAGATTACCAGCTGTGTTGCAATTTATGATTTGAGGGTTGCAAGGGCACTGAGACCTTAAGGGACTTCTTCAAGAATGCATAAGCCAGTCAGTGTATGTGAAATATGACTCCCAGGTGTTCCTTTATTATGACTATTTAGCCATAAAACATGAAACATGAAACAAGCAGAGGCAATAGACTTACGCCTTAATTTTTAAGCAACTGCCTTAGTGTTGTCCTATATGTAAAAGTGGCCAGCCCAGGAAAACAAAGCATATTCCTTTCTTATTGGGTGGCTAGTAATATAGCCTTTTGTGGATCGTCTAAGAACCTAACCATCATTTTTAATGCTATTCTCATAGGAGAGTTTGTTCTGAGTTCTAAGCATCTGAGTTACAAGTGAACCCTTGGAATATAAGCCTTTTTGAAGTTAGCAATATAAAATCTTCATGTTGGAAAAATAAGGCTTAACCTGTAAATTTGTGAGAAGATACTGCAACAGAGTAACCATGAAACTAAGTGGCAAAATGAAAGATAATTTTACCTTTTCTGCTTATATAAATCCATTTTCACATTACTTCACAGCCAGGTGTGGTTTTGAAGAGTAGAGTAGTAGAAATGTGGCAAAGGGTTGAGCTAACCTGAAATGCATTTTTTCCTTTTCAGGATGTAAATTTTCATGCTGTAAATCGCTTAATAGGGCATGACATTAATAATATCCACTAAAGACCTACAATGCTGGCCTCTTCATGCTGTATAAGATACCCTGGATTCTTGGAAGTCTTTGCCAACAGTGACATACTAAGCTGAAAAAGACATTGTTAGTTTGGGCCTAGTGATGCTATGATCTGAGGACCAGCCTCTTAATTTGGCCACAAGGTGACACAAAACAGTGCCAAAACAGGCCAAAAAAAAAGTTTCTCAAATCATCACTAGTTTGTGTGGGAGTTGTAGTTTGTGTTGCTAGCAGGGGAGAAACCATACTGATGAAATCACAAATCCTGGAAGGATTGAAGATAGTAACCTCTGTTAGATTTCAAGTGCCTACAATAGACTTTTATTGGGTTGAGAAGTTACTAAATTTGACCACTTTTGTGTGTGGGTTGGGAACATGTAGTACAATATTTTAATGGGTCTTTTACTGTATTTTGACATTTTGGGGTAACTCATTTTCCTTTGGTAGTTTTTGTTATAGATGTTGGAAGTTAGTGGTAACCATGATAAATTTTGCGCATATATGTGTGATTGACTAACAGCATGAGTGTATTGATTTATTTATACATATGTGGGAGGGTAGGGATGTAAAAATCCATTTGACCAGATAGGTAGAGGTATTCTCCTCACTGTTTTCATTGTGTTTTGAAGTTCTTAGGGATAACGTGAATTGAAAAAGTTTAGGGGAAACATTAAGGTCAAGGACTTTGTCTAATTCTTTTTTGTATCTTCCACAGCACCTAGCACAGTGTCTTGAACGTAGTAGGCAGTCAATATAGATTTGTTGACTGAATGAATGAATGAATGGATCATTTAAGATCCTGTGCTGGAAACTTAAAAGCAGTGATATTCAGACTGTGATACTCAAGCTTCATTTAGCTCTTTCAGTCAGGTACAACCTATCTTTTCTGTAGTTAGAATATTATTTTATACACACTCTAATTGGATATACAGTAGCTTTGTGACTTTTTTGTTTAATAGCAAAGGTAAAAGTGGCTCCAGAGTCATCTAACTGTGAGTACCACTGCTTTAAAGATTAAAAACCATGATACCACAGGTGATAACAAGCAGCTGGAAGACATTGCATTGACACCTGTCTCCTTACCTCTCCTCTTTTTCTTTCATGGTGGGGTTTTAATTTTAATTTTGGCTCTTTGTGTGGGTATAAAAAGATTAAAAGTAAGAGGCTTACTGTTCTTTTTTCCCTCCTTTATCCTAGGAGCAAATATATACATCTTAGTGACTTGGAGTATTTTATATTTTTAGTAAATTGTTTTTTTCCTGTCATTACTATCAAAGATAACCGTATTGGTTTGCGTCTTAGTAATTATATGATTCTCCAACACCCCTAACCCCCAGCCCAAGTTTCCCTTCATCTCCCCAAATGCCTAGCAATTAAAAAAAAAAAATCAGTGAAATTGATTGCAGTGAATGAAACTTCTTTTAATACCTTTTGTAACACCTGAATTGAAAGATAGATGGTAGAATATGGTTTAGGTTACAGAGTTAAGGATTGGGAATTAACATATTTCTGACTGTGCCTCTCCTGTAGTGCAGTCAGTTTAATTGTTAACTTGCAAATTTTAGAATGTGACTCTTCTGGTATTTTATATGGCTATTAAGTTCACAAAAGAAGCAACTGTTATATGGCCACAGATTGTACTTTTAATACTAGCTACTCAAAAATATGTTGGTGAAACAAGGGGCATTCAGTGATGAAGTGTGTACAAATCTTTGTTGTTATAATTGAAAAATTCTATACATTATGCAACTGACAGCAAGGAATATGTAAGGGACAACACATTTTATTTTTAAAAACTTATAACATTCATTGGAAAATTAACTTTTAGAATATGCCCCTTCTCTTCATATTTATATTTTCCCTTAAATTTTTTTGGGAATCCTCTTCTTAAGTACTTATTTATTATAAAAAATTCACTAGTATATAGTATATATTATAACATTGATTAAATTCCAGGTTTGATAAAGGTTGACTGTATTTTTCACTTTCATATATGTGTGTGTGTGTGTGTGTGTGTGTGTATTGTAAATGCTTTATTTCACATTTGTTCCTTTCATAGGGAGATAAAAAATTAAGGTGTGATTCTGCTGATCTTCGACATGACATTGATCGTCGTAGAAAAGAAAGAAGTAAAGAACGGGGGGATTCCAAGGGCTCCAGGGAATCCAGTGGATCCAGAAAACAAGAAAAAACTCCTAAAGATTACAAAGAATACAAATCTTACAAAGATGACAGGTAATTGTTAAAATGATCTAAGTAGGTTTTAGCTTCTAATTAGCCTTTTGTAATTGTCAGCTTAATTGCTTTCAATTTTCACTGTATAATCGAATGTTTAAATTTAAACAATTAAAATTATTTGTTTTACAGCAAAAATGTATTTGTCTTTTACACGGCTTATGGTGGATGAGGACAAAAACTTTGGAATAGCAAGCTAACACTGAAAAAAAAAATGACAAATTAATGTGTCCTATTATCCAGGCTACATCAGGAGGTTGGACTTCAATGCAGTGCATTTCTAGAAACAGTTTGTGTAAGAACTTTGGTTCGTTATGCTTGATTCCGCACTTTTTCAACTCATAACACCCAGAGTACAAGAATTTTAAAATGATGGCCAGAGGTTTTTAACATGGGTGAGATGGGGGGGAGGAAGTACTAATTTTTGAGAAGTATCAATGTGTACTAGTCTTTCTTAGTAATATTTCCATGGATACTGTGTAGCAGTGGTAAGAGTTACTGCAGGTATGAACCTTTCGGGTGTTCTGTTAGTGTCATGTAAATCTGATTTCCATTAGTGCCAAATATTATTACATATATACACACATATACACATATATTTATATGTTAACTAGCTAGTGAAATTGAAGTATTGTTTAGTTTTTTTATTGTCATTCATTGGGTCAATGTGGATTTTATTTGTGCCTCCTTCTTGGACTGGTCTCTGTAGTGTTATACATTTTGTACTTCTACATGGTGCTACATAGGGACCATATCTTATCAGCTGTTGGTCATGAGTTTGTAGATATTTCATTTACGTTGAATTAGGTAGCTACTTTGAAACTTGCCTATGAGGCATTCTTTCCTTACCCTGCTCTTCCCAAAGAAAATTAAAAGAAACAAGCTAATATTTGAAATTTTAAAGTACAGAAAATTGTTCTTTGCTGCCTTCTGACTGGCTGGCTATAGTAGGTTTTTTTTTTTCCACTAACAAAATAATATCAAAATGTGAAAGGAGAATGGAAACTGAAAATGTATCCAAGTTTAACATGCAATTATTTCACTTTTCATTATTTTTAGTAGGCCAGAGCTTTTTAAAAAAAAAAACCCAAAGATCTCCTATAGTTTTAAGATTCTACAGATTATTTATCATTTTAAAAATAGCACACAGTATTTTTTTCTATTTTTACAGTAAAAATAAAAGCAGAGAGCCAGACCGTTCTCGATCTTCATCCTCTTCATCATCCTCTTCCTCAGCAAGCTCTCGAGAAGAAAAAGAAAGTAAGAAGGAAAGAGAAGAAGAGTTTAAAACCCACCACGAACCAAAAGAATATTCAGGCTTTACAGGAGTCAGCCGACCCAGAGGAACTTTTGTAAGTTCTGAAACTCTCTGATGCTCTTAGGGAATTGTATGTCCTTCAGGAAAGTAATGGATCTGATCTATGATAATGGATATAATTGTTTATTATTCTTAAAGTTTATTCCATTGTCAGTAGAAAACTGGGCATTGGAAATGCTGCTGTCAGTAGTATAACATCAGTAAATGACAAGTAATTCTGACATATTTAGAGTCAAAGTAGAGAGAATGGTGGACTTGGAGTCAGGGAGACCTGGTTCAAAGCCCCACCACTGACAGACACGTAACTGTGACCATATGCAAGTCACTTAACTCCTCTGAGCCTTAGGCAATCCTTAAGACTCTAAGTTAGACTGGTTGTTATCTGTGTCCGTGGAGGGAGTTCATACATTGGTGAAACCACAGGTCCTTTGTTTAATGACGTATATAAACTGGGCAATTTCTCTGGCTCTGAAAATGATTGTGGCTATTGTACACATCTCCAAAGAAAGAGCTTATATTTTGAAGAGGCAGGGGCAGTTATTTTCCTTTGTTTGAAATCTCATATTCCTGCCACTTCTGATTTTGCTTACTACTCTGGGTCAGAAGCTCCCTGATAAGTGAGGGTGAATGAATACCAGAGGTTGTAGTAGTATAAAGTCCTTGGCTTGTAGTAGGTAAGAGGATTCATTCATTCGATGGCTCTACAGCAATCTCTAAAGGAAGTAAGAGTACTTTGTTGGTTGTGAGAAAACAGCAACAACAGAACGTTTCTATACTCTTGAGTATAGTTCTTGAAGTCTCTCTTTTTTAGTTTTTTTTTCCCTTTATCTTGTGTATTTCCACCAACTTCCAGTGGGCAGAGTTTTTTCTGATCATCTGAACTTTGTATTTTCACTCCTCATGGGCTTAAAAGAGGCAGGACAAATAACGCAGTGAAATGATGGTTTGCATGTAACTAAACAGCTTTTGACTGCCTAACTAAACAACTTTGTTAATGTTAATCAGTTTCGAATTAGAGGCAGAGGAAGAGCCAGAGGAGTTTTTGCTGGGACAAATACTGGTCCAAACAACTCAAATACTACTTTTCAAAAGAGACCGAAGGAAGAGGAATGGGATCCAGAATATACCCCAAAGAGCAAGAAGTACTTCTTGGTGGGTGTTAGAAATCTGTGTGTTTGGTTTGCATTATTTTTTAAAGCATACTGGGTGAATAAACTTTAGTATAGGTATCCTTCATGCTAATAAAATTTCTAAATAAAATTTCACCATAATGTTTATAAAATAAAGAATAAATGTTGCACATTTTTAGTTGACTTGCAGTATAGGTAGTTTGAAGGGCTTTTAATGCCCTTGTTACACATCTTGTTTGTTCCAGTGGAGGACTACAAATGGATGGCAGCCATAATTAGTATGGAATATTATAAGTATGGTTTATGTGTTTATTTGAATACTGCTATCTTGGTGCAAAGTTGATTCTAAGACAGGCTTTACAATTTATGGTAGCATTTTTCTTTTTTTAAAGTAAAATGAATCCAAACAAAGCCTACAGTGTATTTTAAAACAGTTTGTGGAGAGGCTATTATTTTACTATTTGTGAATTGTTTTGGGAAAAGAGATGGTCCTGGGTAGACTTCTTCGTAGATTGACCTAGGCATTTCACTTGTATTGAGATGAGAATCATTTGCTAAGGAAATAACTTTTCACAAAATGAATATTGCAGAAGGGGAAATGTTTGATTTGAAACAGAAGTAATGGCCTAGTGTAGGTTGAAATACCTTTAGTATGCAATTAAGAAGGGGAAAAATCAAAGTATCAGATTTTCAAGAAAACCAGTCGAGCTTTGGGAAGTAACTTGGATCCCTTTCTTGGGTCATTTTCAGGCCATTTTTCCCATCTTTCTTTTCCCAGACTCTAAAACTATTTTAGGAAACGTTTTTCTGAATATGTGAAGCTTAGTGGATCACTGTGGGGGAAATAGTATTCTTTTTATAAAATTTTGCTTTATATACAGCTTTTTAAGGACTGCTCTTAGTCCTTAAGTGATATATGTATTATCCAGTTCCCCTAACATAGTCGGTGCTGCACCAGTGTTCCTTTTAAATAAGTCACTTCTTTTTGGGGAGTGGTAGTAATGGTAAAACCTTTCACAAAATGTTCATATTTATTTCTCTAATGTAAGCATCACCAACAAACCTGAACTGAGTTAAACATAACAACCCTTACTATGTTTGTGAGTTTGGAATCAGTCACTCTTCTACCTAGTATCTAAATAAAAATTCGGGTAACTCCTTTACTCAATATTTTATGTGTTATAAAGTCTAAAGAAGATAATACCACCTCAGATTTAGAAAGAGCTTGTTTTAGTGGTTTGGCACTGGTGGTGTTTAAAATACTCAAATCAGATAGCTTTTTCTTCCAAATCACCTCCAAGGTAGCATTGGTACAGGCTATAGCTGTTCTACCTCCAGAAAGAGGCAGGTTGGTATGAGCACAATCACATTGATTTCTTGTCTGCTTTTAGATAATCATGAATAAATTGTACCTTCTAGATTTTTGGGAGTTAGAACAACTTTTTTATTTCTTTCTGACAGTCTTTTTTTTTTCAGGATTAAGGATTAAGAACTTCTTAGAGTTTCCAATTTGGTATGCCTGTATTAAGTATAGTGACTTTTAATGTATAATTTCGTGCATATTCATTGGCTTAATTTAATAGTTATTGAAGAACTTTACAAATCACTAAGAACAAAAAAGGGCTATTTCAATAATTGAGCTACCTGTAAATAGCAGGAGCATTTTAAAAAACACATTGCCATCTTATCAGTATTAATTTATATAAAAAGCAGCTAAATGTTTATCACAGCCTGATTTTAACACAAACAAATTTCAGATCCACGGTCTCTTTCTAGCTACTATTTCCAAAGTTGACCTTGTTCCCTGATTTGCTAGTCTATTAATAAAAGTTTTATTTATTTATTAATAACAGTTTTAATTTTACATATATAAATTTGAATTTCATATTATGAAATTAAACTCAGCTAACTGCTTTGAACAGGATACAAGGATTCAAACAATTAGCTTTCTGAGTAGTACCTTAACTTGGAAGGACTATTGAGAGGGGGTAGGGGACTTAGAATCTAGTAAAGATTTAATGAAAAAGATCTATAGTGTGATAGATTGTAAAAACATTTCCTATCCCATTGAGTGGTTCTTAGGGCATAAGAAAATTAAATGTCTAAAACTAGAAATTTGTGGTACTGTTAAAGGTACTTGATATTGATACCACTGAAGTAATGGAAGATAAACAACAGGCCTCAGAGCCAGGAGGACCTTGGTGTGTAACTCAGGACAAGTCATTGAACCTCTCTATCCTCCTATAGGCAGCTCTCACACCACAAGTCTAATCTGTATCCTGGTGACATTGTTAATGTTTTTTTCTGACATTTCCCATAACACTCCATGGATGAAGGTACCTGTGATACTTTGGATTACAGGTCATTTAGAAATGAAGGTTTTTATAACATTAGGTATATGAAAATTAAAAAAGGTCATGAAGAGAAGTTTCAGTAGTTATCCCAGTGCTAGGTCAGTGGTGACAGTTTAGTGTAACAGTTCAGTGCAGTGGTGCTGTCTGCTGAAGGGGGTAAAGGGAATTTGAGTTTTATCCTTTTAAAAGATTCATTCACAATGTGGTAGGAATGCTTTGTGGAAGAAAAGAGGATTGGATAGAGTTAGCATGCCTGGGTTCTAATCTTTGTCATGGTCCTAATTAGTTTCTTTTTACCCTCCAGCACATCATTTTAACTAGTTTGACCAGATCAGGTGATGTTAGCATCTTTTGTGTCATAGGCCCCCTCTGGTAATCTGGTGAAACCTGTGGACCTCTTCTCACAATGTTTTTAAATGTTTTAGAAAAATTAGATTTCAAAGGAAAACAGTTAATGATGAAACTGAAAGTCAAAATGTTTAAATAACAAAACAATTCATAGACCCCAGGTTAAGAATTCCATGGTCTAGATGATCCTTAAATTCTAGTTTAACTCGAGGTTTAGTTCATGGTCATGTATAGCCACTATGAGAATTTGAGGGTCATAAGTTTGAGATTTTCATCAAAAGCCTTGTTTACTCCTCTTACCTGAGGGAGGAGAGACATGTCAGGTGTGACTCCCCTCCCTCCCATGTTTTTGCTGCCTCTTTTTCTCTCTCCTTGAAAACATAATTTTACTCTTTTTAGGAGAGGATATTTCCTTTTATCCCCTATTTGGGGTCCTGAGCATTAGCTGCATTTCCATTGCTTACAAAATCAAAGAGAAGGAGTGGACCTTAAGGAAATAACTCTCAAAGATAGAAGCTTTGAGGAGGAGCTGAGGTTTAGGGTAGCATACCCAGAAGTCTCCCTCCTTCTAGGCTCTTTCTCTCTAGTGTTAATCTCTTCAGCAACAAACCAGCAGTAACTTCTCTCAATGATCTCTCAGAGTTGGTTGTTATTCTTCTTTGTTTTAATCTGCCCCCTCTCCCATTATCTCCTGTCAGAAAATGTTTAATAGAAAGAGAAATACAATAGAATTTAAAGTCTTAAACTGCCATTTGCTTTAAGGGAATTTAATTGGGTTTGGTATTAAAATTACATTATATTTAGTGGTCCAGTTTCAGTTTGGCAAACTTGTCTCAAAATTTTTTGTACCATAAACTCTGGAACTAATTCTTGGAATTAGTCAAACTAAATAATATAGTATCCTGGAGTATATTCTTTTGCAACTATTACATTTATACCTCTGTAAACAAAATTCCTTATGAAGATATACATTGGAACATATTAGTAAATAATTTGATCTTTAATTGGCAAAGTATGATTAGGATATGTTGGAATCTAGCAATGCTAATTTAGTTAAATGCCCAAATGTCTTCAGCTTAATGTATGTAAACCTTGAGATGTATCTTGAAATTTTCAAATGAAAGTATTAGCAGTTATTGAGTAATCATTGAATGTTGAAGAATCCTTCAGTTTTATGAAGAAATATAAGTGGACTACAAATTGGCCACAATTTTGCAGATGTCCCATGATTCTCCTCGTGGCTGGATTCATTTATTTGGAATTGTTTTCTCTCCTCTCCCTTTCATCATTTAGCAGTGGGCAACAGCTCATTTACTAGTTGCTCCAGTAATTTATAAATACAGAGTTGTATGTAAAATTTCACATATAGAATGCTTCAAAGAGGAGATGATAGAACTTGGAGCCAATTGTTAACATTCACAATTAGTGTGATCGTGGTTAAGTATTGGAAATTTATGAAGAAATGGTCATCCTTGCTAAAAAATTCTGCATGTTAAAAGACTTTATGACAATTTACCAAATGTTTGTGGTTGGTTTCAAAAGAAAGAATCCTTATAAATTGGAAAAGATAACATTTAGTTATGTCTCCTTGATTTCAGCAGGTCTACCTGATAAATTTACATGTTAAAAATTACTGGAAGCCTAACATCATACTTTCTAAACACCTACTTGGTACATGTAAAAAGTTTTAAAATTAACACTTAGGTGATTATCAACATGCTTTAAATGGGCTAAAATGCTGAAAAGCATCTCAATGATTATTTTTAACATTTCTCTAGCATGACGACAGGGATGATGGTGTGGATTATTGGGCCAAAAGAGGAAGAGGCCGCGGCACTTTCCAACGTGGCAGAGGGCGGTTTAACTTCAAAAAATCAGGTAGCAGTCCAAAATGGACACATGACAAATACCAAGGGGATGGGATTGTTGAAGATGAAGAAGAGACCATGGAAAATAATGAAGAAAAGAAGGACAGACGCAAAGAAGAAAAGGTAGAAAATTCCAACTTGTCAGTGAATTGAAGAGCAGATTTCCGTCTGTGGGCTAGGAGGGTGACAATTTGCTAAAACTTAGTAAATCTAATTTTATAAACAGAGCTTGCTATGGTTTATATATGGTATGTAGTTCCACCCCCGGCTCTGTTAATCTTCACTTTCTGTGTTTTTTTTATTATAGGAATAGTAAATCTGAAGTAAGATTGCAACTGAGAGCAGAACTTGCACCCACCATTTTTTTACGTGATTTTTTTTGTTTTCCAAAACGAATGTAAGCATTTTACTTAAATTTTACTGTTTGCAAGTAGTCTGTAGAATTTTTGTTTTAAGTCTTTAAATATCTCAATAATAGTAGAGTGTATGTTGAGGATTGTATTGAAGCAAAGTAGAAAGTTGCTACATACCATATTTGTAACTATCAACTTTAAAAAAAAAATTTTACTGTTTTTGTTATATGCATTGTAATTCTGCTTTGTCTATAAGATATGGTCAAGTGCAACTCTGTGAAAGTTCTGATTTTTCCTTCCCCCTGTTTGTCAGTGTTTTATTCCGAAGTAAACTTTAGCGCTATATACAAATCCCTGAACAGAAATTGTTTATACAAATTGTTAATTATTTTAACAGTACACAGCTGTTAGCATCTTCTTTAAGTAGAACACATTACTCTGTAGGGTGAAGTGTACTTTAAAGTGTACTACAGAACAAGTTGCTTTGGTGAAATAATAATAAGCAAGTTCAACACTACAGTGAATATTCTAAAAGGGGGAAAATAGCATTTTTGCTCAGCCTAACATTTGAGAAGTAAAAAAGGTAAGCACTTCTCATTGTATACATAATATTAAAATCAGATTAAATAGTTTGATGAAATGCTTTTCTACTGAGAGCAAGGACTAAGTACAAATGCAGGAAAGCTTGAAAGCCATTCATTTTTGGCTTCAGAACTCACTGTTGGCACTCTTTGAGGACTGATTCATGGTCTTGGACAATCAACTACTCTTTGAGAAATGAAATTGGTCTGTAACTAACTAACTAACAATGTTATAGTTAAAATTCCACCTAAGTTGTACTGAGTTTAAAAACTCTTCAGTGCTCATGTGATGTGGCTCATAGCTAGGATGGGGAAGATCTTACAGAAAAATTTTCATGTAGATGCTTGCAGAACTGAAGTATTTAATGGAAAGAAAGTAGTCATAGTTTACATGATTTAAAAAAGTGAAATGTCTCAGATTGAAAAAGATCGGCTACTTATACGTTAGGCAATAAGGACAAATTATTCACCAGAAGTGTTTTGAATTATTTGTTTTTCATATGTCACCAATAAAAAGTTTTTGTCAGGAAGTTTGTTGTAGCATTGACCCAGCTTGCATTTGTTTCTGTTTTAGTTACAGTTTGTAAAATGGCTTTATCATTTTCTTTTCGGGGTTTTCTTTAGGCAGATAGTCTTGTAAACAGAATATAGTCTTGCAACCGGAATTGTCTTCATTAGTATTTACAGCTTTAAAAGGAATAAAAATCTGAAATAGTGAAAATGAATTGTTAATTCAAACTCTTATAATTGGGGGACAAAAAGGAAATTCTTCTTTTTCAGAGATGAGAAGAAAACCAAAATAGCTGTGCACAAGTATAAGGACAAGTGCTTGCTAGTTGTTAAAAGTTTTGAACATCTCAAAATGAAATCCTTATCTCTCTTCTGCCCTCATTTTTTGATCAGTGTGTTATCTGGCACTTTGGTAGTTGCAGCAATAGCATTTGCTAAAAAAAAGCTGGTTTAAAAATAAAGTGGGGTTGGGTTGAGGGAAGAAAAGGTAAATATATTTGCAAAAGTAAAAGAAAACTTCAATTATGCATATTTCCTCATACTAATTTTCAACCTTAAATTGTTTTTTAAAACAAAGAAATAATTATCAAAACAAAAATTACATCATTGCCATTACTCAGGAAGTAACTAAAGCTGAGGTACCATCTTATCAATGAGTTGATCATCTCCAAGCAAACATTTCTTTTTTTAAGACACTTTAGCATTCGCTAGATAGATAATTTATTTGAACATATTTGCTACTTTTAGAAGTGACACTCACTATACGCTGCTGTACATTTTTGTCTTTCACTGAAGAAAATGAGTGTTTTTCCGTGGTAGTAAACTAGATAGGGCCCACAGGACCTTGTAGTTAAAGGCTATCCTAGGAGCGAACCTCACATCAAATTTTGAAAGCAGATACACTGCTTTAACTTGCTATCTGTACAACAGATTTTTGTTAACTTCCCTAATTAAGAGGGAAGAATCCCAGATGGGATGCAAATGCATGTCTTTTCAGAACCCAGGGGTAATGCACACTGTGCATTTTTTTTTTCAATCCACAATTTAGCTTCATAATTACTGACATGTACACCAAAGCTAAATTGCTCTTGTTAAGAAATTGTCTAATGTTTACAGTAGCAGGAAATATTAACCCTTTGGTACCTGCATTGACAGACTTCCTTTTGCCCAGAGAAGGGAAACAAAATGAACCAAAGGATGTTTCCAGGAAGGATTAAGAAAGCTGCTTAATCACACGAAGGCCATGACTCAGTTCTTAGGTGTGTATACCTTCCAACATCCTAGGAGTTTTACTATTAAATGCAAAATATATTTTTTACGATATCAGGAGTCATTATTCATTTTTGTCACAGTTTAAACCAGTGTTGGGCATTAATTTGAGAAAAGTCTTCCCCAGTTAAGATGGCTATAATAGATGGTTAGATGACTCCATTCAGTGTGATGTATATTGCAATAGGGACCCTTGTAAAATTGTCATATGCCAATAAAATGTCGTAAGTGGTAATGTGTTATTGTTTGATTACCATAATTAAGACTAATTTTTCTTCCTATCAGTAGACTCTATGGCTTTTTTTTAGAACTTGGATTAATTGCCTTCTAAAAACTATAGTTGTATTCTGAGTTCTACTCTCAGGATATGGAAGTGCTTTACTTTCTCAAACCTCATATCTATTAGTTGGCCTGTGGCATTATCAGTGAAAGAACTTAGGCCAAATTTTTAGCCACTTATGTCACTATTTTGAGAAAGTAATTTAACATGGGATGGAAATGCTTCCGTTTTTATTTAAGTTTAAACCAACATTCGTTGAAGGTACTGTGTCTAAGTGCTAGGAAAGATTGACTCTGCTTCTCAAAGAGAGCTGGTCATTAGTCCTTTAAATACTAAAAATCCATTTTGTCTAATTCTTTGCCAAAAAAAGTTTGGGGGAGGGGAGGAAGAGAAGGCTACCATTACCTCTATGGCAAGATATAATTTAACTCTTAGTACTTCTCCCAAGAAGTATTTGAAATGTAAAGCTGGTGACCCATTTGATTTTCAACAAAACTTCACATAGATGTCCTGTGATCTAAGGAAAAGCGGAAAATAAATGGTAATAACAAGTAGTAATTTCATCAGTTCTTGATTTCATTGTTGTAGGCATTTTATCAGTGCAAACTGCCACTCATCCTTGCCTTCTCAACCTGTGTGAGTCCTAGAAAGAAGAAAATAAAATGGAGACCTTTCTTCCTTAGCAGAAAGCTTTTAACAAAAATGAGAATTTTGCTTTCTACCATATGCCTTTCATTAGCCTACACATAAATCAGATGAAGTAGTTGTAACAATAATGCACTTTATACAGTATTGGCTGATGGCCTGCTTGCCAATTCTTAATTGTCTCCCTGAAGGAAAAAATGATTTAACTTAGGCCCCAGCAACTAATGGCCTTTACCTTGTTATAGCCACAGACTACAGCCCATCCCTGGCCATCCAGCTTTGTAAACATATGCTACTGGTTGAAAAGGAGAATATGAGAACAGCACAAATCCATCACCACTCCTGGAAAAACAACTCAGAGTACTCACCTCATTTCTAGTCCTTGGATTTAAAGGGTAATAGTCTTTGCTGTCTTATTTGAATTAGTGAGGAAAGACTGTTTTAAACTTATTTAGAAATTCTGGAGTACTTTTAAAAGAAACATTCATTGCATTTGGTATCTTTTGGTAAGAAGCTGAATATCATCACCAATATCATTTCTGCATAAAGAAAAAAGATACATGCTTTTTGTAGAGGTTTTTTTTTAATGCTAGTGATAAATTATGGTTATCTAAATGGATTGTCCTGATAGCCTTTATGTGACCAAAAAAAATTCACTTCCCTTCCATGGGAAAAAGCATAAGCAAGGAACCAGTCAGGTACTATTATTGAGACTGTTCCTTCATCCATCTACATTTCTTGAATTCAGAAATGGGATATTATGCTAGTGCCTCCAGAACTTAATGAAAGAAAATATTATACCCTAGGTGATAGCTATACTTCAAGGTCAGTAATCTGAATTTTGTATAGATTATTTATTTTTTCCCCCAAATTGGTGATCTTATAATATGTAATCCAGAGAGATTGGGTATTATTGCCATTTTATAGATCAACAGCTACTGGATAGTAGATAGGGGATTAGAATTTGGGTCTCTGGACTCCATCCTTTGGCATACAAATCTATTATTAAACCAGAAGGGGAGGGCAGAAAAGAGGGGAATTATACTTACAGGCTCTGATAAAGAGGTAGCCTGAGTTAATAATGGCTGAAGGTTAGAAACTTGTTTGACAGCATTGGGTAGGGTACCATTGTTGTTTAGTTTTAGACTTAACTCATAACCCATTCACCTGTCTGGAAAATATTATTCCAGCCATAGGGGGAAAGAACAGGTAAAAATCTTATCAAAACATGAAAAAATAACTCCATGCTCAGTTCCTTCTTGCCTTTAAGATAGAATACAGACTACGATTGGCACTAAGATTCTTTCAGTTTGGCTGCAGCATACCTTTCTAAGATTATTGCCTGTATGTACTTCATGCTGCTGACATCTCATTTCTGTCTCCTTGGCCTTGGATGTTCATGGAGC
>CM053770.1:416742948-416826623 GCA_028658325.1 Potorous gilbertii | reverse complement strand
ATTGAGTTAGCCTATTTTTCAAGGTGTTATTTTCTTCAGCATTTTTTTGGGTCTTCTTTGTGAAGATATTGACCCGTTTTTCATGCTTTTCTGGCATCTCATTGCTCTTCTCCACCTGTCTAACTTGATTTTCAAAATCTTTTTTGAGCTCTTCCATGGCCTGAGCCCATTGCATATCTATTTCAGATGTTTGGGATACAGAGGCCTTGACGTCTATGTCTTTACCTTATGGTAAGCATTGTTCTTTCTCATCTGAAAGGAAAGGAGGAAACATCTGCTCACCAAGAAAGTAACCTTCTATGGTCTTATTTTTTTTCCCTTTTCTGGGCATTTTCCTAGCCAGTTACTTGACTTCTGAGATTCCTCTCCACCGCTGCCTAGGTCTGCCCAGTTAGTGCTTGGGGTCTGAGATTCAAATGCTGCTCCCCAGTCTCAGGGCTTTCAGGGGTAGGCAGGGCTGCTATTCAGTGGGATAGTTCAGGTTCTCAGGTGGGGGCAGGGCCGCCTCTCAGGCTCAGTTCCCCCAGGGGGTTTATGCTGAGACCTTCAGTAATGGACCCCAGCTCCTGCGTGCTCTGGGAGCCCCTGGCCGCTGCTGCCTCTGCTGCTGCCTCCCGAGGGGGCCTGAGTTATGGAGACACCCGCTCCCCTCTTGGCCAGCCCAGAAGTTTCTCTCAGTGACCTGTAGCGCCTGTGGGTGAAAGGACCCTAGCAGCTGCCAGAGATTTTGTCCCTGAAGCCTGCTCAGATCTGCTCCTCTTGGTGCCTCACGACCAAGGGAGGGCTGGGCTCCGCTCTGTGTCTGGTGTGTGATGGACCTTTGGTGCCAGTTTTTCAGGGCTCTCTGGAACAGAAATTTCCTCCACTCCATTGTTGTGCGGCTTCCGCTGCTCCAGAATTTGTTGGGAGTTCCTTTCTAAAGATAATTCATGTGCTGTGGGTTTGGAGCTAGCATATGTGAATCCTTCTACTCCACCATCTTGGCTCCTCCCGCTAATTCTGCTTTTTAAAGCATTCTTCTCCTCACTGATTTTTTGAACCTCTTTTCCCAATTTAGTTAGCCTATTTTTAAAGATGTTATTCAGCATTTTTTGGGTCTCCTTTAGCAAGTCATTGACTTTCTTTTCATGATTTTCTTGTATCATTTCTCTTCCCAATTTTTCCTCCACCTCTCATACTTGATTTTGACAAACCTTTTTCAGCTCTTCCGTGATCTGAGACCATTGAATATGTATTTTGGATGTTTGGGATGCAGAAGCCTTGACTTTTATGTCTTTCCCTGATGGAGTAAGCATTGTTATTCCTCATGTGAAAGGATAGGAGAAGATATCTGTTCACCCAGAAAGTAAACTTCTATAGTCTTATTTTTTTCCCACCTGTTTTGGGCATTTTCCCAACCAGTTACTTGACTTTTAAGTCCTTTGTCAGGAGTAGGGTATACTTTGGGGATCTGTAAGATCCTCCAGTTCCTCCAAGGTGGCACAGTCAAGCATGTACACTGGTCTGGAAGCAACCAGAAACTTTTGTGCCCAGAATCTGTAAGTAGTATTTTCCCCTTCACAACCAACTGGCCTCCAATTCCACTAAGCCATCGTTGCAGGGCTGAGATTCAGACAAACTGCTCGACTTCTCCAGGGGCTTTTGGGTGGGGCAGGACTACCATGCAGTGTAAGATGAAGATGAGCTGCTCAATTCCTACTAGAGCATTAGATGGGGGTAGGGTCTCCACTCTGGGCTGAAGTAAGGATCAGCTGCTCAGTGCCCCCAGGGGTTTTACAATCCAGTCTTGGATGAGGGCTGCTGTGGGAGCTGCTACTGGGTGTTGCTGCCTGCTGGGACCTCTCCCACTGCCACCTGAGACCAGAGCTATGGGAAGACCCTGCTCCCATCTTGGACACCTGTGGGTTGAGGGATCTGCAAATAGCTGCTACTGATGCTGGGGATTCTGCCCCCAAGGCCTGCTTGGGTCCTCCTGGTGCAGTGCTGCCCTGCTGGGCTGGGCTTTGCTCCGCATCTGGTTTGACAGACCTTTCCCATCAGCCTTTCAGGTCACCCAGGGCTGGAAATCTCCACTTTGTTGGTGTGTGGCTTGTGCTTCTCTAGAATTTGTTGAGAGTCTTTCTTTACAGGTATTACGTGGGCTGTGGAGGAAGAGCTAGTGTATGTGGAATCTTTCTACTTTGCCATCTTGGCTCCACCCCCCCCCCCCAACCCCCATCACATTCCATTTTCCTGTACTCTGCCATACTTGGAAACATAGCTTACCCTACATGAGAGTCAACTACCACAAATTCTAATGATGTACCTGTTATGTACATGATATAATGTGGAACTGGGGTGGATAGGATGAAGATCTTCTATCATGTCATTTCCCTTCTCCCAAAATTAAACTCTGCTCGGCCTTAGGCATTCAAAAATCTTTCCCTCCTACTTCCCCATCCAAGATGAAGGACAGATGCTCAGTATCCACAGTAACAAAGTATGCTCATTCCCATCTTTATTCCTTTGTTCATGTTGTAGTTGTATTCTCCTGTCCCTTTCCAAATTCTCTTTCAAACCCTAGCTTGAAATCTTACCTCTTCTACAATGCCTTCACAGGGTTAAGAGACTAGAAATCTAGTGCAGCTTCTTAATTTTATAAATGATACAACTGAGGTGACTTAGAGAATTTAAATAATTTTTACTAAGGTCACATGGGTAATAAAAAGCATAGCAGAGATGCCTATCTAGTTTTTAAAACTTACTATTTCAAGCTATTCTTTTAATTTTCATTTAATTTTCCTTAGTACAATTTAAGTATATACTGTTTATGTTGCTTGTTAATTGTTTCATGTATTAGTCTTTTACAGGATCATAAATTCCTTGAATGAAAGGATGAATTTTAAATTTCTCCAGGTGTTCAACTAGGTGCTCAACAAACATTTATTGAATTAGTAAAGTCAGAGCTGTGGCAACTGGTTGTTTAGTATGAAAGGTAGAGATGCTGCAGAAACAAATTTCAATGTTGGAAGAATGGTTAACATGTAATGACTCCCCTCAGAACCTACTAAATTTCCCCTTCTGCAATGCATGCCTTATTGCAACAAGGGAACAAATGTTTTAATTATCATAAATTAGAGATTTCCCTGCACTAAGTTAAGGAGCACTGGTTCATACTTTTAGGGAATAGTAAAAGTCCTGTAATTTAAGATAAGGTCTTTTGATATTAGTTTTTATTAAGCTCTTAGGCCTTTAGTGACTTTTTGCTAGTTTTCACCGCATTCATGGTTCTATTTGAACAAAATTCATTTATGTTTCAAATAAGTTCTCTCAAATTGTCCTAACTGCAGGAAATGCAATGCTTCTTTGTAAGAACTTTTTGAAACAAAGTATTTGGATGAGTCATAAAAGCAGAAAATATTAAAAGCAAATAGTATTGAATAAAAGAAATATTTGCTATAATGGTAAAAATAAATATGGGTAAGTAAGATGGTGAAAGGAGGGAGGGAAGAGGTTGAATTATGTTAACCACACACTTAAAAACACATGAAAATCAGCCTTTAGGTTTTTTATGAGAATTTTTTGATACCACTTTCTCTTTTACTGTTTGACTAGACTATTAAAATCATGTACAATTTCAATTTTCACTTAAGAGAAAAAATAGATTAAAAAATTTCTTGCCTGAAGAGATGAATGAAAAATTTCAGAATGATCCAGAAGCGTGAGACCAGGATGATACCCTTTAGCAATTGTTACTCTCTTTTGTGGGTCTGAACCTAAATCTCCTGACAATTGTTAAGGCATCTGAGCTTGTAAATGTGTTTGGAAGCACCTAATAGACCCTTACTGGCGATCATACATATCCCTTTAAAAAT
Source organism: Potorous gilbertii (assembly GCA_028658325.1). NCBI lineage: Eukaryota > Metazoa > Chordata > Mammalia > Diprotodontia > Potoroidae > Potorous > Potorous gilbertii. The sequence goes on along the minus strand of CM053770.1, from coordinate 416,822,769 downwards.
ATAAGTAGAGACAAACAGCACAAATTTATACTTTTGGATATTTATTTAATTCATCAGTTATTTCTATTTAAAAACTGTTCTTATTTTCTGTTAATGGAGTATCTGGTATTTAACCCTTAAGATTATCTTTCACACTTAGATTCTTTGAAAGCTTAAAGCTTTTATTTATTTTATTTAAAATAAATTGTGCTTACTGCAACAAACTCAGGAATAATACATGACCTCCTAAGGAGATTCATGACCATTCCAAAATTTCACAATCCACATAGAAAAAATCAAATGAATGAAAAATGCATACTGCTTAGATCATCATGGCATGTCAAGTGTATGGCCTATTGAATTAGTTCATCAGTGCCTCTGTTACGGAAGGGCTTCAGACAGAAAATGAGTTGGATCCAGATTTGTCTTTTAATAATTTCAAGCAGCTCAATAATACAAAAGCTCATTGAATTCTCTTTCCTCTAAATTAATAATCTGTATTTATGCCTTTAAAAAAAAATCAGTCATCTCTCTAACATACACCCCAGTCTCACTAAATCTTCATATTCAAAAATGAGTTTGAGTAAAAACTTAAGTGGGTCTGACAATACAAACTACCTTCCATTCTTTTATTTTCCTATTTAAGTTTTTTCTCATTATTCAAGGAATACAAAAGAATTGTTTAAAAAAATTTCCCTACTCTTCTGAAATCTCTTCTTTTTCTCCTGAAAGTCTCTTCTCCTTTTTTCTGGGATCAAGATTAATCCTTGCACAGGCATTTTAATGTTAGCATTGTCATTATATGTATTTTCCTCTTGGTTCTACTCTCCTTACACCCCATCTTTTTAACATCACTATTTTTACTGATACTATACTATGTATTGGGTGATTTATGGAACACTACAGTTTCAGAAGAATGAAAAACATGGCTTCAAGCTCAGTGAATGCTTGGTAAGTATCAGGACGATGCAGCATGTGTAAGAAATGCTATAAAAAAGAATGGAGACTGATGGTGTAGTAGTAGACCAGTAACAACCGATGGACATGCTAAGTGCAGCACTGGTAAATATAAAAATGAAAAGATTTAACGGAGGGATTCTAGCAGCTTGGTTTGATGCCCTTGAGAGGACTTCAGGACATGAAATAAAAATCACACAGGATGAAAAGTAATGGATGGCATACATTTCTTAATGTATGGGAGTGTCAAGATCAATGAAATAAATCCATTAATTAGTATTTCAATACTAAGTCAATGTTAAATATAGCTGATGACTCTTAAGAGGGCAAAGGAGAAGGGTAGGGATATGAGACAAACATAGGTGATGTAAAAACAAAAGATATCAATGGAATTTTTTTACACATTTTATATTTATTTGATTTTAATGTTTTTCCACAGTAGTACTCCTGTAACTTGATTCTTTAGTGTGTTGCTTTAGTCTCTTAAATAAAGGAAAAGGATAAAACATTTTCATGAGAGACAATTTTCAAAAGTATTTGATTTAAAACATTTTAGTACAGAAGACAGCTGTTGTTTTTATATGGAGAAGATTATCTCATGAAACAATTTTTATAATCTTTAAAGAAGCAATTAAGCCATTAGAAAATATAGGTTAAGAGACTAGACCAAAGTCAGTTTGTGACTGAATTGGGATTAGAATCCAAACTCCTGACTCCCATACTCTGACCAACTAAAGCATGCTGCACTATAGATTAGAGTGGTAAGAAAACCAATGCACAGAGCATTGCCTTCAAAACCAAAAACATAAACCTCAAGAACCCTGGTGGTAGTGACGAGGTACAGGGGTGATGGGGGACCCCAAAATACTGACAGTACGGTCATGCTTGAATGAATTTAACTCAAGCCTTATTAAAGCCAAAGAAAACAAAGTTTATTAAAGATTTGCCAAATTGGGCCGCCTCTTAAGGAGCCTAAGCATTTGTGAGGCTTGTATTCACAAGCGGGCCAGATAGAATCCCAGCTAGACAAGAGTCTGAGCAGGACTGAATCTGAGCGCCTTCTTGGAGGCAAGATGGAACTTAAATACAGAAAAAGAGTATATAGGAGGGATCTGGGAGGGGGTGGTCTGGTGGTCCAGGGTGGTGGGAGGAGGGGTTTAGGAAGGGTCTTGAGAAGTCCAAGGAGGGTCAAAGCCTGGAAACAGCTGGAGGCTATCGGGAGATAACAGATAATGGGGTGCCTAGGTGGGAAGCAGGTGGGGCAAGAGATCTTGATAGGGGCAGTGTGGGAATGGATACAGATCTAGATGGGAGTGGTCGGCAGCCTGTGGAATGGGGTGAGGGGTACAACCGAGACCTGAGTAGAATGATAATGAAAAGCCCCTGGATTTACTGAACAACTGGGAAGATTAGATTTGAATAAGAAAGGCCAGATTAAGTGGGAAAATTCAAGCCTCAAGGAGGCTCCCAGAGTCTGAACCCCATCTGTGGGTGCTATTTACCTCCTCATTTTATTGATAAAGAAATTGATGTAGATTAAGTGACTTGCTCAGGAAAATACTGCTAGTGAGTTTGAAGCTGGATTTTAACTGAGTCATCCTCACTCTAGTACTCTTACCTGTCCTCTGTGGCATCCAGCTTCCCTCATTCAACCATTAAACGCCCTCCTGACATTTCAAAAACTCCTTCTGTCTTTACTTCAGTGTCTTATGGAGTTTTCTCTAGCCATCTGCCCCCACATATCATCTTACCTTCTTAATTTTCACCATCTATGTGATTGTCCTTCCTTGTTGCCTACAAACAAGCTCAGATGTCTTTGTGCTTAAAAAATTTTCATGTCTCTACTGCCTCCGAAAACTATTGTCCTATATATCCTTTGCTTTATACTCAAAACTCCCTAGAAAAGGTTAACCACTCTCCTCCCCTTTTACATACTTTTCAACCCATTTCAATTTCATCACTCATCTAAGACCACTATCTCCAGAGTTACCAGTGTGATCTCAACTGCAAAATCTGGTGACTTTTCAACTATGAATCCTTAAGGATTCTGCAGCTTTTGGAAACTGCTGACTGACCACTCATTTTTGTCTTGGCATTGTTTTTGTGTTTGTCAGTGCCTCAAATAAAATAGCTGCTTAATAACTGTGTAATGATCCGCTGATGGTTACCTTAAATAACTGGCTTTGGGCCCTACATTTTTACCATCAAAAGGTGACTACATGGAACAGTTAATTCAAGCAGCCTATTCATTGGGAAAGAAACTTTTTTAAATCAAGTGTACAGAACCTTTTGACAATTAAAAAATTTTCAGTTGATCAAATAATAAAGCATTTTAACAAGTACTTGTATTGTGCCAGGCAATGAGCTAAATGCTGAGTATACAAATGTAAGGACACAAAAATACACCCTACCCTCAGGGAGCATACATGCTAATGTAGGATGAAACATGTAAACAAATAGGTACATACAAGACACAGTATAAGGAAAGGTAATTTGAGGATAAAGTTCAATATGACTAATTTCACCACTTTTAGTAAAGTGATAAGAGTGGAAAAAACTGATTTCGAAGCCAGAGGGCCTGAATTCAAATGCTGACTGCTACTCAATCATTTATTCTTTCTGAATCTTAACCTTTTAATCTTTAAAAATGAGTTTTCAGATGATCCTTATGATCCTTTATATGTCTGGATCTATGATCCCATATAAACACAGCTGTATACATGATTCTTAGTGTTGTCCAAAGTTCGTTTTTGCTGGCCTTGGTAGAATAAAATTGCTAGAAAGTACTAACGATACGTAGACACACACACAAATTGTTACAGAAATTAAATGCTTCAACTAAGAATTAGAATTACTTGGTTTGATGTTGACACTTGACAGACACAAGAATGGCTTAAAACCATTAAAAATGCCACAAGTTTTTCACTCCAGACTCCATGTCTTACGTTAACGTTAATAGGATTGTACTGTGCCAGTCTCATGACGAGCCAGCCGGCCCGGGGCACAGTACTAGCATGTGGAAGCCGTTTAATTAGTTTCATCCGGAGGACCCGACTGCCTCCACCCGTAGCCTGGAGCATTCCAGACCCGGGCTGGCCTCCCTCCCCTGAATGTTGGTGTCTTCCCTCCGGAATACTTCTGATTTACCCTGTACGTATGTTTTTAAGTGTGATTGCATGTAGTCAATCTCATCAGGCTGTGAACGTCTCCTTCCTGCCCAGAGCTCAGCAGGGAGCCTGCAGATGCTTTCTGATGCTGACCGACCGAAGCCTGGGTGAGCTGTCCATCCGGCTGCCTATTCCTCGCTCCCTGCCGCTCGCGGCAGCTGGATCTGGGCGCGGGGAGGAAGACGCGGTGTGAAATGGGTGCTCCTTCCAAGTACTTCGTAGCCTCAAACGGCTCGTCGGCTTTAGTATTCTCAGCCTAAGGGGCGCAGGTGCCACAATTAGTTAGGAACCCATCGCACTAAATGCATCCGTCCAGCCAGCAAAATTTTGCCAAGTGCTACCGCCCCAGATGCTCTTTATCCCTCACTATGTGGGAGTGGGGGTGGGGGAAGGGCTACGAGGACTCTAAGCACGGCCAGTTTACACTGTCTAAAGCCAGGGCTGACTCTTGGGCTCTGGTCCAAGCGTCCGAAACGTGAGCCAGCAAACATCCCAGAGAGGTAAGAGCAGGACCAGACCGGCGAGCAGAAGGGCCCTGGATGGCGCCAGAGTCGGAGGGGAGGGTGGGCGTGGCTCCAACTGGAACTTCGGGGGCGGGCCGGAGGCGCCCTGGAAACAGGGTGGGGAAGGAGGACGGGCCAAATTCCCAACATTTCCGGACGCGGGAGGTTGCCCCGGGGAAGGAGAAAGTGCGGGCGCGGCGGTCCAGCGATCAAAACCCCATCTGCGGGCTTACCTCGCGACCCCGGGGCCCTCGGTGCCCAAACCGGCGCTTTGCCTGCCCGGCTGGCGTTCCCATTGGCCTCCCGAATTGGAGGCCCGCCTTCCCAGGGGCGGGACAAAGTCCCTCTGCCCACGCCCACATTTTGATCGGCAGGTCAGACCGTCCAATGGCGTGCAGGAAGCTTCGGGTCGGTCCTATAGGAAGGGCTCTAGGTCGCGGCGCGCGGAGTTTGAGTGGTCTAGCTCGCGGGTGACGGCCGCTGGCGCTAGGCCTAGGACGGAGCGGGAGCTGCGGGGCCTGGGTCGGAGGACTGACTCGAGGCTGGACCGTTGACGCGAGTGCGGGCGCCCGGCTCCCGGCGGCCTCTCGAGGGGCCGAGGGAGCGAGAGGTGAGTGAGGCGGTGCCGGGCGGCCGGTGCCCCGGCTTCTGCCTCCTTCCCGGGCTGTTCACCGAACCCGGAAGCCGAAGGCCGGGGCCGAGGAAGGGGGAAGCGGAGGAGACGAGGGTCTGGGCGGCGACCCCGGGGCCCACCCGAAGCCGAGCGGGCCAGCGGCGCTTCTCCTGCCTCAGTTTCCTCTGCGGTGGCATGGCCTAGATTAGATGAAGCACCTTTATACCATCTTTGGTCTGGGCCTTCGTCGGCCCCGTCCGCCTCTTCGCGAGCCCATTTGGCGTTTTCTTGGCACAGGTACCGGAAGGCTCCGCCGAGCCCTCCCCCAGCTCACTGTGCAGAGGAGGGAACCGAGGCACGCGGGGCACCCCGCTGGTGGCTCCGGTGGAGCTCGCGTTTGGGCCTCCGGCCCCGCCGCCTCCCCTGGCTGCCCCCGGGCCCGCCTCTGCCTTCTCCACCCCGGGGTTACCGCTACTGAGAAGAAGAACCGCCCCTGCCCTCCGGGGAGTGCGAGACGGCTGTGGTTTAAAGGCGAACTAGAGGAGGCGCCTAGCTAGGGTCTATTTACTGCGCTGTTTGTGGGGCTGAGTGCCTGACTGATCGAATTAAACAAAAAACAACAAAACGTGGGCTTTGGTTTCGGGGAGCCCACCCAGAACCAGACCCCACCTTCAGAAGGTTGTAGCCGGAAGTTAAAGCCTAAGCTGGGTTTGCCAGTGCGCTAGTTATTGTTTTGCTTAACCATTTCAAATTTAGAACTCTTACTTGGGTAGAAGATTGATTGATTTTCAAGCTTTCCAAGACGAGGTTAATGGGATTTCTTAAGCCACAAGGCTGCGGAACATATTCCTGAAGTGTGGCTCTGACCATGACACTCCCCAGATCAGGGAGATTTGGAGGCTCCAACTGACTTCAGGTCCTCTGTCAATTTGAAGCCATTCTTATGCTGTCATCAAAGAGAATCACTTGTGGCAACTTGAGAGGGGTTGGAAAGGGGAGAGATTTGAAACATTCAGGCCAGTTAGGAGGTCTTGTTTAAACAAGAGATGGTGAAGGCTTGAACTTGGGAGATGGACACATGAATGCTCCCCAGGGACAACATGACTAGGACAGTCACCTTGGCAACAGTATACGTAGGATGTACTGGAATGGGGAGAGCCTTGGAGCAGAGAGACTAGAAGGTTATTGGAGGAATCCAGGTGAGAGGGAATGAGGGCATGAACTAGGTTGTGGCTGGTGAGTGGAGAGACTTGTCAGGTGAGATTGAAAAAGATGACAGTAAGATTGTAGAACCAAGGATTGGGAGGGTGGTGGGTCCCTTAACAATAAGAGTTCAGAAGGTTGAAAGGTATGAGGGAAAAGATAATGAGTTCTGTTTGGCACATGTTCAATGTAAGATGCCAATGGAACATCCAGTTGAAGAGATTCAAGAGGCAGTTGGATATGTATGTGTGACTGTAGCTCAGGAGAGGGATTTGGCAACTAATTGGTTACCTGGGAGAGGTGAAGAGTGAGGAATTGAAATGTCTTTCAAACCTGGGTGAGTGGAAGGAAGATGAAACCCTGGGAATTTCTGGAAAGCAGAGGGGGTTAGTAGGAAAGATAATTAGTTTGGTTTTTTACTGTGTTGAGTTTGAGATACTTAGGAGACAACAATAAATAGTTGATGATGCAGAGTTGGAAGTTAGAGACATTAAAATATATTAGTTTAAAATTGCACTAAAGCTTTTGGGACACTAGATTTAGAATTTAGCCACATAGAGATGATAATTCAGTTTACCTTGATGAAGTCAAGGCTAGAGTGAGTGTAGGGGGTTGCACTTAACCTTTCCATGTATCCACCGGGGTTGTGATGGAGTAATGGTCTAGCAAAAGAGACTGAGAAGGATTGGTCAGACAGGAGGAAGTCTAACAGAGACATCCCATGAAAACCCAAACAAGAGAGAGTATCCCTTCAGGTGGATGGGATGATTCTTAATCAAATGACGCACCGAGGTCAAGGATGAAGGTGAAAAGATAATCAGATTTGTTGCATAACAGATAACTGGTAATTGTGAAGTGGAGTGATGAAAAGTTGGAAGCAGCAAACGATTGAGAAGGAAATGTAGTAAAGGAAAGTATTTGGCTTTTTCTCCATTTGGCCATGATAAGGAAGATACATGATTGATGGAGAGAATGTTAAGCTCAGGTGAGGACTTTTAAAGGATTGTAGAGACCTGGATTTGTTTGTAGACATTAGGGAAGGAACCAGTTACTTTGTACATTTTATGAACGCAGTTAATTTTTTTGTAGGGAGGGCAAAGCCCTAACAACTGGGGGAATCAGAAAGGATTTGTTAAAGTGGTGTCATTTAAGCTAATCTTTGAGGAAAGCTAGAATTGGAATCTCAGAGGAAGAGGTGAGGAGGGATTGTATTTCAGCCCAAGGATGCAGCCTGTACTAGACAGGTTAAAGGCAGAATATCCTGCTATGGGAAATAACAAGTAAGGCTACTTGCCAGGGAGATTAATTAGGGTACTAGTTCTGGGGGAGTGATCATCGTGCAAAAACTCTTTGGAGATAGAATATGAAGGGCTTCAAATGACAGATGACCTGAAGTCAGTTGGGAGCCTCCAAATCTTACTGATCAGGGGACTGTCATGGTCAGACCCACACTTCAGGAATATGCTCCACAGCCCTGTGGCTTAAAAAATTCCATAAATTTCATCTTGGAAAGCTTGAAAATTATTATATACCCAAGTAAGAAGTCTAAATTTGAAATGGTTAAGCAAGAAAATAATTAATGCATTGGGAAAACTTAGTTTAGGCTTTAAAAACTTTCTAATAATTAGAGCTATCTGGAAGTGTAAAGAGATGGTCTCCGGATGGTCTTCAGTGATTATCCAGATGACCACTTCTCTGTTCTGTTGAAGTGACACTTGTTTGTAGGAGTTAGACCAGATGGCCTTTAAGGCCCCTTACGCCTCAAAAGTCTTTGATCATTTAAATTCAGTGGTAGTAACCCCCAGTTTGGAGAGCTAATGGAATTTCTAGGGGTTTGCAGACCCTTGGCCTGTGTAAGTTCCAACTAAAATAAAATTCTCTGTTTGAACACACCACCACTAAGAGAGTGTGACTTTACCTTCTTTTTGGCACGTTTCTTCCAACATCTTTTGTCCTTCCAGAATAATTCTTGTTAAGAATAGAGTTGTTAGTATTGCCTTTGGGTGCTTGCTTCATGTCCTTTAACACAATTTCTATGTCAGTTTCTTTCTCCTTTAAAGTAGTGAAGTCTAAGATTTTCCCAAATCTGACATTTGTCCTTTTTATTTTCAGTTTAAATAATAATTTCCATTTTTTTTCTGAGTCCAATGTTTTATTGAACTTCTATCATTTCAGTGTCAATGTCTCTCATGTTGAATCTCCTCAGGCAGCTCCTGGAATATTTTGGCATCCCCATAGAACAGGTAAATATATTTTCCCAGACAATTGACCTCATTGCATTTGTCTCCAAGTTGCTTTAGGTAAATTTAAAATATAAACATTTAGTTTAAGGCAACATTTAAATTTCTCATTAGGCAGGAAGAATGCACATTGCTTACTATATAATTTTTTAAGATATCGAACGTGTCAAGTGTTTCCTTTCTTCTGCCCCTTCATTCAACAAGCACCGACGTGCCCCAAACTACTAGCTTCAATTGTGAGCACAAAAGAAGTTAAAGAACATGGAGAGCTTCTACAATTGAGGAATTTTTATGAGACAGCTAGATCAAAAAGATTATATATATATATATATAGTAATATGTAAGCAAGTATGAGATTTGTGTGTATAATACAGGTATGTATTGTATGTATGTACACTAACCTCTGAATAAATTCAGAGAAATTCTTTGGAGGGGAGGGGGTTGATTGAGATGGTAATAACATAGACAAACATTTTGATGACAGTTGACTGTTGGCAGTGATTTATTGAGTACCTATTGTGCAGGTAAGCAGGTGATTCAGAAAATTGTAGTACAATCACAATCTTTAAAGGACTTAAAGTCCAGTAAAGATGGCAAAACTAATAATCAGTCAATCCGAAGGCATATATAAAGTGCCTACTCTACTCTGGGAACAGAAGATATATTTTCTATTCACAATGAGCTTCTATTTTTCATGGGGTCATATGCATATACACAAGTATGTACAAAATAAGGTAATTTTGCTGACCAGATCATAAACATCTAAGGAGATTAGGAAAGGCTTCACATAAGTCACAGTGCTTGACCATAGGATCGTGGATTTAGAGCTGTATGGGACCTGTTTTACCCATGAGGAAACTGAGACCTAGAGAGTTTTGAGATTATATAGAAAATAAGTGTCACAGGGATGTTTGAAACCCTTGTTCTGACCCCCAAACCATTGCATTTCGTGACCTTGAGCTGAACCTTGAAGGAAACTAGGAATTCCAAGGAGCAGAAATAAAGAGGAAATGCATTCTTGGTAGTTAGGGGACTTTGGGAATAAGGTGCCAGGCCCAGAGGCCAGAGGCATTGTCTCAGGGCTTCAAATTCTGCCTCAGAAGCTTAACAGTATTATTAACTACCTTGGCTTTTTAAAGTGTAAAATGAGGATAATAGCCCCTAGCTCTTAGAGTTGTTTTGATGATCAAATGAGGTAGTTGTAAAGCCTTTAGCACAGTGCCTGGCACATAGTAGCTGCTTAATAAATATCTGTTTCTTCCTCCTTTTCCTAGATAGCATTTATTTGGAGTATTTGGTAAAAATTTCTTCCAAAATGATAATTGTTATCCATTCTTTTTGTGGGTGTTTGGGAACAGTTCACACCAATGTGGGAAGCTCATGCAAATGGTCGAAGTATTGTTCGAGTTATAGTCACGCGTTTGCCTTCAAATCTCTTTTCAAGAGCTGATTTGTACCAGATATGGTCCTCTGTAAGTAAATATCAGCCTTTTCCTTTCTGTTAGTGCCTAAAAGATCTTCCTGGATGGTTATTCAATCTTCTCTTTGTTTATATGTAATTTTATTTTATTGTAGTTTTTAAAAATTTTATTTGAATTTCATTTTTATTTTCAGTTACAAATTCCATCTCTCCCTCCCTCCACTCCTCTCTCACCCACTGAGAAGGCAAGAAATATGATACCTTTTATATATAAGAAATCATGAAAAACATTTCCACATTAGCCACATTGTGATAAAAAGAAACAAGAAAGATAAAGGAGGAGAAAAGAATATGCTTTAATTTTGCACTGAAGAGTTCCATCAGTTCTTTGTTGAGTTGCATAGCATTTTTCATGAGTTCTTTGGAATTGTGGGTCATGTATTGACCAAAGTAGCCAAGTCTTCCACAGTTGGTCATCATTACAACATGACTGTGCGACGTTCTTTTATTGCAGCTCACTTCATTTTGCTTCAGTTTTTCAGAAGTAATCCCCTTCATCATTTCTTACATCACAATAGTATTACAGCACCAATCATATACTACCATTTGTTCAGCTATTCCCCAGTTGATGGGCATCTCCTCAGTTTCTAATTCTTTGCTGCCATGGAAAGAACTGCTGTAACTATTTGGATACAGATATAGTAGTGGTATTGCTAAGACAAAGGGTTTGCACAGTTTTATAGTCCTTTGACCATAGTTGTACATTGTTTGATGGAGTGGTTGGACCAATTCACTGGTATACCCACACCCACATCAGCATTTGCCATTTTTTCTTTTCTGTCATGTTAGTCAGCCTGATGGGTATGAGGTGGTGCCTCAGAGTTGTTTTAATTTGCATTTCTCTAATTATTAATAATTTAGAGCATTTATCATGTGGCGATTGATAGCTTTTAGTCTGTTCACATCCTTTGACCATTTATTAGTTAGGGAACAGCTCTTTTTTTTATAAATTTGGCTCAATTCTCTATGTATTTGAGAAAGATGGCCTTTATCAGAGAAAATTGATTATGTTAATATATATAAAAGTTTTTGACAAATATTTCATGATATATAGACTGGTGATAGGAAAGAAAGGTAACTGATTAAGTGTTTGAAAGACCATAAGTATTGAGCATAGTATTAATGGATCACAGTATTGTCCTGACTGACAATGCCTGTTAAAATGCTTCAGGGGTTTCTCATTGGTTTTGTCTTGATTATTATTTTTATTAGTAACTTAGATGAGAAAATAGATGATATTATTAAATTTGTAGATAACACAAAGTTAATATAATAGATGATAAAGTAGAATAATGGGCAAATATAAGAAAATGAAATTTAATAGGAATTAAAACCTTTTAAATATAGGTTTTGTTGGGTACTAGTACAGAAAGAGAGAAATGTACCTAGAGAGTAGTTCATGTGAAGAAAATTTATGGGTTTTATGAAGTCCCTTCCAATTCCAAAGGCTTCCGTCTAAGTACTTTTTGTATGTGTTGATAACACTAGATTTTAAATCGGTTTTCCAAAATAAATGCTTAAGTATGTTTTTATGTTTAAATAGATTTCAGCAGTTTGGGAAAATAAGGAATATGGATCAACTCGAAGTATTGTTCGTAGCATTGGGAAAATTCTTCCTTTAGAACCTTGTCCAAGGCCTAATTTTGAGGTAAGTCAATTATTATTTGATGTACTTAGTTCTGCTAAGGGTGAAGTGTAAGGGGGTAAGGACAGAAGAGAAATGGAAAAAATAGCCCTTGTTCTTAGTGAATTTAAAACCTGATTTGGAAAAAAAGTAATTTTACTTTTGAGCTGAGGTGAACTTTTTTACCTTTCACTCCCACAATATCAGTGCCTACCACATGTTTCAAAGTGGAAGTCCTGGAGGCATCTCAAAAACTGACCTCATTATCTTTCTTCCGGAAAATTTCCCAGTTGTCTGAACTTTCTTGTTAGATGTGCCGCCATCCATCTAGAACCCGTCAGGTTCATGTTGAAAATCTTGGCATTATTCTCGACTCTTTTCTCTCTCATCCCATCTATATCCAAATCAGTTGCAAATTGCTTTTTCTACAGCCACAACTTTTCTCACAGCTGACCCCTTCCCTTTAACTGCTTTATCTTGGTGCTGACCCTTGGCCAACTCTTTTTGTCTCTTCTGAACTTGAATATCAGTAAAAAGAGCATTTCCTTAAACAGAAAAAGAGGATTACTTAGGAAATCTTGAATCTCAGTTTCATACCTTTCAAAATAATCCTTCTTGGCTGTGCTTTATAATAGACTTTTCCCTTCTGCATATTTTTTAAAATGTTTCATTAGATCTATTTTTGGTGTCACCATTTCAAACTCTCCTCTGTTCACACTAACTTCTCTTTCACTGCTTTTTTATTGGCTCTCAGATAAAGTTTAATGTTTAATATTATTTACATGTAAACCGTTTTCACGTTTTGTTTTTTTTTTTCAAATTTTGAGTTTCAAATTCTCTCCCTGCCTTCCCTCTTCCCGTCGCCTCATTGATAACGCAAGAGGTTGTACATGTGTCGTCATGTAAAACATATTTCCATATGAGTCATACTGTGAAAGAAAATGACAAAAAAATCCCAAGAAAAATAAAGAAAAAGTATCTTTGATCTCCATTTGGGCCCCATCAGTTCATTCTCTAGAGATGGACAGCGCATCCTTCAGAATTGCCTTGGATCGTTATGTTGCTAAGAATAAATAGCTAAGTTATTCACAGATATCATGAAAACAATATCTCTGTTACTGTATGCAATGTTCTGCTATTTCACTTTTATTCAATTCATGTAAATCTTTCTAAGTTTTTCTGAGAGTATCCTGTTTGTCATTCCTTATAGCACAATTATATACAGCTTATTCAGCCAGTCCATAATTGATGGATATTTCCTCAATCTTCAGTTCTTTGCCACCACAAAAAGTGCTGCTGTAAAAATTTTATACATGTAGGTCCCTTTCCTTTCTCTTTTTTTATCGCTTTGGGATATAGACCTAGTAGTGGTATTGTTGAGTATACATGGTGTTATAGTCTTCCAGAATGGTTGAATCAGTGTACAACTTTACCAACAGTGCATTAGTATTTTAATTTTCTTATATCCTCTCCAAAATTTGGCATTTTCCTTTTCTTGTCATATTAGCCAATTTATAAATTTGACTCAGTGTTCTATATATTTGAGAAATGAAGTCTTTAACAGAAACTTCATGTAAATTTTTTTTTACTTTAATGATTAGCAGCTATGTTTCCTTCCATCCTATTTTTCCTGTTTATCCTACTTTCTCTTTTCAACCTGTCCCTTTTCAAAAGTGTTTTGCTTCTGACTTTTACCTCCCCAAATCTGCCTTCCCTTCTATCAACACCCCTCCCATCTACCCCAGTCCTTTCCTCCTCCTACGTCCTTGTATGGTAAGATAGATTTCTATACTCACTGAATGTGTGTGTTATTCCCTTTTTGAGCCAATTCTAGTAAGGTTCACTTGCTACCCCCACTGACCCCTCCCTCTCCCTTCCCTCATCTTCCCCTCCACTGTAAAATCTCTTTCAGGCTTCTTCTGTTATGTTGGATAATTTATCCCTTCTACCTTTCTCTTTCCTCTTCCAGCGCATTTTTCTTTCTCTCCCTTTAATTTAAGTTTTTTAGATGATTATCCCCATCATATTCAGCTTATACCTGTGCCTTCTATCTACATATACTCCTTCTAACTGTCGTAATGGTGAAAAATTTTAAGAGTTGCAAGTTTTCTTTTCCCATGTAGGAATGTAAACAATTTAACCTTATTGAATCCCTTATGATTTCTCTTTACTGTTTACCTTTTTGCCTTTCTTTAGAGTCTTATGTTTGAAAGTCAAATTTTCTCTCCAGCTCTGGTTTTTTCATCAGGAATGCTGGAAAGTCCTGTATTTCATTGAATGTCCATCTTTTACCCTAAAGGATTATACACAGTTTTGTTGGGTAGGTGATTCTTGCTTGTAACCTCAGCTCCTTTGCCCTCCGGAATATCGTATTCAAAGCCCTCTGATCTTTTAATGTAGGAACTGAATCTTGTGTTCTTCTGACTTGGCTGTACAATATTTGAAATGGGTGTTTTTGGCTGCTTGTAATATTTTCTCCTTGACATGGAAGCTCTGGAATTTGACTATATAATATTCCTGGATATTTTCCTTTTTTGAGATCTCTTTCAGGAGGTGATAGGTGGGTTCTTTGGATTTCTAATTTGTTTTACTTTCTAGTTCTAAAACATCGGGCAGTTTTCCTCGATAATTTCTTGAAAGATGATGTCTTGTCACCTTTTTGTTTTGATCATAGCTTTCAGGTAGTCCAATAATTCTTGAATTATAACTCCTGGATCTATTTTCCAGGTCAGTTGTTTTTCCAGTGGGATATTTCACATTTTCTTCTATTTTTTCATTCTTTTGATTTTGATGTCTCATAAAGTCATTAGCTTCTATTTTCAGTTTTAATTTTTAAGGGATTATTTTCATCAGTGAGCTTTTGTACCTCCTTTTTCATTTGACCAGTTCTACTTTTTAAGGAATTCTTTTCATCAGTTGATTTTTGTACCTGTTTTCCCATTTGACCAATTCTGCTTTTCAAGGCATTCTCTTTACTAGATTTTTGTGCCTGTTTTATCATTTGGTCTATTTTGTTTTTCTCAGTATTTTTCGTGTGCCCCCTTTACCAGGCTCTGTTGACTCTTTTCATGATTATCTTGCATCAATCTCATCACTTTTTCCAATTTTTCCTCTACTTATCTTACTTATTTTAAAAATTCCTTTTGAGCTCTTCAATGGCATATTCATATATTCAATTTACAGTTTTCTTTGAGGCTTTAGATGTAGGAGTTTTAACTTTGTTGTCTTCTTCTGAGTTTGTCTTTTGATCTTTGTATCACCATAGTAAGTTTCTGTAGTCAGAATCTTTTTCTACTATTTGCTCATTTTTCAGTCTATTTCTTCACTTTTAACTCTAAGCTAAAATGGGACCCTGCTTCCAGAGTTGAGGGGCAAAAAATCTTCAGGCTTTTTGTGCAGCTGTTTTCGGAGATAAATCTGGGGCCCTGTAAATTTTTGGTTGTATTTATTCACTTGTATTTATTGGACAAAGCCACAAAACCAAGGTGACTGGGGGCACTGTAAATTTGTTACCTAAATCCCAGTGGGGCCTTCATTGCATCAAGGGAATCTTTTTATGCCCTCTTAGTCAGTTCACTTTCCCAGTCATCAAAGCAGTTTTTCAATATTCTTTTCAAGTATCCTTTTGCACCTTCTACCCTCATTGGAGATCCTCACTTCCTACTTCTTTAAAAAAATTGAGAACATTTACTGAGAGCTCCCTTTTCTTTCCTCCTCTTCATATTATATTACTCTTGATATCTTCCTCCAATATCTCCTTCATTCTTCTTGTGAAAAGGTGACTTTTCTTGTCAGGCAGATTCCTTTGTGTTGCATTGTTTCTTCTACCCCAGCCCAGTCTAGCGCAGCACAGGATAGCCAAACTTATTAATCTTCTCTAGCAGATTGGCCCTTGTATTTTCCTCACTCTCTGTAATCTTCAGTCTCTGTCAACCTACTGGCTCCTTCCCTGTTGCTTACAAGTATGCTCGAATCTCTTTAACCTTAAAAACCCTTCACTTGATCTTAGAATTGCTTCTATCTAGCTCTCTTCCCTATATCTGCTAAATTCCTTGAGAGAGCCACCTGTAACTGGTGTCTGTTTCTCTCATTGTCTTTACTTTAAACTAAACAAAGTAGTATTGTTCTACTGAAACTGTTCTCTAAAAAGTCACCAGTGAGCCCTTAACTGTCAAATCGAATAACCTTTTCTTAGCCCTAACCCTTCTTGACCTTATGGTAATGTTTGATATTGTTGATCGACCTTCTCCTTTTCACAAGTTTTCATGACAGTACTGTCTCTTGGTTTCCCTCCCTTTCTTATCATTCCTTCTTAGTCTCCTTTGCTGGATCTATCTAGGTCATACTTATTAACTGTGGGTGTCCTCATCTCTTTTTTTCTCTTTACTGTCTTGTTTAATGATTTTATCAGTTCTCCTAGTCTCAGTGATACTGTCTTTGTAGGTTATACTTGGGTCTATCAGCCCTAATCTTCCTCCTGAGGTCCAGACTCATACCAGCATCTGCCTTTTGGGCATCTTGTCCTATATATCACAAAGGCATTTCGAACACTGCATGTCCAAAACTCATTGTCTTTTCTTCTAGATCCTTTTCTGAATTTCCCTTATATGGTCAATCTGTTGCCAAGTCTTGTTGGCATAGCTTTCCCTCACTTAAATCCAGTTCACTTGCATGTCATGGCATCACTTCCTCTAGGTGGTCATGATCCTCTTCTGGAACAAAGGACAAACAGGTACCTCTGAGTAGAGAAAGAGCTGGCCACTAGGGACCAAGCTTCCAGCTGGGTAACATGACTTCCTCCCTCCTTCCCTCTCTCTTTCTATCCCTTCCTTCCTTTCTTTCTTTCCTTCCTTCCTTCCTTCTCTCTCCACATAGGGCATTACACCTTTACCTTCCAGTGCCTTGCCCAAAGGGAATATCAATTTTAATCTCAATTTTTTCCATTTTTTTTTTCTCTTGAATACCACCAGCCTTAACCTCAAATCACTATGGTCCCAGACCAAGCCCGACTTGGTCACTGTTTGGGCACTGATTGTCTCTGAATGAATGTAAATAACAGTTGTTTCTATTTGGACCAGAAGCCCTGACGGTCTTCTCCCAGATTTTTTTTTTAAGAGATCTTTCTTTGCCTCATTTTTTTAAGCCTTTACTAAATGGGTGCTGCCTCAATCAGATTGAGATCTGTTAAAGACCTTAGTTTGAAAAGACCAAGATCTCCTGTAGCATCCTGGGCCATTTCCAGTTGCCCTGATCCATATCTGGCCATTGGACCCAGATGACTCCAGAGTGACTTTGCACAGCCCTCTCTCACTTAAATCCAAGTCACTTTTAGGTCATGGCATCACCTCCCTGATGTCATGGTCCTCTTTGGGAATGAAGGATGGTTTATAGTGTACTTCCCTTCTCTCCACTCATACAGTTACCACCTTGGGACAGACTCTTAACACGTCATCGCTGTAACCTTCTAATTAGTATCATAGACTCAAGGCTTTCCCTACTCCAGTCCTTCTTCTAATTCCACTGTACATATGCCTTGAATGTCCTTCCTTAGCTCCCCCTGACTTCCATCAAGTTGTTGTTTAGTTATTTTCATTTGGGTCCAACTCTTTGTGACCTCATTTAGGATTTTCTTGGGAAAGAGACTAGAGTGGTTTGCTATTTCTTTCTTTAGCTCATTTGACAGATGAGGAAACTGATGCAAAACAGCATTTAGTCACTTGCTCAGGGTCACACTGGTAGTGAATATCAGAGGCTGGTTTTGAACTTAAGGCTTCCTGACTCCAGGGTCTGGTACTCTTTTCATTGTGCCACCTAGCTTTCCCAAATTAAAATTACTCATTGATTGATTTTGAGAAGCTGTTGGTTTTTCAGTGGGTAGATCTGAGTTCAAGTCCTGCCTCTGACACTTCATTTTGTGACCTTGGCAAATCACTTAATTTTCTTTGAGCCTTGATTTCCTTATCTATAAAATGAGAATAATGATATCTAAAGTGTTTCCTACATAGAAGTTCTAATGAGATAATGAATGTAAAGTGCTTTGTTAGATTTAATTTGCCATATAAATATCAGTATTACGTTATGCATTTTTTCTGTGGATAATAGGGAGTCACAAAATATAATAGTATTTACTGTGCAGATTTCCATAGCTAGTTATTTTCTTATATGTGACTGGTGAGGTTAATTAGGGAACATTTATCAGAGAAAACTTAACAGAATATTACTATTTATATCATTTTAGAAAATAGAATAACTTAATCACTCAATCTTCCAGACAGTACTATGTTTTTCTTTTATCTTATAATCTTTTTTCACACTTAAATTTTTAAATTATTTTGTTTCTATGGATTATAATTTTTGGTCAGACAGAATATATTTATCTCTAGAGACTTGACCTTTTTTCCCCTCTTTTCCTTTAGCAATTCCAATACTTGAACTCCTTAGACTATGATCAATATGGATCTGTTCTGACCCCCATAGTTCCATCATTTGCTGATATCCTGTGTGTGGCAAATGATGAAGTCAGATATGCCAAATTTAGGTAAGTTCACTATTCTGTGCTCAACTTGGAAAGTATTAGAGTAGATAATGATTTAAATCTTTGCAAATTCTAAGTGCTTAATAAATGTTTGAGTTGAATATCTTTAAAATTTTGACATTATGCTTATTTAGGCACCTTTATGGTTTTGTCCATTTTAATAAGTGTTTGTCAAATCCAGTGTGTACATAGGTAGTTATCTTCCCAATAAAGAATTAGGCTTAGTGGGGAGTGATAAGTATAGAAAAGATGAGTGTTGATCAGAATTGTCTGGTCCGTTATTATTAACATGCCTTTTCTTATTTTAGATACAAGCCGATTTCAAAGCTTGAATTATTATTTGTGTGGACAGTAGTAAGGAATACAGCTTAGCTTGCTGTGTGGTAGAGGGCTTTTGCTAGGAGAGATGGAAGTTTTGTGTGTGTTTTTCTAGGATGCAAATCTTTTCTTACGAATGTAGATGCCTGGATTAAATTACTAGGTAGTATATAGTGTACCTCTTGGGTTGCCTTGTTTCATTTATGTAATGAAACCCGTTTTACTTGTTGTGTCATAGAATATTGTACTTAATCAAATGTTCTATTTAATTTTACCATATTTGCCATAGGTGGAATGCTTATTTTCAAGGAATTAGAATACAGTAAACTTGACCTTAACATTCCTTTTAGGGTCTTCATATTATTATCACGATTCTCATTTATTACTTATTGTTTTAATGTTGAAGTGTTTTCCGTGTCAAGTTCAGAATAAAAATAAAATTTTTTTAAAAAGGGATGGACAAGATTTTACAAAGATCATGACTCATTCCTTCAAAATTTTGAATAGCAGTTATAATAGATCTTGCTATGTCTATTTTTTTTGTCAGTTACAAAAAAAAAGCATTTCACTCAGTAGGGATGAATAGTTTTAGTATAGTATTGGTATACACAAAATGGTCCTCTTGTCAGTTTTGGGGTAAGTGCTCTATGGAGGATTTATAGAAAGATGTCTGACTCACAGGATGAGAAGGAATGGATGGATGTGTGATGTGCACCAGTGGAGAGAGCATACCTGCTGACATTTTAGTTACTTTTATTAACATTACTCCAGTTTGTTTTCCAAAATGGGTGTACTGATCCGTGGCTCTACCAACAATGCATCAGGATGCTTATTTTCCCACAACTCCGACATCGACTTGTCAACTTTTGTAATCCATGCCAATTTGCTGAGTTTGAGGTGAAACCTTAGGGTTGTTTTGATTTTCATTTTTCTTCTTGTTAGTGATTTGGAGCATTCTTTCATGCGGTTATTAATAGTTTGCAGTTCTACTTTTGAGAACTGTTCATATCCTTTCACTGCTTCACTAGATGTAATAAGTTTGTGTAAATATATGAAAGTTTTAATTTTGTTTTGTAAAATAAGGTAACTAGTTCTAGGGATGAGTGAGTGTATCTCTTTGTAGGAGAAAGTAATTTCCTTTTTCCTAGAAATGTTTTAGCTGCTCCTTCTTTTCTTTTCAGAAATTGTATATGGAAAAGTTATGAGGACAAAGCTGAATTTTTCAATCTCATGCCTCCACCTTTAATTCCTGTTTCAAGACAAAGAAAACAAATAAATGATCTTCCTGTTACTGAAGCAGCAATTAAAAAAATAGCTGCCCTTGAAGATGAGCTATCTCTTCTTCGTTCCCAGATTGCTGCAATTGTTGGAATGCAAGAAACAGAAAATAGGTCTACTTTTGGTAAGTTGACTTCAGGTTTTGTTTTAACTAGGTAATTCTCAACTAGCATTTGAATCAACTTTGTAGTCCAAAGCATATACAAAGGTATTCCCATTATAACATACCCAACAAGTGGTTGCCCAACCTTTGCTTTAAGACTGATGATCAGAATTCCTAATTCTCTCAGTTATTTGTTTTGAGCGTATTCCTGTCATTATTAAGTCTTCTTTTCATTCCATATCAGTTCATATAAATCTTCTCCATTTCTTACAGAACTATAATATTTCATTACATTTATACACTACAACTTGTATTCCCCAATATGTGGGCACCTCATCATAGTTTTATTCTTTGTTACCTTAAAAAGAGCTGTAAGTATTTTTGCACATCCTTAGTTAAGAGTTTGTTTTGTTTAGGACTAAGTACTGTCCTACTAATTCCCCCTTCTCTCATTTCCCCATTACATGAGATGCAGAACTGGTGTCAGAAGAACTGAGTTGAAGTTTCAGGTCCACCATTGTTGATCAGTTATGTGACTGGGGGCAAGATGCTTTACTTCCCTGTCTGAGTTCTCGTCTTTAAATGGAGAATAATTATGTTTGCATTGCCTCCTTCACTGTAAGGAAAAGGAGTCCTACCATTGTGAGCTATTGTTGTTAATACTGCTGACCTATATTTAAAATAAAGTTGGTAGCCGTTATGTAAAAGATAAGAAAACTGTAATTATGTTGAGGTGGATATTATTTCTCAGAGGAGAAACTTCCCAGTTCTCTTTAGGCATGTCTTGCTTCTGCTAGGAAGTTTGACAAACTTTCCAGTGTCATTTGTATAAACTCTTACTACTTTTAAGGGATCATTCGTTGTATAATTTGAAGTTGCATATATGAATGTTGGCTGTTGCCCTGCTTACTGGAACTTCAAGGTAGCTACAGTGATTTCTCTTGTATTGACAGAGTTGAGTAAAATGCTACTGTACAGTAGGTAAATATATCAGATTTATACTTGGATTTGCAAGTTAGTCTTGTTTATAGCACACATTTTTGCAGATATTTAAAACTTTCTGTTGGTAAGTGTAATTAAAATTATATGTCATGTTAATTAATAACCCTTTATATTTTCCTTTTGAAGTAGTCTTTGTAATCACATATCAATGTTTTTATTCTGGATTGCTAATTTGTAATATAGAGTAAGATTTCTGTTTGCTTTGATTCATGGAATGCCTATGTGGGAGAATTTGCTTCTGCCCAAGGAATGCATCACTTTTTTAATAACATTTCAGGAACAGTTCCTATTTTGCATAGAGATCTTAGCAACTCTTATTTACCTGTGATTTTGTGAGATGCTTTTAATTTTTAAAATTTTACCTATATTTGTTATAAAATTTTACCTATATTTGTTACATTTTTACATTCCAAACTGTTTCCCTCCCTCCCTCCTCACCCTGCACTGGAGATTACCATTTGACACAGATTTATTTTTTTCCCAATTATATGTAAAAGTAATTTTCAATAATCACTTTTATAAGATTTTGAATTCCAGATTTTTCTCTCTCCATCATCCCCCAAGACAGCAAGCAATCTGATTTAGGTTATACTTGTACTATTATATTAAACATATTTACTTATCAGTCATGTTGTGAAAGAAGAATTAGGACAAAAGAAAAACCTAAACAGTATGCATGCATGCGTGCGTGTGTGTATGTGTATGTGTGTGATGCATTTGGGGTTAAGTAACTTGCCCAGGGTAACTCAGATCCTCCTGATTCCAAGACTGGCTCTCTATCTACTGTGCCACCAACTAACCCTGACACAGATTTATAAATGTATGTGAACTCATTTTATACATACTTCTACTTTCTTTCTCAGGAAGTGGATAGCATCTTCCTTCATAGGTCCTTTGTAGTTGATTTAAAATTAAAATACTTATAATAACTTGGTTGTTCACAATTATTCTTCAAACAATTGCTGTTACTGTATACAGTGTTCCCTTTGGTGCTGTTCATTTCACTTTTTATTATTTCCATGTTTTTCTAAAATCGAACAGCTCTTCATTTCTTACAGTAGTATTCCATCAGAATCATATACCACAACTTGTTTAGCCATTCCCCAATTGATGGGCATCTCCTCAGTTTGAAGTTCTTTGCCACCACAAAGAGAGCTGCTTTAAATATTTGAAAACATCTGAATTCTTTTCCTTTTTCCCTGATCATCTTGGGAAACAGATCTAATTAGTGGTATTGCTGGGTCAAAGGGTGTATACATTTTATAACTCTTTGAGCATAATTCTAGATTGTTCTCCACAGTGGATGAATCAGTTCACAGTTCCATTAACAATGTTTTTGTGTCTCAATTTTTCCACATCCCCTCTTAACATTTATTATTTTTTCCTTCTGTAATTTTAGCCAATCGGCTAGGTGTGAGATGTTATCTCAGTTTTAATTTGCATTTTTCTAATCATTAATGATTTGGAACATTTTTTCACATGACTATATAGTTTTAGTTTCTTCATCAAAAAAGCTGCCATTTCATATCCTTTGACCATTTATCAATTGGGGAGTGACTCACATTCTTATACATTTGATAAAGTTTTCTATATATTTGAGATATGAGACGTTTATCTGAAAAACTGTCTATAAGATTCCCTCCCCCCCAATTTTCTGCTTTCCTTATATCTTGGCTACATTGGTTTTATTTGTATAAAAACTTAATTTAATGTAGTCAGTATTATCTGTTTTACATCTCATAATGCTCTCTATTTATTGTTAAGACTTTCTGCTGTCTGTAAGTCTGATAATGTTTTCCATATTCTTCTTTTCATATGATATCTCCCTTTATATCTAGGTGATGTATCCATTTTGACCATATCCTGGTAAATGGTGTAAAATACTGGGTCTATACCTAATTTCTGCTAAGCTGTTATCTAGTTTTCCCAATAATTTTTTTTTTTTTTTACCAAATGCTGTATTCTTATTTTATCTCAAGAACTTAAATCTTTCCATTTGTCAAACACAAGGCTACTTTAATCATTTACCACTGTGTATTGTGTATCTACTCTGTTTCACTGATCAGTTTTCTATTTATAAGCCAATATCGGATAGTGTTGATAATTACTTTTATTGTAATACAGTTAAGATCTGGTACTGCTAAACCTCCTTCCTGAGATGCTTTTTAAATAAACAATTTTGTTTTTAGATTCCTCGAAATCATATGATATGCCTGATGATTTGGGACCACTACCACCAATGACTTCTTCACCTTCCCCTGTACCAGCATGTTTTTCAACTTCAGTGGTTCATCCACCTCCTCCTCCACCTCTTTCACCTTCTCTACCTCCACTATCAGGATCTAATATCAGCAATTCAGGCAGTTCAAGAAAAGAGCACCATGTTGCAAATAAGACCAACTCTAGCAAATGTGCAGAAAACCAGAGAACCAAAGATGTTCCCAGCATGATGGATGTTCTGAAAGATATGGATAAAGTCAAGCTGCGTGCTATTGAACGGTAAGTTGGTTTAATTTGATGTACAAATAAATATTTGCCAGTGAGGATTTTCACTTAAATGAGATTTTTAAGTATTGAAGAAAGGGCAGCATTTAAGAATGTATTGTACAAAATACAATTATATAGGCTATTTAGGTCACTTGATGCTGTAACTTAAACTACTATTCTTGTGTTATATGGTTAACTTTGCACAGAAAAACAATTCTTTTTAAAAAATAAGCTTTAACTGATATATTTTGTTTTTATATCACTAGAATTTCTCCCAGTGTCCCTTCTGCTCCTTCTGTCAGAGACATACAAAAAATAATTTTTTAAAAAGGGCGAGAAAAAAACCAATACCAATCAGTATATTAAGCATGTCTGAAAATATGTGCAGTGTGCCACAACTGTGACTTCCCATCTCTGTAGAGGAGTGGCATATTTCTTTTTTGGGGACCATGCTTATTCTTTTTAACTTTGGAGCATTCACTTTTGATTGTTTTGCTGCTTCTATTTACATTATTATAATGCATTATGTATATTTGTTGTCTCTGCTTCATTGTGCATCAGATCCTGTATATCTTTTTTTTTTAATATTTTATTTTTTTCTTCCAGTTACATGTTAAAACAATCTTTTTAACATTTAAAAAAAATTGTTTTTGAGTTCTAATTCTATTCTTTCTTCCCTCCTTCCCCTCCCCTTTGCCTCTGCTGGTAAACAATTAGATATGGGTTATACATATGTAATCGTATAAAACATCTTCATGTTAGTCATTTTGTACAAGAAGACTTGAATGAAAAAGAATGAAAGAAAGTGAAAAATAGCATGCTTCAGTCTTTATTTAAACAATATCAGTTCTTTCTCTAGTGGCAGATAGTAATTATTTGTCCTTTCGGATTTTCTTGGATCTTTGTATTACTGAGAATACTTGAATCATTCACAGTTCTTCATCATACAACATTTTCATCAAACAACATTGCTATTACTGTATATAACATTCTCCTAGTTTCACTTTATATCAGTTCATGTAAGTTTTCTTGAGTCTTTTTCTTTTTTCTCTTTTATTATTTTGTTTGTTTTCAGTGTTTTTTTTTCCCCCACTCCCTCTCCACTCCCTCCCTTAGACAGTGTACAGTCTTGTATAGGTTCTATATGTACGTTCCTATTAAATGCATGTTGCATAGAAGAGTTAAAATGAATGGGGAAAACCATAAAACAAAACAAAGCATAACAAATGAAAATGCTTGTTTCTGTCTGAAATCCAATTCCATAGTTCTTTCTGTGGATGTGGAAGGTGTTTTGCCTCAAGAGTCCATTGGAAATTTTTTAAATCCATGCATATCAATGAAGTACTAAGTCCACCAGAAAAATTCCTCACACGCTGTGGTTGTTGCTATGTACAAAGTTCTCCTGGTTCTGCTCCTTTCGCTCAGCATCAGTTTATATAAGTCTTTCCAGGCTTCTCTGAAGTCTTCCTGTTCATTGTTTTTCATAGCGCAATAGTATTCCATTACATTCCTATACCACAAGTTGTTTAGCTATTGCCCAATTGATAAGCATCCCCTTGATTTCCATTTTTTGGCCACCACAAAGAGAGCTGCTATAAATATTTTTGTACATGTGAAACCCTTTCCCATTTCTGTGATCTCTTTGAGATAGAGTCCCAAAAGCGACATTGCTGGGTCAGTGGGTATGAACATTTTTGTAGCCCTTTGGGCATAGTTCCAAATTGCTCTCCAAAATGGTGGGGTCAGCTCACAGCTCCACCAACAATGAATTAGTGTTCTAACTCTCCTACATCCTCTCCAACATTTATTATCTTCCTGTTTTGTCATGTTAACCAATCTGCTAGGTGTTATGTGGTACCTCAGAGTTGTTTTGATTTGCATCTCTCTAATCATTAGTGAGTTAGAGCATTTTTTCATATGATTATAGATAGCTTTTATTTCTTCCTCTGAAAATTCCCTGTTCATATCCTTTGACCATATATCAGTTGGGGAATGACTTGTATTCTCGTACATTTGACTCAGTTCTCTATATATTTTAGAAATGAAGTCTTTATTGCAGACACTAATTGTAAAATTTTTTTCCCAATTTTCTGCTTCCCTCCTAATCTTGGCTGCATTCGGTTTGTTTGTGCAAAAACTTTTCAATTTAATGTAATCAAAATCATCCATTTTGCATTTCATAATGTCCTCTGTCTTTTGTTGGGTCATAAATTTCTTTATTCTCCATAAATCTGACAAAACACTATTCCTTACTCCCCTAATTTGTTTACGGTATCAATCTGTATAACTAGATCATATATCTCTTTGGACTTTATTCTTGTGTATGGGGTCAGGCGTTGGTCTATGCCCAGTTTCCGCCACACTTTTATCCAGTTTTCCCAGCAATTTTTAAGCAGTGAGTTCTTCTCCCAGAAGCTTGGGGTCTTTGGGTTTATGAAATGGTATTTTTAGGCATAGGAACTGTGGGACAGAGCTCCCCCTGTGCCCCAGAGGCAGAGATCTACTTTAAAAGCCAGGAAAAGGGTGATTATCATGAGTAAGAAACAAAGCAGAAAAGACCATAGACTCTTTCTGTGGGGACAAGAACCAAGCACAAATACCAGAGGTCAGCATTGAGACCGTACTCCCATCTGAAACTTTAGAAGGGAATATGAACTGGTCTGAAGCACAAAGAGCCTTCTTGGAAGAGCTCAGGAAGGATTTTAAAACCCAAATTAGAGAAATGAAGAAAAACTGACCAATTACTTTAAAAATAAGAAAAGAGAAATCAGAGAAGAATTTAAAAGGACGATTGGACAAATGGAATAGGAAGTACAAAACCTAACTGGTGAAAATAACTCCTTAAAAGGAACAATTGGACAGATGGAAAAGGAGTTGCAAAAGTTAACTGAAGAAGCAATTTGATAAAAAATAGAATTGGGCAACTAGAAGCTATTGAATCTATGAGACATCAAGAATCAAACAGAATCTGAAGAATGAAAAGATAGAAGAAAACGTAAAATATCTAATTAGAAAAACAACTTACCTGGAAAATAAATCCAGGAAAGAAAATCTTAAGGATTATTGGTCTACCAGAAAGCCATGATGAAAAAAAGAATCTGGACAATAGACCCAGGGGGCAAAATAGTTAGTGAAAGAATCCACCATTCACCTCCTGAAAGGGACCCCAAACTAAAAACACCAAGGAATATTATTGCCAAATTCCAGAACTATCAAGTAAAGGAGAAAATACTGCAGGCAGCCAGAAAGAAACAATTCAAATATCGAGAAACTACATTCAGGATCACACAGGACCTTGCAGCTTGTACATTAAAAAATCAAAGGAATTGGAATACGATATTCTGTAAGGCAAAGGAGCTGAGATTACAACCAAAGATTAATTACCCAATAAAACTGAGCATAATATTTCAGGCAAGGAGATGGACATACAATGAAATAAGGGATTTCCAGACCTTCTTAATGAGAAGGCCAGAACTCAGTTTGAAAATTTTAATCTTCAAACTACAGGTCTTAAGAGAGTCATAAAAAGGTAAATGGGGAAAAAAAGCAAAACAGATCATACTTGTTAATCTTGAGAGTTGTGTATTTGTTATGAAATGTAAAAGGGATATACACAGAGGGAAGTGGGTATAAATTAAATGATGCAATGATAACAAATATGATTTAAGGGTGGGAAGGAATTGTAATGAGAGATGTGAAAAGGAAGAGGCAGAAAAAAATAAATTCCATCACAGGAAGAGGCACAAAAATGTATTACAGTAGAGGGAAAGAGGGGAGGGAGAGCATTGTTTGAGAGATACTCTCATCTAATTGGATTCAAGGAGGGTACAACAAACTTAGTTAAGTATAGAAATACAATTAGCTCTATAGGCAGTAGGAGGGGAAGGGGGAAAGGAGGGAGGGAAGAAATAGTAAGGGAAAAGGGGATTAAAAGGGAGGGGAGCTGAAAGAAGGGAGGCAAGACTGAGGGAGGGAGAACTAAAAGTGCAAACAGGGGAAAGGGGATGGGGGAAAGACAGACAGTAATCATAGCTGTGAATGTGAATGGGATGAACTCTCCCGTAAAACAGACAGATAGTAGAATGGGTTAAAAACCATAATCCAACAATATGTTGTTTACAAGAAACACATTTGAAAGGGAGGCGAGATGCACACAGGGTAAAGGTAAAAGGTTGGAGCAAAATACTTTGTTCTTCAGCTGATGTAAAAAAAAAAAAAAAAAAAAAAGCAGGGGTAGCAATCCTAATCTTAGACAAAGCAAAAGCAGAAATAGATCTCATCAAAACAGATTAAGGAAGGAAACTATCCTGCTAAAAGGCACCAGAGATAGACAGTGAAGCAATTTCATTACTAAACGTGTATACTCCAAGTGGTATAGCATCCAGATTCTTAGAGGAGAAGTTAAGGGAGTTACAGGAACAAATGGACAGCAAAACTTTTACTAGTGAGGGACTCCCCCTCCCCCTCTCTGAACTTGATAAATCTAACTTCAAAATAAACAAGAAAGAAGTTAAGGAGGTGAATAGAACTCTGGATAAGGTAGATATGATAGATCTCTGGAGAAAATTGAATGAGCATAGAAAGGAATACACCCTCAGCAGTACATGGCACATACCCCAAAACTGACCATGTACCAGGCCATAAAAACCTCACAATCCAGTGCAGAAAGGCAGAGATAGTCAATGCATATTGTAACAATGCAATAAAACTTAGAAGTAATCAAAGGCCTTGGAAATATAAACTGGAAACTAAACAATCTAATCCTAAAGAATGAGTGAGTTAACAAATTATAGAAACCGTCAACAACTTCATTCAAGAGAATGACCATAATGAGACAACCTACCAACTTTATGGGATACTGCAAAAGCAGTTCTAAGGGGAAGTTTTGTATCTTTGCCTACATGAGTAGAATAGAGAAAGAGTAGATCAGTGAATTGGACATGGAGCTGAAAAAGCTAGAAAAGAACACATTGAAAATCCCCAAGTAAATACTACATTAGAAATACTGAAAACCAAAGAAGACATTGATAAAATTGAAATTAAGAAAACTATTGAACTAATAAATAAAACTAAGAATTGGGTTTATGAAAAAAACAATAAAATTGATAAATCTTTGGTCAGTTTGATTAAAAAAAGAAAACCAAATTACCAATGTCAAAAATGAAAAGTGTGAACTAAACTCCAATGAGGAGTAAATTAAAATAATAATTAGAAATTACTTTGCCCCAATTGTATGCCCATAAATTTGACAATCTGAATGAGATGTAATGATTGTTTTAAAAAATATAAATTGCCCAGATTAACAGAAGAGGAAGTTGAGTACTTAAATAACCCCATCTCAGAAAAGGAAATTGAACAAGCCATAAATGAATTTCCTAGGAAAACGTCTCCAGGGCCAGATGGATTTACAAGTGAATTCTATCAAACATTTAAAGGACAATTAATTCCAATACTATATAGACTATTTGGGAAAATTGCTGAAGAAGTACTATCAGATTCTTTTTATGATAAAAATATGGTTCTGATACCTAAACCAGGAAGAGCCAAAACAAAGAAAATTTTGGACCAATTTCTCTAATGAATATAGATGCAAAAATTTTAAATAAGACATTAGCAAAAAGAATACAGCAACTTATCATGAGAATACTACATTATGATCAGGTAGGATTCATACCAGGAATGCAGGGCTGGTTCAGTGTTAGAATAACTATTAGCGTTATTGGTCATATCAATAACAAAACTAACAGAAACCACATGATTATCTCAGTAGATGCAGAAAAAGCTGTTGACAAAATACAACACCCATTCCTGTTAAACACTGGAAGGCATAGGAATAAAGGGAGCTTTCCATAAAATAACAAGCAGTATCTTCTTAAAACCATCAGCAGTCTTTGTATGCAATGGGGATAAGCTAGATGCATTTCCAATAATATCAGGGGTGAAACAAGGGACGTCCATTATCACCACTGTTAACTTGATATGCTAGCTATAGCAATAAGGGAAGAAAAAGAAATTGAAGGAATCAGAATAGGCAAAGAAGAAACTAAGTTATCACTCTTTGCAGGTGATATGATGATATACTTAGAGAATTCCAGAGATTCAAGTAAAAAACTACTTGAAATAACAAACAGCTTTGACAAAGTTGCAGGTTGCAAAATAAACCTACATAAATCATCTGCATTTATTTATATTTTCTAACAAAGCCCAACAGCAAGAGATAGAATCTTTTTTCTTTTTAAAAGAAGAAATTAGTGATATGCTTTGTTTTTCATCATCACATTTATAGATTATTTCTACTTCACTGAGAGTTCTCTTGTAACCAAATAAAACAGTTGCATAAAACAAATAATACTTTGACCTGATCTGAAAGTGCATGCCGTTTGACACGTCTGTATACGTCTTCCCCTTTTTAAAAATGAACAGAAATCTATTTTCTCTCCTACCCCCTCCCCATTGAGAAAAAAGACAAATTTCTGTTAACAAAAATGCATAGTGAAGCAAAACAAATTCCCTTGTATATATGAATATATATGACTGTATATAAAAATATCTATGTCTCATTTTGTACTCCAGCTCAATCACCTGTAATGAATGACTTGTAAATCCTTTCATATTTTTCTGTATTCATTGTAGTGACAGTTTCTTGTGGCACATGATGTTCATGTACTGCAGTTGGTTTAGCTATTTCCTAGTGATGGACTAATGTCCATTTTGTTTCCATTTCTTTGCTACTACAAAGTTCTGCTATAAACATTTTGGTGTAAAGGGGCTTCTTATCAATGACTTTATCAATGATCAGTGAGGTATAAGCCTAATAGTACATTTTCAGGAGTAAAGGGTATGGACACTTTTTTTTTTTTATAACTTCAGATTGGCATACTGATTCACAGCTCTGTCAACTATTCCCATCTTTTGTTGTCTTTGCCAGTTTTCTTTGTGTAAGGTTAAACCTCAGGGTTGTTTTGATATGCTTTTCTCTTATTTGCGGTGATTTGGAGCATTTTATTCATAAAATTGTTAATAGTTATTTTCTTGGTAACTTGTATTTTCTGGTTAATTGAATGTTTGGTTTTTAATATTAAGTTCCGTTGTTTGATTCTTCCTCATCTAATCTGTTACATTGATCGGTTTCTCTATAGTTTAAGCATTACCACATGGTTTTGATGACTGCTGCTTTATAATATAATTTGAAGTCTGAAAGTTTCCTCCTGTCTCTCTTTTCCCCCCCATTTCTGTCTTTTTTCATTATTTCCTTTTTTTGTTTCTCCACATGAATTTAATTATTAAGTTCTACAAAGTATTCCTTTCATAGTTTAGCGTAGCATTAGAATTGTAGGCTAGCTTTTCTAGTCTTATTATTTTTGTTAATTAGTATAGCCTAGTCATGACCACACAATATTCCTACCACGATTTAAGTTCCTTGTTTTTTTTATGGAGTGCTTTGTAATTGAAACTCTTTTGTGTGCTTCTGTAGACTGATTCGCAAATATTTGATCTTTTTTATAGTTATTATGAATGGAATTTCTTCTTCTATTGTTGCCTTTTGAGATTTGTTATTATAGAGAAGTGATATTGAGAAAAAATTACTTCATTAGATACATGCTATTCCCAGCTAAGTCACTTTAGAGATGTTATTGGATACTAAAGACCTCAGTTAAAGTGGAGTGAACTGTCATCATTCCTGGGAAAAGTGTATGCCATATTAATAGAAAGTAACTAAATTCATTTTCATATAGAAAGGATAAGTATATTGTCATAGGGCTTTAAAAAAATTATCTGCATAATTTCTTAGTATACATGGAGGAATTGTTTTGGCACAGGATCATTTTGACAAGGCTAAAAATGTATAGCAGATTTGACATAGAGATATCCCTTGGATTCCCTGATGCTTAATTTACTATTTTTCAGTGAAGTCTGTAATTTAATAAAGTGTATCTCTCACTGTTTAGTTTTTAACTTCGCTGTCTATCTTAGGGTAGTCTCCTACAGATGATCCTTCCATCTTATTACTAAGGTACATTTAGTGAAGACAGTTTGGGCCCATGTAGGTTATGGTATGTGTTGAAAAATAACAGATTAGCAGCATGGTTTAGAGATGAAAATTGTAGTTCAGGGAGATAAAACTATAGTGCCGTCAAAATTTTAAGTTGAAAGGGACTTCAGAGATAATCTAGTCTAACAACATTTAATATAAACACACAGCTCCCTTTAGAGAGCTTTTCCTTTAATTTATGCAATCATGTATTTTGTTCTCTAGTTCAGCTTATGTTGCTGCATCAGTTCATAAGACATCTTCCTATCTCTCTAGGTTTAAATTACTAATACTAACCATCTTTAACTGCATAGTTTTATTCCATCACAGTAATATTACAATGAACACTCACTTTTTTTTTTCCAATTCTTTTTTTCCCATAAAAAGTGCTTCTGTGAATGTTTTTATATGTATGGAACCTTTGTATTATCTTTCTTTGACCTCATTGGAGTGTATATTCGGCAATAGGCTTGCTGGGACATTAAAATCAGAACAATTTTTTGATTTTTCTTTCATAACTCCAGTTTGTTTTCCAGAAAGGCTAGACTATTTCATAGCTCCACCAGCTGTGTATTCGTGAGCCTATCTTCTCATATCACTCCAATATTGATTTTTTTTCCTGTCTTTGACAATTTGAGAGGTGAAACTTGATAGTT
Source organism: Potorous gilbertii (assembly GCA_028658325.1). Lineage (NCBI taxonomy): Eukaryota > Metazoa > Chordata > Mammalia > Diprotodontia > Potoroidae > Potorous > Potorous gilbertii. The sequence continues at coordinate 416,790,592 of CM053770.1, read as the reverse complement.
TTAACTTGTATTTCTATTATTAGTAATTTGGATTATATTTTGTTTTGAAAACTATTCCTTCCTTTCAGCATTTATCTATTGAGTAATGATCTTGCTGTTACAGTTTTGTCAGTTTCTTATATGTCTTGATTTTCAGAATTTTATTAGTGATACTTGATGGAAAATTCTTCCTTTACTTTTCTTAATACAAGGACTTTTATATACAAAAAAATTTGTGAAGCTCTACCTTGTATTTCTTTTCCTATGTGTGTACATTTACATATCAACAAGGTGATTAAAGTTTTAATTTGTTGAAATTTCTCTAGGTCACCTGGAGGAAGACCTGTTCATAAGAGAAGAAGACAAAGCTCACATTGGGATCCAGTGTCTATAATTTCTCATGCCCTTAAGCAAAAATTTGCATTCCAGGAAGATGATTCCTTTGAAATAGAAAGCAGTTCTTGGGACTCTTCATTTTCTAGTCCAGAAACTCCAAAGGTAATAACCCTGTTATAGTCTATCTTCAAGATATAGTTTTTCTGAGGTAAACTATCTGTATGACAGATTTTTGAAGGTAGATCTTGTGTCCATATTCTATTATTAAGTATAGATTTGTTGATGCTAGTTACCATGTCTTATTTATTTCCACTGTAGCCTAGGACACAAAGAAATAGGCTTTTAAAACTGAAATACTTCGATTTTTCCCCCCTCAATTATAATAATCATTCTTTGAAATTCTCATTTGATCCTCAAAACAATCCTGTCAACCCTGCTCATACTGCATTTTAAGTGAGCTACTCAAGTTTATACATCTGGTGATTGAGCCTAAACTTTAGACAAAAATGCATGTAAAGGGATTTGTAAACTTTTAATATGATAATAGTTAACATTTACCTAGTGCTTACTATGTGGCAGTCACTGTTTTATTATCTTATTTGATCATTAGAACAGCCTTGAGAAGTAGATGCCATTATCTTCTTTTTACAGATGAGAAAACTGAGGCAAATCGATAGTTAATGACCTTTTCAGTGTCGCACAGCAACTCTTAACCTGCCTGGGGCTGGATTTGAACTTAGCTTTTCCTGACTCTTGAGGCCTAGCACTCTATTATTGAGCCACGTAGTTACCCAATATGATATATAAATGTAAACTTCCATCTGGTCAATCAAAAATAAATGGTCATCAATAATTAATATTTATTGAGCACCTAAAATACTTTATTTTTAGGACAGCTCTATTTGACTTCAGTTACACTAATATTGCTTATTTTGTTTTCTAGCCAGTAGGAGTTTAGGAGCAGAAAATTAGGTGTTGTCAAGACAGCTTTAGACACAGATATGCAGAAAGTAGCAAGATGATACAGCTGATAGCCTCGTAGTTAGGAAGGAGATATGAGGCAGCAGACACGCTCACATATTTCAGGATATTATTGTATTTGCAACATAGAATAATAGTTAATAGCCAATAAAAGATGATTCTAAATAATTAAGAGAAGATTGTTATGTTCAGTAGATTGTTTAAGAGGACAAAGAAGATGGAAGATTTCCATGGAAATGGGTAAAATAAAATTTGAAGTTTATAGTGACATTTATACAAAGAACCATATGACGATGGTAGGTAAATCAGATGTTATTATACTGTCATGTGTTCAAAAATTATTTTTATGAATGTTAATTGTTTTCTCATCAATTAGATTGTAACTTCCTTGACAGTAGGGACTATGTTTTTTTTGTTTATTCTTCATGCCCATTATCTCCTAGCACAGTATGGTATTGAGATACCTGGCTATTGATTGAACATTTGTTTGCATTTTCTTTTCTTTTTCACAATATATTCAATTAATTTTTATGTTTTAAAATATGTTTAATTTTAGTTTGGACGTCGTATATTGCAGCCGAATGGACAATGTGCCCAAGAAGAAATTGATAAAATATCACAAAAGTGTCATTGTTAAAAGCTTCCTTTCTTTAGTTAAGAATGAGCCAAACTTGAAGGAAAAGGCATATGCTTTGTAATATGTTAAGTAGTGGCAGGACCACTTTTTAAAGCAACTAAATAAAATATATGCACTGGAATATATTAATATGAAAAACTTACAAGCCTACCTATGTGATGGACCTCTTGAAGATTTCCCAACAGTCAAACTTCTGTGTGAAATGTGTATAGGTTTTTCTTGCATATGCAGTTGTGTCTTGAGAATAAATATTAGGTGACTTAATATTTCTCATGATAGAAGGCCTTGAGCATTGCCATGAGAGAGAAACAATTTTAAGGTATAAATGAAACCTTAGACTGCAGTATAGTGGCAAGGTGCTAGGAAGTCAAGAGCTCCTCTTCCAGTTTTATCAAAGCTGCTATGCCAGCATCATGGATATTCTTCCTAATTTACTTGATTAATTCAGGTAGGTAGCCTTGTGCCTTTTCTTCAAGTTATAGTAATCTCAGCTGACTTTTCAATTTTTAATAATCTGACGATCTTTCAAGATAGTATGATTATAGTTTCTTTATTCAAACAGCTGTAGGTTGACTCACTAAATGGTTGCACTTTAATACTTGTAAAATTAAATTATTCATGTCATGTTCTTAGGTTCACAGGTTTTTTTTTTTCGTCCTTAAGTATACTTTTACTGAAATGCCACAAGTATAAATTTTTAGGGAATCTTTTGCTTCTTAAATATTGCATAAGCTTGTTATGTAAATGTGTATGTATCATGATTTTTTTCTCTGTTCATTCATTTTCTATGCTGAATTTTTGTAAAATAAATGTACCTTCCACACTTGTACTTGATAACTATTGAAGTATGTTTATTTTGTCCAGAAATATATTTTGCTAGTAGATTTGGGGTTGAGGAACAAAGAATAAATGCATCACTTTTCCCCTTCATTAATAAGTGTGCACATTTCTTAATAAATTCAGTAACCTAGATGGCATTTATAAAATCCTGAGTTTTAGGCTGCCACCTGACTTGTTTGCAAAGTCTTCTAGGTATCCTGAGAGATAGGAAAACTGTTTAGTTTCTTTTAAGATGTATAAATGATAACTTATTTCTTTTAACTATTTGCAAAAAAAAAAAAGATCCTTAAACACAAGATTTTATTAAAACAATTGTTCTTTGAATCACCTAGTAGTGATTCATTCTCAGTTTTCTGAAATTGTTTTATCTACTGCTTCCCCTATTTTTAGGAAAAAATAAAAAAATTTCCTTATATTATTCTGGAAATTGTGTAAGGGGAAATTACAAGTGAGGAATATAATAATTGATAAAAACAGTTGAAATTGCACTGGTTTGTGCACGGGATTCTGGTCCTGAGTCTGCCACCATCTAGTTTTGTGATCTTATATAATTGTAATACAATTTTTCTGAAATTTAGTTTCTCCATCTGTTAAGAGGTACTGGGACTAGAGGCTGATCTGCAAGGTCTCTTGTTGTTCCAGCATCCTGTGATAATTGTGGATTATAGATACTTGAAATACTATTGCTTTCTCTTCAGTGATACAGATCACAAACTCTGTGTATAACTTAATAGATATTCTTTGAAAGTTGCTGTAACTGGAAAATTCACTTGGGCAGTCAGCTTTTTGATAAGCCTCTGAACTCGTTCTTGGATAACATCTGGTCTAAGTAATAATATTTTGAAAAATCAAAATCTAGAACATTGTTGCAGTTCTTTCCTCAACTAGTATTTGATTCAATTCAACAAATATTTATTGATTACTAATATAATGACAAATCTTTCTGTCCTTAAGAGGCTTACCTTCTACTGGAGAGGAAACAGCATAGTTTGTTAATACAAATACAAAATACTTTTGGGAGAAGTAGCATTGGCAAATCAGAGGGAATAGGAATGTCCTCTTGGAGGAGCCAGTTGAGCTGGGTCTTCTGGGGAACTTGAAATTGGTTGGAGATAGAATATTATGTTTGGGGTACAGAAATTAGGCCACTTTGGAGTGTGTAGCTTGTGAGGAAGATCATATGAAGTTACTCTAGAAAGAGATTAAAACCAGATTGTCATTTAACCTCACTTTGCTTCTTACTTTCTTAACTATAAAATGGGAATAGCCTTGCAGGGTTGTTGTGAGGATCAAATAAAATTTGTGAAGCCTATCAGCCTGCACAAGGAAGCACTTTGAAAATGCTTCATCCTCTCCCTCCTCCTTTTTTCTTGTTTGGATCTTCGTCCAAGTCATGCCTACTGACTGGGAGTGTCCCACAGGGCTCTGTCCTTGGGCACTCTTTTCCTTATATGCTGTTTTACTTGGTGAATGAATTCCATTATCTCCATGGTGATGATTCTCAAATGTTACCTAGCCTTGACTATTCTGTTGACCTACAGTCTCACATCTCCAAGTGCCTTTTAGGCTTCTCAAACTGGATGTTGTATAGACATCTTAAATTTTACATGTCCAAAACCGAACTCATCTTTCCCTTAAAGCCCTCCCCTCTTGCTAACTTCTGTATTATTATTAAAGATAGCATCATTCTCTCTGTTGCCAATGGCCTGTTGATTTTAGCTTTGTGATAGCTCTTGCCTCTTTTTCCCCATTCTCTTCTGCCACTTGCAGCACCCTGGTGCATGTTCTTCTCATTTCATGCCTGGAATATTGTAGTAGTGCACTGGTTGGTCTCTCCCCACTATAGCCCTTTCTCCTCATCAGAGTGATTTTCCTAAAATGCAGATCTGACGATGTCACTGCCCTACAACTCCAGTGGCTTCCGATTAACTTCACATATAAAGTCCTGTTATTCAAGACCATTCATATCCTCTTCTCCCTCTGCTCCCCACACATATATACCTTTCCAGTCTTATACCTTAGTCATCCCCACATGCCCTGTGACCTAGTGACATGGGCTTCTGTAGCACCAACGTGATATTGACAGCACCTCCGGCAGCCATGAGTATCTTTGCCCAATTCTGAATCATGAAATACAACAGACTCTTTCACATGGAAGACAGAACCTAAGCATTTACTCAGACACCAGAAATTCACATCCATCATAATCTATACACCGTAATAATGCAGAGGACAACACCATCCCCAAGCCTTCTCCCTGGTAGTCTTCCCACAAACCAGCTCTCACGCTAGCCAGCTGCCTGCTTGTCTGCATCCTTCCTAGCTCTGCTGTCATCACTAACTTCTTAGCTCTGCCTCTTTCTATTCTACCCATTCAGCAAGCTCCTCCCACCACAGGGTCCATGTGACTCAGGCTTTCATGGGACCTAGGCAGGTCACATAGGCCTATTAATGAGTGGGAAAGATCTTTGCATTTAAATTACCATTACAGCTTCCTTGCTATTTTTCTTGTACAAGATGGCTCCATGTATTTTCATGGCTGTTCTCTCATACCTGAAATTCTCTCCCTCTTCTATCTGTGCCTCCTGATTTCCCCAACTTCAAATCTCAGTCAAAATTCCACCTTTTACATGAAGTTTTTCCTGATATGTCTTAATGCTAGTGCCTTCCCTCTTGATTATCTCCTATATCACTTGCTTTTGTACCATGTTGTTTGCACATTATCTCAGATTTTGAGCTCCTTGAGGACAGTGACTATCGGTTGATTTTCCTTGTATCCACCTCAGTGTACAGTGCTTGGCATATGGTGGGTACTTAATATTTATTGACTGAATCAGCTGTCTTGACAGTTTTAAGAAGTGATATTTTGCACCTTTGCCACAAGAGAGCAGTGTAGTACCACTAACAGCGTTATTGGTTGCTAGCAGTTTTAGTTGTAAGCAGTCTTGGAATCCCAGAGTCAGTCTTAGAGGTTGCCTAGTTAAACTTGTACTGGAACAAGAATTCCCTCTACAATATTCTCCTGTATGGTCATCCAGATCCCCTTTAAATGAAGTTTTGTAGGGATGGGTAGCCTTATGATGGCAGACCATTCTACTTTGGGGAAACTTTTATGGTTTGGAAGTTTATATTGAATTGAATTCTATCCTTCTGAAACTTCACTACAATGCTTATGAGTTATGCCTGTACGTGGCCCAAGAGAAGAAGTCTTACTTCCTCTTTTTCTTTGAAGACCCTTAATATATTGAAAGATAGCCACTAGGTCTTCTCTGAAGTTATTTCTAGGCTAAAAGTTCTTAGTTCTTCTGATTATTCTTTGTGGTTCTCTTACCCTCCTGATTATTCTCCTTTGCATATGTTACAGCTTGTCAGTGACCTTCCCAAAATATAATGCCTACAAATGAATAGCAGCTTTTCTGGTTGTTAGCATCATGTTATTGAGTTGAACTCAAACTCATACTACCCGTCTGGCAAGGACAAACTATATAATTATTGTCATCTAGGCCATCTCTGTATTATGTCCCCAAGGATATATAATTTCTTGTCAAATGCCTCACCTTCATCCATAAGTACTATCTGCCCTACATTGGTTTACCAGTTTAGCAATTCTGTCAAAAGATAAAATGAACTTACCCTGGCATGACATTTCTAATGAAGCCAAGCTAGCTTGCAGTGATCACTTATTTTTCAGAGTATTCACAAACTGTTTCCTTACAAATGATGTAAAATCTTTTGCCTGGGATCAAAGTCAATTTCATTGGCTTACAGTATGAGAAATTCATTTTCTTTCTCACCTCCTTCCCCCAACTGGGATCATGTACCTATTTCCAACTCTGTGGAAGCTTTCCCATTCTTTAAGACAAATTAAAAAAAAAAAATTGATAGCTCAACAGTCATAGATTATTTTGGTATTCTGAGAAATTAATCCAGTCCTGGTGACCTTGAACTTACTGTTAGTTGTTAGGTTCATTTTTTGGTTAAAACTCTTAAGTATTAAATGTATTTAGAAGTAGCCAAGAAAAATAAGTATTCAAAAGTGCCATGTTTTTTTCAGAAGAATGTTTATGGTTAAACTGATCATATCCGCAGACTGAGAATTCTCATACTCTTTCCGGAGAAGTATTTTCTGATTATGTGACTTTATAGACTTAAAAAATTGTAGTGGGATCTGAGATAGTGGGAGCAGTTTTAGTCTGTTAGGGAAGGGTACAAAGCTTACCTAAATAATACATATACTCACTTCATTAAGGTCCCATTTTGATATTTGTCTTTACCTCTGATTTTTTTTTTATATGATAATTCCTTCCAAAAATTATGGCCACCCATGCACATTTGACCATATGTGACTGTGCTACATGCTTTCCTGTCAGTCTTCTGTAAGAGTTCTGTTCAATACACTGGAAGCCTTCCTTTAGATCTCTTGAAATTATATTGTTACCATCGGAGCATATGGCCTACCACTCAATGATCTCTTTTTCTCTCTATATGCTAGCCTGCCTCCTTGAGGATAACTTTTATGTGACTTCTCCTGCACAAGTCCTAGTTGACAATTTGTTAAGTGTGCTCATGCTGCTCTCTTCCCCCAGTGCTCCTCAAGTGACCTTAATTCTTTTCACATTTTCTATGACTCAGTGCCATATAATACCACTGGAACAATATTGTTAAAAAATATGGGCCTTTGTTTCAGGAAGATCCTCTTCATGTTAATTCTAGGACCAACTTATTGTCCATTTGCGGTGTCTACTGTTGGGATATCTCTATGTCTATCCAATGGCATATCTTTCTGGATAATAATCTGTCTTCATTCCCTTGGTTTTTCCTGTGTTGATAGTTAGGATGAACTATTAATTTTGGATCCCATTTAAGAGGCTTGGTAGCATTTAGGGCACATACTGATGTAGTAGTCATGGTGTCATCCACAAACAAGAACATCCAGAGGACTTCATCATTTATAAGGAAACTCTGATGTGGAGTCTGCATTATTTTCTCTGACAATGACAAACACCTATGGGGAACATACACTCATTTTCCTGTTTTAGGTCTCACTGGATATTTATAGTCAGAGGGTTTTTATGCATAATTATTTCCATTACATTGTTCAAGGAATTTTGTATTATTTTTACACATGCATGGGAGACACCTTGATGGAGGAGAGCCTTTAAAATTACGTTTTGCCTACCAAATGAAATGCTTTTATTGTTTCAATAATCTACAGTCAGTGAAATCTCTCTTATTTAATCAGTCTAAGCATGTGAATAGCTATAGATAGATTGTTTGCTGAAGCCGGCCTATTCCTTTCTCTTGCCTTTAAGGGAGTAGGGAACTGGCCTTTCGGTGAGGATTTGTGACTTTGGGCAATTTCAGGCTATTCTCTTAAGACTTGATTGCTGAGAAGGTGTGGATCCTGTTGGGGTTGGTACTGATATTCTCAAGATAGAAAGAGGAGCTAAACTTGACCAAGTTTGCATGGAAGAGATATGTGTTGGAATAACATGATTTTGAGGAGATGCATGGTTTTTCAGGCCAAATAATTCATCACAAAGTATCTAATCTACTCGTGATGAACTTCTCCATACTTAGTTGATAAATATTATGCACCTACTTTGCTATGTGCCAGGCGTTGTGCTAAGCGCTAGGGATACAAAAAAGAGGCAAAAAGATAGTCCCTGCCCTTAAGGAGCTTACAATCTAATGGGAAAGACAACATGCAAATATTTACAAACAAGGTATAAACACCACACTTAGCACAGTGCCCTCCCCATAGTACAAGTGTTTAAGGAATGTCTATTGCATCAGAATTAAGGAGGTATTGGGAAAAGCACCCAGTGGAAGATGAGATTTCAGATGGGACATATAAATGGAGGTCACTAGTCTGAAATGAAGAAAATTTCAAGCATAGGGGATGGCCAGAAAACAGTATTGCCAGGAATATAAAAGAAGCCTTTGTAACAAGGCATTGAAGAACATAAGGTCACCTCCATGCCCCAGATGAGACTTGGTAGAGATAGTAAGGTGAAAGAAAAAGAATATGTTGTGGGTAATTAATTTATTGAACAATGTCTACTTTATAAAGCTATGAGGTTTTTTTCCCCCCCAAAGTAAACATCCACGTGAGTGTCATGCCCTTTGAAGTAATCACCCTAGTAATCTTATCATTTTGCTCAAAACATTTTGGACTTGCACTTTTGAAATTGTCTTCAGAGATGACAGTAAGTACACTCTTCAGAATATCCTTAAGGGTGACAAACCTTCATCCTTTGAGGGTGGATTTGGTAATGTGAAATAGTCAAAAGCCATTTGGAAATATATCTGATGAATAAAGTGACTCAAAAAATGGAGCATTGCTGTTTCAACTTTTAAATTGAATTAATTTAAATTAAATTGAAGCATGCTTGCTTGCTTATGAAGTAAGGCTACTGATTTCTTGTGTGATTCTTCAGATGACCGGTGTCATATGGATTCAACGTATATTCATGAAGTGTGCCTACTATGTGCAAAGCACCATATGCTAGGTGTGGGAATACAAAAACCAAAGGGAAATTATTCCCAATCTCAAGGAATTTGCATGAGGAGGACATTCAACATGTATACAAGTCAATATGCAAACTACTGCAAAGTGTTTTCCTGATGGAAAAAAATACCAGTAACTAGAGAAATCAGGAAAAATCTAATGTAGGAGGTGGTGGGTGGTACTTGTGTTATTCTTTGAAGGATGTTCCGGATTCTTCAAGACAGGGAGGAAGATAAAAGTGCATTTCAGACATGGGAGTCTACTTGTGCTAAGATGGGGCAATGGGAAATGAATTGTAGTTTGGGAAGAGTTAATAGATCAGTTTGATTGAACTTATGAAAGCAAGTCAGATGAAATAAGACTAGAAAGGTTGGTGGAAACCAGGCTATGGATGACTTTTTACATCATGGTAGCTCAATATTTATTTGAAAAATCAATGATTAATTCCATAAGAGGCATTCCAAATGTATTTGAGTAACAGTAGAATTATTGAAATGAGATCTTTTAAAAATGTCTAGTGGTTTTGTTTCTCCCAAGGGCATCTCTTGATATTTTTGATGGTAGCTCTAGAGGAGGATGACTTGCTTTTCAATTCTTAACCCTGCAACCCTCCTGGAAATCCAGTGGTTTTTGGATGCTATGAAGAGGCCATTATTTTAGTCTTTCAGAATTCATGGGATTTCTTTTCTACCACCTAAGGACTTTGGTCATTATACTGTAAGGAAATAACTAGATCTGCATCTTCGTGCAAGCAGACAACTCCCTACGCTAAAAATACCTCAAGTGACAAGACATTTTATTTTCTTTAAATCTCAATGACCAAAATTGAGCTAAATGCTTTCAATTGTGGGTTTTTCAATGTCATTTGGTAAATAAAATAAAAACAGTCATCCCTTTTCTGTTCTTTTTTCAATAAAAAATACGAAAATACATGTGATTTCATAGCACACTCGAATAGGGTCTCCTTTCTTGGCCTTAACTCCCCACCCTAGCTTTCTTAAAAGAGCTAAATAGTGATGGATGAATAGAATTTTCAGGGGAAAATGTTTCAAGTCTTTATATGTAAAGTTGTAAAGGAGGAAAATCTATTTTTTAGATTTATGAAACTAACAGTCATTTGTGCATATTTATAGTATAAATAGTCAATAAATATCTATTAAGCACCTACTTCATGCCAAGTGCCCTGAGTATACAAATAAAAAAAAGAAGAGAGAGAATACCTGCTCTCAAGGAGCTTATAATCTAATGAGGAAAGGCAACATGTAAAAGACTGAAAAGAACCAGAAAGAGGTGCACCACTGGAGGTTTGGTAGGAAACTCAAGTCCAGAAATAATACAATCAAGTGTGAAATGAAATGTTGAGTTCCCTCCTTAAATGGAGATTTTGGAGTTCAAGGCTTTAACATTCAATCAGAGGGTGAGCTGTAGGATATATAGTCAAGAATGATTTTTGAGTTTCATGGATCTATAATTTCAGGGGCATTGAGAACTCTGGGTAAAGAACTTCATTTCCCATTGCAGATCTATTCCTTCGTTGTAACATATTGTCTTAGAGGATCGTTTGGAGCACTAAGAAATTGAATCTCTTACTTAGGACCTCACAGCTCAGACTTGAATGAAGTTCTGACTCCTGGGCCAGCTTCATCTCTATTATACTAGACTGTCTCTCAACCAGAAAAAAATATTTAAAAATCTAAAATTGCGCATGTAGACTCAGCTTCTTTTTTTCATTACTGTAAGGGACATAATGAGTCATCTTGCTCAAAACTCTCATTGAATAGATGAGAAAACAGACACAGAAGCACTCTTACTCAAGGTTGTACCACTCAGTGGCAGTTTTATCACAGTTATAGGAGGGAGAATGACAAAATTAGAAGTCAATATGTACCATGCAAAAGGTGAGTGCAGAACTTGGATTGCAAAAGTACTAAAGCCGGAATATTTCCAAAGTAAATACTTGGTTTAAACCTAGGAAAATCTTAAATTTTTAGCACATAAGCAGTGATTCAAGATCAGCAGAAGACAGCAAGAAAGTTTTCATTCTCTGAAAATACTGATATCTTCTGTGCCAATAGGACAAATGAGAGTAAAGAGGAAAGCAAATGGTACAGAAAACCCATTTGTATTGTTAAAGATTAATGATGGCATGTGTGTATTATTAAAATCAGGGAAGTGTTTCAGGGTGATGCTTGATCTGTTTATAGATCTATTAAACTTTGTCATAACATTTAGTTGGGAGGAAAAAGGTTCTCAATGAAAGTTCCATGTACATTTTAAGGAATGTGAGGAAAAGTAATACATTTACAATGTAGCCTTTTATGAATTTTTCTCTCAAATCATATTTTTAGAACCATAGTTTGTTTACTTTTGAGCTAACTATTCAAAGGTATTTTTAAAAAATCTACATCTAAAAATTTACACTTCATTTAGCATCTAGTTATTCCTACTCAAATCTAAGATCTGAAAATACCAGATGATGTCAAAGGGACTATAAAATGATAGATTTTTAAAACAAGAAAACATGTGAAAACATATCTAAAGAAACTAGAGAGTCAAAGAATTTTCACATGGAAAAGACCCTCAGAGGTTTCCTGTACCAACTCATGCCAGGAGTGCCATCTACAACATCTAGCTTTTCCCTGAAGGTACAAAATGAGGAGAAACCTATGAACCTCCCCAGTAACTCATAATTCTAATTGCTGGGATGTTTTCCCTTGCATCCTACCTAGATCCTAGATCTGTAACTACATTTTTTTTTTACCCATTGTTCTTAATTTTGCCATCAAAGACTCAGCTGGATGAGTTTAATCCCTTTACTTTATGACAGTTCTTCATGAGCTCAAAGATAACTATAATGACCTATTTTAAAAATTGTCTTAATATCTTTCAAATGAAGATTCAGCCCCTCTCCTTTTTCATACTGTTTACTCCCACAAATTAAGAAAAGAAGAAAAACAAAACCCTTGCAACAAACATGCATAGTAAAGCAAAACAAATTTCCACATTGACCACATCCCCCCCAAAACTGTCTGAATCTGCAGAGTCCATAACCTCTCTGAAGGTGGGCAGCATGCTTGACAAGAGCCTTCTGGAATTGTAGTTGGTCATTTTCAAAGTTGTCTTTATTGTTTTTATTTTATAAATTATTCTCCTAGTTCTGCTCATTTCACTATGACGTCAATTCGTACAAGAGTCCCCAGATTTCTCTAAACCCACTCCTTTCACAATTTATTATAGTATTATGCCACCAAATTCATATCCCATGCCTTATTCAGTCATTTCCCTATTGATCCTCTCCCACAATTTCTAAATTCTTTGCCACTGCAAACAGAGCTGTTATAAGTATTTTTGTATCAATATGTCCTTTTTCTTGTTCTTTAATCTTTTTGAAGTATAAACCTAGTAGCAGTATGTCTGATTCAAAGGCTTTAATACAATTTAATAGTTTTTTGAGCATAGTTCCAAATTGCTTTCCAGAATGCTTGGATCAATTCACAGACGTGGAAAAAAAAAGCAAAACAAAAAACCTGTTTTCTAACCACCCTTCCAGTTTGTTTTTTCCCTTGTCACCTTCACTTATCTAATAGGTGAGCTGATACTTCAGAGATGCTTTAATTTGCATTTCTCTAATAGTTATTCAGAGCATTTTTTCATATGTCTAGTAATAACTTGGATTTCTTCCTCTGAAAACTGCCTATTGATACTACTTTGATTATCAGTTAGGAAAAGGCTCTTCTTTTACATTTGAATGAGAGCTATCTTTGTCATAGAAACTAGACTTTTATCAAAGAAATTAGCTGTAAAGGTTCTCCTCCCCAATTTCTTCCTTTTCTAATTTTATTTCGGTTATTTCCATTGATTTTGTTTGTTTAATCAAAGCTGTCCATTTTACTTTCTATGAACCTATTTCTCTGTCTCTATCTTTTTTTCATGATTTCTTCCCATAATCAGATTTGACAGGAAATTTCTCCTATTTTCTTCTTATTTATGGTGTCACTATTTCTTAATCATGTACCTATTTGGAACTTCTTTTTGTATATGGTGTTAAGATGTTGGTCTATACGTATTTTCTCCCAGACTCTTTCCAGTTTTCCAGACAGTTTTTGTCAAGGTGAGTTCTTGCCCCAATAACTAGATCTTTGGGTTTATCAAACCATGCCCATTTGCATCTGCATATTGTTGAGCCAATCTGTTCCATTGATCAGCCTCTCTATTTCTTACACAGTGCCAAAACGTTTTGAGGATTATGGTTTTGTAGAATAGTTTGAGATCTGGTGTTGCTAGATTCTTTCCTCAAGATTCTTGACATTTTGTTACTCTACAACTTTATTATTTTTTTAGCTCATAAAGTAATCCTCTGGTAGTGTGATTGGTATGGCATCAAATTAATTTTGGTAGTGTTGTCATTTTTATTGGCTTACTCATCAACAATATTTCTCTATTTAGTTCTGCTTTTACTTATGTAAAGAATGTTTTGTTCCTGTGTTCATATAATTCTTGTGTATGTCTTGGCAGGTTTACTCTCAAGTAATTTATATTTCATGTAGTTATTTTTTCATAGTAATTTTTTCCAATTACATATAAAGATAGTTTTCAACATTCATTTTTTTAAAAATTAGATTTTTGAGTTCCAAATTTTTCTCCCTCCCTCCCTTCTTTCCTCCCTTCCTCTCTTCCCTCTCACTTCCCAAGATGGGTAGCAATCTGATACAGGATACACATGGGCAATCATATTAAACATATTTCACGTTAGTCCTGTTGTGAAAGAAGAAACAGAACAAAAGGGGAAAACCATGAAAAACAAAAATAAAAAGTGAAAATATTGTGCTTTGATCTGCACTCAGACTCCATAGTTCTTTCTCTGGATGTGGACAGCATTTTCCATCATGAGTCTTGAGGAATTGTCTTGTGTCATTGTAGTAGAATAGCTAAGTCTATCTTAGTTAATCATCACACAATGTTGCTATTACCGTGTATAATGTTCTGGTTTTGCTCACTTCACTCAGCATCAGTTCATGCCAAGTCAAGGTTTTTCTGAAATCTGCCTACTCATCCTTTCTTATAGTATGATAGTATTCTATTACATTCATATACCTCAACTTGTTCAGTTATTCCTCAATTGATAGACATTTCCTCAGTTTCTATTTCTTTGCCACAACAAAAAGAGCTGCTATAAATATTTTTGTACATGTGGGTCCTTTTCCCTTTTTCATTATCTCTTCAGGATAAGGATATGCACAGCTTGATTGTCCTTTGGACATAGTTCCAGCATCAGCAATGCCTTAGTGTCCTAACTTTCCCACATCGTCCACATTTCTCATTTTCCTCTCCTGTCATACTGGCCAGTCTAAAAGGTGTGAGGTGGTGTCTCAGTTGTCTTAATTTGTATCTCTCTAATCAAGAATGATTAAGAGCATTTTCCCATATAACTATAGATAGCTTTAATTTCTTCATCTGAAAACTGCTTGTTCATATCCTTTGACCTTTTATCAATTTGTCATGTAGTTATTTTAAATGGAATTTCTTTTCCTTCTCTTCCTGATCTCTTTTGTTGGTAATACACAGAAATGCTAATGGTACTTGTAGCTTTATTTTATGTCTTGCCACTTTGCTGAAGTTAATTATTTCAATTTAGTTTTTTAGTTGACTCTCTAGGGTTCTCTATGAAAACTATCTTACTATCAACACAAAATAATCATTTTATTTCCTTTTTGCCTATTCTTATTCCGTAAAGTTCTTTTTCTTGTTTTATTGTTATAGCTAGCATTTCTAGCATTATCAAATAGTAGTGGTGATCATGGATATTCTTGTTTTACCCCTAATCTTACTGGAAAGGACTCTAGTTTATTTCCCTATCACAGATAATATTAGCTTTTGATTTTATATAGATGCTAACTTATCATTTTAAGGAATGCTCCATTTATTCTTGCATTTTCTCCCACTTTCCCCTCCACAAGAATGAGTATTCTGTCTTGTCAAAAGTTTTTCTGAATAGATTGATATAAACATGATTTTTGTTGTTCTTATTATTAATATGGTACACTAAGTTTTATTTCCCCCAATATTGAATGAACCTCACATTCCTGGTCCAAGTTAGTCATAATGTGAAATTTTTGTGATATATTACTGTAGTCTCTTTGCTAACATTTTATTCAAAATTTTTGCATCAATATTCATGGGGGATCTTGGTCTACAGAGTTCTTTCTCTATTTTGACTCTTCCTGATTTAGGTATCAAGATATTTGTGTCATAGAAGGAATTTGGTAGGATTGCCTACTTGTTTTTTTTCAATTGATGTACATAATGTTAGAATGAATTGTTCTTTAAACATTTGATATAATTCCCTTGTAAATTCATGTAGTCCTGGAGTTTTTCTTTGGTAGTTAATTTATGGTTTTTAAAAATTCTTTTTTTTTAAATAGGATTACTTAAGTATTTTATTTCCCATGTTGTTGATCTGCCTGGTTTATATTTTATTGGCATAGAGTTGGTGAAATAGCTCTTAATAGGTTTTTGTTTCTTCATTTGTTATGAATTTACCTTTAAAAATTTTTTTTGATACCATTATTTTGGTTTTCTTTCTTTTTTTAAAAATCAAGTTAGATAATAATATCTCTTCTATTAAGTTTTTTTTAAAAAATCTAGTTTTATTTATTAATCTTTTAAAACTCAGTTTTCTTGATCTCTTTGATTTTCAGGGTGTTTATTTAAGGGTTTTAAATTTATTCATTTTCTGTTTTTTAACTATGTGCACAATTTATTGACCTGATATTTCTCTTTTTTACTGATGAGTATTTAGAATTAGAAATTTTCCCTAAGTATTACTTTGGTTGCATCCCCAAAATTATGGAATGTCATCTTGTCATTTAATTTAAATTAATTAAATTAATTATTTATATGATTTATTCCTTGACCCATCCATTGTTTAGGATTGTTACTTTCCAATTGATTTTAGTCTTTTCTTTACTGAATATAATTTTTATTGCATTATGGTTGGTAAAATATCAATTTATTATTTCAGCTTTTCTGCATGTTTGTGAGGTTTTTATGCTTCAATACATTAGCATTTATTGCAAAGGTATACAGAGTTGAAAAATAGGTATAAGTCTTTTTTATTCCCACTCAATCTTCTATATAGGTTCATCATATCATATTTTTCTAAAATACTTAAGTCCTTCATTTCTTTTTTGTTTCTATTTTTGTTGGATTTTTCTAGATCTGATAGGAATAAATTCAGTTCCCACACCATTATAGTTTTTTCTTTTTTTTTCTAGGATTCATTTAAATTTTCCTTAAGAATTTAGATGCTATGTTATTTGATACATATGTTTAGTTTTGATAGTAGTAATCCATTTATTATGACACCTTTCAGCAAAATGTAATTTTCCTATTTATCTCTTTTGATTAGGTCTATTATTTGTTGTTGCTTTATGTGAGACCATGATTTCTACCCTTGCTTTTTTAACTTCAGCTGAAGCATATAATAGACCATTCTTCAGCTTTTTATTTTAACTCTGTATATATTTCTGTTTCACGTGTGTTTCTCGTAACAGCATATTGTTGCATTCTAGTTTCTAATCCATTTGACTTTCATCTTTTATTTTATGAGTGAATTTCTCTTATTCACATTCATGGTTATGGATTATTAATTGTGTATTTCCCTCCATTCTCTTCTCTTATATTTTTCTTTCTTTTTTTTTGGCCCCCTACCCCCACCCCCCCATTCAGGGTTTGTTTTGCTTCTGGCTAATCCCTCCATTAATCTGCTTCTCTCTTATTTCCTCAGCTCCCCTCAATCCTTTTTCCTGTTTGTTTTCTCTACTGTGTAAAATTTATTTTTGTACCCAGGTGTGTGTGTGTGTGTGTGTGTGTGTGTGTGTGTGTGTGTGTGTATTCTTCCCTCTTTTGACCAATTCAGATAGGAGTGAGGTTCAAATGTCATCTGCTGTCTCTTTTTCCTTCCTGTTTGTATATTAGTCTACTTTCATGCCTCCAAGTATGTGAGATAGCTTTCCCCATTTTTCCTCTCTTCCATGACCTTCTAATTGTATTCCTCTTTCTTTCTCTTTATGTTCTTTTCTTATTATCAAACATAACACTTTCTGTTTATTTAGCATTCTTCTGTCTCCTTTAATGAAGATAGAGTTCTGAGAGGCTACATGTATCTTCTTCCCATATAAGAATGTGGACAGTTTATGCTTGTGTAGTCTTTTACGATTACTAGCATATTTTTACCTTTTTTAAAAATGCATCTCTTGTTTGTTGTGTTTCTGAATCAGAGTTTCTACTCAGCTCTGATCTTTTCATCAAGAATGCCTGGAAGTCCTCTATTTCATTACAGGTTTATTCCCCCACCCCCCACCCCAGGAGAATTATATTCAATTTTGCTGGGTAAGTTATTTTTTTGTTGTAAGCCTAAACCTTTTGTCTTCTGAAATATCATATTCCAATCTCTCTGTTTCTTTATTGTGGTGGCTGCTGAATCTTGTGTGAACTTGGTTGTGACTCCCTTTTACTTGAATGAATTCTTTCTTTTTGGATTTTTGTAGTATTTTGCTTTGACTTGGGAGCTCTGGACTTTGGCCAATATATTCCTGGGAGTTTGCAGTTTGGGGTTTCTCTCAGGGACTGATGGATTCTTTTGATTTCCACTTTACCCTCTGGTTCTAAAGAGATTAAATTTTTTTTTTTTGAAATATGATGTCTAGACTTTTTTTTTGTCATGGTTTTTAGGTAGTCTTATGATTGTTAAATGATCTCTCCTCAATCTATTTTCCAGGTCAGTTATTTTTGCTACTCAATAGTCAATAAACATTTATTAAACACCTACTATATTCCAGGCATTGTGCTAAGTGCTGGGGATACAAAGAAAGGCATGAGATAGTTTCTGTCATCAAGGAGCTCACAGTCTAATTGGTGAATAAACAGGGATGAGGGTAGAAAAGGAAAGTATTCAGTGTAGGATAATGAAGTCCTGCAGCCAGGTGGGAAATGAGATATGCTCTGAGATAACATATATTTTCTTCTATTTTTTTTTGTCTTTTGACTTTGATTGAATATTTCTTGTTTCATGGAGTTGTTATCTTCTATTTGACCCATTCTGATTTTCAGGAAACTTGTTAATTACCCTTCTAATTCATTCTCTCATGGTTCAAATTTCTTTTCCATTTTTTTCCTCTAGTGTTCTATTTTCATTTCTACAAACTCTTAAATCTCTTTTTAAAACTCTTATTTCATCTCCCCCAGGTATTCTAGTTGAACTTGTACCCAAATTGTGTTTTTCTTGAGTCTTTCTTTGTAGCTGTTTTGGAATCATTCTTTTCTTTTGGGGTTGTATCTTGAGTATTCTTTTCACTATTGTAATGCTTTATGTTGGGATTCTTTTTCTGCTGGCACATTTTCCAGCCTTCATCTTGGATTTGAACTTTATGTTAGGGGTAGGCTCCTAGGCACTTCTGGAGGAAATATCTGGGCTGATCGTGCTACTGCTTGTTGTAAGCATTGTGTTTGGATATTGAATATTGTGTTATTCTAAGATCTCAGAGACAGCTAAGACTAGATATCCTACAAAATTTCAGTACTCTCAAAACAGTCTGCTTTAGGGTAAAGGATGATTTAACAATAAATTCCTAGATTATGACTGAGAAGTCCAGGAAAAAGAATGAATAATTTTTCCAGGTCAGGTCACTTGGGGAGTCAAGTAGTCTTTGGGGACTATGAACAGGTTCTGGCCAAGAGCACACAAATGGAGGTTTTCAGCAATTAGGAACTGAAAGAGTAGTGAGATCAGGCACCATGGCAAGAAGGAGAATTCCTGGGTACTGCTCAGAGTACAGGAACATGTGCCATCTGGCAGCCTAGTACCTAGTTCTGGGTCACAGCTCCATGAGAGTTTGAAGAATTTTGTGTGCCCCAGAAGTGGCAGAGAATAGTGGTCACTGTCGTCGGTCTTAGCTGTGTACTGAGCAAGCAACAAGTTCAGAGACAAATAGTAGGTGTGTGGCAGGAGTAGCGCAGGGGCTCAGTTCTGGCCACCAGCCCAGGCTGAAGTCTGCAGTGGAATAACCAGAGCAGGAATCGAATACCAAAGAGGAGCCTATAGTTCATGTCCTCTGAACCTGCAGACCCTTTCAGAGGGTTAATAGTTACTGAGTCCAGCAAGAGGTGCCTTATGTCTTGAACTTAAACTATCTCAATGTTCTGCTTCAAAAGCTTGTTAAGTTTTCTGTAAACATCTCTAGCATCACCTGGCAACCTGTTATATACCTATTGTTTACGATTTATCTACCCTTCCCTTGAACCCATTGATTGATTCTCTCTGTAATGAGTTTATTTTTTTCTGCTGTTGTTTGCCTCCCAGGTCCCCTGCTCACATTTTCCATAGGTGAAATCAGGTTACAGAGAGCATCAAGGGCTTCTTGGAAAAGCGAAGTCACTAAAAGGTTTCATGTGAACCGGAAGATGCTGTGAGTGGAAGGGGGAAGGAGCCGTTACCTAGCTTTACCTTGGTTAATGTTATATGGGCATTCCTAAAAGGTGAAAGTGGGGCTGAGGAATGGCATTAAAGGTTAATTTTATGTAGATGAACCTCAGGTCATTTCTGAAATCATGGTAGAACCAATTTCTTCTCCTCCACTGACTGCCTCCCTGAATAGTGCTGCCCATCAAATGAGAACATGTGAGAATATTTGTAAAGCACTTAGTACAGTGCCTGGCACATATCAAATCCTCTATACATGCTTGTTACTTTCTGCCTTCCTTTCCATGTGTCCAGTCCCATGGGACTGCCTGAAGTACAAGGAGACACAGAAGTCTAAGATATGGAACTTGTTCTCCAGAGCTTATAGTCAGACTAGTTGGGAGAGCATAAGCAAGTCACTCCTGGGCTTTCAAAGTTTCATGAATTCTATGTTTCTGGAAAAAAATATAAACATCTATTTGGCATTTAAAATTCTTTACAACATCTATCTACTCCAGTCTGTTTTTCCAGATTGATTTCACATCACTTCCTTTCACATATTTTATGTTCGGCCAGATGGCCCTCATCCCCTCATGCCTGGACTACTGAGATAGCCTGATTATTGATCTTTCTGTATCAAGTCTCTCACCACTCCAGTCCTTCCTCCACTTAGCCATCAAGATCATGCTAAAATGCAGATATGATCATGTTGCCCTACTATTTAACTAGTGACTCCCTCATAGATAAACAATCCTCTATTTGGCATTCAAAGCCCTTCATGATATGGCCCCTCCTACCTTTCTAGTCTTCTTACACCTTACTCTTCTTCACCACCTACTCTGTGATCCAGTGACACTGGGCTCCTTGCTGCTCTTCATACAAAACACTATGTCTCCCAACCATGTGCATTTTCTTTGGTTGTCCATGCTGAGAATACTCTCCTTCCTTATATCTATGCCTCCTGGTTTCCCTGCCTCCTTCAAGTCCCAGCTAAAATTCTCTTCTACAATAAGACTTTTGCAATTCCCTTTATTTCTAGTAGCTTCCTTCTTTTTGATTATTTCTCATTTATATCTTCATATATTTATATATATATAATTGCATGTATCTTCTTTGTACATAGTTGTTTTCATGGGGACTGGGTTTTTTTTTTTTTTTGCCTTTCTTTGTATCCCCAGGCCTCAGTACAGTGCCTGGCACATAATAGGTGCTTAATAAATGTTCATTGATTGCTTGGTTGAACGAGGGTGGTAGCCACGCGAGTGGAAGCGATGTGACAGACATGAGACTTTGTGGAGATAGAATTGGACTGGATGTGTGGAAAGAGGGAGAGTAGAGTTGAGGAATACTCATGGTGTGCTGGAAGGATGGTGGAACTTTTGAGAGAAATAGAGGTAAGGATTAGTTGAGGATTTTAGGGCAAAGATAAGCTGTCTTAAACATGTTAAATTTGAGATGTCTATGAGACATCTAGGCAGAGATAGGCAGTTAGGATACAGGACTAGATCTTAGGAGATCTATAAGGATAAAGACTAGATATGCAGATTTGGGAGTTATCTGCATAGAAATCACAAGATGACAGCTGGAAAGTACCTTAGAGTCCAAAGTCCTCATTTTGCAGACAATTTGCTTGAGGCTCACTGAAGTTAAACTAGTTTAACTTCATCCAGCTAGTTTCATCCAAATCTAGGGCAGAATTTGAGCCCAGATCTTTCTGACTCTCAAGTCCAGTTCTGTGTTCATTATGCTTTTTCATACTGGCTAAATCCAGAGGAATTGAGACCAGTTAAGGAGAAGGCCCAGGACAGAGCCTTGGAGGACACTTATACGTACAGAGTGGATGATGAATGAAGCTCCTGCTGAGGAGACTGAGCAGTAGTCAGGTGGGTTGAGGAACCAAGAGTGAGCAATGTTAGGAAAACCCAAAGGGGAGAGAGTTATCTAGTGAGGGAGAGGGTCATGTTATAGAGAGGTGAAAAATGTTATAGAGAGGTGAAAAAAGTTGAGGGTCTAGAAAAAGCTTAGAAATTAAGAAATCACTGGCAACTTTGGAGGGAGCTATTTCAGTTGAGGGGGTAGAGTTGGGAGTGAATTTTTAAGGGATGGAGGAGTGAAAATAGAAAGGAGTATACATTGCTTTTTTTTTTTTTAGGCATTTGACTGTGAATAGGAGGAGAAATATTGGATAGTATCTTTGAGCAATGACCATGACAGATGAAAATTTCTTTTAAGGTTGGGGGCCACATGAGATATTTGTAGTTAGTGCCTTTAGGAGAGAAAAGAAAATTAGGAACAAATGTTGTGGAGAGTGCAAAAGAGTTAGGGAAATTTAAAAGTATTCCTGGATAGTATAAAGGCCCATCGATTGGTACTATATAACTTAAATTTGTAGTGAAGCCAACCTTTACACTTGGGTGACCTCTTCCAACATTGTTTTGGCATGAAATTAGGAATGGAGAAGGCAGATGGAGGGAACAATCCAGAGCTGAAATTGGGAGAGGTGAGCCATAATAGTATGTGGGGAGGCAAAGTGTTCAAGAGTAAAAGATAATCTAACTACTTGCAAGGCACATGGTATATCCTTAATTAATGCCTGACTTGACTTGGTTAACTCTAGGTTCAAAATTCCAAAGGGAATACAGAGAAGTCAAGTAATAGGTGACAGGAAAGTAGGGCAAGGTAGAATGACTGGAGGTCGAGAATAAGGGTTAAGGATTAAGAGGATGAAAAGATAGGGAGGGAATAGTAAAATATACTCTTTGCCCTCCTTTTCCTCCTTTTCCACTTCCTTGCCAAAACCTTTCTTGATTCTCCTCCTGTATAATGACTCCTCAATTATCTTTATTGCATCATCAGCCCTCTCCCAACAACTGAGTGTCCCTGAAAGAATAAGAACAGATCCTGTGATTTTGTTGGTATGAGAACTCCAGGTAAGGAAACTCCCTCTAACATTGCAGGTCAGCTCTTTTCTGCAACTCAGTCTTAGAGAGTTTCCAGAGCCCTAAGAGATTAAATGACTTGCTTAGGGTCACAAAGCCAATTTAAGTCAGAGAGAGGATTTGAACACAGGTGACCTGTGAGGCTATGAGGCTGACTCTCTTTCCTTTATTGGATCCACTTTGCCTGACTCCATCTTAATTAGGTTTAGGTCTTTTTTCCTTCTCTTCCTCCTTCCTTAATGACCTCATTAACTTCTGTGGTAGCCTGATGCATCAGCTGATCACCGTGTGTTTGAATTTAAAGATGCTGGCAGTCACTTAGATAAGAAGCCTACAAGGCTAGAGATATTAATTGAAGGATGCATAGGACTGAGTGGAAATCAGCAGCTACATGGTCCATTTCTAATAGCTCCAGAGTGGAAGTCTAGTTTAGCTTGCCTTATGTTTCAGTCTTCCTGCATTCTGTGGGCTCCACTAATCAAAACATGTGGTGACTTGCTGGACATTGCCCCATCATTAAACCAACCTATAGCACTTCTCAAAGGATAGGTTTTTATATTCCAAACAACAGCTGGATGGAAAACTACTTTCAATACTCCCATGCAATTTCCAAGGACAGTCTTGTGCATGGTCCTTTGGGGGAATATGGGAAGAGGGAAAAATGTAATGAGGAATATGACATTATCTTTGGTAGAAATTTGTGGAAGCTGAGAATGAATGTACATATTTTTTTACAGTGGAGATTATAGATTAAAGTTCTACAGGCCTCTACAATAAATCAGTGAATTAAAAAAAAACATTTATTAGGTACTTACTAATTGGTAGGCATTGTGTTAAGCAGGACAGATGCAAACACAACTAGGTCCCAGTTAGTGCAAATAATCCCTGGTTGTGTGTATTTGAATTCTCACTAGTTGAAGTTATAATTATGTAAAATATGGTATTTTGTTCCAGCACAGTGGAAATGTACAGTGTGAATTCAAATAATGCAGCTACTCCATGGGATTCATTATTTGCAATAATTGATAACTGTCAATGCAGAAGAGAAGTCAGTTCCTGCCCTCAAGAGTCTTACATTCTATTAGGGAAGGACAACATGTAGGGGGATCATGATGTCTAGGAAAGAGCATTTTGGTGCAGCAAGTCACAGGACTCGTGAGGGGAGCCGTAAGGCAGTAAGCTGAGATATCCTTTCCAGAAGTAATAGTAGTGTTGATTTGACAATTCCTAGAGCAAGAAATGAAAAGGGTTAGAAACATGTCAGGAAACAGGATGGAAAGAAGCATGGTCCAGGATTGGGGGCTGGCTAAATATAATGGGTTTTCACCAGTTGGGACAACATAGCCCATGGGCAGAGGTTCCAAAGTTGTGTGACAACACAGGATTAGAGATTTAGAGGTGGATTTAGAGGAGGACTTTAGAGGTCATCATGCCCCAACATGCTCATTTCCAGATGAAGGGAGTGAGACTCAGAGAAATTAAATGTTTTGCCCAAGGACACACAGGTAAAAAGTGTCTGACTTCCTGACTCCAATCTGGTGCCTTTCCACTATACTTAGCTCCTCCTGGACTTGTTCCCTAGGGTGTCCAGTTCAGAAGATGCAACAAGAATCAGAGAATCATGAAATTTTTAGCATTAGGACTTTGGTGATCATCTAGTTCAACTCCTAACTGAAAAATAATACCTACAACAACATACTCCACATTTTGTCACCCATCTTGAAGATCTTAGCCTGGTATTTATGACCCTCCACAAACTGGTTCCAACCTTCCTTTTTTGACCTAATTTATAAATAGATTCCTTTTAGATAGGACAATCCATTTTGGCCAAACTGGATGATCAGTTATCTCTTTATGACAATAATAAACATGTTTATTTCCCTGTTGTGTGCCTTCTTTGATGTTAATACTCCAAAGGCCATTGAACAAAAGTATCTTTGTTGTGACATCTTTCAAGGAGTCTTGTATGATTTTGGCATAAACTTGGAAGATGCCTTGTTGTTGGAAGGCTCTATCAAGTAAAAAATATTTTTTTATAGTTAACAAATAACCTATATAGTGGGATATTTTGTAATTTCTCCCTTTCAATCAGTCGGGCTATTGAAAAGAGTGGTCTATGGCAGTGTGTTATTGTGAAAGATGTCTCATTTCCTTCTCAGACCTTCATCAAGGTCATTGATGTATAAGATTATTCTCATGCAGATTTTTGTAGAGATGTGAAAGTAGCCACAGGAATTGGTTATTATTCATATTGCCACATTTTTTGATATTAATAAGGTGCAAGACTTTTCCCAAGCCTTTGTCACTTTCCCTTTTATCTGATACCTTGAGAATCTATCCCTGAATACATGCAAAAATAGACCCTTCCAATTTATACTTCTTTTTGATTTAGTTTAGTTGGTCTTCTCATTCAGTTTTATTCAATTGTATTCAACAAGCATTATTTTTTGACTATATTCTAATCAGTCTACTCGTTGCTGGACCAGAAACTATGCCCCAGAGTATTCCATTCAGCTCTGAAACTCCTGTCCTGGAGATCAACTTTCCTGATTGGTGAATGCCTCAGATGGTCTGACATATGTAGCTATGTACAGTATGGCTCTATCCAGGCTTGATTTTGCTCTCTGGCCATCTTCTCTCTAGTTGCTTTCTACTGGTCAGTTACCATCTGCTTATGTTGCTCCAGGAACCATAATAAAATCAATAACTATCTTTGCTACTATGGGAAGGATGTACCAAATCTTCTCTCCTATGGCTCCACTCATCATTAGGGTAACTTTCCAATCCAGGTCATGTCTCACTTATGTATGTTGTCTCCTCCATTAACACACAAGGGCCTAGAGGACGGTGGTTCTCTTTGCTTTTACATTTGTTTGTTCAACACTTAGCACAATGGTTGGCATTTAAGCAATGTTGAATACATGCCTTTTCATTAATTCAATGCCTTCTATGTGCCAATCACTCTACAGGTTGGGATATAGAGTTAAAAATGGAACAGTTCCTATCCCCAAAGAGCTTATATTTTGGGGCTGAAGTGAGGGAGGGGGAAGTAGAGGAGGAGCTACAGGAACAAAATGAACCCAGCTGAGAGAAAGAACACATAAATCCCACGTTTGGTAGCTGGATGGTACAGTGGATAAAGTGCTGGGCCTAGAGTCAGGAAGATTTGAGGTCAGCTGTGGCCTCAGAAACAGATCAGCTGTTTTACCCTAGGCAAGTCAACTTTGCTTGCCTTAGTTTCCGCATCTGCAAAATGGGGATAGTAAGAGCACCTACCTTTTAGAATGGTTGATGATAAAATGAGATGTTTTCAAAGAACTTTGCAGTCCCTTCAAGTGCTATATAAATGCTAGCATTATAATTATATTTATTTTTTCTTTATGTAGCACTTAAGAGATTGTGAAATTAGAGATCAAATGTGGTAGCTTTATTATAATTGATAGAAAAAGCAGTTTGTTATAAAAATCTTTTTTGGTTTTCCTCCTCACTCTTTCATACTTTAATATCATCAGGTTAATTTTGCATATTTGATCTTCTCACCAAGGTTTCTACAACTGGTTTTGCTCTACACTGCTTCCTGCTATTTGGTGAGGCAATATTGTTGATTAATTCCTTAGAATTCAATTTGGAAAGATCAGAGATATTTTTGGTGGTGATATTATCATCTTCTGGTTAATGAAGAAGGCTGGATTACCCTGGCTTATGATCTGAAACAAAACAAACATGTCTTGACCTCCTCTCTACCAGGACGGCATCCCATGTACATTTTATATTAACAGAATCTGTGGGGTTTACAAAGATTACTCACCTGTCTCAAATTCTTAGTAGAAACTCAAAAATTTAAAGGCAAAGAAGTATTCTGCCTTAAGTCTAAAGTCAAGTTTTAAGTTAAAACCTTAATAAATCTTAAGAACTGACTCACTCTTAAGTATTAGCTGTGTCAGCTTAGCCAGCAATGTGTTTGTTGTTCCCTGAAGCCTGTGCTTTTTGATTGGAACAAAACCTGAAGCTTCCTTCCTTACTTCCTTCCTTCCTTCCTTCCTGCCTTCCTGCCTGCCTGCCTGCCTGCCTGCCTTCCTTCCTTCCTTCCTCTACTTGCTTTCTGACATATCCCTAAAGTAGATATGAACTGCTGCTGTAGCTAACAGCTGGGATTTGATCTAAGATCTGTATGCTATATTGCTGGCGTTTCAAATTCTAGCTGTTTGGAGGACTGTGATAGAAACTCCTCTGTTTTTTACTGACATTCTCTTGAAATTGTTTTGAATCATTGATGCATAATGTTTTCAATCATTTAGGGAGAGTTAAGTTGGTTAGTTTGGAACTGACTCCATTCTGTTTTTCAAATTTATTATACTTTTCCCTTTCATCCAGAGACTAGAAGACTGGATAGCTGTTGCTTTGAACAGCAAACTCCCTGTTTTCATCAATTTTGGTTTGGCTCTCCTTTCAGAAGCAAGGGCAGAGGTCATTTGGCTGACTGCCTCTCATCCTGACCCCTAATTGTCAGCACCCAACTGTTGTCTGATTGGTTGGAAAAGAAGTCTCACTCTCCTTAGAGATCTCATTTGGGGTTTTTGTGCCTCAGGTTTCTTTGGCTGGTTGCCTCCTGACATATGGACATGAATGATTCCTTGCTCTTTATTCCAAATTAGGTGTGATTTCTTAACATGTAGTATCTGTTAGCATCTACAGCCCTATAAAGAAAAGCAGAATCTGACTACAAATATTCAGTGATTTTCTATTGCACACAGGATAAAAGAAAATCCCTTTGCCTGGTATTTGAACCTTTACAATCTAGCTTTCACCTCCCCTTTCAATCTCATTTGAATCTCCTCTCTCCCTGTCCCTCCTCCCTGTACTCTGTTTTTGTCAGATTTGAATACCAGCTGTTCCTTGATCTCATCCTGCTCTTGCTTGCATCTATTTATACTTATTCAGATGAGAAAAACACATAGGATTTAAAGCAGGAAGGGACTTTAGAGGAAGTCTGAGTCCAAATCTCTTATTTTACAGGTGAAGGAACTGAGGCAAAGAGAGATTAAGTTACCTCTGTAAGGGAAGACAGCTAGTGTCTGAGGTGCAATTTGAAATCCTGTGTCCCTGTGATGCCAAGTACAGTAAACTAACTGTTCACTACTCCATCTTCCTAACATTCGCCATATATCTTCCTTTTCTTTCAAGCTCCTCTACCACTTCTTTTATGAAGTCATCCCTGATTCCCCTAGCTGAAAGTGGTCTTCCTTTCTCATGTGTTTCTAGAGCACTTTTTTAGACCCCTGTGTTTCCCTCTATTCTCTTACTACACTTGAGTACATATTGCAAACACAGTGGGTTTTTTTCCTTTGAAAGAAAAGAAGTGAGAAAAAAGAAAAAAAAAAGAAAGAAAAGATCTAAACTGACAAGGAATGAGTGTGGAGAAAAGTAGAAAGAAAATAAAGTGTGACCTGTTTCTGTTAATGGGCTCCCTGTCTTTCTGTCATTATCTTGGTCCCTTTCTGCCTCTGCCTCTCTGTTTCTCTGTCTCTATCTCTGTTTTCTTTCTTTTTCTTTCCTTCTTTCTTTTTTCTTCCTTCCTTCCTTCCTTCCTTCCTTCCTTTCTTTCTTTCTTTCTTTCTTTCTTTCTCTCTCTTCCTTCCTTCCTTTCTTTCTTCACTCTTTCTTAGACTTAAAAAAAATATATTTTGCTTAATTTAGACCCCATTCAGTGACAGTTTAAGATCCTTAGGAATTTTGCCTTTTTGTGGCTAGATTGTTTTTGAATTTAATATTCTACCCTGAAGGCACTTCTTTCTCCTAAGAAATTAAGGAAGGGTCCCTATAAGCTTGCTCTCATTTCCACTTGTTACCCTCCCATCTCCTTTTTTTTTTTTTTTGCCATAGCCTCATTTTTGGAAGAATAATTGTTTTTTCACAACAAATGCTACAAAAACTTTTTCCCAAGTGATTTCTGTTTTCCATGATACAGCAGAAGCAGCCACATCCTCTGTAATTTTCCTTTTATTAGTTGCCATTTTCTGAAATTATGAATGCTTACAACATTGAGTTTGAAAAGATACAGTTAAAGCTCTGGATCTGATTCTTGGCTTTATTGTGTGGCAATCATGGCATTTTCACATAGTCTAATGCTTTTTCTCAGCATTGTGATGTGACATCACATATATGAGCATCCCTCCAATATTTGTACATACATATATATGTGTGTGTATATACACACATGTTTCACTACAAGCATGATGTTTGAGACAAGTGAACTGATTCATGTGGGAGAAGTTCAGTAATTTTCTTTCAATCTGGTCAGATCTTTTATGCTGTACGTGGAAAATTCCGATATATTGAACTATATATGCCAGAGTATTACAAATGTGAGGGGTGGGTCTCTGCTCCCTGATGGCTGAAATGTTTCTTCCTGGGAGTAGGGACCAACTCCCTTACAAGAATGATAAATAATATATTTCTAATAAAAGAACAGCAATTATACCTTTAATAGTTGGAACCTACTTCATGATCTACAATAATGAGACTTTGGATATATTAAAGTTGGCATCTTAGACCTTAAATAGTTCATAGAATCACAGAGCTGGAAGGGACATTAGAGGCCTTCAAGCTCAACTCCTTCCTTTTACAGACTGAATTTGAGGGAAGTTAAGTGACTTGCTCAGGATTGTACAGCTAGTTAAATGTTAGCGACAGAATTTGAACTCAGGTCTTCCTGACTCAGAGTCCAGCTGAATATGAAGTCTCCATAGTCAAATAATCTCATTCTCACTACTTGTTCTGTGGCATAGAATACACCAAAGAAACAATTCAATTTATTCAGATCAGTCCCCTCCACTTGTTATAACCAGGGCATCCACTCCTAGTTCAGTGAGTTGTCAGATGGAATAGTTACACTGTCCCTCCATAATTGGGAGGTTGATCACTACTTTTATAAGTTATTGTTTGGGGATGAATGTTGGTTAAATCATATTAAATGGAGATGGTGCTATCGAAGCAGGCAGGCTTTCTAACTTCTTGGAATTTGAGTTACAAGAAAACTTTGGAAGTATGTAGATGAGCTCTTTAGAAATAAAGTATTTTTGTTATTAAAGCCCATGTAGACCTCTAAAATGAATTTATCTACATGAAACTTATAATTTGAAGGGGCCTCAGCTATCAATCACTTAGTATTTCTTCTCATTCCTCCTCTCCCCCCCTCCCCATTTTGCAAATAAGGAAACTGAAATTGGAGGAATTAAGTGATAAGTCCAACATCATATAGATAAAAAATAGATGCACTGAGATTTGAGATTTTTTCCAGATATGAATTAAATGATTTTTCCCATTATATTAAAATACCTCATATAATATGGGTGTCCCAAAAGTCTTAGTGCAAATTTAAGCTTTAATAACATCAGAAGTATGAGCGCTACAGACATACAAAAACATCATTTGAAAATTTATTTAAATTTCTATACCATGTAGTTTTTTACAAAGTTCAATGAGAGTTTCTAGTGTGAAAACTGCCTAGAACCATGACACAAAACAGTTATGTTGAATTTCAATAAGAATCACATCAATATTAAAAAAAATTTCAATAACCTTTTACATATTCTTTTTATTTGTAAATAAAAAATAAAGTTGTAGCATTTATAATTCTAAGTTATTAAAACTTAAAACTGCATTAAGATGTTTGGGACACCTGAATGAATCCTCACCAATGGAAAGACTTGTCTTGTCTTTTCCTGAGCATCTGAACTGGGATGACCACATTGAATTTTGTCACAATATGGCTTTCCTTTGGAAGTGTGGCCTAACTGAGCTGTGTTTTTTGCATTAGACTTTAATGGTTGCATTGATTGAGAGCACCCTTGAATCTGAAAAGCAGTCCAGTTTTTTCTCTGTTGTGTTTTCTAAGGTTGAGAACTTCCAAAATTCTACCAAGTCACTTCTCTTTGTGTTCCAAACCCCATTTATTTTGAAAGCTATGGTTTCTCTTGAGACCATGAAATAAATTTAGTTTGTTTTTTATTAATAATAAAATCCCCATGGAATTGAATCCCACAGTGATGACACTCTCCAAACACTATTTAATTTTTTTTTACAAGTGACTTTTTCCTCCCACATGTGCGACTTACTTATTAGCACTGAAATTTTTATAAATATAGTAGCTCTGAATATCAGAAGATTTGATTTCAAGTGAAAAAGTGGGAAGTAGAAACTGATAACTAAATAGTTCTTTTCAAACATCTCATTTAGGGTCCCTTTATATCTTCTGCTGAAAAAAAATACACACATATTTGCCCATTGAAGGAACAGTGAATCTCATCTCATTTGTTTGCTCAGTGGATATACTGAAGGATATGACTATGTACTTTTTCTGTTTAAATATAAGAATAGTGATCAACATGTCAACAATGTGGTGACATTCCTGCCATTTTCTTTTTCACAAGAAATGATTTCCTTATGGAAACTATCTTTCCCATGAAAAAATGACCTGTCTTTCATTCTGTCATTCAGATGGGCCCTCAACTGCTTACCTTTGATGACCAAAAAGTCATCTAGATCAATTACTTAAGAGTTTAATTTAGTGCAACTTAGCAGCTATTGCTCCCATGTTTGGAACTCACCTGAATGTTTTCAGGATAGCCAGATAAAGGAAAATGAATGAGAGATGCTGAAAGAGTCAAGGATCTTTGCCACTCTCTGGATATATGAAAATGTGGAGAGCCTGGCATGTTTTATGAATGCAACCCAACTTTTTTTTTTTTAAAGCTAGGGTTATATTCATTATCTTCCCTAGCAAAGTCAGAAAACAAATAGAACCATGTTTCTCTGTTTTCTGTGCTAAAGAATGTTAACATCAAAATGACAGAAGACAAGGAAGACAGACTCTTGTTTATATAAAAAGTAGTCCAGCTGCATCCAATTAAAAGTAGTGTAGTTCAGAGCCCTTTACCTCTAATTTCCCCCTTCCCCTTAATTACCTTGGTATTTTTTGTTCACATTTACTGAATATTTGATGCCTAAAATGGTCAGGTCAAAGGTATAATATAAACTGACTCTATCTTGCTTAACTGCAAAGGATGAATAAATGTTGACAAAGGACTGGAAGTAGAACCTCAGTTTCTTTGGACTCTTTAGCCTTAAAAGCAAAAGCAAAATTTTAATTGAGTTAGTATTGGTTACAGTGCTATACTCTCAGATTTTTCAGGCTATTATATTGTGTGGATGTGTGAGGCTAATCAATTGATAATAATCTCTGACCTAAACTCTCGAAAAAATCTACCTGGCTTAATACAAAAACCAACTATGTCTCATACCATGTCCTATCAAAAGAGTCCCAGATGACAAATAGGGGTAAAGTTTCTTATTTTGTCAGTGTTCAAGTGTCTTGATACTCAGCTGTATCCCCAGGAAGTACAAGTACTAATTCTTTTGCTCCATTTTTAGCTTTTTTGTTTTTTAAACTAACCGTAATAATATATAGCTATATGTCAGGCAATGAACATCAACTGAGAAGTTGCTTATTTGCCTCTTTCTCTGGGGACAGTAAATGTGGAATTCAGGAGGCATCCAATACAATCTAATCATGAAGCACCTGTTGC
This sequence comes from Potorous gilbertii, assembly GCA_028658325.1. Classification (NCBI taxonomy): domain Eukaryota; kingdom Metazoa; phylum Chordata; class Mammalia; order Diprotodontia; family Potoroidae; genus Potorous; species Potorous gilbertii. The sequence goes on along the minus strand of CM053770.1, from coordinate 416,758,323 downwards.
CAGAGGTTTCCTGAGACAGTCTAATAGGTCTCATCATGGAAAAGAATAATGAGACAAAGTAACTCAAACCATAACTCAAATGCATGATTGCTTTGGTTCATATACCACTAACATGAATGCTGAAGTGAATCCTAACTTTATTTTAAAAGATTGTTTTCCAACAAAACCTTATTTTTCATGTTTGAGTTCCACACAAAGCCAAGTGCCCTACTGTAGGAGACCAATAACATTGACAAGGACAGAGATCATTAAGTAATAGTTTTCCTAGTTGTAATTTAAGCAAGAGATTTCAGGGATCATTTTAACCAACCTGACAAAGAAGTAAAAAAAAATTATAAATCCATGGTAATGCTTTTTTTTCCTAATTCACTAGGCAGGTCTCTCAATGTAAAATAAATGAAAAACACAATTCTTTGCTGTTATTTGCCTTGCACATTAAATTTTCTTTGGCCATGGTTAATTGTCTCTTTTCAAAGTTATTTCTAAGCCAGAAGCTAAAAGACACTCAAGGCTCAGGGTAATTTGAGTGAGAACCTTTTAAAACTAAGTTGTACAATACTATGCTGACTATAAAACTTAGCTGTTTTGAATAACTAGAGTTTGTCTTCATTAACTCTATTAGCAGGCAGTATATAAGGGGAGACAAATCTGTCTCTTCCCATTTGGCTTGGCCCCAGAGATGTTCAAGGTTCAGATGGGGCCAGATGCACTTTTGAAAAGCATGCCTGACCTTCACATTACAGCACTAGATTTTGACTATTGTTTATTATTTCCTGGTATAGAATATCTGAGAGTGAAGGAAAGGACATTTTTCCTTGTAAACAGATCATGGGTTTTTTTGTTCCTCTAAGAAATCTGTAGGAATTTGACCATAAGGTTTGATAAAAATGGATCTGAAATGATTAAATAGAAAGGCACCCAGGTATGAGTGTGTGGGAACACAGACTATATTGTTTTTCTTTCTAATTTCTGGAAATATTTGGGCACTTTACCTATACCTATTAGACTCAGCAATTATCTTTAGAGGGTTATGATTCTGATATGCACGACTATATTCTTAACAAGTGGTTCTTAGAAATGGTCTTTTGAGGATAGTTGCACAATCAAATGTATACATCTTTGTTTCTCTGCTCACTTCTCTGAGAAGGGAATCTGACTTACTGTTCGTTTATCCTGCAGGAGATATCTCAAGTGTAAGAGGGGAAAAGCATTTCTGGACATAGCAGTTAATTAAGAGAAGAGGTTCTTATTAATGCCTTCACTGGCAAGTCCTATTGCTATCCCTCCCCCTGGAATGAATGAAGGTGGTAATGTTTATAACAGTGAAGCTGACCTGGGGAATCATTCTTTCCGGTTGAAGCCCTCTCAGGAAACTGACAGACTGATCCTTGAAATGAGTGTATTTGTGAGAAGTATACCATTTACATAGCATAGAAGTTTTGTATGAATTATCTTTATTTTTTACTGTTCATCTGGAATATCCAATGACTGGAGAGGTCAAGGTTGGACAAAATTGTTGTTAGTTTTTGAAATCTAAAAGGTACCCACTGAGGAGCTTGTTCAAAGGGAGCTACTTACAATAATTTGCCTTATAAATCAGGGTGAAATCTAAGCTCATGAGGATGAGTCAATTCCATACTGTTACTTGGTAACAGGTATCATGATGTCATTGCAAGAAGTACTCATAACAGGTTGTAATAGGGAGTATCACAAGGTATTCAAAATAGTTGGCTACTATCAGTGTCCCTTAAGCAATCAGGAAAGGAACATAACGTCACTTTGAATTTAGGAAGAGTGTCCATGGATGTCTCCTCTGCTGGATAGTTTCTTCACTGCTACCATAATAGAGAAGAGCAATCAAATGTCTAATATCACCTAGCAAGTGGTGTACTCTTTCAACTTGATCTTGATTTTACTTTTAATTTTTTGTGGCTTTTTGACTCCTCTTTTCCAAAGAAATGAGGGTCAATTGAGGTCATTCATGGCAGAATAAAATTAGTACAAATAAAATTCAATGAATTCAGCACTTTTCTTGTAACTAACAATCTTCTTTAAGCACCCCCTTAAGTGAAACATTCTATGCAAATAGCTAACGTGAAGAAGACCCTTGATGTGATTTTAGTTTTCCCACCCCCTTTCTTTGCCAGTCTTCTGTTGGAAGTACTAATGCTAGACAATGTTTAAATGGCATGCAATTGGAGAAACAGAGTTTACAAAGTGGACAAGCAGGCACTGAGTAACTGATGGTCAGTGATATCTAGGTCATGCAACATTGTTCAGTTTGCTCATAACCTGTAGCCTAGATGCCAGTTCCATGAGTTTTAACTCCTTAGGTATTTGGTAGTATTCTGTAGCATTCTCTTCCCCTCTCCCAAATTCTAAGGTTTATATTTATGACATTATGCAGTCTTGGATAATGTTAAAAATAAAAACAACACCCCACAAACCTTATTCATTTATTTAAATTATAATTTAAACATGAGGCATTTCTTAAACACAAAGAAGCCACATATCTAGCTACAAGAGATCTCACCTTTTTCAGTCTCTACATGATTAGCCCCATAATTACCTTCCCTCACACGATCTTCAAGATGTTAAACAATAGGCTATTCAAAAGCCCACTCTACAACATCCAACTAAAACTGGTAGTCTAGAGAGATTTGGGAGGAGGAGCTATCCAAACTTTCATTTACTGGTGTCTCATTAAGCTCAGAGATAGTAAAGAACACCTTGAATTATTATGAAGTCACTTTGAAACCACTGCAGAGCAAGGAGAACTAATGTCATGTATTTGCAACAGCACTCTCCTCACTTAACTTTTTTATGAACTTCAATGTGACATTCATCCATTTTATACAATTTTCATGACTTGAAGTAGATTAGATCTCCTAGTAGTTTCCTTTGTTATACCACAATATCCCACATTCCTAAATTTTCTATCGAACTTTTAATTCTGCTAAGCTCACACCCTCTCCAAATATGCTCATTATAATTAGGTCATCTTTCTAATGTATCATTATATCAAATGAGAGGGAGCTGTTGCATTTTAGAAAATAAGACTGAGCTGTGCACCTCTGGGATTGCAGGAACATTAGTGCTGGCAGATGTGGTCATCTTTCCCCTGCAGTTGCTTAAAGAATAAAAGAAAGCAGCAATACCTATCTTCATCTAACGTGACTTAAGCTAGAACTTGTGCGGCCACAGAGCTCAATGCACAGAACTCGGCAGAGGAACAGATTGCCATAATTGATTTAACGTGCAAATCCTTGCAAAAAAAAAAAAAGACATCGGAACTAAACAGAACAATCTAAGGTGACTATTCTAGCCAAAGCTGTAATTAGCCAGTGACCTTTGACAGAATAAAGTCTGGAAGGAAAACAAAATGTTTTCCTTTACTGTTTTTTTAAAAGACACCCTTCAACTGAAACAGTTGGTTTGAGTGTTTTGTGAAATGAGGAAATCAAAACCAGCTACTTTTAAGACCAAAGAAATGAATCCAAACCATAATGAAGGGATACTTTGGTACTGTAGCCATAACAGACAACATCATAGGTGTAAAAAGCATGGAATCCCCAAACTGGTACATGGTGGCAGAGTCACAGGTGGTCTGGGAAACCAGCTAGGTCTCCTGTGGAGATTGCTGACTGCCATAGCCCATAACAAGAGTCTAAGAAACACAAGCATAAGCACTAGCTTGTCAAACTATAATAGGTAACATTGCTGTGTTGACAAATTACTTCAGGCTTTGCGAAGGATCTCATTCTTTTGAGGAAGTGATGTTAGGTGCCATAGATTAAACTCTATGGTCTTGAGTGGAATGCATGTGAAGTTTCCAAAAACTCTCCTAAAAGGACTATTACACAGTTTTGTTTTATGATCTCAGCTAGAAAAGCAGAAAAGATGGGCATGAAAAGGCAGTTCAGAAACACATCTGAGAGGACATGAGTTCAGAAAGCTTTCAGAAGATGAAAGATGATTAAAGTTAAGGCCTTTATCTGCAAACAAGAGTGTATTAATAAACTCTATACCATATTTACAAATGCTTTCTCTTGTATTAAAACTAACAATATTCTGTTCACAGTGCCATTGTTTATACAGGTAGCAATCCCATAATACTTATGGATTTTGGCATGGGAATCAGTAGCGCCTTGTATTTACAGGAAATGTACATGCATGAATATAAACATGTCATTGAAATGGAGGCATCAAAAATGACGGATTGGTTAATGATGCAAAAGGATGGACTGTACAACACCTTCCCTGCAGATCTGACAGGAAACCACTGTTCTTTAAATTGAGAAGATGCCGTCTCTTAACCAAAAGTGGCATAAAAATTATTAACAAAATGAGCCTTCTCTGGGACTGTTTGAGTAGATAGAGTATTCTTAGTCCAGAGTTTTAGATCCTTTGTCTAGTGCACAGAATATAAAAGTTAAAAAGGTTTATTATTATTATAATATTATTATTATTAAAATAAAAGATTCTTTCTCTTGCCCTCTTTTATGCCCACACACTTAAAACCAGTGTCCTCTGAGTTCCAAGTTTGCTGGTGGTTTATTGTGCAGCTCAGGAGCCAGATTTTAAAAAACTGTCCAGTGCTCTGGACCTATGAGCTGCTGCATGTCACAGTATGACCAAGGGCAAATGGAGTTTGTGGCCGAGAATGCCTTCCTTCCTCTCCAATCTTCCCCTGATAGTTGCGAAGCCTGTTCCTGGGACCAGTCTCAGCACTTATTGAACGGAGTTCCTCACTCAAGCAGCTAATGATCAGAAGTGACAAATGGCTTTGATACACTTAGAAAAATGGGGACGGAGGGGGTCAAAAGAGCACAGGAACAAAACCCAGAAGCAGTCTGGGTTTATTGACAAGGACACCCTTAGAGATGCTGTTTCCTTTCATGCTCTTGATGTCCCTGTGCACACTGAGATTTCAAACTTCATCCTGACTAGCAGAGAGAAGATCACAGTGCCAAAGGGCAGGGCTGCTATTATGGGGTGTCTCCTTCATTTCCAGTCTGCTCCTCATTTTCAGTTCCTTGACCTGTTTGGTCATTGATCTTGTTGCTATTACTGTCACTGCTGCCACTACCACTGCTGGGTTGTGTATGTTGTAAACTTTTCCATCTGGCCAGGTTTCTTGTGAGATTGTTTATCATATTTTCAGCCAGGGGACTGTTTTCTGTAAAATGGAACCATTCCTTGAAGAGAGGCTCGGCAACGTGGGTCATGAAACCTGAAGAACACAGAATTCAAAGATCACCATGAGATGACCACAAAGAGCATGATGCTATGAAACGAATACTTGTTCTGGAATCAGAGCACCTAGGTTCCAGTCTTCAGGCACTACAACATGTGTGACACTGGACAAATTACTTCAACTCACGGGATCTCAATGTACTCATCTGTAAAATCAATAATCATTGAGATAAGTTCCAGCTCTAGCTCTATGATCCTATGAAATAAACCTCACTACTTGGATTGAGTGAGGTATAAGGATTGTCTGATTAAAGTCAAAAGGTTGGATTACTAGATTCTCTCTTTAATTTTGTGTAGAACCTATTTTACAATGCAAAATACCTTTAAATATGTAGGCATAGGCATCAATGGCAACTTAACCAGAAATCCTTCTGTTCTTTCTGATCATACATTCATGTGTGTACATATACATACATATATATTTTTAAAGAAATATAGTTTTTATTATTTGCAAAGTTATACAAAACCTTGACTTAGAGTATTGGAGTAATACTCATGCACTACTCCAATGTAAACTCATTTTTGGGTAGAGGCTCTTGAGGAGTTTGCTTTAATGAATTGATAAAATTAGTTTTTATTTAGAATCTGAGTTGTTTTCATGTAAATGAATGCTTAACAGAGAACACACTGTTAGAGATTTAGATATTTTACATTATCAACTTACATTGTTTATGAAGCAAAGGTAAATTTTAGGTCAGCACCTGTCTGTGCACAGATTCTGAATGAATAAGATTTTTATTGTACTTCTTTGCATGGGCATTAGAAATCAATGCAGCTAGATCCTCCTGTAAAAATACCACTGTAAACATGTCACCAACTTAGAATTGCTGAGGATATTTCAAACACCTGTTTTAGCAGAAAGATACCAATTCAGCTTCTCACTGATCAATTTCAGTTAGAAAAAAACCAAAGGACATGCTAACTAGCACTGTATATTGGGTATCTTCTCATACGCTGTGAAAAATTGGCTATATATTGAAATTCTAAAATTATAATCCCAGAATCATTTATATCTCATAGACCTGAGGGAAAATAATGAAATGTGGCTTTCTATCAGAATTTAGGATTTTTAAAAAACCATACCAAGGGTTGCATATATCTTTAATCCTCAAGATAGTTTTCTTGTAAATCAATATATTTTGTACCATTGAATACAAAAAGTTTACTCTTCTATAATATTTAAACACCAGCTTATTCTCCTTCATGAGAATTGCCCCATTCACCTATTATCCCACTCACCTTCAATCATCTTCACTCTGCCCCTGATTTTCAATATATATCCTTAATTCACTGAATCCTTCCCTGTTGCCTACAACATGCCTGGATCTCCCTCATCCTTAAAAAGTAAAACAAAACAAACTAAAAACAACAACAACAAAATCCTAACTAAAAACCAAACTAAAACCCTTCACTTAACTCTGCCACCCCCTAAATTTTTCTTATATCTGTCCTGTTCATAGTCAGACTCCTAGAAAATCAAAAAGAACCTTAATTCTCTTCCCTTTCTCACCTTCCACTCATTTGATAACCTTTTATAAACTAGCTTCCATTCCTGTCACTTCACTGAATCTGTTCTCTTCAAACTCATCAATGAGAGATCTTTATTGTATTCAGTGACATTTTTTCTCAGTCCTCATCTTGACCATTGTAGCATTTGACACCATTGACTACTTTTTCTTTCTAGATAGTCTTTTTCCTGGATTTACCTCACAGCTCTGTAATAGTTCTCCTCCCTCCTCAGTTTTCTTTGTAGGGATATCATCCATTATCTCCTCTTTATGTGTGGGTGTATCCCAAATCTCTGATTTGGGCTGACTTCTCTTTTCTCTCCATAATCTCCTTCTTGGTAATTTCATCAATGGTTTCAATTATTATTTTTATGCTGATTACACTCACATTTATGTATCCAGTCATCATCTTGATCCTAAGCTCTAAGCCTGCCTCTCAAACTCTTCTGGACTTCACTCAGATGTGTCATAGACATCTGTTCAAAATAAATCCGTTATCCTTCTAACTCCATCTCTTACCTTTCCTATTTCTGTGTAGAACATTTTTATTTTCCAATCCATCATGTTTCTTGTCTAAGAGTCATCCTGGACTCTTCACTTTTACGGGGCCTTCATATCCACTCAATTGCCAAGTCTTTATCATTATTTTATTACCCCAACAGCTTACCTTTGTACTGATAAATAAATACAAAATATATAGGAATAGGGATTGAACCTGTGATTTCGTAGTTCTAGACAATTCTGAGGTAAGGAAACTCCCTTTGCCAATATAGGTCAACCTATTATCTGTAACTTGTAGTCTTCAACAGTTGCATGCTCATGGTCTCAAAGCTCGTATATGCTGGACAAGACTTGAATTTGTGTCTTCCTGGTTTGGAGACTAGCTTTTTATCCACTCTGCTCTGATTACCTCTCAACCAAATGATAAGCCATTTCTACAATGCAAGGTGCCATTTTTTGAATTAGGGTGATTGTATTATGAGTGGGGAGAAAGGATGGATGAAAGACATGCTGTGGAACTAGTGTGTAGGATTATGAGAGAGGGGGAAGAGTCAAAGATTTCCTAAGGTTATACACCTGAGTGACTGGAAGGATGTCTTTAACAAAAAAAGAAATTTGGAGAAAAGGTGGGCTTAGGGATTATGTCCAAACTCACTTTTAGACATACTGAATTTGAGACACCTATGGAAAAATCCTTAGATAGTAATGTCCAGAAGGATAGGAATTCAAGGGAAAGATTAGAGTTGGATATCTAAATTTGAAAGTCATTTGTGTAGAAATGATATTTGAGCCCAAGAGAGAAGACAGTATCACCAAGGAATAGAATGGGAAAAAACAAGAGAGGATGGCTGAGTGAAAAGCCCTCACCTTAGAGGCAGAAGGCAGGAAATGAATGATCTTAATTCTCTCAATAAATTAAATGGCAAAGACATTTGCTGACAAAAAGAGGAATGGGTGTGACATTGTGTACATTTTTGGGGAAAAGGAATGCAATAGCTTCTGAGAGGATTATAGAAGTCAATTAAGAAAGAATAAAAGTACTATACTGTCAAAGTTAAGGCTAGATAATATGAATCTATAGTGGACCCAAGGGAAAAAACAGTGATGTGACTCCCTCTATTGTGTTTGGGAATTTCAGAAGTAGAAGCAGATAAAGTGGAAGGTAGAGATGAGAGTGATCCAAGGTTGGGAATGGTAGGGTGTTCATGGCAGAAAAACAAAGGGGCAAGAAATTTCAGAGTAGAAGACAATGTGCTGAACTGGATAACTGTAGGGTCAAGACAGTGAAAGAAGAAAAATGAGGCCAGAGCAGGATTAATGGACAAAGGAAAAAGGGAGGAATGGAGGTTTTGGTTAGGATGAATAATAGGTTTAGGAGCAGTAAGGCTAATGGTGAGATAGAAAGATAGGTGAATGTCAAAGGGGGGAGATGTCAGAGTCCAAGATCATGGTGCCAACACAGGTATGGGTGATAGTGAGATTTAAAATGTTATTGTCCCCATGGATAGTTGAGGTGGAATGAAGATATAAATTACTGGATTTGAGAAGGTTGATTAATTGGGAGGCTAGGGAAGGGATATCCACATAAACTCTCAGTATAGAGGTAGACATGTGAGCCAGTAATGAACATTTTGAGAAATGTGGGAAAGTAACTTGAAGGTCCATCAATCACTGCAACAAGAATGTGTCCTGGATAATATAGATCCATAGTGTGAACCTCAAAGGAAGAAAGTTTGTTGTATGAAGGCAAGGAATGTATCAACCCCGCTCCCCCTACTTCCCCCCCACCCCTGCCCCCAGCCCAGTGTGTTGGAAAGTACAAGAGGATTTAAAACTACTGGAGATGATAAGTGGACAAAGGTGTAACATTTTCCAAAGAATCAGATTTCCATGAGCAGAAGATGGAACAAGTATGCAAACAGGGTGTTTTAGTTTGAAGAGAATATCGCTGAGATATTGAAGGTTCTAGAGGGTACAAAGGAAGAGAGGGAAGACAAGGAAAAGGAGAGAACCTAGATGTGGATGACGGTACAGGGAGAGACAATGGGAAGGGAAGTTTTGCCTTTGTAAACAGTTATTAAATGACAAATGATGTCTGCATGAGCTACTTTCTTGTGTTTTTATAAGGAAAGTGCTTTGTAAAACATTAAAGCACCAGGAAAAAGTGGATTGTTATTATTTCCACCTGATGATCTTCTGTTGTGAAGAGGAAGGAAAAAGTTGGAGGAAGAAGAAGAGATATTCTTTTGTGAGCCCTTTTTAACTCAATGTCTGAATCCTTTCTCCTCTTTATTACCATGAAGGTGATAATTCTTTTCTCTTGTCATCCTCAGAATGTAGCCCCCATTATTGTAAATATTGTTCAGGGTTAAAAAATTTCTTTATCAATGGCTAATCAAATTTCTTAAAAGTTATTATTTCAAAGAAGTGATGATCTCTACTAGACTACCTCTATTCTGAGTTTGTTCATTTTTTTATTCCATGAGCTTTTGTTGTTGTTGTAAAGCACCTATGATATCACGGGAACACTTCATGCAAAAATGGGCGTGATAAAAACCAAAAATGGTAGGGACTTACTAACAGAAGCGGAAGAGATTAAGAAGAGGTGTCATAAAAACACAAAAGAACTATACAAGAAAGATCTTAACATTACCTAGAACCATGATTGTGTGGTTACTGATGTAGAACCAGACATTCTAGAGAATGAAGTCAAATGGGCCAACAGGGTGAGTGGAAATCATGAAGTTTCAATTGAGCTATTTAAATTCCTAAAAGATGCTGATTTTAGAGTGCTGCACTTAATATACCAGCAAATTTGGAAAATTCAGCAGTGACCACTGGATTAAAAAAGGTAAGTTTATACCCCAATTCTGAAGAAGAACAATGCCCAAGAATAGTCAAATTACTGAACAATTATGCTCATTTCACATGCCAGCAAAGTTATGCTTAAGATTCTGTGAGTTAGGCTTTAGCAGTATGTGAACCAAGATTTACCAGAAGAGCAGGCGGAGGAACTAGAGACCAAATGGCCAACATTTGCTGGATTATGGAAAAAGCAAGAGAGTACCAGAAAAGACGTCTTCCTCTGCTTTATTGACTAAACTTAAAATCTTTGACTGTGCGGACTACAACAAAATGTGGCAAGTCCTCAAAGAGATGGGAGTACCAGATCATCTTATTTGTCTCCTAAGAAATGTGTATGTAGGCCAAGAAGCAACAGTTAGAACCAAACATGGAACAACCAATTGGTTTAAGATTGGAAAAGGAGTATGATAAAGCTGTGTACTGTCACCTTATTTACTTAACATATTCAAAATACATCATGTGAAATACCAGACTGGATGAATCATAAGCCAGAATTAAGTTTTCTGCGAGAAATATCAACAATCTCAGATGTGCAGAGGATACAACTCTGATGGCAGAAAGTGAAGAGGAATTAAGAAGTCTCTTAATGAGGGTCAAGGAAGAGTGGTGTAAAAGTTGGTCTGAAGCTTAACACCAAAAAAAACCTAAGATCCTGGCAACTGGTCCCATCAATTCCTGGCAAATAAGAAGGAGAAGAAATGGAAGCTGTGTCAGACTTTATACTGTTGGGGCTTTATTAAAGATCACTGTAGATGGTGACTGCAGCTATGAAATTAAATGATGTTCCTTGGAAGGAAAGCTATGGCAAATCTGGACAACAAAGTAAAAAACAGAGAGAGTCATTAGCTTCCTGACAAAGGTCCATATGGTTTTTTCAGTAGCAATATATGGCTATGAGAGTTGGACTACAGGGAAAGCTGAGTGCTGCAGAACTGATGCTTTCCAATTAGGGTACTAGAGAAGAGTTTGGAGAGTCCCTAGGACAGCAAAGAGATCAAATCAGTCAATACTTAAATTGATTCATGCTATTTACTAGAAGGTCAAATTATGAAGCTGAAGCTTAAATACTTTGGCCACATAATGAGAAGTCAGGACTCATTGGAAAGGACCCTGATGATGGGAAAGATTGAAGACAAAAGGAAAAAGGGACAGCAGAGGATGAGATGGATAGATAGTATCATGGAAACAGAAAACATGAACTTGGACAGACTTTGAGAGATAGTGGAGGATAGGGAAGAGCTGGATATGACTGAAAAACAAAATTATATGCCAGGTACTATACTTAATGCTGGGGATTCAAGGAGCTTCAAATTAACTTCACGGTAAAATAAAATTAGGTATTTATTCCAAGGTTACAAAACTTTGAAAGTAACTCAAACTACACCCCTCATATCAGATTATGAAAGCAAAAAAAATTTTTTAAAGTGTGGGAATCTTGATAAGGATTGAGATGAACATGAAGCCGACTGAGGATTAGAAGTGTCACAAAACATGTAATAGAAGTTTCCATTGGTAATATGGCAAGACTTCCTCCTTCATACCTAGCCATTACATAAACACTGCAAGTTTAATAACAGGATTAATTCTATAGGATTAAGTGCTCTTAATTAAGGAAGTATGCCGAAAGAAGTATTAAAAAAGTATTGAATTGGGAGCTTCTTACTATTTTTGTTCATTCAATTCTAAATTACAGAGTTAATGTATTTAATTCATGTTCTTCAACAAAATCGTTGTCCTGTTTGTCATTTTCCTTTAAATGTGCATATTTTAATAAGTATTGTACATATACTATTTAGTTAAATAACCAACAGTTCATAATCTGTCTTCTCACTCTGCATTCAACCATTCAAAGGGATCATATCAAACTCCATTTTCAGTCTTACAGATCTCTGTAGGGGTTTGTTTATTTGTTGTGTGACTCTTGGCAGTGAGTCCATGACAAACTAAATTAAAACAAAAATTCAAGGCCAGCTTACCAATTTGTATACTAGGGATTGAATCCTTCTGTTGATTACAAAGAGGACTTATTTCCAGTTTGAATTTCTGCTCGAGGTGACCTAAGAAGAAAGAAAGAGAGGATATATTTGTGGTTTGGAATTCATGAAAATGAGTTTATAATTCCTTACCACCTGGTTGGGAAAAGAAATTCCAGAAACTGGTACTTGGCTTGTTATCGTCATCCTGCCCCAGTAGTTACTGTGAGATTTTAAAATATCCAGGAATCAACAATCTATTCAGGTTACCACAAGGTCTGGCCAACTAGTATCAGATCAGGAGAGGTCTTATATCAGGGACCACAGAACCTAAAGCAAGCTTAGGTCCTAGAAAAGAAAGTCAAAGGTCAGTCTCTGAGTTACTAGTTAAGAAGATGGATTTGCTCTTAACAGTTTTCTTTTCATCCTAGGGTAGCCAGGAATGGACAATAAACAGGGACTAGGGAGACCTGATTTTTTTTTTTTATTTTTAGTTTTCAACATTCACTTCCATAAGTTTTAAATTTTCTCTCCCTCCTACCTCCCCAAGATAGCATGCAATCTGATATATATTCCTATTAAACATATTTTCACTTAGTCATGTTGTGTGGAAGAATTAGAAAGAATGAGAGGAACCATGAGAAAGAAAAAAAGAAAACAAAATAGCCTGCTTTGTTTTTTCAGACTCCATAGTTCTTTCTCTGGATGTCGATGGTATTTTCCATCTTTAGGTCCTTGTATTACTGAGAAGGCCCAAGTCTATCAAAGTCAGTCATTGAACACTGTGGCTGTTAATGTGTACAATATTCTCCTTGTTCTGCTCATCTCCCTCAGCATCAGTTCACAGAAGTCTTTCTAGGTTTTTCTGAAGTCATCGTTTATCATTTCTTATAGTACGATAGTATTCTGTTATATTCATATACCACAAAACTTGTTCAGCCATTCCATAGATGATGGGCATCCCCTCAATTTCTAGGTCTTGGCCACTCCAAAAAGAAGAGAGACTTGATTTTTAAAAAAACAAACAAAAGACCCTTTCCTGTGCATATATATCATAACTCATTTTAACAAAATCTACCTTCCATCAGTCTGTTAGGTTCTTTAAATGGATGATCAATTATGGAGTAAGCTTTATGCAACAGAAATAAAAGGGAAAAGAAAGAACCACCATAGGAAGCTGACCTTACCATGTACCATACCTACACGTTCCATTTGTATCCTCCTCTCATGTGAAGGTATTTTTGAGGTGGCTTGATTAGACTAGTCATTCAAAATGTAGTCAGGAACAGAGGAGTATTGACTGTAAGCAGCTGTTACAGTACCTCTAATGATGGCAGGAAAGCTTTGAATTCCACACCCACCTAGCTAACCTCTTCAAATATGGAGGACTTAAGCTGAAGCAACATTAGGAACTTTTTAGCCCTTACCAATCCGGTCCACATCGTTCATCTCTAGCTATTACCCACATCTTTTACCCTTAGATTTCCAGAAGGCATGCAGTTCCCTCATTAAGGAGAAAGTCTTCTCAAATTAATTTTCTTTCCTCACTTCCCTATTTTTGTCAAGTGTAGCATCAGCCTCTGAGTCACTTGTGTTTGAAGCTTTGGATTCACATTTCACTTATACCTTTCCTTCATGTCCTCCACACATAATCTGCCACCTCCTGCCTTGGTTTTTTTTTTTTCTTCTCCCCTTCACAATATCTCTTAAATCTATCTGGCTCTTTTTTATGATATCTGCCACCATGCTGCTCTGAAATCTCATTACTTCACACCTAGCTTATTATAAGAACCTTCTAACTTAGCTTCCAGGCTTTCCCACTCAAATAACTGTGCAGTATTCATATTTCTGTATCACTTTAAGGTTAATATAGCACTTTCCTCACAACCTTTGACAACTCTGTTTTACGGAGAAGGGAACCAAGGTTCAGAGACTAAGAAGTGGCTGGCCCAAGGTCATATAGCCAGTCAATGAAGTATAATTTCAACCCATCTTTCCTGAGTCCAAGTCAATTACTCTATCCACTATATCACATTGCCTTGCATCCATGCTACCCAAATGAATCTTCCCCAAAGACCATTGTCAGTAAGTCACCCCTCTACTCAAAGCCCTTAAATGACTCACAATTACCTGTAAGGTTAATTTCTAACTCCTTGGCTTGACTTTTAAAGACCCCTCAAATCTGAGTTAAATTTAACTTTCTAATCATCTCTTAGTACCCTATGTGAAAACTTTAGTCATACTGTTTTACTGTTTGTCTCCTGAACATATCTTTGTTCATTTCTACCATCATGTCATCTTTTCTTCATTCTTGTAAAACTATGCATCACTCACAGTTGAGCTATATATATATATAAAATTTGTCATAGGCTACTAGAGTTGGAAGTGGCCTCAGAGGTGATCTAGTCTAATTCTTAATGCTCTACAACATCCTTAGCAAGTGATCATCCATTCTCTGCTTGGATATTTCCAGTGACAGAGAACTTATCCTGTAAAAGTGTTTTTGGATCTTGACTATCATACTATCATCTCAATATACTATCTCAAGTTTTTTGTTATTTGTAAATTTGATGATTATTCTATCTGTGCCTTCTATCCAAGTTATTGATAAAAATGTTAAAAAACACACCGTACTTCAATTTTAGAGACATCTATATGAAGTGACATTAGGTGATTAAGGACTGAACTTGGGGTCTAGACATTCAATCAGTTCTATATAGATTCCCCGTAAGCATGTATCATCTACCTGTCACAATATCGTCCCCAAGAAAAACATGAAACCTTTGCTAAAATATGTAGCTAAAATCTACATCAACTATGTTTATAGCACTCCCTTATTTACCAGTCCAACATTTCACAACACAGACTAAGGACAGTTTGGAATACCCAAAGTCCAGTATAGGAAAATATGGGGGGGGGGGGTGGAGCCAAGATGGTGGAGTAGAAAGACTCACATTTGCTAGCTCCGAACCCACAGCCCATGGATTCCCTCTAAAAAGAACTCCTGACAAATTCTGGAACAGTGGAAGCTGTGCAGAAACACAGTGAAGGAGATTTCCATTGCAGAGAGCCCTGAAAAACCCACCGCAAAGGTACTCCGGATGAGAGCGGAGCCCTGCCCGCCGGAGCGCTCCCCTGCCCTGCCCCGGCCACGCGGCACTGAGAGGAGCGAGCAGACCCCAGCAGGCTTCAGGGACCTGATTCTCCTGCGGCTGCAAAGGTCCCTCCACCCACAGACGCACAGGTCAGTGAGAGAGACGGGCTGAGAGGGG
>CM053770.1:416658235-416742448 GCA_028658325.1 Potorous gilbertii | reverse complement strand
CAAATGGGGAGAAAATTTTGGAACCCAAAATCTTGTGAAAATGAATGTAAAAAGTTAAATAAATTTATTTAAAATAAAAAAAATAAAAGGAAAATATGGAACTCAGAACAGTAAAAACAAGTCAGCTTTATTGAGGGGAGTTATAATATGAAGAGCAGTTCAGGAATATGGTAGAAATAGGTCTGGTACATTGGGATCCGAGGTGGAATTGGGTACCCTCTATAGGTCTCTCCAGAGGGAGGTGGCACCCTCTGTCCCCAAACCAGTAAAGTCTGGTAGGTTTATATAGGGTTTTTATCTGGATCTCTAGGACTAGGCATTGGGGGAAGGGAACTAGGATCTTGGACCTGGAAATGGGTACTGATTCATCCTTAGCAGACAAAGGGAAGACTCCAGGAGAATTGGAAGCTAATTGATTTTTAAACTCCATGTTGGTTGATAAAAAGTTGGTAAAAGGCTGTTACTTCTGGTCACACTCTTGACAGCATGACTCAATTTCCCTCTCAGGAGTTTTTGAGCTTCCCTATGTGGTCTTCGTTTAGTGTGATGATGGAGAGGCTGCCCTGATGATTACAAGTAAATCTTTTTAAAGAAGAAAGAGGGACAATTTGGCATGTCCTGTTCTTAATGAGCATATGCTGGTTCCTTATAATCACAAATTCCTTTACTCTCTATTTACAAACCATGCCTTTAATAATATCCTAGAGTTTTCCCAGGAAAGTTAACTGACTTATGGCCCGAAGACTTTGCCGTTTCCCTTTTCTGAACATTGGGAAAACATTTGCTCTTTTTTAGGCCTGTACTCTCTCCTTTTCTACAGACTTTCAAAGACTAATAACAGTAGCTTTGCACAATCACATCTTTCTATTTTCTCAATACCCTGGGTCTGAGACTTCAAATAATTGATGGCAACTAGTTGCTTTCTTACTCTTATCTTTATTTATACCTTGGTTCCCTATTTTTATTTTATCGTGTCTTGTTCAAAGATCATTCTCTTTGGTAGAGAATACTGAAGAAAAATTTGACTTCACTAGTTCTCCCTTCTTTCTGTTGTCTGTGATCATTGTTGCATCCACCTCAAGTAGCACTCAGATCACTTCTTTCTCTTTTCTATCCTTTTAGCAAAATAAACAAAAAACCCTATCATTTTTGTTGCCTTGCTGTTCTATTCCTTCTTAGCTCTAGTTGATCATGAACATGAGCACTAGACATTATTCATCTAGGACTGTGTCATGCTTTTCTATCAGCGGATAAATTTCCTGCATATTTACACCAGTTTCTTCAAGTAATTCTCCATTTTCTTCTTCTTAGGAAATATTTTTATCTATCTTTAGGACTTTATTCTTGACAAGTTCACCTCTCTCCATGGATAACTTCCTCTGTAGAATTTTTAGGCCATGGAACTTTTCCATCTTTGAACTATTTGACAAATGCTCTCTCAAAATCTAGGGTGTATGTCAGACTACATCTGACTTTCCTTTATTTCATGTATTTTAAACTGAGAACAGTCATTTCCTTCCCAGGTTCCTATAATTCCTACTTCAGCACTTATAGTTTATATTGCTCTTAAAATGTGGAAGTCAGAACTGAACAGAAAATTCTGGGGATGCTCTGACCAATGCAGAGCATAATGGAGGCCATTACCTCTCTGGTTCTAGTCACTGAACTTTTATTAATGCATTTTCAGCTTGCATTAGCAATTTTAATGGCGATTTTGTTGTAAACCCAGTGAACTTGTTGGGATGGGGAGGTTCCATGGATACAAACAATATTGTAAAATACCAATGTTTGTGATTAAATACTGAAATGAATTTTTCTTTTCTCTATCCTATTATTAAACCCACAGGGAAAGGTATTCTATAACCTCTCTCAGTAAGTTGTTTAAAATTTTATGGTTTACACATTCAAGATATCTTTCTTTGAGTGTAGCCTAAAGGAAGTTTCGGTTGAATGCAAGAGTGACTCACAGGTTGTCCTTAGAGAGTATAGAGGAGTTGGCAATACTGGTTTTATTATGAACCTGAAGGCAAGAAACATCATTTTCTGGAACCTTGCTTATATTGCCTTGCATTACTCATGGTGAAAATATAAGGAAGGGAACACACCAAGAATAGTTCATGGGATCATAGAGTCAGGATCTGGAAGGGACCTCAAACACCATAATAGTGTAAATCCTTTGTTTTACAGATAAGGAAACAGGTTCAGAGAAGTTAGATAACTTGCTCAAGATTTCACAGGTGGGATAGATTAGGAGCAGCATTTGAAGGCAAGACCTCTGATTCTGGAGTGGTTGCTGTAACTTATAGAGAAAATTTCAAATGACCTTGATATAAGGTTCTCCAAAACAAATTTATGTATACACCGATAATCAGTCACTTTTGTATGAAGATGGACACATAGGAGAATGGGGGAAAATACACACAAAATATGGTGGTGGATTAAGAAATGAAAGGTCCAAAGGCTTGTAGATTTTTTTCCAGAAGTCTCACTCTTCTCTATTATGATTAAAAAAAAAAGTTGGAAGGTATTGACCATGGTAAACAGTGAATTTCACAAAAAATGAAATTGAACATATTTTAATAGATAAGAAATGATGGATTATTGACATGGCAGTCGTTTTGAAATCAACTATGTGCAATCAGATCACTGACTGATGAGAGCAAAGCTAAAATTAGAAGAAAGAATAAAGATGAAAAATCATCATGTACAATGACAGCAGCTCCAATGCAACCTATTTAAATAAACTATTGACTCAAAAATGGGAAGTGGAGGAAAATATAGATACTAGTTATTGCCACTTCCTAGATATTTTTAGCTGATGCCAAAAATTGCTATAATTAAGAAGCTAAAGTATCTCAGAAACCGATATATTTGATTCTGAAGGGCGGCACTAAGTCAGCAGGTCAACATGCATTTATTATGTGCTTTCTATGTGTCAGGCATTGTGTGAAGTGCTAGTGATAAAGAAGAAGGGCAAAAGACAGTTCCTAACCTCAGGGAGCTCACATTCTAATGGAGGTTGAGGAAGAGAAAACATACAAACGATAGATGAATCAGATAGATACAGTAAAAATTAGAGATAATCTCAGAGGGAAAAGCACCAGCATTTAAGAGGGATCAGTAACAGCTTTTTATAGGGGACTTGTAGTTATGACTTGAAGCTTGTAGGCATAAATGAGAAGAGGGAGCATTCTAGGCATGGGAGACAGTCAGTGGAAATGCCTAAAGTGGAGAGATGGAATGTCTTAGTCAAAGAATAGCCAGGAGGTGGGTTATCAATGGACATTAAGTAGTTGGGGGTGATTAAGGTGTATGACTGGAAAAGCAGGAGGATCACATACGTGAGGAAATGAAAGTGCTGAAATGTATAATGTATGATCCACTTTTTAGTAATATTCTTGAAAATCAATACAACCATGCATGGTTCTTCCTAGGTGCTCTTATCTGGCGTGTCAGCGTTAGTGAGGACTGAGCATGAGGAGCAGCGATCATAATGTGAAAAGCAAAGCAGAGGATTCCTTGCCAGGGTCAGCCACCTTCGTCTCTCACTCGCCAACTGCTGCACTAACGTCAAGACTATTAAAGTATTAAAGAAATAACCTAAATTCTTGCCATAACTCCAGCATGTTTGCTCTTGGTTCTGTTCTTGGTGTGGAGATATTATAAATTATCATGCAACTGAAACTGCTTCTGTGTTTTTATCAACCTACTCAATCCAAGGGAAGTCTGTAAGAACTATCCCATTACTCATTGGTTCTGAAGGAGAAAGATGGCAAAAGAGATGGTCCGGCGGACCTAAGTGAACTGAATAAATGTGTTTTTGTAATCTTGTCTTTAAAGACTGAAGACATTACTCAGACAACTTTCAACAAACTCTCCTCCAAAAGAATTACTGCTGTTATTTGATGCCCTACCAATACCAGAATATGATGTTACTATGGTAGTAATCCTTTCAAGCTCATTCTTGGATTGGGACCTGATCAGTCCCACTCACATAAAACCTGACACTCTCACCATTAATAGAGAAGGGCTGTGACAGGTTAATGAACTCAAATGTGGTTTCAACAATGAAGCAGAAAAGCTCTAACATATCCAAAAATCAAATTACCCCACCCATGAGGGAAGAAACTGATGAGGAATAAGTGTTGGATTAAATGGATTCTAAGGTATTTTCTGACTGTACCTCTTTAAGGATCAATGACCACAAAAGAGGCTAGTCTGAGCCCCTCATTTCACAGATGAGAAAACAGAAAGTGTAATGACTTGTTGAAATTCTCATAGCTAGTTAATAATGGTGGAGCTGAGCCTGAACTCAGGTTCCTGGACTTTCTGGTCAGTGTACTCTTTGCAGCTATTCTTATATCTCCTTATTAGGTTAATTCTTTAAAACTGTTTGGGGTCATTTGATTTTTGGATAAGTCAGAGCTTTTCTACCTCATTGTTGAAACCATATTTGAGTTGATTTACCTAGTTTGTTTGTTTTTTTTAATTTGGCAGGCATGTTTCATTCCTTAAAAGAGGATGTTTGACTGCTTTTTGCGTATTCCCCGTGTCCTGTTGCTCTCCATTTAGTGAAGCTAACATTATCCTTTCTCTATCTCCTCTCCCTGCCTCCCTTCCCACCTCCTATTCTAACCTAGGCATTTAAATGACTTTTTAGGTTTTTAGCACAGCTCATTAAAATGAAGGTCAGAGTAATATAAGCAGAACTGTGCCTGACACTTGCTCTTAGTATACCATCACAGGAGCCCATCAAATAGTTTCCCTTCCTTTCCAATCCATCCTGTTGCGTCCCTCCTTATTTCTCCTGTTCATTCCCACTAATTTTGAAAAAATAGAAATTCCTTCCTTTCCTCACTTCCTCCTTCCCTCTTCCCTGCTTTTTCTATTTCTTTCATCGTTCCTCTTCTTTCCCCTCCTTCCTTCTTTCTTTTCTTCCTTCCTTTCTTTTCCTTCTCTTCTTTCCCTCACTTGTTTCTTTTTTTCTTTCCCTCTCTGTACTTTCTTTTCCTTTGTTTGTTCCCCTTCCTCCCTCTTTCTTTTTCTTTCTTTCTCTCTTTTCCTTCCTTCCTTCCTCCTCTACTTATTCATTTATTTACGTATTTTTTTGTATTGTTTCCTTCTTCATTTTTTTCTTTATTAGAATAGTTTGTAAAAAAAAAAAAAAGCGAGGATTAAGGTAACCAGAGCTGATTGCAGAAACTGATATCCATGTGAGATCACCCACTTTCAATTTGAAATCCTTGACCTGGGAAGGTAAAAAAAAAAAGCTCAGTTACCAGAGGACTCACCTTGCCTATAGAACTCCTCACAGACCCTTTCACTCCACTGTTTGCTCAACTCCCACATCCTACAAGGATTGCAAATGTCAGCACACTTCAGCGAAATCTGAAAAATGAACAGAGGGAAGTGAGGGAGGGAGGGAGCAGAGGCAGACTGTTAGCAGGCAATCTGTCAGAAGCACATGGATCATGGGTCAAAGGCCAGACAGCAGCACCCTTTTTAAAAAGTTACCCCTCCTGACAGGCCTCTTTAAGGAAATGGTCCTTGTTCATCACTTGCCACACAACATTCCTTCAGAACTCTCATTTGTAGAAGAGAATAAGAGAAGACTCCAATTTCAAGGAGCTGGAGATGCCTGGATGGCAGAAGGTTTGGGAGGAAGCTGCTGCAGCCTGCCTCTAGCCAGGGCTAGGCCTGGAGGCTGCCAGCCAATGCTGAGGATGCAGTGGGCTAGGAGCCAAGCCAGTGGGAGAATGCTTGGGCCTCACTTCCCTAGTGGTCACATTGATTGACCTTACATATCACTTTAATTATGTTTGTTTGGATTTGTGCTGCCTGCTTCTGTATGTGTGTGTGAAAGTCGGCCCTGATGGCCCAGGCTAGGTTTTCATTTGCGCCAGCTTAGCTTGTGCCAGGCTGGTGGTTGAGCTCAAATCTGGTCAATAGCAAAAGCAGGTTGACCTCGGGTTTGCCAGAATGCCAATCGTTTCCAGGAGTTCTCTAAACCAAAGAGGTGTGTTGTGTTCCCAGGACAATGGTTTTGTCTACAAATATTCCAGTAAAATATAGGAGAGTTCTTTCAGCATGAGTTTCCAATATGCAAAATGGAATGTCTCTAATTTTTACGCTGAGATTGGGGAAGTTAGGGTGTACCTTGAAAGACTAAAGAACTCTAATTGCAGTGATGTAAGTACAGAAATATTTATGATCTTTTATGTGGTGGCAAAGAACTAGAAACTAAGGGGTACCTATTTGGGGAATTGCTAAATAAATTATGACATAAATGTAATGGAATATTACTGCTCCTTAAAATGGTGAAATGAATAGAGGAAACATTTCTATGAACTGATACACAGTGAACAGAACTAGAAGAACAGTTTATACAATAAGAACAGCACCAGAAATACAAACAACTTTGTAAGACTCAGGATGCAAAACGAGGCATACCTTTGGGGAATTTGTTTTGCTTATCTATATTTGTTACAAGCTTTTTCTTCTCATTTTGGAGGTGAGGGAAGGAAATAAATGAGAAAAAAAAGGAGTGGGGGAGAGGTATGTATATTGTGGGGTTAAGAATTCTATTTGCATTTTTTTGTCCTGAATCAAGAAGATGGTGAAAAGATTTCCATCACTGCCAAGGAGCAGTGGATGATTCCCTCTTCCTTCTACCCCATTGAGAAATACCTCTCCATACATACATCCTACCCATTAGGGCTTCATTTGAGACTTCAGGATCTTCTTTTAATATGCAAATACCCTACAGACACTAAGCGGAGCCATAAATAGAGTGAACAACTGGGAGTAAGGAAGACAAGTTCATGTATTGCCCTAGATGCTAGCAGAGTAACAGCAAGTAAGCTAACTTCTCTCAGCCTCCAATTCCTCACTGTAGAATGAGGATAACAGCACTTACCTACCACACAGAGTTGTTGTATCAAATAATATAATATAATTTGAGTAAAGCACTTTATTACTACTGGAAAGACAAAACCTAGCCATCCATCATACTTTGGGGGGAATTTCATTCAACAGACATTTTAATCATTACCAACTGTACAAACAACACCATGCTAGGTACTGTGCCTGGTACACGGTAGGTATTTAATAAATGCTTGTTGAATAAGGTTGACTGAGTGAGAGTCCTCACACAATGGACAGTGTAGTAGGGGAACAAGAAATAACCACAGTGAACCATAATATACACTATTACATACTAAGTGCTTTAGAGAATTGCAAAGCAAAGTTCTATGTGAAGTCCAAGTTGGAGAGGGCTTTAGTGACTAGGAATCATAGGACTACAGATTTAGAATTGGAAGATACCTTAGTATGTCAAGTCCCCTCATTTTTCAGGTGAGGGGATTGAAGTCAAGGGTGATGAATTGACTTGGCCAAGTCAAAGAGTTAATGTGAGTGAAACCTGGGGCCTCTGACCTCAAATTCACTTTTTTCTCTTTCTACTATGTTACATTGGCTCCACCAGGAGACAAAGGAGGTCAACACTTGACTGACACTTTGGACATCCCAGGCCAGTCTTGACTGTACAAGAGGAAGGAGAGGTGATTTTGGAATTGGATACTTTTCTAGAAGCCAGACTTGGGTAAGATGGAAGACTGGGCAGGCAGAGGCATCATGTGCACACTGGGCATGGGGAGGGTGGGGCAGAACAAAAGGAGGCAAAAGCAAAGGGGAGAAGAGTCTGCTTGGGACTGACTGAGGTCCTAGTAGCAGTCAATGTGTATTGGCCCTCCTTTTGGCAAGAATACCTCAATTTGCTGATAGGGATAGTTTCTGTAATGTAATTGGCATGTGGACTTGGGTGAGGAAATTCTCCTTAACAATGCAGATTGATGCCTGTTCTGCAACTAAACTGAGACCTGGGAAACACCTTGGCTGAAAAATGTCAAGGTCTCCCACTGCAACTAGGGCCATTGTCAGTAGTCTTGACTATGTTTTGCCATTGGACTCTGATGACTCTGGAGGAGACAGTAAGACTGCTGGTTTTTCACAGCCCTGCTTCACTTAAATCCAACTCACTTGCAAGTCAAGATATCCCCCTCATGATGTCCTCTATAAGAATGAAGAACGAACAACAACCAACAGCAATCCAGTCTTAGAAAGCTTGCTACCTAGAACACTGAGAAGGCAGTGATTTTCCCAGGGTCACACAGTCAGCATCTTTCAGAGAAGAGACCTAAACTAGTCTTTCCTTGCTCTAAAGCTCTATATACCAAGACTATGCATCCTCTCTATGTTACTGTTGCTTTAGTTAAAATATTAAGGCTAGTTGGAAGACTTTAAGCCTCAATCCAGTTGAGTTTTTCAAGTTCAGTCCAGTGTCTCCTCCAGTCAATCACTGTCAGTCAATTCCATTGCCCCATTCCCACCCGCCCCAAGCACTTGAGTGAGGGGAAAAAAATAAAGAAAAAAAGAAATAATAGATTTAGAGCTAGGAAGGACCTTATAGGTCAACTAGTCCAATTCTGTCATTTTAAAGATAAAGAAACCTAGGCTCAGAATAACTTGCCCAGCACTTAGCAGGATGTCTGGGATATATTAAGTGCTTAACATGTTTGCTGATTGACTGATTGACTGCCTCAGGACACACAGGAAGGGAACAGCAGAACAGAGATTCCCATCCAGGTCCTCTGACTCTCATTCTAGGGCTCCTTCTACTCTTGCTTGACCTTATTTTTGAATCTCTTTGGCATGAACACAATCATGATGTGCTAGAAAACAAAGAGCTAGGCATGGTTTCTGCTTGTCTATTTAGGAGAACTGCCATAGGTATTCAAAGAACATTTTGAGTTGTTGATTGGGTTCTTCTGTATCATCACTGATACCTCTAGGCTGAAGGAGAAAATAGGCATGTTCCTGTAAGTGTCCTCTGCTGCCTATCAATCTGTGTGCAGTGGAAAGGCCTACTCCCCATTTCAGAGCATAGTCAGGGATGCCCTGTTAGCTTTCTGCATGTGGATGAAATGTCAATTGGTTGCTAGGTCAGAAATGGGGGAGTTAAGTGCTGCAGTGGTTAGTCATCTTCCAGTCAATTTCCAGACTCATCTTTCAGACTTCAAACATGGCTCAGATACTTCCTAGCTGTATGACGCTAGGCAGATCACTTAATCCTCATCTATCAAATGAGCTGGAGAAGGAAATGGCAAATCATTCCAGTATCTTTGCCAAGAAAACCCCCAAAATGAGTCACAAAGAGTCAGATAAGACTGAAAATGACCGAATGACATAAAAACAGAAGACCAGAAAGGAGTTTAGGTAGAAGAGGCTGCAGTGGAGGAAAAAGGCCTGAGAGCCATCAGGTAGCCAAAATGATGCTGTAGCAGAAGCTGCAGTATCTAAGCCCATTCAGCCCTGTGAAATGATCTTTTTGACCCACCCCAGCAATGGATGAACCAGGGGGATATAGAAGGCTGTGTTTGTATTTCTGTTGTTGCTATATCTTCTTAGTAAATATCTTTTTATAAATGATTTATATTGAAGTGAGATAACTGATATTAGGGCTATAATTATGGGTGAGAGATACTGAGAAATTCAACTGGTCAAATTAACATTGAGGAGATGGTTAACTAAGTGAATGATATTGGGAGGAACACAAAAGATGCTCATGAGTGATAGCATTAGAATCATCACATAGGACCTTGAAGGGAAGATGAAGTCTACCCACGTTCTGGGGATCTGATCTACTACTCCAGGTGTGGGTTGGGAAAGTGATCTTAGAACCTGTATGCATTACATATGGGGATTCATTCACTCTTGGCTGCTGGAGTTCTCAGTAGAATGGGTCTTCTGACCTTTGAAGTTCATGAGGTCCTGACCTGGTTGGTCTGTACTGTCTCTTCTATTGTTGCCTAAGATCAGGGAAGAATAAATATGATACAGCCCAAAACAGCAGTACTAAATGAGAGGAGCTGAATCTTCCCTACCTAGGGGCCCCCCTAGCAGTTCCTGTCTACTTAGGTAAAAGAGGTAAGAGTTTTTTCTTAGGGAAAAGAAACTGGATACATATTCAGTTGTAGCCCAACATTTGATTAAAAAGCTTTTCATCACTGTACAATAAGCCACAGGAAATAGTAAAATAATACCTGCACATGACCTGAGGTTAATTGCCTCTCCATTAATGTCTTGGGCTTAATAAAACCTAAACTCTGAATAATCAAGCAAATAAAAAAAATTGTCAATAGTGTTTTCATTGAAACTGTTTTTATTTTTAAACCATAACACTCTAGACATTTACAAATTGTTTGAAAAAGCTTGA
The DNA here is from genome assembly GCA_028658325.1 of Potorous gilbertii. Lineage (NCBI taxonomy): Eukaryota > Metazoa > Chordata > Mammalia > Diprotodontia > Potoroidae > Potorous > Potorous gilbertii. Next base: position 416,732,175 of record CM053770.1, on the reverse strand, counting down.
CAAGACTTGGAAAATTGGTTAAAACGTGTGCACGTCCCAAATCTGAAGTGAGTGTCTTACTGCTTTCAGTCTCAGATTTTCAGTTATACCTTTCTTTTTCATAAATGCCTAACTTATTTCCAGTGATTCGTCTATTTTGTGAGAAAATTAGGAGACTTTATGTGAATTCTAAACTTCCCAATTCACCCCGCTCCTTCCATAATATACTCCAAACTGGGCTAAAATAAAGTAATATTGTAAATCTTCAGTTATCTAGTATTCTATGACCTGAAAAACTGTAAAAATCTGCTCTTTTCTTTTGGCTTTTTTCCAGTAAGTACAATAGTGCACATATCTTTAGTACCTTTTACTTCACAAAGTGTTTTATTGAAATACATCATTTGCATTTAAAATTCATAGCAACCCTGGGAAACTCGGAGGAGAAAAGTGATTTGCAAAGAACCCAATGGCTATTTCTCATCAAAGGTAGATTCACACCCAGGTCTCTTGACTACAAAACCAGTATTCTTTCCATAAATCAATTCTTTCTTACAAATTTCCTCCAGAAATTGATGGTTAATGGTGTTACTAATGAAGGTATTGGGGTTATTTGAAAATCCTGTGGTGTTTTTCAGAATCATCTAAGAATGATTAAAGGATATTCAGTTTTTATGCCAAAGATATTTTATTGCATTCTAATTTTTTGAAAATTGGCAATCCACTTCTGGTAGAAAGGCCATGAACCCCAAATCACCGATTTCCTGACCATGCTGGTTAACAGGAGGCTCACTCCATCTTCCCAGCCCTTTGAAGTCCCCTGTTCCTTCAGTTTTTGATTAAGTTCTGATTAGCTACGATGCAAGCAGTCTTATTTTTGAGATGGTTTGTGGTTCTGAGTGGAAGCAGGAAGGGCTGGACAGGTTCAATTCAAATAAACTCAAAATTTTTTTTATTGTTTACCTATTACTAGGTAAAGTGGGGTAAGTAAAAATTGAATCATCAAATATTAATGTTGGCAGGGACCTTAGTAATTATCTTGTCTAATTCCCTTATTTTACAGATGAGGAAACTGGGATCCAGATAAGCAAAGTAACTTTTATGCTCATACAAGCTAGTAGCCATCCTGGGACAGGAGTCACCCCATCTCTAGATTCCCAGGCCAGTGTTCTTTTCAGGGAGTCATACCATGCTTAAGCAAAATGTAAAAATGTCCTAAGTTTGAAATAGGGATTGATCAAAAAGGATTAAAGCAAGGGAAAGCTATTCTTCTCCCTTTTGCACTGCATGAAATTGTTTTATGTTAACGTTGCAGCTTTTTCAAATTGCCAAAGTGCCATGGTGATACTCTACTCTCAACATATGAAGTATGACGCATGTCATGCTTGCAGCAGCACATCAGGGTCATTTTGTGTGGTGCTCTTGGCTCATCAAGAAACGTCAAGTGAAGCATTTTCCAAACAAGGGAAAGGAGACTCTACCAGCTCCCAGACATAAAATAGAGATTCTTTATAGTGACGTTTAAAAACATTTTTTTCCTAAGTGTCTCATGTCTTTTAATAAAGTAGGTCACAATTCTGAACCATAGGGGTGAACATACTCTGTCTCTAATTAGTTCAATCTGTGGTCCCTGTCCCTAAAGGATTTTTTTCTCCCCAAGCAAATATGGAAAACAGTTTACTTTTTTTTTTTTACCTGAAGCATAAAATGTCGGTCCTGAGCATCTTCCAATCTCAAATTCTGATTGCTGAGCTGATCTCTTAAGCGAGTTAGGAATTCATTCTGCCGGTTGATGTCCGTGGCCTTGATGAGGGAACCCAGCTGTTGTTCAATATCCTGTCTGCACCCACCGGAGGGAAGATAAAAGACAAACACAAGGGCAAATCTTTTTGAACATGGGATTGATTCATCACCTAGCAGTTGTAAACCTCATTCTGTGTATTACAACTGGTAGAGAAAGCCTCTTTTCCTTACTGACCCATTATTAGTAGTAACAATACTAGCATATATATGCACATATATTTTTATATACACACACACCTATATTATATATACATATATTGTGTGTCTGTATGTATGTATATGGATTGTATTCAAAATATATTTCTGGAGAAGAAAATGGCAAATCATTTCATTATCTTTGCCAAGAAAACCTTGTGACCTTATGGACAGCACTGGTGTGCTGTGATCATGAAGAATTGGACACAAAGCTTGCACAGCACTTAACGTATTATTTTATCTTCACTGCTGTACTGGGAGATGGGTGCTATTATTATACTAATTTATAGATGGAGATGGGGAAAACTGAGGCAGACTTGCCCAGGGCTGCACAGACCCTTTAAAGTTAAGGTTTTTTAGTGGTCTGTTCATTATACCACCTAACTGCCTCCCAGTCTCTGGTCAGGATTGTCCTTTATCTTGTGAGATACTCAAGCAGTGGCAGTGATATAGCTTGAATGAAACCTTGGTAAATGGAATTGGGATAATTTGTGCCTTCTAGCATCCATATGTGTGTGTGGAGGAAGCCAGAAGGAGAGCACAGAAGACAGAGTCAGGGCAGGTAGTAAGAATGCAAAGGAGTATTCCTCAACTCTTGATTTGTGACAGAAGCAAAAGCAAGCAGCACGAGTAATAGTAACAATGATGGCTTACATCTGTCAAGTACTTCACACTTTATCACGTGCTTCCACGCCCATGATCTCATTCAGTTCGATATATTATCCTACCAGATGTCTTTCAGGGCCTTTCAGCCAAAAAAGACCCATAAGCATGTTTTTGTTTTGAATCCATGGTGATCTGCTAACTAGGAAATTTATACTCTGAAGAAAATGACATGAATATAGGACAACTATGTGTATTGCAGGGACAAAGCTGGTCAATCCTTGGATTTATTCTCTTTTCTTTCCACCTACCCTTTGTTCCCTTCCAATTTTTCGAGGATTGATTTGCTTCTGTTGTTTGCCTTTCTTTCAGTCTTTGGAATTGACTGATAAAGTGGAAGGCGTAAGCTTTCATCCAGCCCTTTGCATTGCTGTTACAGGGTCAAGGGACTGAAAGGTCATCAGAATTGATGGTTCAAGAGGCTCCACACTCCTCCAACTGTGGGATCAAAGGATCAGACCTTTAGAGCTGGGAGAGATCTCAGAGGCCATTTAGTTCAACTCTCTCATTACACAGATGAGGAGCTGAGAGGTCAAGTAGTTTGGCCAGGGTTGATATGTGTCTGATGCAGGATTGAAATTCGGGTCCTTCCTTACTCTAAGTCAAACTTGATCTACTCTTCTGTGCCATTTAGGCGGCATGACCTGAAGAAACTAAAAAATAAAACATACCGTCCTAAGGTAATAATCATTTTGTCAGTAGGGCATGCTCTTTGAATTCTGTATATTGCATAGGCATGGATTATGAAAACTAGTCATATGCTCTTCCTCAGTCTCCCTTAAGGGTAGTACTTCCTACTGTAAGCTGGAGGGTCAGAGTTAAGGATGTCTTTTGAAGAAGGCCTATTTAACTGGGGCAACAAACAGATAAAAGCTATGTCTGTGGTCTCATTCTCTCTGGGAGCTCCCTAATTGAATTAAAAGTCATATGCTGGGAAAGTCTTCCCCTCTGCCCCTTTTCTCCCTCCTAACTTGTCATCTTTTTAATGTAATCCATGAGAATGTAAGCTCCTTTAGGGTACGGACTGTCTTTTGCCTTTTTATCCCAAGGGCTTAGTACGGTGCCTGGCACAACTTGTTCAACTATGTCTGACTCTTTGGACTATAATGTTCCATGAAGTTTTCCTTGGCAAAGATACTGGAGTGGTTTGCCATTTCCTTTCCAGTGGATTAAAGCAAACAGAGGGCAAGTGACTTGCCTAGGGCCAACACAGTGTTTGAGACTAGATCTGAACTTGGCTCTTCCTGACTCCAGGCCCAGTGCTCTATCCATTGAGCCATCTACCTGTCTTCTCTGGAACATACTAAGCACTTAAAAAATGTTTATTGACTCTATTTACTCTTCTTTTCTATTTAAAAGGTCCTATGTGCAAAATTTAAGCATAGAAGTTTTTATTGGAACCAGTACAATCCCTCTGAAAAATTTAATCTTTAGTAATAAAGACTTTTGAATTCTTTACTCCTACAAAGATAACATAACAGAAATATATAATCCTATCTTTTGTTCAGTTGTGTCTGACTCTTGGTGACCTCATTTAGGATTTTCTTGGCAAAGATACTGGAATGATTTTCCATTTCCTTCTCCAGCTCATTTGATGAGGAAACTGAGGCAAGCAGGATTAAGTGATTTGCCCAAGGTCACATAGCTAGTAAGTATCTGAAGCCAGATTTGAACTTAAGAGGAGTCTTTCTAACTTCAGGTCCAGCACTCTATCCACTGCACCACCTAACTGCCCATAATGTCATCTACACTTCACTTAAAATTTCAAGGTTATAGTTTTGGTCTTTAGTTTTAAAACCCTTTATTAGCTGGAGTTTGAGAATGCCTCTATTTTATTATATAAGATGTGTAGAGAGAACTATTTAGGTAACATAAAGCATAGGATTTTGATGGTTCTGAAGGGTACTAAAGTAGAGAGCTACATATTATTCTAAGCTTTTTCTGCTTGCAAGTCACGGGTCTTTTATAGCTATTCTGAGAAACTTCCTGGTTTCTGGGTTGGTGTTTCTGATACCTCTGTACCTCCCTCAGACTTGATACGGAAGTTCAGGCAAGACGGCTGCCAGGATCTTGTGGGATCTTTAGACATCCCTGGAGTGAGTGATCTCTGACGTGTCTGCATCAGTATGTTTCATCTCAATGGCACTTACGTAATTTCCTTTGGCAAATGTGCAAGGAGCCTTGATTCTCGAAGCATGCCAATTGTAGATCGCCAGTGGTGATTCTCCAGCACAGACTCATTCTAAGGAGGAAGAAAATAAAAGCCAGGATGAGAGAGAGGACAGATACTGATCTCTCACACTGAACATGGCTGTAGTGAGGCCTACACTTCCTATTTAGCAATAGCCAAGCTTCATAACACAGAGTGATAGGGCAAACCTTCTTCACCCCCAAACACAAAAGCTCCATAAAACCATATAAGGACTTTTCTTAGAAGCACTGCTTTCCTTTCCCCTACTCCATGGAAAACAGTGAAAGAAGATTAATTTCCTTCTTCACCTGTCAATTCCATAATTCTCCCTTTAGATCACAATGGAGAACAGAGAAGACATTATGGTTATTTGCTGAGGGCTAGACCTCATCATCCCTTCATGTTTATGTGCATGACATAGAGAACTCTTAAGGATGAACCAATCATCCATTTAGAACTGGAATGAGCCTAGCCCAACCTCATTTTACAGATGGGGAAACTGAGCCCACAGCAAGTGACTTGCTTAAAGTCACACAGGTGACAGCAGCAGGGACAATACTCGAACTCAGGTTCTATAAATCCAAATCCCAGTACTCTTTCTGCTGAATCACAGTAGCAGGATGAAAAGCAAACTGAGGTTGGAAAAATGTAGCCAGGCATCTGTTTTTTTTTAATCTCTGATTTATCCTATATATATCTTGCCCATGTTTAGTTGTTTCCATGTTGTTGTCCTCTCCTCTCTCCAATTAGAAGGTGAGCTTCTTGAGAGTAGGACTGTATTGTGCCTTTCTTTGTACCTCTTAGTACAAAGTCGCTGGAACACAGTAGGCACTTAGTTGACTGACTACCGCACAGTAGTCACTTAGTAAGTGTGTGTTGAATTGTATTGACTAGCATAACCCCAAATAGTGAGTCACCAGACTTGCCCTAAAAAACAGAGCTCAAAATATCCAAACCTAAACTTGCCCCTCAGATGCAGTACCAGGAGTAGCCGTGGGGTAAGGCAACACCATGCGCCAGAAAGAACCTAGTCCACACCAGAGGCCTTAGGCTTAATCCTGGGTCAACTACTTATTATCATTGTGACTTCCCATAAGTCATTTAGCTCCCCTATACCTCAGTTTCCTCATCTATAAAATTCAGGGGTGGAATAAAGTTTGTTTTTTTTAAATGAAGGGATTGAACTGGTTGACCTCTAACTTTTCTTCCAGCTTGAAATCTTATACTCATAATGAGAAATTTAGGGTAGCTTATGTGGTACAGTGGACAGAGGTCTAGGCCTTGCTGGAGTCAAGAAGACCTGAATTCAAATGTGGCCTCAGATACTTACTAGCCGTGGGAATCTGGGCAAGTCATTTAACCTTGCTTGCCTCAGTTTCTTCATCTGTCAAATGAACTGGAGAAAAAAATAGCAAGTCACTCTGGTATCTTTGCTAAGAAAACCTCAAAAGGGGTTTTGAAGAGTTGGATACAACTACAAAACCACAAACTTGTGTGAAGTTATAGTGATTTTCTCTGTATGCACCTCACCTTTAGATATTCATGCCTGTTTTTCCTTGCCATATAGACCTTAGGACTGATTTTAAAACATATTTACAATTTGAGAGCTAGCTTTTCTTGTAGATTTTCTAATGTGTCTCATGAGAGGAAGTGTGGCTTAGTGGATACAGAGGTAGCCTTGGAATTAGGAAGACTTGGGTTCAAATCTTGCCTCTGATAGATATGGGCTGTGGGATGAGGTGAATCATTGAACTTCTCAGTGTCCCAAGCAACTCTTTAAGTGCCAATCTGCATTGGTGGAGGGAATTTCCTCATCGGGGAGCTCCCTACAATGATGACATCACATTTGATTAAAAACAGAAATGGTTTCATAAATGGCAACATTAACAACATTATTAACAACATTAGTGCCATTAGTAATGTGGGTCTCTGGATATGACATGGCAGTGGTCTTAGGCTCTCCAAGGATATGCTGGAGAAGACTATATTTTAGCCATTCCTGCCAAGTAGAAAAGACTGAATGATGGATGAGGTGTATGGTCAATCAATCAATCAACAATTATCAAGTGCCTACTATGTTTCAGGAATTATGTTAAAACTAGGGATTCAAAAAGAAGCAAAAGACTGTCCTTGCCCTCAAGTAGCTTGAGCTTTTCTAATGATGTTTGTTATTTGAAGACCAGCCCAGTTAAGCCTAGAAAAGCTCATCACCAGAAGGCTGACTACAACAATTCTGCACTTCTTCTGGAGGTGTGACTAGATTGGAAAGTGCAGAGGTGGAAGGACAACCCACATGGATGTTATCACAGATATTTTGAAGCATTTTAGTCATTTCTTTCTTCAGGTTTTAAATATATAGAAGATTCCCTAATATCTCATCTGACCCATAGGATACCTATTACGATGTAATTCCCATATTTTCAAGGACCCATTACTACTGGTAATATCCATGAATTGACCACGATCAGCCAATAATACCTATGAATTGGGTATGGTCATCCATCATGAGATTTTGCTCCTTCAACCAAGCTACTATCATCTTATAGACATGATCCAATAGAAGAAAGAACAAAAGAAAAATCAGACTATGCTGGATTAGTGTGCTTTGCTTTTAAAGAATCATGGGAGTGATCAGTATAATGTAACGGATGTCATGTCTTGGTATGACATTTAATTCAGCACCTCATGAGATTTTATTTATGAATTTAATTCATATCGACATGGCTATGAGTGCCATCACATGGACTTTTAAGGGGGCCACAAATTGCAATAAGAGTTAATAATATATGATGCAGTGTCCCTCTTGAATAGAGGAAAAATATCTGGAGAATTGCCTCAAGCATTGTTATAATGTCAGCCTGATTTAACATCTTCATTAATAATATTTGAAAGGAGGGAATAAAAAAAGGCATTTATGAAATTTACAAGGGAAACTTAATTTGTAGGTAAACACCAGGAAAATTGATGGGACCAGAGTGGGTTGGATATGACAGAGAATAAACTCAAAAGGCTACATATCACAAAAATGGAAATGTGCACCATTTGCTAAAAGTAATTTCAAATACAGGGACGACTCATCTTATGAACACTAAATCTCTGAATTTCCCATGTAAATGAAACAGCAGCCGGTGCTATCCTGGGGGTAGGAGTAAGGTTATTACAGTGGTGAGATCTAGAAAATGAGAAACATTCCTTTAGTTGCTACATTCCCCAAAAGTCCAAGTTTAGTTTTACTAATCAGTAGTACTGTTTGTTTGTTTGTTTTTTAAATTATGTTATAGGTTAGCCTGAGAAGTTACCATTTATAACTTCAAAAAATGTGTTCTCACAAACGAACTTTTGAACACAAGTTGTTTATAAGTTGCAGATAGCCTATAGAGACAAAACACATAAATGATAATTAAACAATAATTGAACTTGATATTGCTTATCAATCAAAGACATTTATTAAATGCTTACTATGTGCCATGACACAAAGAAAGGCTAGCGAGTAAATCTGTATTCAGACATGCTATACCATTTGGGATGGGATCGCAATCAATATTGCCCCTTTGGCCCTTTATACATTTGGATTATTTTTGCCAGCCTTATTAGAAATGATAAATGAGCACGGGGAGAGAATAAGAAGGTTAACATTCCTGACATTTGCTCTATACACTTAGACCAGCTTGTCTAGGTCTACTTACCTGCAAGACACAATCCCACCTTCCTTCTTGATTTCAGTATCCAATTCTTTTCTTTCCACCTCATCCTTTGCCCTTCTCCCCTGTGATTTCAACATGGAGGTTGAGCTCCTTTCTACCTCTTTCATTTCACGATTCCTTTTGCAGCCTCCTTTATCTCTATCTCTGTTCAACTTTACTCAGCTTGGCCAAACCATGGACATTATCATCTCTCAGAACTCTTTGGAGCCTACAATCTCGACTTCTCAGCTTTCCCCATACTTCATTTTCTCTTACTCCCTCATCCCATGGAACCTGCTTTTTGCTCCCATCATGATATCTAATCTCTCACTTTATCTCTTTTGTCTCAGTTCACTAATCCCCCTTTTAGCTTGTTTTTTGGGTATTTATTTGTATTTCTTTCTATATTATTATTTATAACTATGTTTATTTATACTCACACATATACTTCTTGTCTCTCCCATTAGGATGTAGTAGGAATGAAAGCAGGGGTTGTCTCATTTGTTACATTTGTATCATTAGTACCTAGCACAGTGGTTGTTACAGCCACATCAGTCATGTCCAATTCTTCATAACCCCGTTTGGGGTTTTCATGGCAAAGATACTGGAGTGGTTTGCCATTTCCTTCTCCAGATGAGGAAATGGAGGCAAACAAAGCTAAGTGACTTGCCGTTAATTGACTTGCCCAGGGACACAGCTGGTAAGTATCTGAGTCTAGAGTTAAACTCACACCCTCCTGACTCTAGGCTAGGTACTCTATTCACTGCACCACCTAGCACAGTGCTTAGAACCAAGAAAATACTTAATCATGAGAGATTGACCATTACTAATCCCTTATCAATAATGTCTTTTTTTTTGAAGCATACTAAAATCTTTTACTTCCTTTATCTGCCTCTGTTTACTGTGCTAAGCTCCACCTCTGGGTTATTCACATAATACACTTTATCCATTTTTACTTAAGACTCCCTCATGGAACATTACTAGAGAAAACAACAAACCATACTGATGGGGACCACTCTAAGCACAGGCCATCTAATTGCAGTTGGGCCCTCACCACTACTTAACAATTCTTTGATTTATTTCTTATAGCTCTCTTTAGCATTTACTCACACTCAGATTCTCTTTAAACGTTCCATTTATTTTTACAGATCTATTAGCTTTCATTGAGGCTTAATAGTCAACAGCAGTAAGGATTCTTTTGAAAAAAGAAAGTTTCTACAGAACTAACAATAACAAAGAATAAAACAGCTAAGTCCAATTACAGGCCGGAAAAACTCTCTAACAGTGTAAAAATGTCACCTGTCCCTGAAGACTTCTGCCAGGAAATCATCTGTCTACCTTTTACTTTAAAAATCACTGGAGGACATTCCAGTCTCCCATGGCAACCTAGTTCAGCTTTTCCCAGTCTTCACATTCACAACTTAAATAATATTGGTCATATTTAAGTTAAAAGGTGAATGCATGTTTTTCATGGCTACACAACCAATACATCCTTATTTCATTTAGGGAGGGGGTGGTTTAGAAAATTAAATGGTAAAACCATTAATTGACTTTTGGTTCCCACAAGTCTTTATTACTAATTCTGGGAGCAAAAGAGCTATTTTATTCCTATCTTTTAATAAAATATCAGTATTTCCATGTCTTAAAAGTAAGAATGTTGTTGTTTTTGAGAGAGAGAGAAGCAGAATGAGAGGGAAAAGGAGAAGGGGAGGAGAGGGACAGGATAAGAGACCAAAGGGGGAGAGGGAGAGAGAGGAAAGAAAAATGGAAAAGGAGAGGGAAAATGAAGAGAGAAGAGAAGAAAAAAGGAAGAGGAGAGAGGAGAGGAGGAATGAGAGGAGAAGAGAGACTGGAGAGGGAGGGAGAGAGGGAGAGGAGGAATGAGAGGAGAAGAGAGACTGGAGAGGGAGGGAGAGAGGGAGAGGAAGAATGAGAGGAGAAGAGACACTGGAGAGGGAGGGAGAGAGGGAGAGGAGAAAAGTCTGACAGTGGTTCAGCAGGAATTTATCAGGCAATGAAGCTTTAAATGGTGTTCTATTTATTGGGTACTCTCTTCTGATTAGAAAAACAGCAAGCCTGATGCAGATAATTGAGTCATGGTGTACAACTGGAATCAGAGTTAATTACAACTTTTAAATATATAGTGACAAAGGAGGAAAAACAACAGGGAAACATTCTGTGCTTTCATTTTTAATTGCCCAGGAAAAGTAGAAGCAAAAGCATTAGCTAACGAAGCCTGCTCTGCCCTGCTGAGGTCCTTCCAAATAAACTGGGGAGGCCTGAGACCTTGGCTATGTCTTTACTGGGTTCTCCGGCCTGAAAACAAACAAACAAAAACTCTGTGGTCTCTCTGATGGCTGAGAATAAGACTTTGATCATTAAAGCTCTCCTTCCCCTAATGACACTGTTTTTCCTTGTTCACCCTGCATCTGCTACAGAACCTGGTTGTAGCGCTAAGATTACAACTATTTCCTTCCAACCTAAACCCTCTGCTTGGGGTAATCCCTGTAAGGCTAGGAGTCAGAGTAAGAAATAGACACGTTATACTTAAGCCTCAATAAACATTGCCAATCAGGGTCCTTAACCTGGAGATGGTGAACTTCATTGCATTTCAACATAACTGTTTTTTTGTTGGTTTTTTGTGTGTGTGTGATTAAGTGGATTTTATTTTATGCATTTGAAAATATTGTTTTGAGAAGGGCACCCCAGGCTTCACTAGACTGCCAGTGAGGGCCATAGCACAAAAAGATTAAGAGCTCCTGCATAACAAGCATTTTTTAAAAAATAGAGGGGTGAAATTATATGAAACATTTCCAGATGTCTATGAGTACAAAGAATGTGTTTTTAAAAGATGGAATTCTGAATCAGGAGGGGTAGGTGAGTGTCATTCCTGGTTCTCCCTATGGATATTACTTGTATCTGTCTGGCTCAGGGTACACAATCAGGTTAATAGCACAAATCTACCTGAATATAGTTGTGATAGATAATTCAGAAAAACCCTTTAAAGGTCTTCAAAGTAACACTGGAAATGATGTATATTATATTTTACACACGTGATTCCCCCCCTTTTTTAATAAAAGAATCTAATTGCTTCTGAAATCGTACTTGAAAGGTATATTGTGTCATAGAACTGATCCTTGACTTTTTTTACACATCTATATTCTCATCTGATCTTCACAACAATGGTGTGATGTAGGTATTACTATTATTCCCATTTCACTGAGAACAAGAAAGGTTGTGACTTGCTTATTACTGGTTATCTGAGGCAGGATTTGAATTCAGCTCTATCCTGACTGTAAGTCTAACACGTTATCCAACAGGTCCCCTAAGAGCCTCTGATCTTTGACTTTCAAAGGCATTGCTAGTGGAGTGCAAACTCTGACAAATTCTATCTAGGAAACCTGAAGGATAAGCCCAGAAATAAACTGTCCATCATCTGAGGGCCATCTTAAGTTCACAGAAGCTCCTCACTAGAAGCATGATTTAAAGGGGTCTATTTTATTTTATTCTTTTTTTTGGTTATAGAAATCCAAGGAGACCATCTCCTAAGGTGTAGATGAATTGAAATCTCTCAGTTGGTGAAGGAGGTGTCCAAAGTGATGGAATTACAGAAATCTTGAAAAAAAAATTCCTTTAAGTAAGCTTCCTTTTTCACTAGTTAATAATATAAGCTGTTCTTGGTCAGTTGATTTCAGTCATGTCTGACTCTTATGACCCTATTTGGGGTTTTCTTGGCAAAGATACTGAAGTACTTTGCCATTTCCTTCTCTAGCTCATTTTACAGATGAGGAAACGGAGGCAAACAGAGTTAACTCACTTGCTTGGAGTCACACAGCTAAGTTAAGTATCTGAGGCTAGATTTGAACTCAGGTCTTCTTGACTCCAGGCCTGGTGCTCTATTCACTGTGCTGTCCAGCTGCTTTCTAACATATAGCTAGTCTGTACCGAATATAACATTTAATCTTGAGGTGAATCAGGTTGCCTTTCTTTAATCATTCAAAAACCCAGCATTAATTCATTCAAAAGACATTTATTCAATTGCCTACTGTGTTCAGAATGTTATAATAAGACCTAGGAAGATACAAAATTTATCATGGATATAGTCCTGGAACAAATGAGCATTTATTAAGTACTTACTATGTTTCAAGCACTGTGTTTGGCACAAATACAAGTAAATATATTCTATTTGTATTCTGCAAATACAAGTAGGAAGAAATATAGTCCCTGACCTCAAGGACTTTACATTCTAATGAGAAAAGACACACATAAAAGAAGTCTTGTTAAGAAGTACATGGGGACATGGCAGAGGATATCTGGACTACATCCTGGAGAGGCATGAGACATGGCTGGGCTGGGTACCATCCTTAAATGGAGTTTCTGGGCTGCGAGGTGGGTGGAGAGTACTTGTTATATATGGATTCCTTGGCTGTAGCTGAGGCATAACTATGGCTGTGTGTTCATAAACATAATTATAATTCATAATGTCACACAATGAATGCATTAAAAAAAACAACTAAACAAAGAAGTATATGAAGTTGGAGAGGAAAAGAGGGTTAAGGAAGAATTCCCAATAGAAGTAATGCTTGATTTGGATTTTAAAGGATGGACAGGAATTTAATTGATGTAGGAAAGCGATAGGGCATTTCAGGTGTAGGGGATAGCCTGAGCAAAAACATATAGAAAAAAATATAGGGCATGTTTGGAGGACAGAAATGATTTAGGCTCTTCTGGATTTATGAAATATAAAAAGATCTGGGAGAAGGCCTCCAGGTTGTTGGGTGGAGGACCTGAGAAAGAATTTGGGCAAGAATTATGCAGGACAATATATAGGCTGCCATGTGTACCAATGGAGGAAAAATACCCCAATGGATATGGATGTTTTAAAGTACCCTATGATATCAAGCTTATCCTGCCCTATTGCTGACTCTATCAGATTTTAGGAGGTAGCTTATTTTGATACTCTATATATTTTTTTCTATCCCAACATATGATGTCTTTCTTGACATTTCACCCTAAATCATTTCTAATCTCTGACCTAGAGAGAAGTCAGGAGAGAAATATCTCAAATTCATTTACTTGGCTATGAACTGCAGAAGCTGTTCAGTCAAAGGACCCAACCCCTTGGTTACAAACAATGGAAACGTCATTGTGACCTGGCCTTCCCTCATGTGGTCTGGCCCTTCCTCTATCTCAGGACAGAAGAATAAGCAGGACATTGTACTGGGAGCCTCTTATCTGTCCAACCACAAGAGCCAAGATATGCAAAGGAAAGGGAGGAAGCCCTCTTCTATTTGGATGTGTTCCTCCTAAGTCTGCTTTTCAGTGAAGTCACGCTAAGAGTGTTCAGAAACCAACATGGTTCCTGGCATGGTTCCTCTCTACTTTACTTATTCTCTTTGATAGGAACCTCCATGCACACATAATGCCTCAAATATTCCCTTAACCAATGTTTCTGAATGCTAAAACCTCACATTTTGTTCATAGTCATTATATAATGACACTTTTTTTAATGTCTCTATTTTTCTCTTTAAATGAATCTTTTTTCTATTCAAAAAATAGATTTTCTTGCTAACAATGTCATTAATTGAATTACTCAAATCTCTTCTAAATTCCTTAGAATTTCCAACTTCTGTATAATTTCATTTCAGTGATTAAAAAGAAGTGAGGGTAAACTGTAGTAAAAAATCTAAATTTTCATTGGCCATACCTGTGAATTTCATTTCAGTGGTTAAAAAAAAGCAGTAAAATTGTGGTAAAAATCTAAATCATTTTTTTTTCTTTTTACAAAACTCTTTGCCGAGCTCATAGTCTATGTACATTTTTAACTATTTTTTTTTGTTTGTTTCTAGAACTTGAAATTTCTCTAAAATTATATATGTTAATTTCTCATCCACAACTTCAGGTAGAGAGAAGATTTTTGGAGCAGTGCTATGGTAGAAACAAGAGCTAATTTACACCTGACAAGAAATCTTCTCTTTGTAGAGCTTTTCCATTACGATTGAAAAGGTTATCTTTTAGAAAATTATACTGGTATGAAACTTTTTGCCCAAGGATAAGACTGCTATTTGCCATTTTTGTCCAGTCATTGCTACTTTGTCAAACTATGCAGACCAGCTGTGGTATATAAGACTCGTTTAATTGACAATGTCTACAGCTGTAGAATCTTTCCAGTAGCAAAAACTTGTGTGTCAGTTGGCCATTGAAATCACTCACTATTGTAACCTTTCGTCTATAAAATGGAAATAATTATAATAGTACCTGTCAGAGAGGGTGATAAAGATCCATACTCAAATGACATACTATGTGTGCAGTGCTTGCAAACATTAAATCACCATATAATTGTCATCATGTAATGTAAATGTAAAATGTTGCATAAAAGAGTAGGGATTGATGAAATCAATTGAGTTACCCCAATTTACCTAAAGTAAGTGATAAAATGCTATGCCTAGTGTGATGGCCAGAAAAGTAGGATCTTTCAGCGATTTTTGTTTTGATATAATCAAGTGCCTCGGATTGAATCTTGCCTTTATCAACCAAGAATCTTTACTAGGAGTAAAGTACAGAATTGAGAGTTTCTTTACCTAGAAATTGTAGGTATTTGTATTGTTAATGTGATTAAAGATCTTCCCCACCCATTAATGGGCCTGGGGAAGGCTTACACTTTTTGTTAATTTTCTAATGTGGCCCTAGTTCTTAAGGGTTGTAATGCCCTCTGGCTCTAAGCAGGCCCCCCCCCACCCCCCCCAACTCCCTCTTTGAAAACCCAGATGTTGGCGCTTCCCTCTCTGGTAACTATGGTTAGACAGTTGGATCTGTCTGTTGATCTGTCAAGACATTTGGCAGCATGTCTGTTGACTTTTGATTTCTCTGTATTTTCTCTGAAGTTCTGGGTGCTGACTTTTTCCTCAGAACTAAGTGAATGATATATGTGCTTGATTAAAGGGATTGTTGACCCCTCAAAAGTTGCCTTTCCTTTTATACATGCAGATCTTAAGAATCTGTGATAGCAGCCCCCCCCCCCGTGTTGTTGGGGTGTTTAATTATACCTAGGTATCCTAAATTAGGTGAGTGGGAACACATTTTGATTGAGTCAAATCAATCAAAGGCATTTTAACAAAGTGTGACAGACTGATCAATTTAGTTGTCTCTAATGAACCACTGGATAAAGTAGAAGTGACATTGTACAGAAATAGTATTCAGACTGGCTAAGAAGACTTGGTCATGCTCTCAGGACGTGCTATAAAATATCAAATCTCAGTTCAGGCCTGAGGGAGATTTGGATTTTAATGGGCCACTAGTAGTGGAGAGAAGACAGAGCCATCTTTGTGAAAGAATGCTTAGGGTTTATGGAGGCATGTGCTTCTACTCTGGTAGTTCCACTCTGCCCTCAGACACTAATAGCTGTGTGATCCTGGGCAAGTCATTGAACTTCTATTTGCTCTGTCCTTTTATCTGCAGCACGGGGGTGATAACAGTACCTACCTCCCAGAGTTGTGAAGCTCAAATGAGACCGTAATTGTAAAGTGCACAGCGCCTGGCATACAGTCAGTGCTATATAAATGTTAGCTATTATTATAACTTAGCCAGAATGGTCCTTGGGCAACAGACCATGCTCTATTATTGTTCTATTATTATGGTGCAGGTGTGGCTGCATCACTCCCCAACTCAATTAACTTCACTGCATCCATATTACCTCTAGCGGTAACTATAAACTCCTCCTCTGGCCCTTAGAGTCCTTCACCATCTGCACAAACCTGTATTTTTATCCATATTATACATTATTCCCTTTCATGCACTTCCAGGGTAATCAAACCTATGAAGGTACTTCATAATCTCTTTGTGTCTTTGCACTGGCATCCTCCATGCCTACCCAATATACGCCCTCCTTTTCTCTGCCTCTTAGAAACTCTAGTTTCTTTCATGTTTTTCTTTTTTAAATTTTTTTTTTTAGGAATGAGATTTTTTTTTAAATTTAGTTCTTTTTAAAACTCAATTTGAGCACAACTTCACAAAGTCTTTCCTGATCCCACTGGCCATTAGTGTCTTCTCTTTTCTGCTGTCCCAAAAGTGTCAGTACACTTTTAAACTTTTAGTAACCATATGTATCCTACCTGGATACCCAATATGTGTATCCATATGTCATCTCTGTTAATAGAGGGCAAACTCCTTGAGAGCAGACACTGACTGACATTTGTCTTGGTACATCTAGATAGGGGTGGAGAACCTGTGACCCTTGATCTGGTACGTAAAGGTGCTTACTAAATGCTTATTGATTGGTTAATTGATTGAACAGAATAGACATTCTCTCTTTGCTTCCAAAAGCTCTCTTTCAGAGACTGATTAAGTTTAGAGATAGTCCTACGGGCATGGAATAGCCCTTGAAAGAGGTGGGTTGACCAAGGCCACCATTGTTAATTGTGTAGATTCCAAGAAGACTTAAATAATTCCTAGGCCCATCTAATACAGGGCAAATGATCTGGTGATCTGATTTAGGTCAGAACCAAAGTAAATCTGAATTCCTGGAATGACCCTGGTAAAGAATACATTTCTTTTTTAACCAAGAAGTCCTATACTTGGATGCCTCATCCTGGCAATGGCATGATAGGCTATGCCAGTGGGCAGAGAAATCTTCAAGTACTGACCCAGAGGTGGACTGTAAGTCTTTTGTCCAGCGATCAGTTTTCTGTGTTGAGAGAAGTTATCAGATTAGCTTCAGAGAGGTGAATTTTTTTAGTCATGGCAATTGTGGCAGACCATCTACTAAGTTTTAAAGAGATTTTTGATTTCTGCCAGTAGAAGGTATACAAACACAGACAAATTACAAGTAAAAGAAGTATTGAAGAATGAACGGTGACCCTCGTTAGGGTCATTCTTCTTGATCTGGGCTTTATTGATCTTTACTGATTTAATCCATGTCACTGAGACTGAGCCAGAAATGCTGCCATCTTTGGAGGGGAGGGAGTCAGTGCTAAGTGAAAAGCCAAGAGAAGTTTGCTTCATTATATTTCTCCTATGCATTATCTGGATAACAAATTGAATTACTAAATTTTCTTACCTGATATAGACTGCAAAGATAGTGATTAGTCTTGATCAAAAATGGTTGGCTCACCCCTGGGTGGTCTACATCATGGGCTGCAGCTGACAGCAGTCCAAGCATAATGTCCAGTGGTGTGAGGAAGCTGCTGAGCTGTGGAAACAACAGAGAAAGGTGATTTACCAGTTTGTTCCTACAGACTGGTCAATATTTTTTTTTTTTTTTACTAAACCAAACCCAATTATAATAGCATTATTCTGTTCCTTTGATTATGGAAGGTATGTCAGGTCTTCATCAATTGTGATTTTCTTGTAGCTAATTTTTTGGAAAGACACTTGATCAAGTTGTTAAGGATTGTAACTAGAGGTTCCCAAAGTGGTGATGCCACTCCCTGGCGGGGGGAATGCTGGAATGATCCAGAAGGGCGACAGTAGGTAGCCTCAGCTGCAATTGCGGGGTGTTGAATAAAAATAAGGGGGCAGTGGAAGCATAAGAAGGGAAGATGAGGAAATTTTGAAAAAAACCATTTGTATGTTTTTTTCATCTGTCGTATTAGAGTTAAAGTTGTAGTGATTACATTATTTTCCAAATAAACACACAAAATGCAAGTTACAGCTGATGAGTGGTCAGCTCTGTCGACTGGTCTTAACAAGCAAGTGTTGACAGGAAAGCACACTGTGCATTGTTGGGGAAGTCCAGCATATATTGACAAGAATATGTGCGTATAATGACTTGTTTGCAATACGATACTATATGCAATATAGTATATGGTTACATGACACAATATTGCAGCATCAAAATTTTAATGCAGGAAAAGCCCCACAAATTTACAATAAATTATTACATTTAAGATGCATCATTAAAAATATTTTGTATTTTTTTGAAATGACAGCAATTAAAAAAACTGTTAAAGAAAGCAGGTTTTTGGGGGGTGCTGAGTAAACTTTTTTAAAGGAGGTGGTAGACCAAATAAGTTTAGGAACCTGTGATTGTAGCCAACATTCAGTTATTCAGTTTATGGATTGTATAAGTCTGTTCTCTCTAATTCCACTGCTAACCTTTTGGTTACTTCATATCTTGTTAGCATTTCCATCAAACTGTGAATAGGGAAAAAAGGAACAAATCAGATCAGTTATTTGTTAGTCTTGGAAAATGATTTAGTGAAGGAAATTGTTGAGACTAAAGCCAATGCCATTCTTACATTATCCATGGTTTTCAAATAGCCAAACCATCCTTGTCACACATTGTAGCAGAGTGAGAGGGGGTTCAGCTTCAGTAATGAAATAGAATTGTAGCATTTGAATGCTATCTTCAGTGTACAATAAGTCGTCTGGATTATGTGAGATCAAATGTACTGAGATCCTCTTATTAGCTGCCCAGGCACCACTACAATGAGCTTTCTCTCCTTCCTAGTAGAATGAGAGGGGCTAGAGACCCAAGAAGAGAACTGGGGGCCAATTTCTGGCTTGCATGAACTGAAGCTGATGGGGGCCTTCTACCACAGCCTTGAATTGGATTCACTGTATGGAGAGATAAGATGTGTCAGAGAGTACAGCTTCGATATCACAGCTGAACAATGGGCTAACAGAAGAGATGGAGTTTAAGGCTAATTCCTTCTGGTTGACACTTTGAGGTCCCTTCCCTTGTGGTACTTCCCTGATTTTATTCCCTACAAACTACCCCCTATCTTTAGCCTTTCTGCTCTTGGACTCAGTTCACACTTCCCTGTTTAGTCATCTGGATAGTTGCCTCTGGAGCTCCTAGCTTTGACCTCAGTCCACCTTTCTATTCATTCTCTTAGCTTTTGGTTAGAATAATTTTGCCCTTAGATTTGGTTCCCTATAATCTGTAGATTATTAAAAGTCTTTTATTTAAATCTAAATCTGTTGGAGGTTAGAAATTGGACATCTGAAGAAGCGAAATGACTTGTCCAGGTATATAGTTTTGGGGAATTTTTTTTTTAATTTAAAAGAAAGAACCAAGTCAGAATTTGTCTTTAAGATACCAGGTTATGCATAATTGTGCCTAGAATTAGCATGGAGCCTAGGGTAGAGCCTCCTTTGATTTTGGCTTTGTCATGCCACCATGTGATTCCCACAACTCTGATGTCTTGGAGTTGTGCTCATAACTTGCTACGTCATGTTTGGTCTATAGTAATCATAATATGAGTCTGCAGTTCTTCCAAGTTCATTTCGGAAATCAGAAGCCATGGATTAAACTCTAGTATGACTCAATATGTTTTCTCACTACAATGAAATCATTGGTATTTGTTAGTGACAAATGCCCGCTTCCAAGTACCTTACATTTACCAGCTAAGTGTAATACATAGGACATACAGTATGGGGAACAGTTTTCTCCAAATGAAGCTTTTCCAATACATAACAAGGAAAACATAGTCTTCTTGTGTCTTCCCCTTTGAAATTATCTCTCATCTAATATTCTATGTTGTTGATTATTTATTTACATGTTATCATCACCATTAGAATATGAGCCCACTGAGACTAGGGATTACATTTTTTTTCTTTGTATGTCTAGCGCTTAGCACAGTGCCTGACAAATAGTGGCAGCGAGGTTGGGCAGTGGATAGAGTACCACCCTGGAATCAGGAGGACCTGAATTCAAATTCAACCTCAAGTATTTACTAGTAAATGGGCTAAGATGATGATGTTT
Organism: Potorous gilbertii; assembly: GCA_028658325.1. Taxonomy (NCBI): domain Eukaryota; kingdom Metazoa; phylum Chordata; class Mammalia; order Diprotodontia; family Potoroidae; genus Potorous; species Potorous gilbertii. The sequence goes on along the minus strand of CM053770.1, from coordinate 416,711,960 downwards.
GTGAATGAGATCTAGATTTCTGAACCATGGCTTAAAATACAGGTATAACAGTCTACAGGGCAGGTAGGTGGTAGGTACAGTAGCACAGCTAGGTGACAGTGGCTAGAGTGCCGGAGAAGACTCCTCTTCCCCAGTTCAAATCTGACCTCAGACACTTACTAGCTGTGTGACTCAAGGCAAGTCACTTAACCTTGTTTGCCTCAGTTCCCTCATCTATAAAATGAGTTGGAGATGGAAAAGGCAAACCACTCTAGGATCTTTGCCAAGAAAATGCCAAATGGGGGGGTCACTGAGAATTGGAAACAACTGAAATGACTCAACAACACTAACCAGCAGATGGTAAGTACTTGATAAATGCTTTTTGATTACTTGAAATATAGATCACATACATAATTGCTTATGAACATTTATGAGTATATCCTCACATTCTTTCTTATTGCAGAAGTGCAAGGGCTTTTCCTTGCAACATCAATACTCTGTTCTGTTGATTTGCATTGGTTTAGGCAATGGAGAATATGAACTGCCACATTTGGCATCAAGAAGACTTGGATTCAAATTCTACTTTAGACATTCATTGGCTATAAGACTTGGGAAGGTGATTTCTCCTCATTTCTCACTTGGCTTCAGTACTTTGAGATTTATTGGAAAAATATCATCCTGCAAGATCCTTTCAGTCTTGGGGCTGGACCTTATCACCACCCTCTGATCCTATTATTGGAAGGTGCAGTCATGGAGTCTAAAACCTCCATTTAAGGAGGGAGGCACAGTTCAGAACATCTCTTTATTTCTCATCTGGCTGCACTGTGACTTTTCCACCATTTCCATCCCTCTTCCCTTTTCAAGTCTCTTTTGTGTGTTGTTCTCTTCCATTAGATTATAAGCTCTCTGAGGTCAGGGGCTATCTTTCTTGTTAAAAATTTGTATGTCTGGCATGTAGCACAGTGATTGGCACATAGTAGGCATTTGATACATGTTTATTGACTTTCTGATTCACCTTACTGAGTCTCGGAAGTCACTAATTGTAAAACAAGGATGATAACAGTGTTGACACCATAAGGTTTGAGGTAAAGGTTGATGAACCAATGTAGATGAAAAGTGTTTTTGCCAACATTAAAAGGTTAAAAAAAATTTTCATTATTGCTATAATTAATTTTGTAAAAGATATGTAACTAAGTTTTTCTAATGTAATGACTATTAACTGAAGTAAGAAAATCAATTTACCAGGGTTTTCCAGATGGTTGTGAAAAAAGTAATTATATCACATTATCTTACCTTAGGCTCCATTAGAAAGCAGTGCATGGCCTGGGTGACATCAGCCGCGTGGACAGCATTATGGTAAGGATTTTGGCTATGGTAATCTTCTTGAACCATAACTGGCAGGTAAGCAAAGGTTAGAATTATGCTCCATCACTTTCCAGGGCATTTCCAAAGCTAAAACAAGGATTTCACTAGGATCTGGGAGTTATTTTTCTTTAAAAATATTGACCTTCAGGAGTTGTGCAGCCTAGGGACCTTCTGCAAATCTATATAGTTTGCAGGCTTGGCAATCTTACTGGATTTTTTTTGAGGGGGTTTGGGGAAAGGGACTACAAGGATTTGTGAGGCCCTAGAGAATTCCTGACCTCCTTCATAAATCACTCCTTTCTTGCTCTCATGAAGGCTTTCATTCAGAAGTAAAATAAATATGTAGAAAAAAGAGCACATTTACTCCACAGTATCATGTAATTATTTTAGGGTGCTGCCATTTATGAGCAATATGTCATCAAGGTATTTTCCTTTAAAAAATTTAGTAGCAGTCTAAGGTTACTGATCTCCAAAGGGTCGTTTACTGCTTGCCCAAAACACACTGATTTTAGGCAAATATGTGTACCTGGGACTCTTGCTTGCTTTGGGCTGGAGCTCGAGTTGTAGAGTAGGTCCAAGTGGGGATTTGGGTTTGTTTTCACCTTGTTAAGGTCAAATTATCATCTTATCCCTACACTCCTGCTGTCTTCTTCCCCGCACAGTGAACTCTTTGAATCAAAAAGGAGGGGGGGAAGAGACAGAGGAGGAAGGTGTACTCGGTTTGCTATTTACTAAGGCTGACTTTAAGGTACAAAAAATAGTCAACATGTGTACTGTGACTACTGAGGATTGTAAATGTCACTCTATACTTGAGGGATGCATGCTATGCCATTCATTCTGGAATTTCCCATTATTTAGGTGACCCAACTGTTGCAGTCTTCATTTGTTCTTAAGTGTAGTTATTTGAGATTTTCAGTTATTCATATGAATGGATCAGTGTAGTCTAAGAAAATTTTGAAAATACATCTCTCTAAAACCCTTTTTAGAGAAATAAAAACTAACCACACAAAAAACTTTTATTCATAGCATCTCTTTTTCATAGCCACATGTAATTAACTCTAGATTGGCCATAGCTGTGGGAGGAAAACAGGTCTATGGATATTTCCACACATTTCTATTGGAATGAATGTATCATATGATATCCGTCTGCCCCTTTCTCCCACAGAAAATTCATTTCACAATTGTAGTTTCTTGGGCTTTTATTAAAATGAGTTTGCATTTTTCTGAGAACAAATCTACTAATGGTTAGCAGAAAGTACTTTAGAAACATGATGGGTGGCAGCGGGAAGCCACTTTGGAATAGCAAATGTACCCTAGATAATCCCCAGGTAGATAATTGGAAATATGCTAAAAGCCAAAACAATTATCTATGCTACATGGTAATGAGCAAATGAACTTATTGAAAATTAAGGTTACATTCTAGCTCCATATTTGTAATAGCCTGCTGGACATTTCCTCCTCTCTATCGCATTGACATCTCAAGTTGGCATGCCTGAAACTGACCTCATGTTATCAAAATTCACCTCTTCTTTCATCCCTTCCATTTCTGCTGATAGCATTGCTATCCTCCCTGGTCATTCAGTCTTAAAATATGAGTGATCACTCTTTCTTTCCTCCACTTCGGTCCTAACAATGTCTATTCACAGTTGCAAATCCTGTTGACTTCTTGCCTCCACATTTGCTTTTCTGCTCCTGCAACCATCCCTGACTCAGGCCATCTTCATCTCTCTCATGGATTGTTGTAATAGCATCGAAACTGCTCTTTTATTTTCTCTATCCTTCACAACACTACACAAATAATATAGCCTTGTTCATGTCCAGTTATCTGCCATAAAGCTTGTTTGTAATGATTGTCTGCGCCCACCAAATAAAGTAAAAATTCCTTATCATGGGATAGAAGATCCTTTGCAATTTAGCTTCAATTCCTCTCAGCTTTCACTTTTCGTATCTTCCACATTTCTGCTATATTTCCCCCTACCGCTCTTCATGTACTTTATTATCCTGCCTAATCACTATCAATAACTAAATCAACCAATCAATAACTAAACACTCCATTAACCATCTTTGCTCATACCATTCCTGGTGCTTAGAATCTCAAAAAAGAAATCTACATGAAAATTTTATTATGTATTTAAAAGAAATAGCAAGTGGTACATAACAGATTTATCATTTCATGAATAATCATCTTTTTGTTATATTATATTATGGAAATTCTTCTTTTATTCCATAAATTAAAAAAAATCCCCTAGTTCTATCTATTGTAATTTTACTTATCCTTCATGCCTTCATGATCTAGGCTTTATTGCCATCTTCTCCCCAATAGCTCTAGCTAAAAAAAAAAAAGATCTTTTCTCCCTTGAAACTTTCATATGGCATTCTGTACCATGTATGTTCATTTTCCTTCATAGCTATTTCTGTATAAGTTTCATCTGCCTTAATAGAGTACAAGCTTCTTAAGGTAAGGGAATGCATCAAATTTATCTTTTTATTCCTTGCAGCTTTGCACAAAGTAGATACTTGAGAATGTTGACTGAATTTTTAAATTTATCATAGACAAAGAATTTCTTGTCATCTTATTTCTTGTAAATGAGTGTAGGTCATTCTTAACTTCTTGTTACCAGTCTTTTTCTACATCAACCTTTTAAGAGAATAAATCTGGGTCCTCGCAATGTCAGACTATTTGAGACTGCTGACCCTTCACTTTCAAAAGTAAACTGCTCCTTTTAATTGTTTGGAAACACAAGAGGAAATTACTTACCTAAAAACTTATGTAAGGTCACCATGTCTAAATGAAAATGATGAATAAGCCCATGGGTGTTGAAGAGGTGGCACAGCAACGTGACCAGGCTGTTTCCTAAAGGAAGATGTGAATGTCATTAAGCAAAAAGATGTTCACAGAAACATGCTAGGCTTCTTAATTGGGTATCCATAAATACTTGGGAGGACTGTGCGTGGATTTTCTGGGGAGGTCTGTGAACTTGGATGAGAAAAATTAGATCTTTATTTTATTCATGTTTTACTTTTTCATTTCATTTTATTCACATTGCTAGTTTTCTTTGTAAACCTGTGCTTTTTATTTGATGCATTTAAAAATATGATTTTAAGAAGAGGTTCATAGGTTTTGCCAGACTCCCAAAGGAATCCATAACATAAAAGAGGTTAAAAATCTCTGCTTTAATGGAATTAATTTTCTACCTTGTTTCTGAAATATTATTTAAATTATTGAAATATTTAAGGAAATATTTTGAAATATTTAAGGAGGAATTATGGCCTGACTTAACTGAGGTTTTCCTGAGCTAATTTAACTGTACAGGAACTCTCTATGCTAAATTCAATTAATCACAATAACAACAAAAATAAGAGACGAAAACTGCTGTTATGAGTAGAGGAATCTTTTAATTTTTTTTTTGCTTTAAAAATATACATTAGTCCTGTTGACTTTAAAAATCTTTACCAAAAAACATCATGGGGATATTTCCAAGAGTCATTCAGAAAGAACCCGGTTAAAATTGGCAGTTGGACTACTGAGGGAAAATTTACTTATAACACACACACATACTTGTTGGTAGAGAATGTCAGTGTGAAATTTATGAAGAAATACTAATTTCCAGCTTTTATTTTGTTTTACTTTTTTAAAAGATGGACATAATGTATAGTTGCATGCCCAATGTGGAAGTGCATGGTGATAACAAAGCTATAGCCATATATACAACAACTCTGCTGGTAACAGCTTGGGGCTGGACCTGTGAATTTATTAACAGAAGAAAATCCTGGTAAGGAAATGCCCTTACCCAAGTATATTGCCAACAGCGCTGGGTCTTATCATCTTAAAGAAAATGAGTTGCCTGGAGCACTGAGAGATTTTTGATCAGGGTAACTTGTTTCAGAGGAAGGACGTGAGCACAGATGTTCTTGGCTCCAAAGGTCAGTCCTTCTACCCATCATGCCGTTCCTTCTACAGGACAGGGGTTAGGCTAAGTTCCTAGTCTTACTAGTCATGTTACAAATGTGTATTTGCTACGTTTTGCTCGGGTGAATAAAAAGCAAGCAAAAAATCCTAGAAAGCAATCTGAAATGATAATTAATTTGGAAAAATAATTAAGTTTAATTGGCAAATGAAGGTACCACTATATGTAATGGAGATAATTACTTTAGTTTTTTTCTCCCCTTCCTTACTTTTAAGGATACTTTCATGAACACTCCCATAATAAAACAAAATATGAGACAGTTTCTTATGCTATATTTCATCCACTTAACACACAATAGGTGCTTAATAAATGTTTATTGACTTTGACTAGTAGTAGAATCTGTGATAATACTGTGTGTGTAGACACACACACGCACACACACATGCATACACACACGCACGCGCACACACACACACCCCTCCTGAGACTAGGAGCAATGAGGCCTGGGTTCAAAATCTGCTGCTGATATTCTATTAGCTAATGACCACTGGTAACTGACATACCCTCTCTGAATCTCAGTTTTCTCATCTGTCAAAAATGGGTATAAGAAAAGCAGCTTCAAGTACTTTAGTATTTCTTAAACTTTTTGGTTTCAAGACTCCATTTTACTTTTAAAAATTACTGAAGAGCCCATATCCATGAGTCATATCTATAGATATTTTTGTAGAAGAAATTAAAATGGACAAATCTTAATTTTTTAAAAAACAACAAACCTATTTTGTATTAACAAATAAGATATTTTAATGAAAATAACCATTTTCCAAAACAAAACAATTTAGTGAAAAGAGTGGCATTGTTTTACATATTTTTACAAATCTCTCGAATGTCTGGCTTAATAGGAGACAGTTGGATTTGCACAGCTGTTTCTGCATTCAATCTGTTGCAGTACGTTGTTTTGGTTGAAGTACATGAAGAAAATCTGGCCTTACAGAGAGATGTAGTTAGAAAAGGGAGGAATATTTTAATAGGCAAATAATGTCTTAGTATTATTACGAAAATAGTTTTGACCTGGCAGCTCCCCCTGACAGCGTCTTGGGATCCAGTGAGCAGGCATCCAAGGATCGTACTTTGATGGTGTACTTTGAGAACTGATATATAGAGAGAGTTGATCTCAGACTCAGAAAGATAGTACTCTAACTCTGCCTTTGGCACAGACTGGCTGGGGGACCCTAGTTTCCTTACCAGGCGTTCTCTGCAATGGTCCAGTTTCCCTACCTATGTCACAGGTTGTTGTAAGGAGATTATTTTTGGCACAGTGGATAGAGACTGGCCCTAGAATCAGGAATAACCGACTTCAAATCCAGCCTGAGACATGCTAGATGTATAACCTTGTGCAAGTAACTTTAACCTCGTTTGCTTCAGTGTCTTCAACTATAAAATGTGGATGATAACAGCATTTACCCCACAGGGCTGTTGTGAGAATCAAATGAGATATTTGTAGTGCTTAGACCAGTGCCTGGTTCATAAGAGATATGATATAAATGCTGTTATTCTTTTTATATCATTCTCTACTGCTATGACAGGAAATTACTCTTATAATTAATACAATAAATATGGATTTTCTTAGCATCATCATGATAGGTTATATTTAGAGTTAGGCAGGACCTTAGAGATCATCTGCTCTACGTCCTTTATTTTACAGATAAGGAAACTAAGGCTCAGAAGCTTAACACCTTGCCCAAAGTTACACAGGATACAAATGTCAAAATCAGAATTTGAACAAAGGCCTTTTGACTCCAAATTTGGTCCTTTTCTTATACTACCCTGTTAAGCTTGAGTATTACCAGTTTCACTATTTTATTATCATACATTATATAGCCATGATGATTTGTCTATAGAGTTAAGTCCTAAAATCTATATCTTTAATGTACAAAGAGTTATTTTAGCCAATTGATCAGAAAATTGAATTTCACTTAACAAAATACCACCACCACATTATATAACCTCTTTTTATTCCTATTATTTTCAGCCAGGGTAAAATACACAATTGTCTTTAGCCCATAGCTACTACTCTAATGTTCAGTTGTATTTAAACAGGTTTTGTGAGGGGATTTATTTTTTTCAGGCTTGGTTGAAAATGACCACAGTTCATTTTCTTGGTTTTACTATGTTTTATTTTATAAATGGGACTTTTTTCAATGGCAAAAGAACAATGTGGTCATCTTCATGACCCCATTTGGGATTTTCTTTCATGTTCTTTCACCATTGAAAAAGGTTCCATATATAAAACAAAACAAATCATCACAGAAATACTGAATTTCAGAGTTGGAAGGGACCTCAGTGGTGTTCTAGTTGGTACCTGAGCAGGAATTATCTCAACATCACCAATAAGTGCCAACCATCTGTGTTGGAATACTTCTAGTAAAAGAGAATCTACAACCCTTGGGACAGCCCCTGGGGCAGCCCGTGCCACTTTTATACAAATACTCATTTTAAGAAGCTTTGCTCTTTGGGGATGAGGAAAATTAATCTGAAACCCCATACACCATCATTTTCAATATTTGAAGACCTCTAGCATTTTTCATGATCACATATCAACTGATTCACAAATTACATTATGTCTACCACCCCATTGTGATCTCCTTGCCCTTTCCTCCAAATTGTCAATGACTGCATGTTAACATCCCTCTGAAAAGGGGACATCCAGAACTCAACACTGCCCTACTGAGGTGTACTGACTGAGATGGGCTACAAACTGACTGCTGTCTCCTTTGTTCTAGATGCCGATCTCTCTTAGTAAAGCCTTAGGTCACATTAGCCTTTTCTACTGTAATGTCATATTTTTGAGCCTCAAGACCACCCAAACTCCCAAATATTTTTCAGATAAACTGTTTTCTGGTCATGCCTTTCTTTTCCTGAACTTGTTTCTTGAGTCCAAGTGTAGGACTTTATATTTATACTTTATATATTTATATTTCATTTTTTATTGATTTTACACTTCATTTTAGATTGTCCAGATATTCCTGGAATGTTATTCTCAACATGACTCCAACTATTAGTATCCGCTCCCTATTTTCTTACCATTTATCTATTTTCTGTCTATTTTGGAGCTATCTATATCCATAGGTATCTATACATACATGTGGTCTCTCCTTGCTAGATAATAAGTTCCTGAAAAGCAGGAACTGATTTAATTTTTGCCTCTGTACACCTAGCACCTAGCATAGTAGCACATTTGTTGTTGTTCTTTAGTTGTTTCAGTCATGTCTGACTCTTCATGATCCCATTTGGGTGTTTTTTTGGCAAAGATACTAGAATGGGGTTTGCCATTTCTTTTTCTAGCTCATTTTATAGGTGAGGAAACTGATGCAAACAGGGTTAAGTGATTTGCCCAGGGTCACACAACTAGTAAGTGTCTGAGGCCAGATTTGAACTTGGGAAGATGGGTCTTCCCAAGGCCTGTCACTCTATCCACTGTGCCAACTAGCTCTCCATAGTTGTTTGTCTTTCATTCTTGAAGAGGACCATGACACCAGGAAGTTTTGCCATGACTTTCAAATAAATTAAATTTAAGTGAGGAAAGGCTGTGCAAGGTCACCAGCCTCACTTTCTCCTCCAGAGTCATCTGGGTCCAATGGAAAGACATAGATCAGGATAATTGGAGATAAACAACTCTGTGAGGTAGGTATGACAGGTGTCATAATTTCCATTTTACTGATAATGGAACTGAGCTGCCCATAGTAGCACATAGTAGAAGCCTAATAAACTTTTGTGGATTAATTAACTCTGGATTCTAAGGTGTTAACTATCTCTTCCAGTTTTGTGTTTTCTGCAAATCTGACAAGCAAGCACCTAAACCTTCCATTTAAATCATGATTATAAATGTTAATGAGCTCAGAGCCTTGGGTGAATCCATATGGTAATGTAGAGATTTCCCTCAAGGTTGACATTGACCCATCAGTGGCACTTTGAATCTCTATTCAAACAGCATAAAATCTACCCAACTGTACTATTATCCAACTCACATTTCACTATCTTGTCCACAAAGACAGAAAGAGAGACTTTGTCAAAAGTTTTACAAAAGGAATAGGGACTGGACATGATTTCATTAATATAGCAAACTCCCTCTACCTTAGTAAATGGACAATTTGTCTGAAAAGTATGGTTTTAAAGAGTTGTCTAGAGCATTCTCAAGCACAGCCAGAGAGGTTAAATGATTTGTCATATAGCCAGTATATGTCAGAGGCAAGATTAAACCCAAGTTTCCCTGGCTCTATATACTCTCTATCAAGTATGCTACTCTATAATGGATATCTATCTCTACATCTACATGCATATATGCTTTTTGTTGTTCCTTCATTTTCAGTTGTATCCATTCCTTGTGACCCATTTTGGGGGTTTTCTTGGCAAAGATACTGGAGTGCTTTGCCTTTTTCTTCTCTAGCTCATTTTATAAATAAGGAAACTGAGGCAAACAGGGTTAAGTCACCTAAGTTCACACAGCTAATACCTCAGGCCAGATTTGAACTCAGAAAGATGAGTCTTCCTGATTCCAAGCCCAGTGCTCTATCCACTGTCCACTTTGCTACTCCACATATGTGCTAGATATATAATTATATAATGATATTCCATGAGGCTACTTGTGGCAGTTTAATTATATATATGTGTGTTGGATATATAATTATATAATGAAATTTTGTGGGACCACATGTATGTGTTTACATTAAAATAATGTGGTATAGTGAAAAGAACATGACCAAAGCACTGCTATGCTACCTACTAGTTGTGTAATTTTGAGGAAGGCATCAAACCTCTCTTGATTTCAATTTCCTCATCTCTAAAATGAGGAAGTTGGATTAGTTCTTTTCTATAATACTTAAATTTTATTATTCACATCCTTTAGCAACAAAAATAAAATCTTTTCATAAATCAAACTGACACAGATGTGAAATTGACATTGTGATAATTTGTGTATATAAAGGAGGCAGTTAGGTGGCACAGTGGGTAGAGCACTGGGCTGCAATCAGGAAAATCTGAGTTCAAATCCAGCTTCAGGTACTTACTGGCAAATCATTTAATCTCTGTTTGCCTCAGTTTCTTCAACTGTAAAATGGGGATTAATAACAGCACTTACTGCCCAGGGTAATGTTGCAAGGATCAAATGAGAGGGTAATTATAATTATAAAGCACTTAGAACAGTGTCTGGCACATGTATAACTGCATATTCCCTTCCCTTCCTCGACTGAGGAACTCTTTTCTTAATAGCAATAATTTTTATATGACAGATTAATTAGAGTTTTTTTTAGTTAGTGTAAAATATCATTTGTCTGGACCTTTATACTCAATGTTAGAGCATAGCACCATGAGTTCTGTTCTCCACACAAACTAGAAAGCTTTGCATAAGAAGTGCATGGCCAGTACCTATCCCTTTATGATGGTCAGTCACTTCACAATCCATATTGTTGCATGATGAAGGATTATGAATGGTGGGTACAGTCTATAACTCTTAAAGTGCAGGTCCCATTAATGGAAGGGTTAATCGAAAGGTGTCATCTTTGCATGTGAAGTAAGGAAAAAATGTTTTAAATTTTAGTGGTCTGTCTGGTTCAGAATAGCTAACATATTTCACCATAGTAGAATCTGATCAACAGAAAGTTCAACATGAGTCTTCAAGATTTCTTTGTGAAAAGCTACAGAGAAATTTTCAACCTATATGGCATAAAAAATCAGAAGAGTACTGGGCAAATTTCTGATGTTTTTGGATTGTTTAACCATTCAAATGCTTCATTCATTTGGAGGCCTAAATTATGGAGTAGATGTAGGTATTTCATGAAGCTTAAATGAAGTTTTGCTCATAAAGCGTTCTGCAAGCCTTAAAATGTTATGAAATATCAGTTATCACGACCACCACCACCACCACCACCACCACCACCACCACCACCTCCACCACCACCACCTCCTCCTCATCATCATTATTGTTAAACTCCAGTTACTGGACCCTTCAGTCTGGCAATGATTTCATTCATTCTCTGAGCCTTCCATTGCACTTTTGCTGAATTCAAGTAATCTTTATAGATCAATATAAGGGTGTGCTAGTAAATGTTTAGCAACTGGGCTCTCCAAAAAAAAAAAAAGCATGCACACATGGTTTTTTAGTTTAACCTGCATTATTAACATTTTCTTACGTCCAGATAATCAATAAAACAATAATAAGCCCTGACTTGTAGTGATTTCTGATCTCTAACTGCTTACACAATCAGCTCTCATAAACTGGCTCCAGTAGATCCCCGAGTAGACTCCACTTTTGCATTGCTTCTTATTTTCTACCACAATCATATAATCCTACCTAAAAAGTAACCATAGTACACTGATAAAGTCAAATATGTTTATAGAAATGAATGCGACAGTTTTTGTTAAATCCTCTGACAATCTGCCTTGTGATACTATATCCAGGAATACATCACTGTTAAGTCACCTATATGTCCATATTTCTTTTTTGAAATGGGAGTGAGGAACAAGCTCAGTTGATGTGATTTGGATCAATACATTCCAGACTGAATTTGCTCTTACACTGTTATCATGGCTTTTAAACCCTATTTGCCTCAGTTCCTTATCTGTATATTGGGAACACCCTGGAGAAGGAAAATCACTCTGGTATCTTTGCTAAGAAAACCCCAAATGGGATTATGAAGAGTTGGACATGACTGAAAATGACTATAACAGTAACTGCCCACAAACCACAATCATCATAAAGGGTGGAAAAACAGTGCCAATACCCAGGAATGTGGCCACTATCTTGCCTCTTCCACTCGTGGTGTAGCAAAAAAGAGTGCTGATTTTGGAGTTCAATCTACGCCTTTTCTGAAACAAGACTGGTCTTCCTTAAACTAACTGCCATATACCAGTCATCACATTACAATTTCCTGAAACCAGTAAATGCTTCTTTCAGCTGCAATGAATTGCTTTTCGTCTTAGGTGTTCTGTAACAGTGAGAGTTATGGAGGGGACTCTGCCCTTGGCACTCTACGTGACAGTGCCTGTATACCCCTCATTGCCTAGCCTTAGGACAGTCCTGTTGCTGACAGTAGTATCGTTGGTAGTAATGATGACGATGACAATATGATAAGCACGTATGTAGCACATTATGGTTTGCAAATCATGGTACATGTATTATCTCACTTGGTTCTTACAGTAACCCTGTGAAATAAATGCTTTTGTTATCCCCATTTTGAAAATTAGAAAACTGAAGCTCAGAGAGGCTTAGAGTGGGTCTAGGGTCACACAGCTAGCAAGTGTCTGAGATGGAATTTGAATTCAGATCTTCTTGTCTCCAAGTCGAGAAGGCCTACCAGAATGGACCACTGACTTGTGTTAAAAATAGGGACTATTCCTTTTGTTTGGGTTGCCTATAAAACCCAATACCCACTGACTAACTACCAATTCTCTGTGCTCTCAAGATCTGAAGAAATCTAGTCTTTGGTTTTTAAAAGTGTTCTGGAGCTATTAATGATAAATAATCAGAGCATAGAGTTAGGGCATATTCAGAAATGAAATGATAGAAAAGTAAAAGATATCAACAAGACTAAAAAAGATAAATGGGCAAATGGTAACTTTATTGGGAGAAACAGCATATATATAAATGGGTAAGATACATGTTAACTGCTACATCTTAAGATTCTTTAAAAGATTTTACATAAATTCCCTACTTTGGTCTTCATAATAATTCCATAAGTTATATATAATTCTATAAGTCATACACACACACACTTTATAGATGAAGCAAATAGGTTTAGGTTTCAGAGACTTGCATGTGGTCATTCAGCTGGTAATTGTCAGAGGTGGGAATTCATAACAACCTGTGTCCTAGGTCTAGATCTTGTCCACTCTCCACTAGACCACAGCTGCTTCTCAAGGGAAAAAAGAAGCGGGAGGAGTATGAAACAGCTTACGACTATGGGAACCAATTCATTTCTAATTTTACTCAACTCTGACCCTGTTTATGTAATGAAGTCTCCATGTGTGTCCAGAGCAGTAGAAGAATGATTGAATCTGGCCAGCAATGAGGAGTGATTTTTAGATTTGTGAAAAATGTAAAAAAACCCCAAAATAAACAGGAAATGCAATACTGGGTGATTAATAAGTAAATAATCTCATGGAAATCATTGTAAGTTAAGGCTTCTATTCCAAAGAGAATTCTTTTAAACGACTTACCATTTGTCAAGCGATCAAATAAGAAGATGTCAAAATCCCACGTTCCCACTTTGGAAAGCATATGCTGAAAATACAAATAGCAGAAGAGATGAGTCATGTTACAGATTGTAAAACTGACTTTGGTAAATAATTACATTAAACAATTAAAAAAGTGCTAAGCTTTTATATAGTTGAAGGAAGCATCATAGACACATTCTCTTAAAAAATGGGTTCCAAAAGAACAAAACTTAATTCTAATAGAAGACTCTTTCCACTTCATTTGAATTTATTTGTATGGGTGTGGTCCAAATGGCAAACTGCAATCAATAGCCTTGGTTGGAAATATCATCTCTAACTAAAAATGACATCAAAACCAGTAATGAGCATATAGTAAGTTTATTGAACAAATATTGGGAGACTGAGTTCTTGATCATTCAGGCTAAAAGAGCAGACACGTGGAACATAATTTTAAAACAATTTATTTTACTTTGAAATGTATTAATCTGAAAATGGAATTTTTGATGTTCCAGGAATTCATACTATTTCAAGGAAAACAATGAATACTTTGAAACCTTGACTCTGAAGGACCTGAAAAGTAATCTATTTCCATCTCCCCTCCTTGTTTTAACTCGTTGTTAATTCAACTTACTGCATTTTAAGATTAGAAATCATCACCCCTTGGAATGACTCAAAACACAAATAAATAGGACTGATAATAAAAGCTTACATTTATGTGATGTGTCTCAATTTACAAACCTCCATAAAATGGGAACTTTTATTATGACATCATAGTGCCAAACTTCTTTTTTCTACTCTAGGTGTCAGGAACAAAAGAAAAATAATGCAAGAGTCCCTGACAGCACGGAACTTTTTACTGGGAAAAACAACATCTCTCTCTCTCTCTCTCTCTCTCTCTCTGTATTTGTATTTGTATATGTATATATAGGCAAAATATGTAGAAATTAAAAATTTATCAATTCATCTATCTATCGGGGTGGGGAGCAGGGTAGGAATTGCTAAAAACAAGTTTGTTCTCCCAGTCATAACCAGGTATTGTAGAAGCTTTTTATGAAACTACTAGGAGAAACTTTTCTCAACTTCTTACAGAACTCCAGTCAAGAATATTTGGAGAGTTATATTAGAAGGGATTTGAATTCAGTTCATTTTCAAGAAACTGCCCTTCCTTATTTAGGTTGTATTTATAATATAAAATGGAGTAGAGGATTTAGTGGTTTAATCTGAGGGTAGAAAATCTGGCTCGATAATTCATCGTGGCAAAAACATTTGGTGAATCAAAATTCACTTGATAATTGCCAACTCTCCATTCCACTTTGTGCTGTACAGATAAATCTGGGCTTTGAGCAAAGAGTTGTTGCAGGGGAAAATATTAAGTGATCCTCAGGGAAAAAATATTTGAGTGCTCCTCTGACTGTTGTATTTTAGAATAGTAAATTAAGAAAGAGTACCAGCCCATTACACTTCTGAGAAAGGTCAAGAGACAAGGGGTTCCTACCCTTGCCTGGCCCAAGTAGTCTTCATCCAGGAAGTGGAGAGGGGAAGGAGGTATAGCTCCTCGGAGTAGCCGGGATGCATGGAAATATCTTTGAAAGCTCAACAGTCTTTTGACTTTCTTCTTGGTACTAATTTCCCCTGAGTGTGCTGTATCTATAAAAAGAGATCAGAGAAGGAACTGTAATGAAAAATATAGGGATATAAGGCTTTTCTTACAAATTATTACTACTTACAAATACAATTGCTGTAGGATTTTTTGCGCGGGGAAAGAGAAAAGCTTGACCTCCTGTGATTATGTTAGTATAGTCTTGGCATAGTTGTTAAATCCCAATGAGGAAACTTCCTCTACCAATGCAGATAGCCACCCCTTTTGCAAACTGAGAAGTTAAGAAACTAAAAGGAAAAGGATTTGTTTTTTCTACTAATTTAAAACTATACCAAATGATCTCAAAGATTTCCTGAAAACTTAGTATAGTTCACTGGGTAAAATGATATAAATTCATCCAGGTATAATGTTTTCTTGTAGCACCACTCTGATGAAATTCAGGCTCGTTGTTGCGGTTAGTCATTTTCAATTGTATCTGATTCTTCATGACCTCACTGGGGTTTTCTTGGCAGAGATGGTAGAATGATTTGCTTTTCCAGCTAATTTTACAGATGAGGAAATTGTGGCAAATAGGGTTAAGTGACTTGCCCAGGGTCACACAGTTAGTAAGTGTCTGAGGTCAGATTTGAACTTGTCTTCTTGACTCCAGGCATGGTGTGATATGCTCAACTTTGAATATGAAGCATGCTTCCTATAACTCTTTGTTTCTTTCATGTCCTGATTCAAGGATAATTGAAGTTTTTGTTTGATCAAATTTCCTATTTATAATGACAGGACAGTAGTTTGAATGGTAGGAAACCAAGGAGAAAGAGATGAAAAAGTTTTCATGTGTGTGTGTGTGTGTGTATGTGTATGTATACTTCTTGCCCCAGTGATAACGAACACTTAGAAATAGTAAAGCTTCCTTAGACTACTCATGCAAATAGAGATGGAAAACCCAATGCTAGATAACACACATGTACACACACATACATCTTATAGAGAGAGAGAGACAGAGACAGAGAGATAGACAGAGAGACAGATGTACTAATAGAATAATATGCTACTTCCTAAATCCTATAAAATACTTTTGATTTCCTGGAAAAATCCTCTATTCTGATGAAGTCAAAAGAAAATTTCCATTGTGTTTAATGTATGCCAAGGAAATGATCTGTAGTTTCCTTGGATGATGAATATAGTTAAATAGTTGTAAGAGATATCAGTAATTCTCTTTTAATATTGTATATGATAGAAGCATCCAATCAAATCTCAAAAGTGATGCAAAGATGGTATAAAGCAGAATATTCAAAGGAGGATAAATTCTTTTTGAATTTTCATAGAATTTCAGAGATGGAAGGGAATTTGGAGGTCACCTAGTTCAAACCAACCTCCCTCCTCCCTCAATTCCCCCTCCCCTGCTTTCCCTGCCAAAGTATGAATACCCTTTATAGCACTCCCAATAAAGGTCATCCAGCCTCTTCTGGAAGATCACCAGTGACAGGAAACTTATTACCTTTCCAGGAAGCCTGTTCTATTTGTGAACAGCTCTAATTATTAGGAAGTTTTCATATACCGAGCCAAAATCTGACTTTCCTCTTAACTTCTACCTACTGGTTCCACTTTTGTCTTCTAGGGCCAAGCAGAATCATTCTAATTCCTATTCCAATTTGACAATCCTTCCAGTATCTGAAAGATGACTGTCATTCACAATTCACTTGCACTCCAAAGTACACCCACTTCTAGGCTAAACATCCCCAGTTCTTTCAAGGAATCTATATAGTCTATATGAAGTTTTTTGATAATTCTGGTTTCCCCTTCTCTGGACATACTAATATTACCTTTCTCCACATTTTGCAACTGGATGCAATATTCCAGGTTTAGTTTGATGAGGACAGAGTTGAGTGGACCTATAGCTTCTTTTGTTCTGGACACTATACTCCTACAGTATTAATGAAGTAATAAATGACATTCCATATTATACACATCTCTGATCCATACTTAGCTTGAAGTCAGTTCAATAGATACTTATTGTCTACCGTGTGAAGGGTACTGTGTCACATGCTGGGGATAAAAGACAAAAATTAAACAGGCCCTTCTCTCAAGGAGCTTATCTAATACTTACTTTTACTTTCTTAGCTCATTAACATCTATTTTTGATACCCACTATCATTTCCCAATAACTCCATTCCCGCCAATAGAACCTTCTCTTTTCACAAAGAAAAATGATGAAGTAAAATTAATTCTTGCAGTGACTACTAAGGCAGTGACTTGAACAAGGTAGCCCAGAGCTTTGACCCCAGGTGGATAAAACAAGTGGCTCGTTAATATCCTGATCATACTAGAACAAGAGAAGGGTTTTCAGCATGTGGGAGAGATCATTCAAGGTAGCAATGGCCATGTTTTCTGAACCCCAAACTGGAACATATGTTTTTACCAAAGATGTACCTAATGAAGAGTATAGTTTATTTGACTGAAATTGAGATTGAGAAAATCCAGGACATGGGAGATTTATGGTAAAATGTAGAAGAGTCACATAGGAAAGATAAGGCAGAGTAGAGATGTGGTTTGAATGAGTAAGAGGGAATATCCCTGTTATTCCCAATGGTCAGGTCTAACCATGACTATTCTCATATGTGTATGCTAATAGTCGACTGTGTCATTATCTGATTATAGTGAAGTTCATTCAGAAGTAATGCCTTAGAATCATTTATGCAAATAATAGGGCTTAGAATGCCAAAGGTTAGAGATATGATTGGGCCTAAATCAATACTGTCTTGCTACATGTTAAATACTCTGCCCATGTGGTGGGCAGAGTATTTAACAAGGAAGGAAAGAAGAAAAGGAAGGAAGAAAGAAAAGAATTTATTGAGTGTCTACTATGTGCCAAGCACTGTGCTAAGTGCTTTATAAATACATCATTTGATCCTTACAGTAACTTTGGAGGTGGATTCTATTACTATCTCCATTTTACAGTTGAAGAAACTGAGACGCAAAAGATTTTTTTAAGGTGACTTGTCCAGGGTCACGTAGCTAGTATTTGAGACTAGGTTTGAACTCAGATATTTCTGACTCCAGGACCAGTATTCTACTATGCCATCTACCTGCCTCAATTCAATAAAATAATGCACTTACTGAATAAAATTCTAGTTACCAGTCAATAGTATGATACAGAGGAGAGTCAAAAGACTTGGGTGAAAAACTTGAGCCATTCCATTAACTACTGATATGACCTTAATCAATTCATTCAGTGTCCATACCAGTGCCTTAGTGTCCCTACATGTAAAATGAAAGCTTCCGGCCAGATGCCTTCTTGGGTACAATCCCACACTGAAAAATTTTTTTTATCGTAATTTTATTTCCAGTTCTTACATTTTTCCCTTCTTTCTCCTTGTCCCTCTCCCCTACTCATTGAGAGGATAAGAAAAACAAAACCTATTGCAGAACATGCTTCGATCTTCACTTTGAGTCCATTAGCTCTCTATCTGGAAGTGGAAGTCATGTTTTTAAAATGAATCCTTTAGAACTATGTGCTAATCAGAGTTCCCAAATCTTTCAAAATTGATTATCTTTACAATATTGGATTTATTATATGAATTGCTCTCTTGGTTTTTTACTCACTTCATTTTGCATCAGTTCCTATAAGTAAATCTTACCAGGTTTTTCTGAAATCATCCCCCCTTCATCATTTCTTATAGCACAATAGTTTTACATCACAGTCATATATCATAACGTATTCAGTTATGGTCCAATTGATGAACATCCCCTTGATTTCCAATTCTTTAACACCACAAATATAGCTGACATAAGTAATTTTTGTACATCTTTTTTTTGCATCTTTCTTTGATCTATTTGAGATCTAGACCTAATAGTGGTATCATTTGGTCAAAGGTATGCAGTTTAATAATTTGGGCATGGTTCCAAATTGCTTTCCAAAATGACTGGATTAGTTCACAACTCCACCAACAATGCATTAAAGAAACTTTTCTCACAGTCCCTCCAGCATGTATCATTTTCCTTTTTGGCCAACTTAATCTGATGGATGTGAGGTGGCACACCTCAGGGTTATTTTAATTTATATTTCTCTAATTACTAGTAATTTAGAACATTTTCTCCATACTGCTATTGATAGCTTAGGTTTCTTCCTCAGGGAAAAAAAAATTCCTCATCATATCCTTTGACTACTGATCTCATCCAGCTCTAACTTTATTATCTTATTCTGTGCCCAGTCCTGTGACAGGGACTGTGGAGTACAAGAGGCAATGGTGAGGTGAGAAAAGCCAGAATGAAGAGTCAAGAAGCTTTACCTTTAGTCTCAGACTTATTACTGTGTGACCTTAGACAAGTCACGTCACTTTTCTGGTTCTTAGTTCCCTCACATGCAAAAGGAGGCAGGTGGACTAATGATTTCTAAGACTCTGTTCAGTAATTAACATTCTATAATTTAAACATTATACAGGATATCTGCTCAAGAGGAATTTAAATTTGAATGAAGAAATAACATATATATATATACATATATAATTAGTGGGCTAGACACTACTTCATATTCTCACCAACACATCCTGATATAATAAAATGGCAAACTATACAAAAGAGGCAATTAGACCTCTAGAGAGTTTGACCTCATGAATATGATTTGTGTGAATGCTCAGTTGTGTCCAATTTTTCGTGACCCCATGTGGGGTTTTCTTGGCAAATACATTGGAGTAGTTTGCCATTTTCCTTCACCAGTGGATTCATTTTATTAGGCAATCAGAGGTTAAGTACTTGCCCAGGGTTGCACAGTTAGGAAGTATCTGAGACTGGAATTGAACTCAGGTCTTCCTAACTCCAGGGCCAGTACTCTATCTACTGTGCCACTAGCTTCCCCAGGTATAATAGTTGGGCAAAATACTGTACAATCAGAGGTGTGATGATATGCTGTCTTGCATTTGTCATAGTAGCTCTTATAAGAGGAAGATCGATGAGATGGGTGGGTTGATATACCAAACAAGTTTTTTTTTTAGCTTGAGAATCAACAAGAAAAAGTATCTGACCTGAGATCTGTGAAGTGAAACAATTTTGAATGTTTTTATATCTAATGATGAGTGGATTTTGACACATATTTACATAAGATAATGTTACTTTATTTTTTAAAAAATTATTCATTTTAAACTTAAATATAAAATTAGGGAAAAAAAGCATTTCCATGTACACAGCAAGAGCATAGAAAGAGGATTCAATATAAAATAAATTTCCATTTCAAACTGTTTACTTTAAAAAAAAACCTATGTAATAAATACTATACCTTGTAAATAATATTATATACTATTTGTGTATAATAATTATAATATCTTTTATTAAATTTTAGTATTTATTTCTAGTGTGTTTTAAGGTTTGCAAAATGTTTTCTCACAACAACCCTGAGGTAGGTGGTGCAAATGTTAATAATCCTATCTTACAAATGAAGAAACTGAGCCCCAGAGAGTTTAAATGAATTACCATGGGTCAGATGAAAAATAAGACTCTGAGTTGTAGGTCTTTTGACTCCAAGACAAGCTTGTCTTTTACCTATATTATGCTGAAAGTAGGACTGAGTTGACTATCTCTCTGCCAAATTTCAATTGGAATAGTTGTAGAAAATGATGCACCAGCGTGCTTTATTGACTGTTTCTATATTCATATGAATGGCAATGAGCCTAGCTGTGAAATTGACATTCTGCTCACATTTAAAAAAAAGATTTTTATGAATATCACAAATATGTACATGTAAACACTTTCCTGGCACATTTAGATACTAACTTTAGCATTACAGAATTTATCTTGGCACCTTACAGTATAGCAATTTATAAATTTCACAAGTTTGCTTTGGCTTGACTGCAAGGAATGTTAATAAAAATTATTTTCACTTTGCATGCCTTCTTGGTGGAAGTTCTCATCATAAGGGAAGAGAAACCTCAATGAGATGAAAAAGTGTACAAGCAAGAGTCAACAAAAACCCAACAGGGATGTGGATAATGGGCTATTCGTGATCAGTTGTCTCACCATGTGAGGAGTTCTCTCCAAAGTGAAATGGTTAATAACGGGCTCTGGAGTTGCTAAGGGACCACTGAGAACAGAGCTGCAAAGGTTAGGTTGTCGGTTCAGACTCCAGCTGACCTACGGAATTTAACATCAATGTCTTTGGAGAATGAATATGACCAGATGGTTTTAATAATGCATTAAAATACTTTCCATTCTTGGGTAATTATTACATCAAACAATTGTTGGAATGAGTCTGGCAAGGGTGAATGGATGCAAAAACGGACAAATCTGAGATTGATGAATTCTTCAGGTAACCTGCTAAAAAGAGGCAGGAAGAAAAGGAACATTCTTTGGTTCTGAAATTCTCATTTATTAAATGGCATTTAAAAATAAGAGTCTATTTACATGTAGTGCTAGGCGACTCAATAACAATATATTTTAGACACTGATAATTGTCATTTTAAGCTTTCTAATCTGAGTCTTAATGCCCCCTGTCAACTAAAAGAATACTGTTCCCTTGGAAGAACAGGTGGCTACTTTCTTTCTCTAACATGCATCTTTAAAGTGACCTATTCTCTGTCAGAGAAAGTTAATGTCTTTTCAGGGTGGAATGTGATGGAAGCTTTCACTTTTTTCATAAATCCCTGTCTCTTTCCTGTGAACTTATTCAAACTGTAGGTACAGGACTCTGGTAGAGAGCTAAGAAAGTTTTCTAATACATTTAAAATTCTTTAAAAAATACCTTTATGGATTGCAAGATCTGAATGGTCAAATGTGGGGGCACAGCTTAGTAAGAAGTCATCTTAAGTAGGTTATTTCAGAGTTCTGATCAATAAGAAAAATGTAGAAAATATATAAAAACATAAGAAAAAAACCCCTATGAATTGTAAAACTTGCTTTTAATTATTTTAGTTGACAGGGTACATGGTTAGTCTTGTCACTGTGTTCATTTCATCTTATTAAATACAAAAGATTCATTTTCTTGTCCTTTCTCACAAATCATACTTTAGTCTTGGCTACAGTAGCTTAGTACCTGAATTTTTCAGACATTTAAATTCCACTGGTCTATGAAGTCTGCTTTTATTCATAAAACTTGTTCAATTGTTTTTAGTCGTGTCTGAGTCTTCATGACCTCATTTGGGGTTTTCTTGCAAAGATACTGGAGTGATTTGTTATTTCCTTCTCCAGCTCATTTTATAGATGAGAAAACTGGGGCAAACAAGGGTGAAAACTTGCCCAGGGTCACCCAGATAGTAAGAATCTGAGGCCAGATTTGAATTCAGGAAGATGAGTCTTTCTGATTCCAAGACCCATGCTCTACCAGTGGTGGGAAACCTGCAACCTTGAGACCAACATGTGACCTTTGAGATCCTTGGGTATGGTCTTTTGCCCGAGTCCAAGTTTTATTGAAGGAATTTGTTCTGTGAAGTTTGAATTCAGTCATTTGAGGACATAGAGGGCCACATGTAAGATTCTCCACCCCTGCATCCACTGCACTGTTTAGCTGCCCACAGCTACTTTTGGCTACTTAGAGATCTCCAGTAGACATGAATTTTTGTCTTCATTTCTCTCTCTATTCTTTCCAACTTTTTGTCCTTTTTCTAGTAGTCAGACAAGTAGAGAAAGACAGGGCAGGAAAGACCAAGTGTTTAACAGCCATCACAGATATAATCTCATAAATCACATCTCCAAACATGAGAGCATTTTTTTTGCTAAATCATATGCTTTAGAAACATATAACAAAGTCGGTATGATGACCTTTAACTCCTAAAATATTGAACCAAGATATAAAGTTGAAAATGTTTATAAAATTTAGGGGATATGACACATTTAGTGAGTACAAAAAGAAAAATAAGAAAATCAGTTATAAACAAAAAATAAAGAATTTAATTTGAATCTAGAAAATCAAGCTAAATCTCAGGGAGCTGCAAAGTTGCATTTCAACCCTCTAAGTTTCAGAACTTAAAAAGACTCTTATTAAAGTCATGTGTTATTAGCTTTTCAAAATAGAGAAGACACTCACGACTCCTTGACAGATGTCACTTGGAGAAGAGCTTAGCTCTAATATTGCCACAGAGTGGGAGTAAGAGGTCTATTTTAAAGGCAGGTTAAAAAATATTATTTCTCTAGATCTGCAATTTACTATGTTAAAACATTTTTAATTGCCAGGTTTAAAAAAAAATCTCACGACACTGAAGAGAAAAACAGTATGAACTGGATTGAGGCCCAGGGAAAAATAACACAGAAGAGATCCTTTTTCAGATCACTTGAGTAATCTGTCAGTCAACAAGCTAATCACTGTTTATTAATCTTTACATGCCAGGTATGATACTAGGCATTGCTGTCCATAGGAGCTATCCATAGGAGCTATCAGAACTAAACAAAATGTTTTAGAAGTAGTAAATAGGGACCAGTTCTTACCTACCTGATCAATATGCCCCACTAAGTAAAAATCACTGGTTCTATTTTGATGTTTCTTGTATAACTGGTGCCATTACCAGTGGGTGAATGTCTGCTATAAAACTTGTAGATTCTGATTCCCTAACCCAAATCAAACCCATTTGGAGGCTGAACTCATTTATAGTTGGAAAAACCTGATTTCCTTCTTGCAACGGAGGAAAAAGGGGCTTAGAGAAGAGACCTCAAAAACTCATCTGGGCAATTGAAAACTTGTGGATAATCCTATTCTGAATGAACATTTAAATGAATTAGGAAAAAGTAGATCAAATTTCCTTGATTCTGAATAAAAAAATGCATGCCAGGCATGATGTGGTTTTATTGAATCCCATATTTTTGAAAGTTCGAAGTATTTAGTAAACCCCAAATATAACTGGGTTTGCTTCTTTGTGTAACTTGGGGACAATAGTTTGTGGTCATCAAATTGATTTGACCAATCCCTCATTTGATCCCAGGTCTCTAGAGGTTAAGTCCTTAGTATATTAACTCCATAGTTCTTAGCAGGTATATAAAAGAAAAAAAATTCCTCACAGTCTTTATTTTATGCTACAACATTTCAGCAAAAACAACAAATTCTCCAGTTACTTATTAATATAATAATTTCTACAGAGATATATAATACTACTCTGAGGAGTGGCTGCCTACCTTTGGAGAACTCAGTATACATGTTCTTTTCTGAATTTAGTGGCTGTAGAATTTACTGACCATACACCTACAACTGGAATAATAACAACCAACACTAGAACTTACCTAGCATCCTCTATGTACCAGGCACTGTGTTAATTAGTGCTTTACAGATATTTCATTTAATTCTCACAACAACCTTGGGAGGTAGGTCCTATTATCCTCATTGAGGAAACAGTTAAGTGACTTGCACAAAGTTATTACGTGTCTGTGGCTGTTTTGACTTCAGGTCCAGTACTCTATATCTGGTATGCCATCATCTAGCGGGCTGGAAGGGACAGAGCTCATAGGCCATATAGTCCAATCCTCTAATTTTATAGATGAAGAACCTAAGGGTTAAGGAAGTCAAATGACTTGCCCAAAATCTCACAGGTAGTAAGTAAGCCTCTTGCTTAGGGGCTTACTTAGTCGAACTCAGGTCTTGTGACTTGAGAGCCGTTTCTTTTACTACTATATCAGACTGTTTTTTCTTTCTAGAGTGAATGTAAATGGCGACTTTAGAACAAATAATGGGTTTATATCTCTTAATATCTATTGGTAATGGCTTGACCAGAAATTTCAGGCCCCTTTTCTGATCAGTCCTGTTAGTTAAGCCTTATTAATTGTAAAAATAAACTGACCTTATACTTACCCATCTCTCTTTTAGTACAGAAGGCTGCTTGGGTTTTATTTGTGCCTGACAGACCTGGTGAATTTAGGGTAGTCATATAGAGATTTGTGAATGTAGGTTATTACCAGAGTTCCAGGAATTCATAAATATTATTTTCCAAGTATATTTTTTTGAATTAGTGGAATTTTTGGAGGCAGAAAGGGGAGACAGAGACCTAAGCTATAGCTCTGGCATTCTCAGGCTATGTTGCGGCTCCTTAGGAACTAGTTTTGTCTTCTGGTGTTGATATTCTTAGTAATGTTTAATGATTTCTTAAGGAATTTTATTTTATATCTATGCCTATGGATAGGAAATTGGCAGCTAGAATATTTTATGTGAGTCAAACCAGTCTGATTAAATTCTAGGATAATGTGAAAATATTGTAGAATATATATCTGTTACATCAGTGCCTGAAATACCCCAGAGATTCAACTGACATAATTGAGCTGTAGAGAATACTATTATTCTTCCATACCATAAGCCCAATATATAATAGGATTATATGCACGAAGAAAATTCAACATGTAATTTTTTTCCTCTGGTGTCTATTGATAATTAGGAAATAATGATGATGATAGATTGAAAAAATCTTGGATTTGTGCTTGATATTAATGACAACCTTTTCCCTCATTCTCATTTTTAAAATTAGAGTGTAAAAAACAAAAGGAAATCCAGAGTCTGATAACCTTAAAGTAACTTAAAATCAGTAAAGTGAAGGTTTCATATTAAACTCATGTTAATCACGGTAGAGAATGATCAGTTTTAGCCCTATATTAATTTTTTGGGAGTGAATCTTTCTGAGAATGAAATCTGGCATGCAAGGCAGGTCACCCAAAGGTCAATCAGGACCATTCGCATCACTTACTTCTACCTACATGGATTAAAAAATCTCCATCACTGGACACATTTGGTGTGTCTTATTTTTTATTAAGACATATATGGCTGCCTTTGCTGCACCTGAAGAAAGTTGTGATATTCCTTCAAATGGATCCTTGAATCAGAGTATATATACTATTATATATATATAATTATATATTATATATATTAGTGTATATATATTATATATATAATTATATATTAGTGTATATATATATATATATATATATATATATATATATGTACTAGGACATTCTATACAATGTCCTAGATCTGTAAATGCTGTTTTCCTGTTTTTTTCCTGCTAAATGTAATAATAAAGTTAGGAAATAATTACAACATGTGGCAATAAGAAAATGGAAGATCAACCAACAAGTATTTATTAAGAAATTACTATGTGCTGGGTTTGGAAGACAAAAATATAATAGCTAACATTCAGATGCGGAGACAAAGACATGCATAAGTATATTCAGCACACAGATACTCATATACAGTCACTATAATTACTTTTGTTGTGGTTCAGTCATTTCAGTTGTTTCCAACTCTCCATGACCCCATTTGGGGTTTTCTTGGCAAGAAACTGGAGTGGTTTTCCACTTCCTTCTCCAGCTCATTTTGTAGATGAAGAAACTGAGGCAAACAGGGTTCAGGGACTTGCCCAGGGTCACACCATCAGTATTTGAGTCCAGATTTGAACTCAGGAAGATGAGTCTTTCTCATTCCATTACACCACCTAGCTACCCTGAAAGCTATTTTGTATGGTTTAAATACTATGTGATCACACTCATATGAAACTATTTTCACAAGTTTATAGTTTGGTTGCAGAATTATAGACTCTTGTTTTTATGTAGTAACTAGCTGGTTTGAAAATGGAAAAATATTTTATGCTTGTCTGTGAAGCACATATCAACTCGGTCAATTCAGAGCTTTATGAAACAGATATTCTTGAGGTGTGATCACATTTCCCCCAGCTTTCTTTATTTGATACATAGACAAGGGTCTATGAACTTTTCATAGATTCATACGCTAAAGCAATAATATCATTGGACCTTAGGTTTTGAGCTTGAAGGGACCCTAGAAAGACATCAAGTCTAACTTCATTTCATGAATGAGGAAACTGAGGCACAGAGAGGTTCCACAGACTTGTCTAGAGTTACTCAGCGAGTAAGTTTCTGAAGGAGGATTCATATTTGGGCCTTTCTGACTCTTCAAGTCTAAGGTCACATAACTAGTGTCTGAGACTTGATTCAAACCCAGGTATCTCCTGACCCCAGGTGCAGCACTCTTTTCACAATACTACAGTTCTCTCTTCTTTTTGTTAATTTCTAGTTGGCCAGGTTCTCCTTATTCTCATCACTTCAAAATGCTGAATAGTAGCATTTTAATCAGCAAAGATTATAACAATGTAATAAATGACATTTATTTTTGTAGTTATAAAAATAAAACTATAGGAAAACTGTAAGAGGCCTGTGCTCATGTATGTCCTGCCTGTTCTTGTCAAAGTCTTACCTAAGGAAAAGTCCGTTATCATTATAGGACAAGCACTGTGCCTCCTTGGGGGGTGGGGGAGAGTTAAGGATCAATTCATCAACCAATAGATCTTAACTGAGCATCTACTATAGGGAGGAGGGGAATGAAGAAATAGAAAACCTGGCCCTTGTTCTTTAATAAAATTGCCTAGGGGAAACTAAGCAGGAGGGTACAGGTAAGTGTTTAAATAGCTCTATAAAGGAGAAAATGTACGTACAACACATTTTTAGGTTTAATTTCCATTGTCCACATTTCTTCCATCACTTTCTTAAGTCTAGATAATCAGCAAAACAATCTCCGGAGGAGAGAGTGAGGCTGATGACTTTGTAGCAGGGCTCCACCTCACTTAAATCTAATTCATGCAAGTCAAGACATTCCCCTCATGATATCATGAGTCCTCTTGGAGAATGAAGGCTGAACAACCACATATGAAGCCCTGATTTGTAGCATTTTTTCAATTCCACAGGTAAATGATCATACTGAAAATTTAGAAACCAGCTCCCACCAGTCTGCACAAGCTGGCTCCAGCACACTTCTCGAACTGAGCTCTAATTCCTGTCCCAGGAATTTGTAAGTAGATAGGGAAGAGGTGGTAGAATCAAAGCAAATAACATTTAGGGTAGAAAAAAATGCACTAAACAAATACATAACCTCTGCTAACTGCACAAAGAGTACAAAGCAAGACATAATCAAAGGAGGGAAATTTTGAGGGATGATAGGTAGGAATACCATACAGCGTGAAATGTTTACCCTGATAATTTTCCAGTGTCCTCTCTTCCCACTTCTGGTATGAACAGTGTTTGGGAAGGAGCATTCAGGTGGCCAGATGTTTTTGCTGGAGGGTGTGGTAAGGAGATGTCATTCATTCTCTCATCTCCATGCCTTTCTACTGACTATCCCACATACCCAGAATGCTCTTTCCTCTCACTTCTACCTCTTGGCTTTCCTGGCTTCCTTCAAGACTCCTTTCAAACACCATCTTCTGAAGGAGATCTTTCTTGTTTTTCCCTAGATACTAGAGCCTTTTCCTTAAAGCTTGCCTTCAGTCTAATCTCTATGTATCTTATTTATTTACATGTCATCTCTTCCATTAGACTATAAGTTCTTTGAGAACAGGAGATTCACTTTTGGTTTTTTTTTGGGTGGGGGAAGAGTTGTCTTTCCTATATTGCTTGTGCTTAGCACAGTGCTTGCTACAAGATAAGCACTAAAAGCTTATTGACTAATTGACTATAGTACCTTGTAGGCTGACCTAAAATTCTGTTGAGTTAATAAAAGGGTTAGACTGTCCATGACAATGTCCTAGATCTGTAAATGAGAATGAATGACAACAGAGAATAGTCATAGTAGAAATGTACCTAAATTTAAATAAAATATAGTTAATTAAAAAAAAAACATAAACTTGGCCAAGTTTTAGTTTCTTTAGCTTGTTGGATACATAAATATACTTTTTGCTTGAGTATTCAATAAAATGTTGACTTTAAAATGAATAACATTCCTTCAATGCTAACTCTAACAATGTGTACTATACGTAGTTATGCTTGTTTGGAACATTTTTGGTCCAGGAGTATATATACTCTGATTCACGGATCCATTTGAAGGAATATCACAACTTTCTTCAGGTGCAGCAAAGGTAGTCATATATGTTTTAATAAAAAATAAGACACACCAAGTGTGTCCAGTGATGGAGATTTTTTAATCCATGTAGGTAGAAGTAAGTGATGCAAATGGTCCTGATTGACCTTTGGGTGACCTGCCTTGCATGCCAGATTTCATTCTCAGAAAGATTACTGAGGAGTCTACTATTTGGGAAGCAGCCAGAACTATCCTTCTGAATGTCAGCCAGAATCATAAACTCGTGCTAAGTTCAGAGTTCAGAGGAGACCCTTCTTCCTTTCCCTTCATTCCCACCATAGTTTCATCTTGGTCAATCTTACTTGTCTGTTATCAGTCAGAGTTCTTTATTTTCTTTTAAAACTTAAAAAAAGCTTTTGAAGCATCAGTTTCTTAAAATGGATACCATTTTCTAATGTTTCTGGAAAAGTTTTCCCTTAAATAGCAACCCCTCCCATCCTCTGTTCTCAGCAAATAATGGAACATTTACTCCAGGAGAAGGGTTCGTAAAAAAAGAAAAAAAAAGATTCTATGCTCCAGCTTTCCTACCCTAGGGTCTATTTAAATGACTAATTGGGAAAATTGCTCTTTCATGGATAGAACTGAAAATAAAAGCATAATTCATCATTATCGTTATACAATAATGGAGTAGATATTGATCAGTGGCATATTAAGGTTTCTGTACAAGTTGAGGTTCTCAGGCTAGGGGTAGTGGATATACTCATTATTTCTTTCACTCTTTGGTATTCAGCCACATGAAGAAAAAAGGAAGAGGATTTTTCTTAAGGTTATATGTTCCCTGGAACCTCTTCTGCCAATATTCCTAAGTGTTCATTTCATAGCCTGATTTTTGAATGACTCAAGTAGTGGGATTTTTTCTGCTCCCTTTGACTCCACAATGAAAGATTTCCTAACATTCAACCCAAGTTTTCCTTTCCCAGTGTAATTTTTAATTGTCCTTGGATTGCCCTGAAGAGTTTATTCTCCCTTCCTGTTATTTATATCCCGCACATAAATAGTATATCATTATTAGAGCCTCTTGCTTACTTCAGAGACTTCAAGGATATGTTATTTCCACTAGGTGAATACTCCCTCTATTAATGCAGATGCATGCAACCCCTCAGTGCCCTTAGTAGATGAGTGGTGTTTTTTTTTTCATAAGTTGCTCTGGCCATTTCCAGAGTAGCTTCATGAGTGGTTCTGGCCAAAATATCCATCACCTGACGGCTAGTGATAGGCTTCTGGTGATGAGCCTTTCAGAAGTGAGTGAGAGTGGTCCTGGGATGATGGACATCAGGCTGCCTGGCTGCTGAAATTTTGTTAACTTGATAGTTGCTCCTGGAATTTATACTGTGTACCTAGTTTATGAGAAGTCAAAGTCACCTATACATCAGTACGAGGAACTGGAGTGGGATGGTTGTGGACCATTAGAGCATCACAGTTGTAATTTAATAAACCACACTAGTAGATTGCTTAATTTACATGTTAAATAAACTGATTTTCATCTTTAACAATCCCTTTTAAAAGTCTCTGGAAGTATTTCTGGACTTTGTGAATTTTCAAATGTAACTGATCAATCAATCAACAAGCATTTATTAAGTGCCTTAAGTAATGGGGAATAAAAAAAAAGATGGAAACAATTCCTGCCCTTAAGGAGTTCACATTTGAATGTGGGGAAACATGTAGGTATTTATAAGGCTGGGGACAGCTAGGTGATATCCTGGATAGAGTGCCAGGCCTGTAGTTAAGACTCCTCCTCTTTTCCTGAGTTCAAATCCAGCCTCAGACACTTACTAGCTGGGTGACCTTGGGCAAGTCACTTAACCTGTTTGCCTCAGTTTCCTCATCTGTAAAATGAACTGGGGAGGGAAATGGCAAATATTCCAGTATCTCTGCCAAGAAAACCCCAAATGGGGTCATGAAGAATTGGATATGACAGAAATAATGATGATATATAAGATACACAGAGTAAATGGACTATAACTTTGTTTTAAGGGAGAGATCTTAAAGATAACCCTCTAGTGAATTGGTTCAAATATAGTTAAAACCTCATTTATCTAGACTGTTGGAGATATGGAGATGGAGGCAAAGGCTTAAGAATCTGGGAGAATTTGAGAAAAGCTTCCTGCAGAAGGTGGCATTTGAACTGTCATTGAAAGAAACTAGGAAAGCCTGATGTTAAAAGTAAAGAGGAAAAGCATGCTAATCATGAGATAACCAGTACAAAAGCAAGAAGGGAGATGGAGCATCCTGTGAGAGGAGCTGCCAGTAGGCCAATACCTCTAGATTATAAAATGCAAAGAGGAGACTAAAGTGTAGGAAGACTGGAAACATAGGAAAGGATCAGGTTGTGAAGTCTAAAATGCCAGGTGATAGAGCCTTGGACTTGGAGTTGGAAAGATTTGAGTTTAAATATGACCTCAGAAACTTATTAGATATGTGATCCTAGACAAGTCATTTAAATAAACCTCTGTGCCTCAGTTTCCTCATTTGTAAAATAAGGATAATTTAAAAAAATCAATCTCCAGGGTTGTTTTGAGGATAAAAGAAGATGATACTTATAACCACTTAGCACAGTGTCTTGCACATAATAGGCACTTAATAAAATGATGACTAAAAAAGAACTTAAATTTGATCCTGGCTACTGGAGTTTGCTGGACAGGGACTGAAATGTTCAGAGCTATGCTTCAAGAAAATCATTTTTGTACCTGAGGAAGGATAGATTGGAGATGGGAGGGACATGAAACAGTAAGATCAATTAGAAGGCTATTGTAGTCATCTAGGTAAGAGTTTATGAAGGTCTGAACTTGAGTGGTAGCTGTTGTCCGGAAAGAAGAATTTATATATCATCTATATGTATATATGTTTCTCCCTCTCTTCTTTTTTTCCTCTTCTTCCTTTTCTACCTCTTCTTCCTCTCCATCTCTTTGTGTCTCTGTCTTTGTCTATCT
This sequence comes from Potorous gilbertii, assembly GCA_028658325.1. Lineage (NCBI taxonomy): Eukaryota > Metazoa > Chordata > Mammalia > Diprotodontia > Potoroidae > Potorous > Potorous gilbertii. The sequence continues at coordinate 416,680,157 of CM053770.1, read as the reverse complement.
CTCTCTTTCTTCTTCTCTCTCCCTCTCTTTGTCTCTGTCTCTTTTCTTGGTTTGGGTATGTGGCAGTAATCTGAAACAACCAGAAACATCAAATGACTAGCTTTTCCCTTACACTACTTGTCAATGATAATCAGTGATCATCACGATGGCTTTGAGATATCACAAGATCCTTTGAAATCATCGAAGAAAGACTAAAAAGAGTGTTTTCAGTAGAGCTCAAATGTTGAATATTTTGTTATATGATTACTCTTTGAAAACTAGTTAAAAGAATACTCAGTTAAACGAGTTAAAAGAATACTCAGGTAACTAAAGTACTCCCCTCTCTAACAGTCTGGATAAATGAGGTTTCACTACATTTCAACCAATTCACTAGATAAGCGTTTTTAAGAGCTTCCTGCCTCTTCTTCAAAACAAACAAATAAACTAACCTTTTCATTTTTGCCTATGGAGCTCATTTTTAAAGTACATATCTAGACACTTTGGGCATATTAGTGAGAGTAATGTTAACCTTCATGTGTGCCTTTTGACTATCTCTTAAGGATTAATGTTATAAATTAGAGGGATGCATGTTGTGGAAAAGAAAAAGAAAGGTTGTCACAGAAACCTCAGCCTCCTGGGATATATACCTTGCTGATAAATATGTATGTGTGTATCATCTGGGTTACTAGGAATTGTCATGAGGAATAATTGTTAGAGGTTAGCACTTTATAAGTATATGGACTTAATAAACTCAATGTGATAGAATGACTTATACATAGACTGGTAGGATGCTGTTATTAGAGCAAGCTATGTAGCATTTACTATACACTTTGTGCCAGGCACTATGTTACGGGCTATTGTTAACTAAATCCTAAATTTAGTTATGGGGCAGCTGGGTGGATTGTGGACCTGAAATCAGGTAAACGCATCTTTGGAAGTTCAAATTTGGCCTCAGGTAGTAGATGTGTGTCTCTGGGCAAAGTACTTAATGCTGTTTGCCTCAGTTTCCTCATCCATAAAAATGAGCTGGAGAAGGAAACAAATCACTCAGTATCTTTGCCAAGAAAACCCCAAATGGAGTTACGAAGAATTAGACATGACTGAAAAATGACTGAACAACAAAAAAATTCGGTTATAAATAAAAAAAATGGTTAGATGTCACTGATTTATTTAGTCAAGCATTTTATTTTCTATGCTGAAAAATGTCATTTTTCTAATGAGGGGCAAGAGAGTGTCTGTTAGAAAGAATTTCTGTTTAGTGAACAAGAAATACTCAGCAAGAATGGATGGGGTAGGAATGGTTCTCTCTGCTTTAGTTTTTTTCTTTCATTTCAAAAATGGAAAGCATTCCAATTGATGCCACCTTTACCAAGCTTTTATCTTGAGAAAAGGAGAGAAATCTTGGTAGACCACAACATGAAGGAAGGCAGAACTGTATCCCGCTCTAAGAGGAATTTGTAGAGCAGGAGGTGCTAATTGCTGAGAATGAAAGAGGTAAGAATCTTCTACTTTCCTTATTTCTGGGACTTTCTGAGTAGAGAAGAGCCTAGCAATCTCCAGACTTTAAAAGGACTCAGTCATTTCAAAGCCTTGCAGAGGAAGTGGAACAGGAGTCATGGAATGGCTGCTGAGGATGAGCTGGAGGCTTCCATTAACATCTTGCCTGTACTAGAGAACATCAGGGAGTCAGATGGACTTTCATCCTCATGATTCTTAGTCTTGTTCTCTTTCATTTTTTCCTGTTCTTAATGGAGTCTCTTGCTTATTTTTCTTGTTATGTTTTGGTATTTTTTATCTGTCCCATTCCTTTTGTTAGAGTGGTCGCAGCATTCTGTGCTTCCTTTGGAAATTTCCTCCATCCTCCATTTCCTCTGTCTGGTACTGAGGAAAGTGGTTGTTAGTTTTGATTTTGGAATCTGTGCTTTGTGGCTTTGCAGAAATATGGGGCTTTTGAAGGGAGGGCAGAATGGGAATGCATCCACTGGCGTGTATGAATAACCTACGATGTCATTAGTAGAGGCAGCAAGGGGGTACAGGAGAGAGCATTCAGTCTGGAATCAGGAAGACCTTAGTTCAAATGTGGTCTCAGACACTTATTAGTGGCATGCCCCTGGGTAAGTCACTTACCCTCTATTTGCCTCAGTTTCCTCAATTAAAAATGAAGATAACAATAGTTCCTACCTCCCAGGGTTGTTGTAAGTTTCCAATAAAACATCTGTAAGGTACTTAGCAAAGTGTGTGGTACACGGTGGCGGTTTAATAAGCACTCGCGCCATCCTCATTACTTTACATCATCGGTATCTGTGGACAATCTATCTTCCCAGTCGATTGTAAACTCCATGAATGCAGGGTATTCTAAGTTCCTAGCATGGTCCCTTGCACGTGCTCAACCAGCTTTCCCAGAATGTGTGACCACAAATATTTAATACGATCTCATATGCAGACAGATGGCACCGTGATAGAGTGGTAGCTTTGATTGCAGAAAGGCCTGAGTTCAGATTTGACCTCAGATAGTTGTTAGCTGTGTGATCCTGGGGGCAAGTCATTTCATCCTTCATTCTTCACTTTCTTCATCAGTAAATGGCAATGATAATATCTACATATACAACTGCCAGTAATGGCTTCCCACTGTGAATAGATCTGGAAAATAACGGCGTAACTTCTCAGCTGGACAAGTCTGATTGGTCCCCTAAAATTTCCTCCTAACCATAGGAATGCCACATTTCTGATAGACCCAATGGCTGCATTCTGATAGACCCAATAGGCAGAAGTAAGGTGACTGGGCTTTCAAAATGCCACTTTGTACCTCCCTTACAGCACTGAACGCATACTACTTTTCATCAAAAGTATTTATGGACACATTATCTCCCCAGCAGATGGTAAGCAGGTGCTGTGAGCATAAAAGGAGATATTTGTAGAGTGCTTTGCAAACCTCAAAGTGCTACAAGTAATTTAGGAATCAATTTGACACCCAATGATGATACTTTTAAATGATGAAAATGAACCATTTTCTAAGACATGTTTTGTAAATATAGAATCTACATGAGTATTTTTTATTTCTCTTTGATGTTTTGAAATAACCTATACTTTAACACAAAATGGTATTCTAAAAGAATTAAATATACAAAAACCAGAAAAAGATTAATGTAGCTATACTTATTAAGTCTATTTTATTTTACATCTGAATAATGCATCATACTTTTCTAAGCCCTCTCCTGGACTTCACCTTATTTGATGTTCATTTCCTGTTCTTGACACATGACACATATGTCTTGTGTTCTTGACACAGATGACACACATCATCTGTGTGACTCTGGACAAGTGACTTAATCCAGTCTCTCATTCTCAACTTCTTCATCTGTAAAGTGGGTGTCATGGGTATCATGATAGTTTTTGTGAGGATCAAAGAAGATAACGTGGGTGCAGGGCTTTACAAAACTTAAAGTATTAAGTAAATTAGCTATAACTATAAATTTATAATCCATTTCATATTCAGAATTGTGTGTGTATGTGCTGTGATGTCCCTTACGACATCATAAGCTGCCAGAAAGGAGAACTGTCTCTTTGCATGAACAGTGCTTTGTGCAAAAGATAGGCAGAGTTGATATTTATTGAATGAATAACTGAATGAATTAAAGGATAAATGAATGAATGGACAAATCCCTGATCTTTCCTTCTCTATAATACTGGGTTGAAGGCAAAGATGATTCCTTATTTCTTGTGTTTAAAGGCAGAGCAAGGAAGCATTAGGTTTTAGTCACCTAACTCCACCCCTACCTTACTTGATGACTTTGGATAAGTCTTTTCATCTCTTGGGACTCCAGTTTCCTCCCATGTAAAATAAGGATACTGAATGAGAGAGCTTTAAGGTTTCTTACAATTCTGCCATTCTGTGGTTTTCTGCTCTACTGGAGATTTTTCATCTCCAGAGCACAGACCGTCAGTGTGAGACACAGCACATAGTCCTTGGCAAAAAAAAAACAAACCAACTTGAGGGCTTCCATTCTGGTTTTAATCCTGACTGGTAAACAACATTTTCTTGCCTATGACTAAAACTTCATTTTCAGTACCCATAGCTCATTTTATTCAGACAAAGGATCTGCTAGTGTTTACCCAGTGAGTCATTTTTTTAACTGATGCAAATGAATGCATACTGATGGATGAAAACTGTGTGGATGATGGGAAATAATCACCTCCCCCTTGAGGAAAATTTAAGTAACCTATAACAATAGCAAACTTGACTTGGTTTATCATGTTAGTGATTCCCTCACACTATTCTTGCTTTGCCATGTCTCCTCAGAGTTATCAGCACACTAATTCCCATTTATAAAAATCAAAGAATGGAAGGTCAGGTGACAAAATGATCATTTTGTCATTTGGCACCTTCTGCCCAAACAGTAGGAATGTTGCAGTTGAAATGTTGGGAAATCCCAAGCCTCATACCTCCTCATTAAATTATAGAAACATTTATGTGATAATACTGAATAGATTTCAAAACAATAAGAAAAATGGTATAATCTAAAGATACTCCAAAAAGAAAAATTGTAGTGTTATAGTATGTGCAAAATGTTAAGCATGATTTTTACTAAACAAAACGTGCATTCTGTATAGGTATATATATACCTATATATGTGTGTGTTCATCTTTCATTGCCAAAGAAGACCATGCTATCAAAGAACTGATGATATGACTTGTACTTGACTTTGTTTTGAGTAAGGGAGGGCTGTGCGGGTCGCCAACCTCACTTCTCCAGAGCCATCTGAATCCAGTGACCAGATATTCATCAGGATGACTGGAGATGACCCAGGATGAGGCAATTGGGGTTAAGTGACTTGCCCAAGGTTCACACAGCTAGTGAGTGTCAAGTGTGTGAGGTGAGATTTGAACTCAGGTCCTCCTGACTCCTGCAGTGGTGTGCTCTATCCACTTCACACCTAGTTGCCCCATACCTATATATATGAGTGTGCACAAGTGTATACATATGAATGGGCAGCTAGTTGGCACAGTGGCTAAAGCACCAGCCCTGGAGTAAGGATGACTTGCTAGCTGCAGACACTCACTAGTTGTGTGATTCTGGGCAGATCACTTAGCCCCAATTGCCTCAGTTTCCTCATCTGTAAAATAAGATAAAATATCTTTGCCAAAAAAAAACCTAAATGGAGTTACAAAAAGTCAGACATGACTGAAAGGATTTAATAACATATACATATACATGTATATACACACACATACATAATGTATACATATACACATATTCATGTACATACATATTATATATATTATATATATATATATAGCAGTCACTTGTGATTTTAAAAAATTCTTATGTAAAAAATTTGCCTTGCTTCAATACTCTATTTTCTACATGACATAACACATGATTTTGTGTATTAATATACGATTGATTATATGTGCTTGGATATGACTAAAAAGTCTGTTTGATACCTTATTGGAGGGTAGGAAGTGATCTTAGATTCTCAAAGGTCATGGCTCTAGAAGCTCCTAATGACATGGAAATATTTTAGGGATAGCCTTAGCAACAGACTGTCTTCAGGAAGTTTTCCCAATCCCTCTTAATTCTAGTGCCCCTGTTGATTGTTTCCTATTTATCCTGCATATAAATTGCCTGCTTATATAGTTGCTTGCATGATGTCTCCTTTATTAGACTGTGAGATTATCAAGGGTATGGATTGTCTTTGGCTTTTCTTTGTATCTATTACATGTCCTACTTTCATCTTTTGGATGTGCCTTAAAAATCTCAGTTGGAGAGATAAGATACATCCCATTTTATTTTCTTATCTATTTCATTTAGATGACTCTCTCTTTTCCTCCTCTGTGGAATTATTTCTCTCTGTGACTTCAAAATGTCATTCCTAAGAGCTTCCCATTCCTCCTTTGCTGATGTCCACTATAGATTTTTATTTCATTTTTTAGTTACCTATCCTTTCTCTGAACCCTTTGAAATCTGCTCTGCTCCAACTAGAGTTTATGTTAAATTCTGTAAAGCTTTCTTCTGTTCTATCATACATACCAACAGTAATAGATATTTATTCATAATGTTCCCAGTGTTTCCACCCTTGTATCCAGATCTTTTAGTTGAAAATTCCTCATTTGATAGAGGAGAGAAGTGAAGTCTAGAGAGATCAGGAGATCTGTCCAAGATCAACAAATGTAGTAAGCAGCAAACTTGGAAATTTGAATCCATATCTCCTGACTCTATATCCAAGAATTTTCCCCCTAAACCAAACTGATCTGCAAAGGCCTGAACTCGGCTGGCATAAGACTTCAGGAACCTAGGATATTTTTTGTACAACATGATTAGACATTAGATGAATTGACCAAAAAAACCCAGCTCTCATTATTTTGTGTTTTTCATTTGATCCTTATAATAACAACCCTATGAGGTAGCTATAATAGTCATTATTAAACCTATTTCATAGCTGATAAACAAGTTCATAGCTAGGAGTTATGGTGCCAGGAGGAGATTCTGACTGCAAGTTTTCTTTTTCCATGAGGATCCAAGTCCTTAGAAACTCCAATGAAAACCATGATGCCATAAAAACCAGATATCATGCCCTTCCCCCCAAATCATGACTGTATGGCATTCAATCATATTCCAAGCATTCAATCGCAGTTCCTCATGTGGAGGCCATCAGCAGGAGCTCGATGTCCAAAGTGGTCCTGACATATGGACGTCCGTATCTTAAAATGGGCTTTCTGATTGGAAAGAGTTAAAAGAGGCAGCTAGGTGGTGCAGCAGATAGAGCTCTGGCCATGTCATGATGAAGACTAAATTCAAATTCAGCTTCAGACACTTAGTTGTGTAAGCCCAGGCAAATCACATAACCTCTGTATTTATCCATAAAATGGGGATAGCACTTACCTCCCAGAATTGTGGTGAGGCTCAAATGAGATAATATTTGTAAAGTGTACTTAGTGTAGGGCCTGACCCAAAATAGGTGCTTAATCCAGGCTTGTTAAAAAACCTCCACATTTGCCCTTAGAGCTTTTGCTGTTCAGTGTAACAACATGCATCACCCCTCCGATGGGTTTTCCTCAGTCATTGATGCTGCCTTATTCTGATGTGCCTCCATCACTGCCAAGGTTATTCTTAAGTAATAAATTGCAATGGCGCCCCTAGGTAATTTGCCTTGCTAGTTGGAAAGAGAACATTATTTTCTCAATTTTACTCTTAGCTAGCAGTGTGCATAGAGATAAGAAAGGGGAGACTTTCTCTTTTAATTTATGAGCTAAGATTGCCCATCGCTAACATGCTTTTTACATTTTCTAGAGAGTCTGAAATGAGGGGGACAAAATAAGGAAATACCTTTTATCTTTCTTAAAAACAAACAACAGTGAATTCAGTCAAGGCATACACCATAAGAGAGTCACTACAGGAAGATGAATCCTATTTTATTTAAAAACTTGAGCTCAATGATTCACTAGATAGCTTCAGTCAGGAGATTAACTGCTTCCATTTTAATTCTTCAGCTCTTCCCAAAGCCCAAATATTCCATCCCAGGATGATTCTGACTAGGTCAGGTTATAGTCATCAAATGCTGCACTTCAGAAAGACCCTCATATACTGTGTTTAGGTCTTATAGCAGGTTGCCTCCCCGCCTCCCCCCCAACAACAACTCCCCCTCCCAGCAACTATTTGATAGAATAGAATGCATACTTCATCACGGAATCTGTCAGTTTTAGTGTTTTTTGTTTTGTTTGGGGTTTTGGTTTTTTTTTTTTGCCAAAGAGAATGAGTAGCTGGTAAATCTCAAAACTATGTCAATTTTATTGTTAAGAGTCATGAAAGTTCTTGGTTCCATCCAGCCCTTTACACTATTTTGAGGTTTCCATTGTTACATAAAACACAAGGCTGTCTTCATCTGCAAACTGTCTGGTTGAAGACCTACATAGATCAATATCACCAACACTTTCTGAAAACTCCTTAAGTATATGTTTGGGGCTAGTTTCCAAGACCATGCTGAATAGTACTTCCTAAGAGAGTGAAGACATCTTAGACTCTTATGTCCTGCAGACATTTTAAATTCAACATGATCAAAGTGAACTCATTTTCTTTCCCTCAAATACTCACCTCTTTCTAACTTCCCAATTACTCGTTCTTCCAGTCACATGGGCTCACATCTAAATACTATCCTTGACTTCTAACCTTCTCTCACCCTCCTATCTGGTGCATTGCCAAGGCCTGTCAATTTTATCTTTGTAACACTGGTTTTATATATCCCATATTCTCTTTTCTGTGCCGGTGTAGGCTTTCTTCACCTCATGACTGGATTATTGCTGTTGCCTGTTGGGTTGTCTCTGTGTCTCAAGTCTCTCTCTACTTAAGTTCATCTTCCACTTAACTTCCAAAGTTACTTTTCTAAAACAGCCCCAACCATGTTATATCCTTTTACCAATAAAATCCAGTGGTTCCCTATCACCTACAGCATCAAATATAAAATCCCCTGTTTGGCATTCAAAGACAAATAAACTTCCCCCTTCAAACCCTTTACCCCTTTTTTCCAGCCTTACACTGTATTCCTCCCCTGTACTTCGCAATCCAGTGATATTGCTCACCTGCTATTCCTAGAACAAGACGCTCCATCCCAACTCTATTTATACTGGTTGTCCTTCAGGAAATCTCCCTTCTCGTCTTGGCTTCCTCTAAGTCACAGATAAAATCTTACCTTCTACAGGAAACCTTTCCTGATCTGCCTTACTATTAGTTTCTTCTTACTGCTGAGAATATCAAATTTAACCTGTATTTAATTTCTGCATATACAGTTGTTTGCATGTTGTCTCCCCCATTAGAGTGTGAGCTCTTCAAAGGCAGGGGCTCTCCTTTGCCTTTCTTTGTATCCTCAGCGCTTAGCATAATGCCTTGCACATAGTAGATGTTTAATGAATGTTCATTGACTGGCTGACTAAGGTGTTTTTTTTTTTTTTTTGTCTTTAACCATATGTGTGATTTCATGGGCACAGGATGCTCTCTGAGAAATTTCCAATGAAAATACCTTCTCTTTGACTTACAGACTTAAAAAAAATTGGCTAAAGAATTAATAGGGTAATTTATTTCTCTAGGGTTATATATACAGTAGGTGGTCTGAGGCAGTACTTGAACCAAAGTCTTCCTGAATCAATTGGGGCATTTGGGGTTAAGTGACTTGCCCAGGGTCACACAACTAGTAAGTCTGAGGCCAGACTCTAGGGTCAGTGCTTTATCCACTGTACCACCTCACTGTCCCACTCTTTTCTTTGTTCTTTTCTTTTCCTTTCCTTTCTTTCCCTTTTTAATTTCATCTCTTTTCTTTTTCTTTCGTTTTTGTTTTTATGAATCTGAGGCCAGCTTTCTATATCTTATCTCTCATTGCTTCTCAAACTGAGGCTACAAGGGTGAACATAGAATTTTGTTGTGGATTTTAGGATGCTTACATTTATGTTTTAGCTAGGGTTCACAACCAATTCCAGTGTTCTCACACTCCAAATTGATCTGGAATTTCATTTATTTGGTTGCTCTCTCTGATGATATAACTTGCCTCTCATCCATGCTTACCAACCCATGCAACTCTTATCCATGTCCTCCACCAAGTGTTGGGGGGAGGAGGTGTGTCTTCCTTAATAACATATAGGATGTTCATAGGTTTTCATTCACATTTGCAATTTCACTGTTGCATTTTATTTTCATTTCTACATTTCTTTTATGACAAGGGTCAGCAAATGACAACCCAAGGGCCAAATCTGGCCTACCACATTTTCATTTACATAGCCTATGAGCTAATAGTGGTTTTTATATTTTAAAATGCAATTTAAATACAATATGGATTTACCCTGTGGGTTGTAGTTTCCTGACCTGTTGTTGTATGACATTCCTTACAATACTTCTGCATACTTTCATGTTTGTAATGAACTACAAGCAGCCTACCACAATGTGGCTCCTACCTTTTCAGTTTTTTTTCACATTATTCCCTTTCTGTCCCACTTTACTGTTGTTGCACAGGACTTTTTCCATTTCTGGAATATTCTCTGTCTCTGTTTCTCTCTCTGTCTGTCTCTTTCTCTCACCTCTCTCTCTTCCCTCACCTTTACCTTATAGGATATATGTATTTTCTGTTAAGGCATGGCTCAGGTTCTAACTTCCTATGTGAGGCCTTTTTTATTCCTCTCCATTAGTTCTCTTATATCTTGAAATTACTTTCTTTTCTTTTGTATAAACTATATATTTTTACTTATGTGATATTATCTCCATGATACTTTACTAGAGATCTCCTTCCAGGTTGATAACAACAAATTTACAAATTAACTAATTAAACTCATTTAATTAACTAATCTTTGATCTGGTCATTCAACCAAATTCTGGATTCATATAATTGTCCTCTGTCTTTATCTGGTTGTAAAAGACTCCACCAATAGGATGCAAACTCCTTGAGGTCAGAAACTTGCTAAGGACAGAGAGACAGCTTCAAAAGTTTGATTATTTTGTGATGAATCATACCTCCTTGAGGGTAGGTTCATTTTTACATTGGTATAGTCACTGTCTAATATAATGCTTTGCATACAGTAACTGGTTAGCAAATTGTTTGTTGAATGGGATGTAATTATATTTAGGTGCAAGTTTGTATTTCCCCTGTAGAATATATGCTCCTTCAGGACAGGTTTTGGTTTTTTCTCTTCCCAATGTTTTGCCTAGGGCCTCCTATGTAGGATTTGTTGGGATTTAATTACATTGAATTACACTTCTGAACCTGGAGTTTAGTGACAACTGCATTAACATGAAAGCCAAACCAAGATTTTGGAAGGCACTGCTGAAAGTAGCTTGCAGACAATTAAGGATGGTATTATTCCATGTAGTTCTGTCTTTAAAGGTTGAAGCAAAGTTCCTACTGCATATGGACAGTGTCTTGATATAAATTCTGTGAAGTGATGTTATCACTTGTAGGTATTTGCACTCAGAAAAATCACAACATTATCTTTTCCTCAGTGTCCCCTTTTCAAAAGTCAGGATTTTTACCCATCACCTGATATTTGGCATTGTACTTAGTGATCTCTGGATGACAGTTCTGCTATGAATTTTATTTGAATTTCCAAAGAGGAGAAAGGAAAGCTAGAGCTCCCTGAAGTGTCTTGGATAAATACTTCTTAAAAAGCTGCTCTCCAGTCTCTCAGTTATTTTTCCCTCACAAAGCAAATAAAACACAACCTGATATCTTGACCATGAGAAAAACAATAAGGGGAAAAATGACTTTTGTAGCCCTACTAAAATTACCTCAATACTTACGGAGCCAAATATACCCTTTGCAATTGAAGTCTTGAGAGTAGAGTGCCGGAAATCAAGATGAACAAATTGACAAGGAGGACCAAACAGCCAATTAACCGACTGATGCAAAGCCTCTCCTTGCTTCTGGAGTCTCTGGTTCTCAGTGGCTACTGATGTTTAGGCCCTTAAGGTCCTAAGCGGGGGTGCTTTAATTCTCTCCAATCCTATGGCTCCTACCAGGAATATTTCCTTTGTATGTCACTTCCTTTCCTGGGGAACGTGGGAATCTCTCTGACTTGCTCTCAAATGGTTGCCATGGGAACACCTCGAAGTAATCAGTATTTGCTATATTAAGTCAGGAGACAGAGAATCAAAAATCAAGAAGAGCCTTCTTTACGTTCACCTGCTTTTCAGACAATTGTATTTCTCCTTACGAGTTTCCTTAATGCATTCACTGCTTTGGCAATATTACAACCAAGTCTTTTTCCTGCTCTCCTTCCAACACTTTTTCCTCCTTCAAAAATACTTTCTGCTTAGAACAAAAATCTGTGATTCACTAGGTGTGAGAGGTGTCAAAGTAGATCACAACTCCTCTATGCCTTAATAGAGGGTTTCATTGCTTTTCTGGGACCAAAATGATACATCATATAATGGTCAAACTTCTGGTGTTGTCTTTCTGTCTTAGCAAGTGCTTGCCCTCAAGGAGTTTATATTCTATTGGGAGGAAGGCAGAGTACAATTATATGAATTCAGAATTGGCTGAATGACCAGTCCCAAAGATTAGCCATAAATTGATAAATTATCATCCTGGAAGGAGATCTTTAGTAGAGTGCCATGGGATTATATCAGATCAGAAGCTAACACTTTTGTAGGGCCTATACTCAAATTAATTTTTTTCTTGCCTAATTTTGTGCTCTAATGTCATAATCTTTGGGAACCCAACATTATCTTCCTAACAGGATATGGCACTAGAATGAGCCTTGAGTTAAAGTGCCCATATGTAAAGGAATCCACAAGTCAAAGTTCTGATGATACTATATCGCAGTACAGCTTTGTATTTGTAAAACATCTTAGCACATTATAAAATAATCCATTGCACTTTAGTCTAATATGTCCCATGCCTTTACTCTTTGAAATTCATTACATCATGCTTACTTTGATGGATCAAAGCTTTAATCAGTTGATAATTTCACTAATGAAGCTGCATCATCATGGATCTGGAGTCAGAAATCCCAAAATTCTGTCTCTGTCACTTAACTGTTTATTATACGTTGGGAAAGTCACTTAACTTCCCTGGGCCTCAGTTTCTTCATTTGAAAATTAGGACATTGGATTAGATGATGTCTTTTCATCTGTGATCCTCTGTGGGTATTGCTTTGTGAGATGCATACTGCACCCCATCCATGCCTTCTTATTCTGTGTGATTCTTGTTTATACCCAAGTACTCAATGATCAATGAATCTTCAGTCTCCCCAGTTTAGATGTTAGCTCTAATGATGCAGCTAGTAATCCATGCATGACTGCCTATCCTTTATACCACATGCATGACTTCCCATCCTTTATAACTGTTACTTAAATCCCTCTCATAAGTTTGCTTCAGGGGGTCTACCCTTGCTTTTTTCTGACATGCTAAAGATACTAGTGGAGCATTTGGGCTGTCTCTCTGTTATCCCTTACCACATGACCACTGTATCTTCTTTTTCTATCATACATTTTTTTCTGATGACATCTGTAATTCTTGTTGTTCAATTTAATTCTGGGCTGAACTCATTATCCATTTGTACTCTTTGGCCTAGATATATGTACTGATGGATAAATTCTATAGCTTGTCCATTCAATTGAAGGCACCCCCTTCCACCCAATAATTCCTCCAAAGAAGGTCTTTGTATCTGCAGCATTTACTAAATATAGGTGATTAATGTTAGTTGACTAACTGACTTAGTCTTATGCCAAATTTTATCATGTCTTCCCCCATAATCTGTATTGCCTGTATCCTATCCCCTTCTCTTTATTCATACAGCTACCTCTCTGGTTCAGGCCTTTGTTACTTTTCACTTGGATGATTGCAACAGCCTCCTGATTGGTTCCCCCTTTTTCAATCCACCTTCCACATATCTGTCAAAATGATATCCCTAAATTATAGACACTTCTCTGCTCACTACACTCCAGTGGCTCCTTATAACCTCTAGGATCATAAAGAGCCTTTTGTTTGAATTTTAAAGCCCTTCATAAATAGACCCCAACATTCTTTTCCAACCTTATTATACATTCCTCCCCTTAGTGCACTATAGAGTCTATTCAAACTGTTTATTTTTTTTGTTTATCATACATGACTCTTTATTTCCCATCTCTGGAACTTTGTATTACCTGTCTCCCTTGCCTGGAAAGCATTCCCACCCTGTAGCCACTGCTTAGAATCTTTTGTTTCCTTAAAGAAATGTGCTTAAAACACCACTTTCTGCATGAAACTTCCCCTGCTCCCCCAGCTGCTAGTGCCTCTCCCTAAGTACTTTGCATTTATTTAGTATATACTTATTTATGCACATATTGTCTCCCTCAATAGAATGTAAACACCACAAGGGCAGGGATTATTTCATTTTGTTCATTTTTGTATCCCTGGTTTCCTGGCATATAGTAAAGGATTAATAAACGCTTGCTGGTTGATTGGTTTCAAGATCACCAGTCATATAGCACCATTGGAAGAATGTTGATTTTAAAGACATGAGTTTTTGTTGGAGAAAACATCTTGGGTTTTTTGGAAATACTTCATGATTTCTCGATAATACTTCATGATTTCTCGATTGTTTGCTTCTTTCATTCTTATTCAGTTCTGGGCCCTGCTTGTCCACATATGTCCATGAAGAATGCCCATTGTTCAGACTATATACTATGCAGCTGAAAGGGATAGTATACTTGGTTTGTATATCAGTACATATTTTGAGAACTGATGTCATAAAATAGAGTTGAATCACGGTTGTCTGAGACTAGAGGAGATGCTTTTAGTAGCATGTAAGTACATGTGTGTGCACACATACATGTACACACACACCTTTTGTCAGAATTATCAAAGGGTGAATGGAAAACCAAATGGATCTCTTAAATGAATGAACAGCATGATTTCAATTATCCTGTTTCAGAACATAATAGAACTTACATTGTAAATAGTTTGTTGTTTTTTCATGCAATGCACTGTCTATCCTTCCAATTTGCCAGTGAGGTGGAAGGTGCCATAGAGACAGATTAAAGTGAGAAAAAGAGGGGAAAATACCTCTGAGAAGCTAATCAGGTGATTTAGGTAATGTCTTTGCCCCCCTTTGTCTTCAAACAAACAAACCTCAAATCTTGGGAAATTACTTAGGAATTACAGAACTACAACATTTTAGAGATAATCCATCCAATCCCATTACTTAGTAAGCTAGGAACTGAAGGTCTTTGAATTCTATTTCATTCAAATTTTTTGGGTATATAATCAGTTAAGAACTGTCAATGTGAAAAAATTTTTTTTAAAAGTGAACTTCATACTTAAAATTAGTCAACATAATAAGCATGATACTGTAGCCCAAGAAGCTAACAAAGTTTAGGCTGTATTAATAAAAACTCAAGTGTCCTGAACAAGGGTTGAGATAGTCTTATTGACCTCATCAAGGCATACCTGTATGATTTTGATCAGTTCAGGATGTCACATTTTGGGAAGGATTTTTAAGAAATGGAGAATATCCAACAGTCAACATTTGTTAAGCACCTACTGTGTACAAAATAATAGGTTGGAGCTGGGTAGAATATGAAGCTTAGACACAATCTCTCTCTTCAACTTACAGTTTAGTGGAAAGGAGAGAAACAGATAGTTAAAAATAATATTGCATGACAAATGTATTAGAAGGGAATGAAACAAAGTGATATATGAGAGGAAATATCATTACCAAAGTGATATACGAGGGGAAATGTTATTACCAACCAGGGGATCAAGGAAAGAAGTATGACTGGGTTGGCAAAAGAACTGGAACACATGTCTTGCAGGGGAACTGGGGATGGATCGATTTTAGAAGAAAAATTAGAATTATTTTGTTTGGTTACTCAGGACAGAATTAAGGAGCAATAAATGGAAATTGTGAGGAAGCAGATTCTGTTTAGATATGAGGACAACCTTCCTAACTGGAGTAGGCTGTCTCAGGAATCACTGGAAGTCTAAATGTTCCAGAGTGAATTTTCCCTCAAATTGGATATCAACTGAATCACCTTGGAACCATCTCTGAGATTCTACAACTCTTAAGCATTTACTGATTGGTAGTGTCCCAGGTTCTATGAAGGGGCTTAGTAACTGTAGAAATGGAATATAAGGTTCCTTGCTCTATAGAACATGACAATCTAATTGAAATTGCATAGAATATACTCTTTAAAAGACTTGAGACCTTTCTACTTCTTAAATAAGTTTGAGTAAAGATAGTCTCAAATCAGTGTTTAACTGCAGTGAAAGAGTGATCCAAGTGTGGTAAGGTTAGTCAGGGATGGCTACCTGGAAGAATTTAGTTTTGAACTGGTATTTGGAAGTGGTGGAGACAAAAGTTGTTGGAGACCAGCAGGAAGAACAACCTGGGTGGAGGAAATGACCTATACAAAGAACCAAAGGTGGATGATGCACTACATGCCTCTGTATTAGGAAGGAAGAAAATAAACATTTAATAAGCACCTACTGTCTGTGAGGCACTGTGCTACACCAACAAATATTATTTCATTTAGTCCTCACAACAACCCTGAGAGGTAGATGCTACTATTATCCCTATTTGATTGACGAGGAGGCAGGCGGAGAGTAAGTTATTTGCCCAGGGTATCACAGGCAGTAAGTGTTTGAGTCTGGATTTGAATGCAGGTCTTCCTGACTGCAGGACTAGTGCTCTATTTACTGATTAGTAACTGATCAGGTCCTTGGGAATGATACAGCGTGGTCTTGTTCTCATCGAGTTTATAATCTCATAGAGAGAAAAGATCCAAACGTACCTTCACATAGATGTTGTCTGTAGACAACACAAAGGCACACACCTTCTATAGAGAGGCAGTTATTTGTACTGGGACCCAGAGTGAACTGGGTAATAAGGGTGTAGATCCTATGGGGCAAGTGAAAGAACCAAGTAACAGGTGGAACAAATACTTTTCATTACCTGTGGCACACTCAATACATCACTCAAATTTTGTATGAAGAGAGGAGCTGAAGAATCCGAAAATAGGTTAAGTATGCCCACGGGCTAAATTAGATCACTGGTGGGCCAGCCTGGATTGCTTTCATCATGTGCATTGCCAAAGCCTGCCTTCTAGAAGCTTATAACAAATATACATATGTGTGTATATGTATATACGTGTATATATACCTACATATAAATTACATACATAACATTAAATATACATTGCTATATGAATGTATTTTATATAAGATTATCTATAACCTTTTGCTTTTATCACCATATTTCTTTTAACTAAATGACTTAAGTATCAGTGACTGATTTTTTTTTTTAATTTCAAAATGTGAAAATAATTTCAGAGCATTGCAACTACTCATAGTATACATATGGGGATTTATAGAATTCTTTCATGTATCACACATCAATATATTCTGCTACATGTGTTATCAGACTAATTTTGAAAACAAGGAAGAAAATTGTTTGGTTTTACTTCTAATGGTTTGTGAAGTGTTTGTCAATTTATTTTCCCTCTCTTCCTTCTTTTACTTCTTAAAATGGCTTTGGAATGAATTAATTTTACCTATTCCCTAGGCCAGGAGACTTAACCTTGTTTGTGTTATGGATCCTTTGGCAGTCTGGTGAAACCCTACTGACCCTTTCCTAATGAGATACATACACATATATATGTGCACACATAATGAACACACATAATGCACAACACACACATGTAATAAACATAACACATATATACACATGCGTGTGTGCACACAGATGTAATATATTTAAAATTCCTAACTGAAGGAAATGCCAAATTTTAAGGCTAGTGAGCTTAACGATGTAATTTCTTTCCTTCACCCAAGTTCATGAACCCTCTGAAATCTGTTCATGGATTCCAGGTCCCTTAGTCTGTTCCAGTGACGTAAGGCTTCTAAGATAATTTTTTTTTTACTTGAAGATGAATAGCTTAGAAATATGTATAGACCTGACTTAATTTACGTTCCAAAAAACTATTTTCCGTCACTGTATGTGACACAGTCCATATAAATCACATTTGCTGAGAGCTAATTCTCTCCTCTCCATCCCACATTTCTCTGATGAGCATTACTTACTTATCTATTCCTTCATTTCAGTCTCTGAGGGTGAGATGGCCCCTCTTCTTAACTAGGTTAACACTCTACACATATCCTTGATACTATCGCCTCCTGTCTTTTCCAGTAGACTACTTCCTACCATCTCTCTCATTTTCTAATTTCCATTCTCTCCCTATCTATTAATTAGTTCCTTCTTTGCTGCCTGGAAATATACTCATTTTCTTTTATCATTTTAAAAAACCCTCACTAGATGCTACCATATCTCCTATTTATCATTCTATATCTACCTTCCCCTTCTCCTGGGGAAAAGTACTATATTAGTTCCTTCCATTTCCTTTTTTCTCACTTGCTTTTAAACTTCTATAATCTGACCTCCAACTTCATTATTCAACTGAAATCTTCTTCAAAACTAACAACAGTCTCTTTAATTGTCAGAGTGTCAAATCTAATGGCTTGCTCTAGCTGCTCATCCTTCTTGGTGTTTATTTAGCATTTGACACTGTCAAGCACCTTATCCTCCTGGATATTCTCTCTTTTCTGTTTTTTTTTCTCTCTCTTAGTTCTCCTTCTACCAGCCTGATTAGTTCCTTTTCAGTTGCTTTTTTTGAATTTGTATCCACATTGCAATTTATTATTAACTATTATTAACTGTGGATGTTTCCCAAGGTTCTCTCTTGGACCTTGTCCTTGCTCTCTGGACTCTCTTCCTTGGTCCTATGCTTAGTTAGCTCTTGTGGGTTCTATGATCCTATCTATGCAAATGATTTCCAGATCTACTAAGCTTTCATCCATTATCACAAACTGATGGTTAAACATTTAGAACTGGGTGTTCCACAGACATCTCAAATTCAGTAGGTACAAATCCTTTTCCTCTTCTCTACTTTCTTTGTACTGTCAAAGGCACTGATCCTTCCAGGCACCCTTGCTCTCTCAGCCTTGTGTCATCCTGGATTCTCCTTCACTCACTGTATCTGTTCATCA
This sequence comes from Potorous gilbertii, assembly GCA_028658325.1. Lineage (NCBI taxonomy): Eukaryota > Metazoa > Chordata > Mammalia > Diprotodontia > Potoroidae > Potorous > Potorous gilbertii. The sequence goes on along the minus strand of CM053770.1, from coordinate 416,661,678 downwards.
GTTGACAAATCTTGTCATTTTTTTCTCTACATCTTTCACATATGTTCCCTTCCCTATACTCACCGAACCCTTGATACCTCTTCTCCTGGACCACTGCAACCATCTTCTTTGGTCTCCCTGCCTCAAATATCTTACTACTACAATTCATGCTCCAATTCAGCTGCCAAAATTATTGTCTTTAAAAAAGAGGTCTGACCATGTTATTTGACACTAAAAAATCTTCCTAATCAAGCCCAGTCCTTTCCTACCTTTACAATCTTCTTGTGTGGTTGTCCTTTTCACACACAGGAGGCAGAGAGGTGGCACAGTGTATTAGAGTGCTGGGCTGGAGTCAAGAAGACCCAAGTTCTAATTCAGTCTGACACTTCAGTAACTGTATGACCCTGGGAAAGTCACAATCTCAATTTTCTCAAATGTAAAGTAGCATTGCAAAAGCACCTACCTCATAAGGTTATTGTGAGGCTTAAATGAGATAATTTTTGTAAAATGCTTACTTAGCATAGTGCCTAGGTATTGTATATTAATACATGCTTGTTTCCTTCTCTATTCCCCACTCTATGATCTAGACCAGGGATGGGGAACCTATGACCAAATGTGGCCTTCTAGGTCCTCAAATGTGGCCCTTTGACGTAATCCAAACTTCGCAGAACAAATTCCCGTAATAAAAGGATCTGTTCTGTCAAACTTGGACTTGATCAAAAGGCTGCACTTGAGGACCTAGAAGGCCATATGTGACCTCAAGGTTTCAGGTTCCCCACCCCTGATAATCATACTGTTCTAATTGCTCTTTCTCACATACTGTCTCCCATTGCCATTCCTTTATACTGGCTCTTTCCCCATTCCTGGAATGCTCCTACCTTCCTTTAAGACTCAGCTCAAGTGTTTGTGTTCGTCCCTTGTTGCTGAAGAAGACCATGCCATCGGAGAAATGATGATATGACTTGTACTTGACTTTGTTTTAAGTGAGGGAGGGCTGTGCAGGTCACCAGCCTCATTTCTCCTCCACAGCCATGTGAATGCAGTGACCAGATCAAGTACCAATTCATGGAAGACTTTCTTGTTTCTACCAGCTGCTCAAAAGTTATTTTTCCTCTTGTATGTTCTGTTTTTCATATGTTGTCTCTCCTAGAATATAAGCTCCTTGAGGGAGGACATTGTTTTTGCTTTTTCTTTGTATCCATTAAAGTAAAGCTTAAAATGTATCTATTTCTCTCCTCAAGCTCAAAGTTAAGGTTGTTTGTTTGAAGGAGATATTTAAATGTAGAATGACAATTAGTAACCAGATCCTAATCAACTCAGCAAATGATGGAATTATGAAGTAAAAGTCGATACCAAATTGCTTAATCAAAATCAGAGAGGGAGGGAGAATTCCAAAATTCCAAAGGAAGAGGTAGGATGGGGAGCAAAAAGAAGGTGGAACTTCAGAGGTTATCAGAGTGAAGTGAGTGGGTATGGAGTTATGTAAATCAACTATGGTGGTGGAAAGCAAGCATGGGCTTAGTATGAGAATTTAATTCAGACATGCAAGTCAGATTAGTGAAACAGTTTCATGAGTTATCAAAGAAAGCTAAGAAAGCTGTCTTCTCTGCAGGGTTTTAAAAATAAGAATAGTTTCAAATCTCTTCAGGAATTCAAGGAAGTAGCAATAAAAATAGCAGTCTCTTATATTTGTATAGCATTATAACCTTTCCAAGCAATTCGACATTTGATACCTTATTTAATCCACACAACAACTAAGAATTAGGGTAGGGTAATGTTATTGTCAGATTAGGAAACAGACACAATAAAGTTAAAGGCTGGGTTGGGAGGAGATATATGGAGAAGGAAGGAAATTAAGGACAGAAAGCCTTAGAAGATTTTTGAAGTTCAGAGGAAAATTACGATTTTTTAAAATAGAAAACTTCTTTCTTTTCAGGTATGTTTATTACTCACTGTTAAGAAGACGGAAGTCAATGAATGGGTAGGAGCCACGGCGTTCCGCAGGAACCCCTGTCTGACCTCTTACTCGTACATCTCCTAGAAAACAGAAGATAAATGTTTGAAAATGCTGCCAAGTGTATCCTCGCTCACTCCACAAATACTCCAAAATCTTCAGGTGAGTGGCCATCAGCGCCAAAAGCCAAAGAAGACTTCTAACCAACAGGGTCTAGAGAATGTGTTTGTACAAAAAGACATTTATTCGATAGTTTTGATGATGATGATGATGATGATGATGATGATTTCCAACAAATAATGATGATAGCAGTCCATACAATCCTTAGTTAAATAGAACAGGTATTTTTATTCCCTTTTTGTAGATTAGGAAGTAGAGAGGTAAAGTCCATAATTTGTTTTCAGGTCTTTTCACTCAAAATCCAGTGTTCTTTCTACTCTGCCAGACTGTCTACCAGAATAAAGACCATCCCCACATTAGAAAGTGTGCCCTGAACATTCTAGTCAGCTACAAAGCCTCCATAAACATTACTCCTCTGTAGTGTCATAATGGCAATGCATCTGAAGTATTCTGAAAGAGTGCTGTTAAATTGTACTTTTCACTTTTTATTCAAACTCACATTTGCCCACAATATTATTTCTTGTTGGCTTGGCACATCTGATTTTTACTTAGGGTCTTCTATTCCCCAGTTGACATCCCTTTCCAGAATTCTGCTCAGATCCCCTTATGTTCTTCCATGACCAAGTCACTGGGAATATCAGCATAGCACCCAACAATGAAAAAAACAATGAGAATTGCTGCCGTTCTTTGTTAAAGTATCTTATAAAAAAAGATATCTTCATGCAGCTAAAAAGCATGAAGTAGAGAGTCAGATTTTTCTCTACTGTGAATTTACTATTTGTTTCATATTTGTATTGTCTTTAAATTGATAACTTAATGCGTTGTATTGGCTAATAGGTTATTTTACATAATGAACCAAGAGAGGGACAGGAACTGAACTTGGAATTTCATTTGTTTAGGGAACACTTGGGTAAGGGAACTCCTATCAATGCAGACTAGCAACTGATGGGATCTTAAAGAGCTAGCTATCTCCATGGCACTGAGACTCAATGACATATGTGTGTGTGCAGGGTCACACAGCCAGGTCTTTTTTTTTTCCTGCTTCTCTTATTCGCTAAGCTACCCTTTCTCCTAAAGAAGATAATAGCTTATGGAAAACAGGACAAAGCAAAGGGTAAGGACAGGTGGAAAAATTCATATTACTTTTACTTCTGAAGAGAAAAAGAAGGCTCTTTGGGAAACCTAAATGAATAAGCCATAATAAATGAAGAGGGAAATCATGTCAACCTTTGAAAATTGCCTGTATTTCTAACTGATGATTTCATTTCTCTAGGGAACTCTTGGTGTGGAACTTAACCCAACTGATAAAAAGCATAGATTTGTGTGTGACTTAAAGTCTTAAAATATTGATAGAGGGCAGTAAGATTTTAAATGTAGTCATTCTTCCAGA
>CM053770.1:416565412-416658135 GCA_028658325.1 Potorous gilbertii | reverse complement strand
GTTTTCTTTGGCAACAAAGGATGAACATACACACACACACACACACACACACACACACACACACACACACACACTAAGTGCCTACCATATGTCAGAAAAAGATCATACAGCTAGAATATGTCAGAGAGAGGATCTGAATCTAGGTTATTTATTACTCCAAAGTTTGGCTCCAATCAGCCATATGTGCCTGTGCATATATGTATATACACATACAAATATATACATGTATATAGTGTATGTACACATAAGCATGTCTATATGTAAGATGACAGGATATGCACATATATACGTATAAATGCATATGCATCTACACCAATATACACTCTCTGTACAGAGTAGGGCAGAAGAATTTCTCCCCACCTAGAATGAACATAATACCTTTTCTCTAGCCCCTTTGTGACTATTATTCTTGCTGTTGTTCCAACAGAATGAGGCAAAAGCAGCTCAAGGCCTTCCTCCCAACTACAGATATAATTTGAGAAACAGAGAGCAAGTCTACTCTGTACCTACATTACAAAAGACATACATTAGAATCTTTCTAGACTCATCCTCTTCAGCAGCAGCCATGTTGCTACCTTGAGAAACCTCCAACATGATGGATGACTCTCTTCCCACAGGATCATCTTTGTAAGAAAGACCGAGACATTCTTCGTTTCACTTATACCTGCCCTTTGTCCAGAATCTTTCATCTTCACTTGCCCCTATGTGGTTACCTTTCTTCTCTTTTTAGATTCCCAGTTCCTGTTGTATATAAGTTGTTTGAGGGTAGGGATTGTCTTCCTTGCTTGTACATGGGATTGTCTTCCTTGCTTGTACATGTAACTCCAGTGCTTGGTACAGTGATTGACACATAGTAAGCTCTTATTAATTTCTCTGCTGTGCATTCTCTCCCTCCCTCCCTCTCCCCCTTTCTTTCTTGCTCTCTCACTCTTGCTCTCCCTCTCCCTCTAGCTCTCGCTCAGTGGATAGAGTGCTGGGCCTGGAGTCAGAGAGACTCATCTTCCTGAGTTCAAATTTGGCCTTAGACACTTACTAGCTGTGTGACCTTTGGCAAGTCACTTACCCATTTGTCTTACTTTCCTTATCTGTAAAATGACTTGGAGAAGGCAATGACAACAAGCCACTCCAGTCTGGAGAGTATGAATGTCTATGGTCAAGAAATATTTCCCAAGTTAGGGGCTTTTGTTGTAGTGTGTTATAAGTAGACTCTTACCACTTATGGGTTAGGCCTGCACAGTAAACAATAAATAGAAAAAAAATTCTTCTCCAGTGTTCTGGTAATTCATACATAATAAAGGGAGACAATTCTGAATTAATGGCCAATAGCTTGCTTTCCTTTAGCAAAACAGGTATTTTAAAGTCTTTAAAATGAACCTTACAATAACATTTCTACTTCACCAAATAGCGTCTAATGTTTGTCCTGGGAAAAATGTCATTTTTTTCATCAGCAACTAGCTGACTTTTTTTTCCCCTTTGTCTAGGGGGTGCTTAAGTAATAATTCATAAATACCTCTTGGCTTGAACTTAGCTTTTTATAATAATTTAGTTTAAAATCCTTCTTCAGGAAGCCTTTTCTGATTAAAAATAACTAGAATTAAAAATTAATTAAGCAAAGTTCTAGCAGGTGGTAACTCCTTTTGTCATTTTTATATGGAAAATTTCATGGGAGGTAGAATGATGTAGTGGAGGCAGTGGATAGAGTGCTGGGCCTGGAGTAAGGAAGATCTGAGTTCAAATTTAGCCTCAGATACTTAGCAGCTGTGTGACTCTGGGCAAAATTTGCCTCAGTTTCCTCATCTGTAAAATGAGCTGGAGGAGGAAATGGAAAATCACTCCAGCATTTTGGCCAAGAAAACCTTATGGACAGTATTGATATGATATGATCCATGGAGTCACAAAGAGTTGGCCACAATTAAATGATTGAACAACTAAGTATAACATGGTAGAAGGAATATCAAACAAGCCAGAAGATCTGAATTGTAATTCTAGATTTGCTAGGACTTGGTATGTGATCTTGAACAAGGTAGGCCGAGAGAATTTTGTACTTTAATTACTGCATTCACAAAGTGTGAGGGTTGAAAAAGTTTCTTTATATCTAAAATGGGAAAACTGGTTCTTTAACCTTCTAGGACCCCATTACCCAAATTTAAATGAAAAATACGATTCTCTGATTATTTGTATCACTTTTTACAGTGTTCAGAAGGCTTTTATACATAATATCATTATTTTGTGACTAATAATGGAAGTTGACTTTGCACCTAAGAATTTAATCTTTCCTATGTGCTCTATGTATATGCACAAGGAAGAAAATATGTACAAATGCATACATAAACTATGCAGAAAGAGAAAGAAATTGGGTTGCTATTGGCTTCATAGTTCCCTCATGGGAAGTAATCCAGAGTCCTCTCTGGTATTTTTAGTATCTTTGAGCTACCAATATAGTATTATTCTACAATCAAAGATTGTAAATCAATCAAGAGATCAAATGACCCTGGGAAGAATAGGTAGGAGAAAAATCAGGAGACAATAATGTTACAAAAATCTAGAGAGAAGAGATGATCAAGGAGAAAAGGGTGATGGACAGTGTCAAAGATTATAGTGAGGTCAAGACTGAGAAGATGTCATTGATTTGGCAATTGAGAAATCACTGGTTTTTTTGGAAGAGAGTATTTTCAGCTAAATGATGAAGTTGCAAGTCAGACTGCAGAGAATCAAGTACTGAGTGAGAAGAAAGGAAGTGGAGACAATGATTAGAAGGTGATCTCTTCAATAAGTTTAGCCACAAAAGGAGAGGGAGAGGGAAAGGGAGAGAGGGAGAGAGAGAGACAGAGGGAGAGACAGAGAGAGAGAGAAAGAGAGAGAGACGAGAGAGAGAGAGAGAGAGAGAGAGAGAGAGAGAGAAAGAGAGAGAGAGAGAGAGAACAGAGGCTAGCAGGGTTGGATGGATCAAGTGAGGGTTTTCTGAGAATAGAAGAGCCATAGGCATGTTTATGAGCAGAAGGGAAATAGCCAATAGAGTAGGAGACATTAAATGAGAAGGTGGATATGATAGAGGAATCAAAGTATTTGGAGAAGATGGGATGGAATGGGATCCGTGCAAAGGGTTTTGTCTTGGCAAAGAAGAGAATCACTTCTCTGTGTGATACTGGGGTGAAGGAGACAGTGGCAGAAGGCACTTGAGTGATATCAGATGAGGAAGAGGACAGAAGAGGAAGTTCTGGCAAATGGTGTCAATTTTTTTTTCAGTAAAATATGAGGCAATGTTCTCAGCTCAGAGTGTGTGAAGAGGAAGACCATGGGAATTTTGAGGAGAGATGAAAAAGTTTTGAAAAGCGGCTGTAGTGAGTGGGATAGTCAATTAGGAAAGCCTAGAAGCATTGCCTTGCCATGGTGAGGGCACAGTTGAGATTAAGTAGCCTGATTTTGGAGTAAAGCTAGCCAATCAGTAAGGCTTCCTGATTTTCTCTAGCTCTGCTCAGCAGCATGTAAGTTAGAGCAAAAGCAGAGGATGGTGGGAGTAATCTAACCCTGAGGCTTAGCAAGGTAATATTGGCAATAGACTAGAGGGCAAGGGACTCAAAAGAGGACAGTGAAGAATAAAATCCTTCTGTAAGGTTTTGCAAATGTATTTGTAGTACTTTAAACCACCATTGCCTTTATCTGTACCATGTCTCTGTCAAGGAGCTTGTTTGCTGAATTTTAGGGATCTTCCAACATCCTAATTGGAGTATTTGTATCCGTTAAATTTCCTGAAGAATGAAAGTGATAGTCATACTTTTTACATTTGCCTATTTCTCATGTCCAATAGCTTCATTTCTTTGTCCCAAGTTACATTTTTTCCAAAATAATTTTTACTATTCTTTCCTGTACCTTTTGCATTCAAGTCACCTATCAAAGTATATGTTGCTTGAATCTGGAAAATCTTAAGTACTTCAGAGAATTTCTCTAATTCTTCATGTTCTGCTATGGACGTTGGCATATAAACTACCATTATCTTCATGGTGGTCTGTTACTATGGGTATTTTAAGGCAAGTGGGCAAAATCCCATAAAATGGTGTTTTTTATTTCTTTTGAGCCCACGATGCAACCAATTTCTCCAGCCTCTCTGTCACCTTCTGTAAGGAGAACTTATAAGGATTTAAATTTAATTTTAAATTTCTAACTGCATTTCCTTATGTATTTAATTTTTATTTATAACAAAAATGTCAATATGGATGCAGTTTTGTTTTTTTAGAGGTGTGTTGATTTTTGGGTAACTGAACAAAATTCATATATTAAGAGGACTCTCACACCAGAGGTATGAACACCAATAGACACCATTAAGAGGATCGATAATGAAATGAATCTTTATAGATGGTCTAAAAATTATGTGATTTTTAACTTACTTTATTCCTTTATATGACATTATCATTTCCCTAAAGCATGGGTCTATATAAATTCCCCCTTGATCTCACCCCTACTCAATAAACTTCACTGGCTGTGTATTGATTCCAGGATCAAATGCAAATGACTCTTATGTTCAAAGTCCTTTATAATTTAATCCTTCCCTACCTTTTCAGTCTTCTTCCACATTACTCCCTGCCATGTACTCTTTGATCCAATTACATCAACCTTCTTGCTCTTCTATGAAAAAGACACTCTATCTCTTGGCTGTGGTCATTTTTTTTTATGATTGTCCCCCATGCCTGGAATACTCTACCTCCTCATCTGACTGCTGGCTTCCCTTAAGTTCCAGTTAAAATCCCATCTTCTACAGGAAACTTTACCCAAACCCTCTTAATTCTAGCACTTTTCCATTAATTATTTCCAGTTTATCTTGTATATAGCTTGTTTGTACATGTTTGCTTGTTGTCTCCCACATCAGAAGTACTGTCTTTTGCCCCTTTTTTGTATTCCTAGAATTTAGCACAGTGCCTGCCTGACATGTAGGAGACATTTAATAAAGGCCGATTGACTGACTGGTCATCACTGTGGAAGTAGAATGGTATTTCATAGAACTGAGAGACACTTTGTATTTTATGAATTGGATAGATTTCTGTCACTGTAGTGATTGGCCACATGGGGGACAGACTGGTGGCAATAAACCTCAACAAGGCTAATTCTAGACAACAGATAGCCTAGCTCCAAACCCAAATGCAAATCCTTTCTGGCTTTTAAAAGCTTGCACCCTGCAGGCATAGCTTAGATTTTGAGAAGCCAAGGTCACCTACCACAGTGAGCTAACATGGTAGAAGTTTTGTGTACTCCTCCTGAGGATAGTTGTACATATACATAATATATGCAAATATAATACAGTCACTTCTGCTATAACATGACATGTGTTCTTAAAAATTACTGCACTTGGCAAAATTGCACAACAAAAACCACAGGACTTATGGGAAAAATGGAGTTGGGAAGCACACTACTTCCAGCCATCGACATTTCTTTTGTTTTTGTGGCTTTGTCTTTGCTGATCTTCAATGTGGATTCCTTTATGACTGTTGCTCAGGAGATATCACATGTTCTCTCATTCCTTTTTAAATGCTTTATTATTTTAAGCTTCCCCTAGATACAGAAAGCGTTTCTTTTGCATGCACTATGTAGGGTTCTTGAACCAGGATACTTAGACATGTTTAGGATGTTGAATGAATAGGTGTTTTTTTTTTAATATAGAAAAGTTCACAAGTTGTGAAAGAATAGCAAAATACAGTATTGTAGGATAACATAGTAAACTGAGGTAGCTAGTAGATGTTTGTGTGTGTGTGTTTGTCTAAATTTTGTATATTCCTATGTAATTTGATTCATTTGGGTGCAGTGGCTTTCTGCATTCATCTAGTATTTCTTGTGGACAACACTCTGCACTTGCAAATATGAAATTCATGTTATGTTTAAGTTGCTCCCTAATATATCAATTGCATTGGAAAAAAAAATCTGCATTTTCAAAACAAGTGTTATAGTAGACCTGACTTTATAAAATAAATATATGTATATACATAACATTTAGGGTTTCACACAAGGTTAATATAGAATTTTATGTACCTTCTGCATTGCCCCTATTCATTCATTCAACATTTACCCCTATTTTCAAGTACTAGAAGATGATTATTGTTTTTCGATATTAATCCTAAGGCACTGAAAGGTCCCAGTTTTTAAAAATAATTGTGTTTACTATTCCTTCCTAAGTGAACTGATACATCCATTTATTAAACAAATTTTTATGAAATGCCTTCTATCCTTCAGGCACAGTTTGGGAAAGATTTTTTAAGAACAAAAGTTGAAAAAAAGTTTTCTGGTAGCTAGCAGAAAAATGAAATTAATTAGAATTCCCTGTTATATGAACATTAGGGTTTGTTATGATTTTATTGCATTAAAAATAATGCAATTGCCTTTCGAAGCAACAGAGTTTTATGTTAAAAATGTTTAAAAGTCTATTTTCTTTCATAAACCATCTCTGAATACTTAAGTACCTTCAACAACTCAAGAGAGTTGAGTGACTCGGTAACAACTGTTTCCACATGCCTCAGTTTCCTCATCTGTAAAATGGGGATACTACCTCCCAGGATTGTTGTGAGGATCAAATGAGAAAGCGCTTAGCATAGTTCCTGGCACATAATAAGCATTTTATAAATGTTACCTATTATTACCTAAAGGAGCAATGGTTACTGAGTTGATATCAAAACAGTGAGACAAGTGGTATTGTATTAAAAGGATTTTACTGGCTCACCTTCACAGCTATCAATCTATTTATCCAAGGCCTTAGATCCAAGTTCAACAATTGTTCTGGATATTCATTAAACCCTTCTTTTACTTAAGTAACCTTTTCTAGCAAAAGGAAGGTTCCGTGGGAGCAGGATAGGAAGTGCTGACAGCCCAAAGTCATATCCTTAGTCTCTACTTATTGTGTTCCAAAATCAAACCAACAGCAGAGGAATTTTTATTTTGAAAGGGCTGCTTCCCTCTTGCCGCTTCGGGCTGAAGACACAACATATCACCCTGGAATATTTAATGATGCAAAGACTTACGGAGAGCTACATTTCAACAGGAGCCAAAAACTGGAGGCAGTCACTCAACTTCCCAGGGGACATATTTTCTGCAAGGATCTGTTGCCTACTTGGCATCTCACTTTGTCTCTGTTTAATAAAAGCCTGTACTAGGTAACAGAAGTTTATGTGGCTTCTTATGTAACTGTCAGCAAGGGTGGAGACTGCGGCCGTGATGACAACTTACAGTTGCTGAAACATCAGCCACATGACAAGAACCAGGATCTGGCTATAACCATGGTGTCAAGGTCATTTCAGGGTGGGGAGAAGGGGTGAGCGAAAGAGAGGCAAACCAGTGACTGCAATGAAGAAGGGTAAAGAATTCTTCAAAGTAAACTGATTATAAAGGAAATAAAACTGAAATTCAATATGGATACACCCATTAAAGATCAAGGAAAATAAGATAGTGGTGGTAATTGGACAAATGTGACAGAAGCTGAGGGGCTCCCAGGAAATAGATTTATTTTAGCTTTACATTGCCAGTCATTGATTTCACAGTCAAATCCTGTAAGTTAGAGACACTGATAGATAGACAACCCAGGCCTCTGCTTTTCAGGCTAGAATTCAATATACCACATGGTGCTATTAAGAGGATCAAATGAGATAAACTTACAAAAAGTGCTCCATAACCATAGAGAATTACATAAGCCTAAGCTATCTTTGTAATACAGGGCATTCCCTAGACTGACAACTTTGTAAACTCTAGCTGGTCATTTCCCAAGGCCTGCAAAATGATCTCTTCTGTCTTATCTGGTCTACCTAACTAAGTTAAAGTGGAGGTCTGTATAATTTAATTGTCTGGTGAATTTATAGGTTAGTTTGGATATTTGAGACAGAGACTTTGTGGATTACGATTTTTCCTTTTATTTAAATTGGTTGATTAGATTGCCCTAAATTCACCAGATAAACATGAAACCCTCCTTCACTTTGGTGAGCAGGCTGGGTCACTGAGGATTATTTATTGAACAAGCTATGTCTGAAGCTTCAGGTCTTTCTGTCTGATTTCATCAGTGCTGTGCTCCCAGGTCCTCAATGAGAGCTCTGTGTGCTGTAAGAAAACTACGTGCCTGTAGCACAGAGCCTACTCTATCGAGGATAGGAACAAAATAATTTCCTGGCATGTGAAATATTTTTTTTTAATCACTTAAAACCTCCCATTAATATTGGTTTAAACTCAAACACAGATAAAGTGAACACTTCACAAAGTTAAGAAAGACTGGAGACCAAAGAAAATCATCTTGACTTATTAAATCCTGCAGTACAAATGGTTTTAAGTACATTTAGGGTCAGGTATATGGGTTAGGGCAGTGAATCAGAGAAAGCTATGCTCTCAAATGGTACAGACTTTTCTAAGCCAGGTAGGGAGGATTCTGACTCAGACTGGAGCCCCTAGATCCTCCCACCTCCTCTGAGCTTTTCTTCAGTGGATGTTTTTTTCCAGAGGGAAAATGAGAGAAAAATAAGCCTCAATCACTGGGAGTGCAGGAGTCTAATAAAAAAAAGATATTGAACAAAGAGCAGTAGGAATGTTTAAAGAAAGTTCCAAGAACTGTCAAAGCTCAGGAGAACACAGCGGCATGTTCTTTTATGGAGATCAGGACAAGAGGAAAAAAGAAAAAGAAAAATCACCTCTTGGAATGTGAAATATATCTTAAGGTATTAACAAAAGCACCAGGCTAATCTCAAAACAAATCCCTGACTTTAATTCTGTGAGCATACCTAGTTTCTTTTGCATCTTACACACGAGACACCAGTGGGGAGAATATCTCTGCCCTGACTAAACTGTCCTAAGTCATCTTCCTAAAACCATGATTCTTCAAATTGTCATCCAGTGTGGATTACAGATGAGTACTCTGTTGTCCCGTGACTCTTCCTCCTCTTTCTGCTCTTTTTGGTGAAAGGACAGAGATGAGAGAAAAGGGGCTCTATTACTGTAGCATTCACATGTGTTCAGTAACCTAGCGTGGGCATAGCTGGGTTACCGTGATTCTTGGCTCAGATTGTATATATTGGTCTGGTTTTGAGGGCATAGAGTAAAACCACAGTGAATGTGGAGGGGATCAACTTGGAGGACCACCTAGAAAGATGAAACCCCTGAGGTGAGATAGTCAGTTTCACCCTGGGTTTGCCTTCTTTTACAGACAACTCCTCTTGTTTTCTGATACAGTTGGAAAACCTGAAACAATTTTAAAGGTCTAGCAACTGCTGGTATTTTATCCTCACCTGGCTAATTCTAGGGAGCCCTAAAGCACTTCCATGGTTTGGGAATATAGATCTATGACTAACAGACAGGCTATGGCTTCCTGGAACTTTGGGATGGTTTCAGCTAGCAGAGGTTCTTAACTTTTTCTGTAAGTGGGTAATGGATCCTTTTGATAGACAATTTGGTGAAGTCTATAGATTCCTTCTTCAAATAATGCATTTAAGTGCATAAAATAAAACACATGGCATTACAAAGGAAACCAATTATACTGAAATAAAGATGTATTTTTTAGAAATCTAAGTTCATGAACTCCTAAAACCTATTCACAGACACCCTGGAGCTAGAGGGTTTCGTTATCCTTTCTTTCCTTTCTTCTGCCAATGGACCCCCTGCCCTATGTACAGAAACATTAGCCGTAATCATAACCTTAAAAATAAAAATAATAAAATAACTTGAACACTGCCTAAATCAACTTCCTAGGTCATGTAGTCCACCTGTAGAAGTCTTTATGATCTGCCTAATTATTTCCTTTACCTGAAGCCTGGTCAAAGAAGTCATTGCTCTAAACATTATCAGCTGGAAAAAAAATTGTCATATCAGGCATAATTAATTGGGCAAAATGAGAATTAGTTACAAACCCTTGTGTTTTGAACTTTGAAGAAGTCAAGTGAAACTTTTTTTTTTAATGTATTGTTTGTTTTCATGTGCTTCTGAACTTCCTGATTCTGGCTGGGAACAAGGACAAACCTGCCAAAATACTGCAAGAAAAGATGTTGCTGATCAGCAGCAGGAAATACTCCACATCCCATGAGGGAGCCTGTTCTCAGAAGACTGCCTGGCCAAGTCTGCAGAACTGAGAAGTACTGTTGGGCAGTCATGCTTGTAAGAGGAGACTTCAATGATCCTAGAACTAATTGGAAGGTCTTGTATGGTGGCTCATCTCTGCTGGGTGGCACCGAGGCTTTAAAGATCTAAGTGCCTGCCTTTTAGAAAAAGGAAAAAGAGTTTGTAACTCAGTTAGAAATGTATTTGAATTCAAATCTTATGAGTTCAGAGAGACCTTAGAGAGCACCTAGCACATCTTCCATCCCAGATCCAAACTCTTCTTGACCGAATTGCTGCCAAGGATCATCCAGGCTTAGCTTGAATATTTCTGAACACATGGAGCTGACAACTTTTTCAGGTAGTCCTTTCCATGGCAGGGATACTCTTGGTGTCAAAAAGTTCTTCTTTATGTTGATTGAATTAAGGTTTATTTCTCTGTAACTTCTACCCAGTCAAGGGTCCTGGTTCTGACTCTTGGAACAACATAATAAATCTGTGCCTTTCCCCTCCAGCTCTTAAGATATTTGGAGGCTAATATGAAACCTCCCCAGGCTAAAAATGCCTAAAAATGACAGTTTCCTATTTTCCCAGGATCCTCCTGTTTGTCAAGTTTCACTCTTAAACTATGATGACTAGAGTTATGTGACATACCAGGGTAGAGTATGATAGGACTATTATTTCCCTTGACCTCAACATCAATTCAGCTTTGTTGACTTAAATTTTTTTAAAGCTAATTTAATCATGTTCTTGGCCTATTTTGAGCTTGTGGTTGTCCCAAGCCTCCAGATCTTTTTCATATGAATACTTTATCTCCTCTGTTTGTAAAACTGATTTTTAAAAAAGAAATCTGACTGTCAAGTTTTACATTTACTACTGTTACATTAAATCTTAGCGGTTTTAGTCTTCCATTTTGATTTAGTTATCCAAATTAAATATGTCTTAGCTCTCTGTGTGTCATCTGTCGATCTGATGAGCATCAAAAATTATTGGACTAAGTATAGAACCTTGTGGCATGAAACTGAAAGACAGTGTGTCATAGCAGATAAAGGGCTGGTCTTGGAATCAAGGTATGGGTTTGAGTTCCTCTTCAGAAACTTACTAGGTACATGATCCTATATATGACTCATCTATAAAATGGAAACAATAATGATGGTCTTAGTCTCACAGAGTTGTTGTAAGGGTCAAGTGAAATAATATATTAAAGTGCACTACAAAGTGTTATTTGAATGTTAGTTATTATTGACATCACGTGATTAATACTTTCTATAAGTCATAATTCCACCTATCACTATTCTTCTCTAGCCTATACTACTTTATCTTTCCTATAAAACTAATATGAGTTACTTTGTCAAATTATCCACTTAAAGCAAGATATACTACATCGGTGGTATTCCCCTGACATACCAGTTTGATAACTCTATCGAAAAGAGGAAATGAGCTTAGTTTGGCATGACTTACTCTTAGTGAATCTATGCTGACTCCTAGTAATATAACTTCCCTTTCTAGGTGGTTACAAGACATCAACTTAAAGATCTCTTTTGGAATTTTGCCTGGCATTGACATTCAGTTTACTAGTCTGCAGTTTCCAGAGTTCATTCTTCCCCCCTCTTCTGAAAAAAAAAATGAGACCTTTATTCTTTCCCAGTTTTCTGGTGCTTCTCCATGATCCATGAGTTCTCAGAGATTATCCAGTTCTGCAGTCCCATTTGCCAATTCCTTCAGCACATTGATGAGTAATTCATCTAAGCCTATTGCCTTGACCTAGGCTTGGGTCCTTTGCTATTCTGGTCTAGTCTCTCTTGGGCTTCAATTTCTTCTGCATGCTTGTTTTATACTTCTTATTTTGAAGGCCACTCTTCACCAGGATCATCTGTCATCCATTAGTATTACAATATATTTCTCAGGCAATTTTCCAGTTTTGTACTTATCCATCTTACTCTGAGTATCACCAAAAAGAACTTTTTTTAAAAAATGGTGCTTAGTATGTCTTGCAAGCCTCAGCTTTTTCCGACTTTACCTTTCTGGGCACTGCTCTTGCTGGTTTGTACAGTCTTTCACATACTTTCTTGTTTGTCCTCTGCCTTCTCTCTTCTGTACATCTTTTTTAATCCAAGCTCATCAAAGAGCTTTCTGTGTAGTCACATTGTTTTCTTTAAATATCTTCTCTTTTATTTTCTCTGCTGGGGCCTTGGTCATTATATTGTCAGAATGTATCAAACCTCTTTGGGGTGCCTTTTCTTCACCTGTAATATTCATGGGGTTGAACTAGGTGATTTATAAGAATTTTTTTCAGCTTCAAAAAGTAATAATGTAGCTCTTGAGCCATATTCTCTCTCTGAATTTCTGTTCAGGGAATTACAGCTATTTCTTCTTTAATTTTTAAAAATTGCTTTCTTAGAGTGGAAGTTACCCATCTGATTATAGCCAATCTTCCTTCTTTTTAGCTATTGTGAAGTCTAAGATGGAATGGTCATTTTTTTCCCAAGTTTTCAGTGCTTTCTATAGCCTCAATTAATTCTTCCTTATTAGTTAGAATTAAGGTAGCAAATCTTCTCATTGTTCCCTTTGCCCTCTGAAAAATAAATTAAATTTATTCAGGTCTTCCAACCCACTTGTACTTTTCTGTCATTGTTTTCTTTTTTTCTAATCTCTTATAACATATGAATTTATATTCCTTATGGAAGGCAAACCATGTAACATGCAAGGTGAAATCAATCACTGTAAAGTTGATGAGCAATATAATGTGTTTAGTTTGTGCCTATAGTTAAAGAAATTGCTTATTTTAGGCTTGTTTTGTATTTACAAAAGGGTAGAACTATCTGACAACTTTTGACTTGTTCTGGTCAGGCAGAATCAGGTAGGTCATTCTGTATATTTGTAACACACAATTGTCTGTTACTCGTAGCCCAGTTTCCACCAAGGAGCTTAGGGTTCAAAGCTTGGTCTCAAATTGAAGATTTGGCAAACAGGACTTTGGATTTAGGGAGATGAAAGGCTCTAACAACCTGACTTCAGAGTTTTCTGACCAAACTACATCATTTTTCATTGAACTTGGGTTTTGTCATCCCTCTAAACTTTGACACCTTTGAGATCCCAAATTGAAATTCCCCTCTCTTAATTACAATCCATAGTTCCTTCCCCTTATTCCAGCTATACCTTTCTTTCAACCTCATCCAAGCCTCCATTTTATCAGCCTCTCCCTAGTTTCCCAGCATATCAGTCCCCTTCTGATTTTATTTCCCTCCCATGTAACTGGACTCCTCTCCTAGTCAGACATATCAATGAGACTCTATCAAGCACCCTAGAAGCCTTCACCCTTTTGAACTTCCCCCATTATCAACTTTGTCAGCCCTGAGTCTTGGATAACTCCAACTTTCTGTTTTTTACACTTCCAGACCTCCAAGTACTGTTGGAGAAAGTCGTTGGATCAATTACAAATTCATGCTAGTTAACCTTAGCAGAGACCTCACTGCTTCTTGGCAGTCCTCTCATTCATCTCATTAACTCCCTATCGCATTACACTCAGTAGTTATTCCAATCCTCTTCCACTCTCCTAAGCTCCCAGCCCATCAGGGTCACTGTTAGCAGATTTCCTTCAAAGTCTTAAAATGTGTACAACTCCCTCACTTTCCCTTGTCTACACCTCAAAATATCTCCACTTTCCCATACTTTCCTTTCTAGTTTCTATCTCATATTCTTTGTCCTTTCTACCCATCAATCAACAAGCATTTAGTAAGCACTTACTATACTCAATGTACTAGGTACTGGGGAATAAAGATAAAAAAGAAACAGGTCTTTCCTTCAAGGACCTTACATTCTAATTTGAGGGGACAATGTATACATCAATCAGTTACTCAGCAAGAATTTACTATTTTTGCTTAGTGACAGGCACTGTATTTCTCACTGGGGATACAAATATAAAAATGAAAACAATTCTTAACTTTTTAATTCTAATAAGGCAACAAAGCAAACATTTAAGTATAAGCTGTCTTAGTGTAGTTTTAAATTTTCATGGTTTCAGAAGTATAAATTTGATAAACTTACAAAGATATACTTTAAAAGTTTAATTCTGCATATTTCATTTACATTTAGTTTTGTGAATTTTAAATAATAAATTAGGAAATTTCCTTTTAACAAGATGAGGCATCCTGTCTCATGCAACTGTTTCTGGATTACACTTTCTTAGATTGGCAGATTGGCAAAACTTCTCTTGCAACGTTATGTTGGTTACCTGTTCTACCTTCCTTAGATATTTTCATGTGGGGTGATATCAGCACTGTTGTCCATATATCAACAGTTCATTCTTTATGTGATCTTATGGCTCAATTACAAATGCAATCCTTTCTTGTCACGGAACAACAGCTAATAAAAATTCTTACAAAATTAAAAAATCAACTAGGATGATGTACAGCACAAGCTTATATTACATTTTAATAAGAAACTGATATTTAAAAATTTAAATAATTAACCTTTCAGATTTTTTTGTAAATTTCTACCATTTATATTTCCAAAGATATCAAAGCTTAAAACTGCACTAAATCTTTTGGGATGCCCTGTATATATACAGGATAAATACAAATAAATATAAAAGAATGAATATTGGGAATGCACTAGTAGTTAGGGGGATCAGGAGAGGCTTTATGTAAAGAGAGGATTTTGCCCTGGATGGATCGATAGCCTAGATTTTATTCTCTCTTCTCTCCTACGTGATTTTTTATCCTGATGACTACCTTACTCTCAAGTCTTCAATCTTTCTCTATTGTCTCTTTCCTCTCTGGATATAAAATACTTAAGTCTTCCAAATCTTAAAACATTACAAAGCCTATCACTTTTTTCTATCATTCCAAAGGAAATGGAAGAAAAAAATGAAATGAAATAAAATAAAACCTCCCTTTAATCTATCATACCTTCTTTATCTTCCTTTTCACCATAAAACTTTTAAAAGCAAAATATTATTAGCTTAACTTTAAACATCAGGAGAATCCATTAAACATACTTCATAGTGATTCACATTTGATGTGAATTTCATTGTGAAAAATACTTGTAGCACCTTATCAATTACACTATATCCTTTTAAGTTTGGGGCAGTGGGGCAGTAAACAGAGCACTGGGACCAGTCAGGAAGACCTGAGTTCAAGTCCAACCTCAGACACTTAATGAGTTGCGTGACCCTAAGCAAGTCATTCAACCCTGTTTACTTCAGTTTCCTCATCTGTAAAATAAGCTGGAGAAGGAAATGTAGAACCACTCCAATATCTCTGCCAAGAAAACTCTAAGAGGGGTCATGAAGAGCTGGATATGACTGAACTGAAAATTTTCTTTTTGCCCAGTCAGTTTTATATGTTTATATGTATATTTTCTCATATACATATATACTATACACACATATAGAAAGAGAATTGTAGTTAGTGTGCACATTTTTCTTGTCTGTTTTCTTTGTCTGGATTAATTCTTATTTATCTTTCCACATTTCTTTACATTTTTTTCTTTATAATTTATCAATCTTGATAATGTATAATAAATATTACATTGCTATATATCAATTTGTTCAATGATTCTCTCAGCTGTTGGCCATTTTGGTTGTTTCAGTTGATACCAGTGCATTCTCCCAGTCTATTGCCTTGAAATCTTGGAGTCATTTGATGCCTCACTCTTCTTTCATTCCCTGTACATCCAGTTGATTTTATCTCCAAAAAGTCTCTTTGAGCCAACCCCTCCTCTCCTGTATCACTGCCACCTCCTGCCTAGAATATTAGCACAACCACTTAACCATCAATCAACAAGCCTTATCACAACTTTGTGACAGGGACTGTGCTAGGTAAAGACAAAAATGACATGGTACCTGGTCTCAAGGAACTTAGATTCTCTAAAATATATACAAAATCGGTACAGGGTAATTTTTAGGAGATGCCACTAGCCAAAGGAAATCAGAAAAGGTCTGTTTGGAGTTGGTATTTGCACCTAGTTGGACAGCTAGGGGTACAACAGATCTAATGCCTGGTCTAAAGTCAGGAAGACTCATCTTCCTGAGTTCACGTTGGCCTCAGACACTTACTAGCTGTGTGACCTTGGGCAAGTCACTTATCCCTGTTTGCCTCAGTTTCCTCATCTATAAAATGAATGGTGAAGGAAATGCCAAACCACTCCAGTATCTTTGTCCAGAAAACCCTGAAAGGTCCTGAAAAATCAGATATACTGACATGACCAAATAACAATAACCCAAGAAAACAACAGAAAAACAACAAAGGAATTCTAAGAGCCAGAGGTAAGGAGAGATTACATTCTAGGCATGGAATTCTGGTGCAAACATCTTTTCTATCACTCCAATTCATCCTATGCACTGCTGTCAGATTAATCTTCTAATGTTGCTCAAAACAAAAACATGTGAATGGCTGTTTCACTGAACAGTTTGGCATATAGAAGGATCATTCTGACCCCTGCTATTCCTCTTTGTTCACCCTATACTCTAATGAGAGCCAATACAAAGTATTTACTTCCCCCAGGTAGTATTTGAACATTGTAACCCTCAGTGTTTGAAAATTAGGCTTCCTGGGTTCTTACTATCTGCTGGAGTTTTCATAAGGCATCATTATAAACACATATGACTCAACTTTTTATAAAACAAATACCTCTAGGCCAGAGGGGACTTTTTTGGCACTGATACTTTGTGTATTTATTTAAAATGATATTAAAATGTGTCCTTTATTAAACAACTCCTTTTTGTTCTGCATCCTAAGAAGCTGTCTACCTTGCTTACCCTGAGTCCTGGCTCTGACTCCAGTCAATGTGAATTACTGTATTCATTCAATAAATATTTATTAAGTTCATTTGCTATGTGCAGTGCACTGTGTTAGGCACCAGGGAAGATAACAAGTACAGATAAGACACAGGCCTTCCCCTCATGAATGCTGCACTGGAACCAGATTTTCTTGTCTCCGTGCCTTTCCTCATCCTCTGCTTCTGACCCCGTGTACTCTCATCTTTATTTGGTGAAAGCCTACTCATCCTTCAAAGCTGGGCTCAAAGTTGCCTTGATTTTCCAAGTGAGAAATAGTCTCTCTCTTCTGAAATACCCATGCACTTATGATCCTTATCATATTCTTTTTTATATTATGATTATATGTGTATATATGCTATATTCAGGTACAGAGTTGAAACTGGGTAGCAAAGGTGATTTATTTAGGTGAAATAGAAGGGGTGGGAAAGGAAATCAGAGATAAAGGGAATGGGGTATATGGTGACCAGGTTAAGGTCCTTGAAATTGAAGTGAAGACCTTGGTCTTGGTGTATTTTTCATCTGGACTGAAAGAATGTACAACACAGCATAGCAAGCTCCAGTTTGTTATAGATAGTTCCAACTTAGAAGTAGTAATAAAATGTGCTTATGCTTGGGATAACATGCCCAAATAAGGACTATGAAAAGAGAACTTTAACAACAGCATTCTTGAGTTAGATTTACAGGAAAATAATAAAAAATACAAATGCCAAAACTCCAAACAAACAAACCAATCCTGTGAGAGTATTCTTAGTTTACTGATGAGTCAGATTAAGATTCACTACAACAATGCACTGGGTATCGCTTTATTTTTCTGATTTTGCTTGACAGTGGCCTCCTTCTGCAATCCTAAGCAAGAATAACTTTTCCTTCATCACTAAAGTTGCTATTCTCTAACATTGTGGGACCCCTTGCCTTGACTCCCATGGACTCCCATGGAATGAAGGATTGGATCCAGGAACCAAGTCAATACAAACTGAGAAGTATGAAATGAACATTTGCTTCAGGACAAAGTCAGTTTCACTTTTGTAGAGAAATATTGGGGTCATTCCAAAGATTTTCAATAGTAATTGACATTTATGTGACACTTCTAGGTTTTACAAAGTGCTTTATATACATCATCTCATTTAATTATCATAATAACTCTGTGAGGTAAGTAACTACAGGCATTATTTTATAGACGAGGGCAACATATACAAGAGTAGACAGAGTCAATGATTTGTGGTCCATGGTCACAGGGGAGTGGGACAGCTAGATATGACACCAAGGTCTCTCTAAATTTTTGTGCCCAACGCCTTAGTGTCCTTTCTCAACTGGCTTTCTAAGGGATTTTTCAACTGGCTGACTCCTAATGGGTAAGCTAAAAATATTTTATATGTTCACTGAAAGTATTAAATGTGAGAAGGGACCCAAAGGAACAAAAGAATTTATTTAGTATAAAAGGTAGAAAGCAGAGATTATGAAGTACCAAGCCTATGTCCTGCATATGAAGTGCTCAATAAATATTATTTAGTTATGATTATTTCCTTCAAATATAATTTTTTCCTCATTAGTTTTTGCCAAGTAGAGAAATCCACAGTTCTATTTTACATTGGTTTTATGCAAAAAAAAAAATGTTGTTCACTTTGGCCAATTTACTTCCTTTCACCCATCCCTTGTTTTCTCTGTGTTTGGAAAATCTACAACAGTATAAATGTAACAGGTTGATTATATTTTTTAACTTCCCTATTCATTAGTTTGGCTTTGTGCAGAAAGCATATTCAAAATGTGGAACCAAGGAAAATATTGTGGACACCAGGGACTAAGTGCACAATTACATCTTTCTCTGAGAAGGCAGCAGGGGAGAATGGAGGTAGAGGTTACTTGTTTGCATTCATCCTTTTTTCCCCCTCATATTTGTAATAGGATGAAACCATTTATTTATTGGCTGGTTAGAGGAGAGTCAAATAGAACTTTGTAAATGCTCCAGTCCCTGTTGTAAGACCTAGCTCGTGCCAATCTTTTTTGTTGTTGTGTGTTATGAGAAGACCTCAGAAGGCTTGCATGTCTGCTTTTTCATCCAAACATCTGAATGGTGAGTTAAAGCTCCTTTGTTTAGAAAGTAGGCTGGACAATAATTCATGAGCTCACAATGCCCTTAGGGCAGGACTGGAAACCTCTGAAGCCTTACAGTTAGGCAAAGTTTGAGAGGGTGGACCATGAGGACATGCCATTATAATTCTTTTCTGGAGGCCCATAATTTGATTTCACAGCTTCTGGTGGGTTTACACTATTCAGGAACTCCCTTTGTTAGGGAGGTAGGGGATAGAAATAATTGAATGGGTCGTGTTAAGGGAAAAGAATTAGGACACATTACAGGAGGGAATGGACAAGTGTTGCACAGGCAGAAAAGGCATGCCTGGATTGTAATCTGTATTATTGGTAGGTTTATCCACAATGAAATCCTAGACACCTCAAAGTATGATTTAGACTGACAGTTATCTCTTCCAATTATTTCCATTATCTCTACAATTTTGTCTAGTGTGATTTTATATTTTCTTGCTTTTAACTTTTCATATTTATTTTCTACTGGGTTGTAAATTTTTTGAGATCAGAAATTGGGTATTAGGGGTTTTGCTCCCATCCCTCACAATGCCTAGCACACTGCTATGCACCTTATAAGTACTCAATTTGTGTAGTCAGTCCGCAGTACATCTTTTTAAAAAGTAGCTGTTTTTGGAAGTAGAGAGAAAAAATCATTTGGTAGAAGACAGGCAGCTAAGTGGTACTGGGTCTAGAGTCAGGAGGGTCTGAGTTAAAATGTGGTCTTGGACCAGGGGTGGGGACCCTCTAGAGTGCAGCCCTTTGACTGAATCCAAACTTCACAGAAGAAATCTTTTTATTAAGTGAAGTCTGGATTCAGTCAAAGGGCTGCCCTTGAGGATCATTCTAGAGGGTCACATGTGACCTCGAAGCTGCAGGTTTCCCACCCTTGCCTTAGATACTGACTAGCTGGGTGACGATGGGCAAGTCACTTACCCTGTCTGTCTCAGTTTCCTTATATGTAAAATGAGAATAAAAGCCCCCTCCTTCCCAAGGAGATTGTGAGGATCACATGAGACCATAGAGAACTTGCACAGTGACTGAATAACTAACATTCGTTCAATAAATGCTTAGGAGAAAAGTTCTGGTGTTCAGCGAAAAGACTTGGGAAGACGAGCTGTCTTCCACTGATTGGGATATCAGTGAATTAAGTGCCCTGCAGAACTTGCTTTAATTCATTTATATAATTATCATTAATCAGTACAAGATGCTTATTTGTACTGTAATCACAATTTCAAGACCATGAAAATATTTGCTGTCACAAAATGAAATTAAATAGGAAGGTGTGTTTCATCTTGTTCCATCTCTCATTCCTTCCCATGATTGGAGAATGAGCTGTTACAAATGGAACTAATTATATACATAATCATAAAATTACATTGTCAATGATGTAAAATGACATTTCCCAATCGATACGTATATGTATATGGACCCTTTCCCCTATTTGATGGCATCAGTTGTTTCAGTTTGAATGGTAATAATTGCACTCGAATGCCAACAGGAATAAACAGCTGGTTCCTTGAGCAGCTGTGTTGCCCACACTGGTACCATTTGTCTATGACTTTAGCTGCTGAAACAATCAGGCTGCTGCTGAATGTCTCCCATAGCAAGTTGTTTTCTTTTAAATCCCAACAATCAGCATGTATATAGCGCTTTGAGGTTTGCCAAGAGCTCTATAAGTATTTTATCCTCACAGCCCTGGAGGTAGATGCTATTATGACTCCTACTTTGCGGATGAGAAAACTGCAAAATATTTATATCTTTCATCTTCTGTTAAAGAAAGTACAAATGAAAGCCAGTCTAGAATGGCATCTAGGCATTTCTTTGCATTTTTAGTCTTACCAGTGTTGGAGCGTATGAAAAGTGCCATTCATGGTTCTGCTTTTTGGAAAATGAGAAACTACTGTATATTCCCTCCTATGTTAATCAGGTGGTATGTACTTATAGGCAAAGACAGAGTAAGTCAATAGTAACAGAAGATTGAAGGGCTATGAAAGGGAAATTATGGAAAGAAGTAGGCTCTGGGAGGATCAAAGAATTTTAGACCTGGAAAGGGGTCTTAGAGATCAGATAGTCCAACCCTCTTATGTTATAAATGAGGAAACTGAGACCCAGATAGGTTAAGTAAACTTACTGAAGGTCAGAGTTATTTACTGTGGAGCTGAAATGAGAACCCAAGTTCTCTGATTCCTAGTTCAATGCTTTTTCTACTACTTGGGAATTTAAGAACCATTGAGGAAGCAACAGGAGTACTAAATTGTTCATGTCACCATGCTAGTTAAACACTAAAGACTCATATAATTTTATAGATGGGACAACAGAGGTTACTTGGTTCAACGCCTTCATTTTATAGATGAGGAAATAAAGCTCAAAGGTAGTGATTTCCCTATGATTATCTGGTCAATAAATGTGGAAACTAGGATTTGAACACCATTCTTCTGAATCCAATAGGATTGGAATTGTTATGCATTGTTGGTACTGCCCAACTGTGTTCAAAATATTAAAAAAATCATAGTTCTTGATGGTAATTTAGCTGAACGTTTCAGTTCTATGGACACAATTCAAACATGAATTGGTCCAGATGAGAATCTATGAATCCTTGTCTGTAAATGGGAGTAATAGTAGCACCCACCTCCCAGTTTTGCTCTGAGGATAAAGTGAGATAATATTGGTATTTTGTAAACCTTAAAATATTTATATGTAAATGTTAGCAATGATCATGATGGTGAGGAGGAGGAGGAGGAGGAGGTGGAAGATGATGTTGGACAAAGGTCAAAAACACATTGGGTAGGAAAAATTATTCAGTCTAGAAACTGCTTATGGAAGGTAACACCCTATGAAATAAGGTGAAGTAAAAGGGGCATAGAACAAAACAAATAACTCTTATAGAAAGTTCCAAAATGGAGCACACAGTAGGGAAATGGAAAGCGTATGATTATATTCTGAAATATAGTTTTAACCAAACACTAGGGAGCAGTGCCAGAGTCCTTCCATGGCAATTGCTTCAGTGGACATTGCAGCTCCCATAGTAAGTGTTACACTTCATTTTTTTTTTCAATAGCTCTATGAT
This sequence comes from Potorous gilbertii, assembly GCA_028658325.1. Classification (NCBI taxonomy): domain Eukaryota; kingdom Metazoa; phylum Chordata; class Mammalia; order Diprotodontia; family Potoroidae; genus Potorous; species Potorous gilbertii. The sequence goes on along the minus strand of CM053770.1, from coordinate 416,636,161 downwards.
GTCAATGATGTAAGTGCTAACATCCACACTTTCCCATCCTATGAGACACTCACCTATGTCTTCCCATGTATTCTCCATAGAGAGCCTTCCCCATGGGTTAGAGATCTTTCTCCATGTCTTTTAACATTCTGCAAATACCAGTGCATTGCTTAGACTGTGCATCTGTTTTTCCCTTGCTCTCCTCACATGAATGATCTAGATCCTTTTCTGATCATATATTTCTTGGGTGTTATCTTTTAGACCACTTCTTAAGTGTGAGCCATCATAGTTGATATATTATGCCCACTATTTATTTCTCCATTGCCCTTTGACAACTGTAATTTTGTTGTACTTGTAATTTTGATTTTTTGGAGATTATGGCGTGTCTCATAGTGACATAGCGTCACTGGAAGGACTGGTTACTAACATAGCCATTAAATGTCCTATGGTAAATGAATGAATTACTGTTATCTTTTCTATATCATGGGGGTTAGGGGTCAGCACCCCCACAATCTAGAAAATCAATGTAAAATTTTTTTGGTCCTCCCTAACAGAGAAGAAATCTGAATTATTATGGTATTAAAAGATAAAATAGGTTGATATTATACAATACTATACATATATTTTATTATTTCTGAGTTTCTAAACTTTTTCTGTGTCATCTTCTGGCCTTTGCGTGTCATCTGTAGCTTCCACAAAATTCCCCCAAAATGCCCATTTAAGCTGTAATGGGAAAGTTGCAGTGTGGAAGGGATAACTATATTGTAAAGCTAAAAATTAAAATGGGTTTAAAACTGCTAATGAGGAAATTAATATGACACCTAACTTGATTCCCAATAAAAAAGAGATAGGGAGCTCATACCTCAAAAAGGATAAGAGCTTTGTAAATTTCTTCTACTGTGCAAGGTCTACATTATCTTCTTTTTTTACCTTTTCAGCCGTGGCCCAACCATTCCCAAGTAGCTGAATTAAAAATCCTTCTGTTTTGGTTTTCATCCCTGTCTAGGTTTGTTGATCGATCCAGCTAGCTATGAAGTTAGTAATATAGAGAATTAGCCCTTGAACACTCTGTCCACCAAAGCATTACAAAGCAAAGTAAACAAGCCTGAATTGCTCTGAAGTTTAACTCTCCACTTTTCACAACTCTCTGTAAATTTCAAAACAGATTAGTACCAAGACAGGACTTTTTGGCATACATATGTGAAGACAGGCCATAAAAACAATTTCCTGAGTCATATCCCTGTGCAATTCCTACTAAAAGGAGATCGCCTCCCTTTCTTTCACTGAGAATTGTAACTACGCAGCAGGGGAGAGCTATGGAACTATTTTCTTTTCCTGTTTCAGAACTGAGGCTCAATCAAACTATGTGAATAGAAATGTTAACCGATAAAAAGTTAATGTCCTTTTTGAAATATTAGTAATTGCTCTCAGATTGTCCTAACACAGTCGATCAATAAGCATTTATTAAACACCTATTATGTGTCAGGCCTGGTGCTGTTGAGGGGTATAAAGAAAGATAAAGGGAAGTTCCTGATCTCAAGAAGTTCACAGTCCACTGGGGATTAAATATTAATGAGTCTAACTCTCATCAGAATTTTTTTTATGGAGCTACTTCTAAGTCTTGTGTTGGGAGAAAAATTAAAATTATAGGTAAGTGGTGTAAAGAAGTAGCTAGATGGCTCAGTGGATTGAGTGCTGGCTTGGAGTCAGGAAGGTCTAAATTCAAATCCAGCCTCAGGCAAGTCACTTAACCTCTGTTTGACTCATCCACTGGAGAAGGAAATGGAAAAGCACTCCAGTATCTCTGCCAAGAAAAACCCATGGACAGTATTGGAGTTCTAAGGTCCAGAGGTCCTGAGGAAGGGACATAACTGAACAGCAAGGATTGAGAATTATAGATGACTCCTGAGTTGGATGAAATTTCAGAGGCTACTTGGTTCAAATCCTTTGTTTTAAAGATTGAGAGAAATTACAATTCCCATTTTATAGATGAGGAAACAGAAGGTCAAAGATGTTAAATGACTTGTGTGTGAATTACACTTTAAGTATCTTTTCTTCCTTGTGTTTAACTGCCTTATATTTTTATGTTGTATTTATTCTGTTTGGTTATTTTTGTTCAACCATTTCAGTTGTGTTCAACTCTTCCTGACCTTCTTGGGAGTTTTCTTGGTAAAGATGCTGGAATGATTTGCCATTTCCTTCTCCTTCCTTCATTTTATAGATGAGGAAACTGAGGCAAACAGGTTTAAGTGACTTGCACAGGGTTATACAGCTAGTTAAGTGTCTGAGGTCAGATTTGAACTCAGGAAGAGGAATCTCCCTAACTCTAAGCATGGTATTCTATCAATAATGCTACTTAGCTGCCTCATTTATTCTGTATATGTTTCTAAATGTGCATGTTGAACTTATGAATGTAGCTTGTTTCAATACAGGTTGTCATTCAATTAAGATTTGTAGGTTAAAAAAATAAATGTTCAAATGTAAACTCTTCAGGTGTTGTAGCCACCACCTGCAATTCTAGTTACGGAGAAGGTGAGGTTGCTCAGGAGTTCTAAGCTGCAATGAGCCATGGGTATCCACACTGTTTTGTGTTAATATGGCGAATCCTTGGGAGTAGGGGGCACCAAAGTGTCTACATAAAGGCAAATTGGCATAGGTAAAAAATTGAAGAGGTCAAAGTTCCTCTGGGATAGAGCCTGTGAGTAGCCTTTGTATTCCCAGTCTTGATGAAAAAGGGTGGCCTGGACTTGAAAAAAAATGCAGTCTCCTTGAGGACAGGGACTGTATCCACAGGATTTTGCCCAGTGTCTGCCACTTACAGGTACTTAATAATGGCTTGTTGGTAGTTTGGCTCATTGTACTTAAAAATGGCTTGTTGGTAGTTTGGCTCATTGCCAGAGGTCACACTCAAATAATAAAGAGGTAGAGGACTCTATAGTCAATGCCCTTTCCACTTTTCTCCTCTTTCTTTATTATGCATCTTGTACTTTTCTTTTTCTACAGATCACAGTACTGACGAGTCCTGTCTTCAGGCAAAGTAAAGTACTGGGTATTACTACTAGCTTTGACCTATTTACCACAAAACAGACTTACCTAGTGGATATTCACCAGGAAACTCATGGTACTGCTTTCAGAACTACTGATTTATTTATTTCATCAAATATTTCCCATTTTCATTTTTAATAATTATTTTTTATTTATTTCATTACATGTATAGAAAATTTGATATGAAAGAACTACTGATTTACATCTTATATATTTGCAACATGCTGTACAGTTACTTGTATTACTTAGTTCTTACCTGGCTCCACTGAAAGAGGTTAGTATAAAAACCCTACTTCCATGTAGGGGAAGAAAAAGCATTTATTAAGCTCTTACTATATATGCCAAAGACTGTGCTAAGCAAAGCATCATCTCTGTGGGAGTGGGTGCTATTATGATCCCTGTTTTACAGTTGAGGAAACTGAGGCAAACAGGTCTTAAGTGATTTGCCTAAGGTCACAGAGATAGTAAATGTTGGAGGTTGAATTTGAACTCAAGTGTTCCTGACTCCAGGCCCAGCACTCCATTCAGCATGCTACCTAGTTGCCTAGGAGACAGTGAACGCTAAAAATTGAGATTTAGATGTTGGTTATTAATGTAATTATACTGGGAAGGTACCAACTGCTGAATTCAAATTCTTTACTGCCTTTGTCCTCAGTTTTCCCAAGTTCATCCATACTCCTCAATGTACATCTAAAGAGGGAGACTGAATTTGAGGGGCCATTCAAAGTAACTAATTTGTTTCATAAGAAATTTCTTCAACCTGACTTTTGCAGCAATACAGTTTGGGTATACCGGCCATAGCTGACTTGAGATTTTCATGTACATTAAGGATCTATGATTTTGCAGGAGTAGAAAGTCCTTCAATTATTGCAGACCATGATCACTTTATAAGTTAAGTCTTAAGAGTGGTGGTGGCTCAGAGACCCACTAGCTGTCATCACATCTAGTGTCAGTGGCAAGATCTGAACCCAAGCCTTTCTGCCTTCAAGTTCAGCATTCTATCTACTACATCACACTGGAATGCCTCTTGATAGTTCCATATTTTATAGGTTTTTGTTGGTGAGGGATCTTCCTCTAGTAGCTAAATCTAAGATAGTATACCTAGCAGGCATGTAATAATAAATTCACAGTCAAATACAGTGATTATATATAAAGATGTTCTAGAATTACTGAATCAGTTTTCCAAATTTGGACCTTTAGAACTTGCTTAATTTTTAGTCTTTCTTAAAAGAAAACATCAATTACAAACTTGTAATCCTCACAATACTATCCCTAGATTCAAATTGGGGATAGGCTAATGTATAATATTGTTGGACAAATAGTTTAATGTCTTTGAGCCTCAGTTTTCTTGTCTATAAGAGAGCAATGTCTACCTTACTTGAAGCTGAATTATCCTGTCTGTTGACTAGGATTGTTATTAGTTTAGATCTCTCAGAACTAAGGACTTCAGAGGAAACAGAAACAAAGAGACTGGCTATGTCTTCTCTCACAGAATTTTCTCCTTGTCCCCCCATTTTTAATGGTTCTGGGAGCCATCAAGGCCTGATAATGAAAACTAGAGGAGACATTTCCTTTTTTACCCCACTCTGGAACCTGGTTCCACTCATTATGCCTAAACTATATGACTTTCTTGGGGTGGGTTTTAGTTAACATGGAACCTCCATAACACTCCAATGAGCCAAAACTAGGAAGAAAAATGGCTAGGTGCCGACAGGTATATCTAATGCTCTTTCTCCCCATGAGTCACTTCTAAGAACTTTGCATAGAGGACTATTCTGCTCCCCAGTCTTTCCAGCTAGTTGAAAATTGGAAAAGTTAGGGAAGTTATAGGGCTAGTGGTGCCTAGGAAGGGAGTCAGGAGAGTCTTAATCCATTACTGCCTACCTACCTTTCAAGGATATTTAGGGTCAAATAAGATTTGTAAGCTGTAAATCACTTTATAAATATATTATTAATAATATTATTTAAAAGAATGACACAGTATTGGTTTATTTTGGTGCTACAGTCAACCTTGTTTTTGATATTCTTTTCTGCATGACCATAGAGTATTATGAATACACACAATGAAATACTTTTCTTGTCCTTGGAATACCCATTTTAAAAAATGCTTTGACTAAATGGGTGACAAAACAAGGTACTCACCCTGGAGAGACTGGTGTAATGTTTTCATTACTGAGGTCTGTTGGTTGGAGAGGCCACTACATTTTGAAAGAGCCCATAGAGAAATAAGGGAGGTGTTTTCATCTCACTACACCAATCTCACTATGCAATTTTGAAAAAAAATCATAACTTTTTGGTCAGCAAATTAGTAATGTGGCAGTAATTCACATATTTTAATATATAGTACATTAGCTTGATGTTCTCTGTTAGATTATTAAGTTTGGAGGCGAGAGATGTCTTATACTTCTCCAGTGATTACCAAAACACCTAGCATCTTGATCATATGGAAGATATTTAATAAACATCAGCTATGTGATTGATATTGAAAGATATATCTTAGATCTATTCAGTGCCATATGATATCTGAACTACAGTTGAAAATGATGAAGAAATGTTTTGGGCTCAATCACGTAGTGAAAGTTAGTAAATGTCCAGTAGGTGAGAAATACCCAGCTAGGTGACTGATGCAAGAAATGACGAAGGATATGTATTGTATCACAGTTCTGCCTTTAAGCTATGATGTACCTGGACGATAAGTAGTCTGGGTTTGTTTTTACTGGCTGCATTTTTCCTAACCAAGAGAATTGCAATAGAATTGAGGCAATCACCCAATAAATAACTCCAGGGAGAAAAGAAATCTATGGCTCTATTTTCTGGATACTTCAGGTGAAAGTGGTTTTGGGGAATGAATTACACAAATAATTGCCAAAGTTATTCACTTCCCTTTGTTAATGTAGGCAAGGTCACTGACTCATATTTTAACTTGTGGGAAACCACTCAGTCTCACTGTGAGGCAGACTTCCTTTTCTAATATTTGGACCCATCTCTCATGAGTGTTGTGAAGATTGATGGGTTAATGCACATAAGGAACTTTCAGATATTTGGATCTAAAGATATTTTCAATGTCCCTAAGTGTTTTCTCATTAAAGTAGAATTGGCAAAAATGGGAACATTGAATGTTCTACGGTTGAAGCAAAAAAAAAAAAAATCATTCACAGAAGGGCACTTCACATTTTAGAACCACACTGAAGGTATGATTAAATGTCTCTTACACGGGATCTCTAGCAATCTGTTTGCCATGGGCTAGAAATACAGGCATGCCAATTTTAATTAAAAACCTTATTTTTTACAGACCACTTAAGAGTTTACACTAGGGTGAGTTGTGTTCCTCACTGACTGAGCTTGCAGCTTTCTGAAAAACTGATGCATCTTTCTTTAAAGGAAGGCGAAGGAGGGGGAAAAAACCCAAAGCAAATGGTTAGCCCAGAAGGAAGGCCAATCAAAATCCAAGACTGTTCCAAGCCAACCAAGGCGTCTGGTTTCTCTAATTTGGTACACTTCATACTAAAAAGCCCAGTTTGTTTACACTGCATATTTTGAGTTATGTGAAATGCCTTGTCCAAACCTCTGGGTATGCAGTTTCAGGGGAGGCTGTTTGAATATGACATTGATATCCTATGGCAAAACTGATATGAGAAAAGGAGATGAATATTATTCCTATCAAAGAGCTTAAAAATTCTCCCCTCTCCCCAATACAGAGGTCAACTAAACTGGTTTCTCCTTACAGGTACATAAATCCACTCCCATAAGCACACAGAGATGTCTACCTTTTTTTCACATATACATCTGGCACCCTCATGTATTAACTCAGAAATCATTCATTTAAGCACTCAAAGTGTAGAAGGAAGGAAAATATAGAAGTGTATCATGACTCATTAGAAGCCTTTCTGCTTGGGATGGTAAAGGCAAGACCTTAAACCTCTGTACATTTCTTGATACTCAGGGCTTAAATTCTATGGTGATAACTACCAAAAGTTTATCTTTAGCCCTCAGGGATGTATTCGTGATGAGTGGGAACTGGTTATTTTTTTTTTATCTATTCAGATAATACTAGTACAGTATTTTACACATAGGTACTGAATAAATTGTTAAATTGAATAGCCTTCAAACCTGTATTTCAGTGTGAGTTCATCTTAAGCATTTTTCTCCCTGTCTTTGTATTATATTTGATTAGGAAGAGCTTCTACTGGAAGTAGGGAGGTGTGGTAGGTTAGTGGGTATGACAGATACACAAAAAGGATATGAATTTTTTTTTTAATGTACAAAAAATAAAACCAAAAAGTACAGAAAGAATCACAAATAGAATCGCTCTGAGAGAAACTTGTTTAATTATGTATGAATTATGTAAATGTAATTCTCAAAAATCAAACTAGATAACAGAAATTCACAAGTTCTTTTTCAATCCTTTTTTCTTATTCTTTGCATATTGAAATTCCTGTGATTGTTGAAAACTGTTAAGTTCACTAAAAGTCAGAAAAAGTGGAAATATCAGGAGCAGAATTTACTTTAGTTTCTTTTTAGTTGGAGTCAGCACTTGTGTGGTCCAGGCACATGCCCACCCACAAGGATATATTAAAAAGATTAATAGAAGCCTATTAACACTAGTTTTATAGGATCTGGATCTGGTAGACACTTTAGAAGGCATCTAATCTAATCTCCCTCATTTTATAGATAAGGCTGAGAGAGAAGTATAGTACCTTACTTAAAGTTACGTAGTAAATAAAGAGTAGATTCAGGATTTGAAACAGATTCTTTGATTCCTGATCTAATGCTTTTCACATTAGACTACAATTTTATGCAAATAGTCTCTTCTGACTGACTAGAACTGACTAATCCTCTTAAAGTCTTGCTGAGTTTCTAATGGCCCAAATATGAGGTATCTGCATATTCTTTCTTGCCTTAACTAATATCTGAGAGTTTAGGACTTCCCTTTCTACAGTTACCAACCCTGTTTTTTTCCCCCTCCTGCTTGAGCAGGACTCTTGGACTCTTTGTGAACTTGGGCTTATAATAACTTTCTATTCCTTCCTGCCTTTTCTGACCATCTTGGTATGGACCCCTTGTGTACTTCCAGATATATATATACATATATACATATATATATATGTATGTATATATATGTATGTATATATATATACATATATATGTATATATATATACATACATATATATACATATATGTATGTATATATATACACATACATATATACATATATATATGTATATATGGAGAGAGAGAGAGAGGAGAGACCTATTGTACAAAAATATTTATGGCAGCTGGTGTCTGAGGATTGGAGATTGAGGAGATGCCCATCAGTTGGGGAGTGGCTGAAAAAGTTGTGGTATATGATTGTAGTGGAATATTATTGTGCAATAAGAAATGACAAGCAGGATAAGTTCAGAAAAACCTGGAAAGACACACACGAACTGATGCAAACTGAAGTCAGAAGAACCAGAAGAATGTTATACACAATAAAGGCAACACTGCATGATAAAGAACTGTGAATGACTTAGCTATTCTTAGCAACACCATAATTTAAGACTAGCTGCAAAGGACTCATGTTGAAAAATGCTATCCACCTCCAGAAAAAGAAATAATGTTGCCTGAATACAGACTGAACCTTCCTTTCTTCCTTCCTTTCTTCCTTCCATCCTTCCTTCTCCTCTCTGTCTTTATTTTCCAGTCTCCTTTCACAGAATGACTAACATGAAAGTGTTTTACACGATTACACATGTATAATACACATGAGACTGCTTACCATTGCAGGAAGTGGGGAGGGAGAGAGGGAAGGAGGGGGTAAAAATTGGAATTCAAAACTTTAAAAAAAGTTGCAATTGGGGAAAGTATTATTAAAGAAATTTTTTAAAAAAGAAAAAAATCATATGGTTTTCCATGTCTGCTCTAGTAAAATTGGTTTTCTCACTGTCCCTTAAATATTCCCCTTTCATTCATTAGAATGTAAGCTGCTTATTTCTTTCTTGTATTTGTATCCCCAGAAGCTAGCACAATGCCCAGCTTATGGCATATACCTAATAAATGCCTGATGATTAATTGTTTGAATATGTCATATACTTCCATCTCAGATGTTTCTGAGAATGTCCTCCCAATCACATCTCTGCCTATTCAAAGTTTAGCTACCGTTAAGATATATTTCAACTATCGCTTCCTGCACAAAACCATTTTCTCCATGAAGTCTTCTGCAGTTCTTCCGGTCAAAAATGATCTCTTTTTCTGACATACATTTATATGTGTATGTCAGAGACTGGGATATATATATGTATAGATAAATAGATATATGAGAGAGAGAGTATGCTATCAAACAATTAGACATTAAAAACCTTTTACTACATCTTTTTAGTTCCTTGTAGGTCTTTCATGGTCTGATTAGACCTTACAAGTGTTGTAGCTTTAAAAGTAGTCTCCCTGGGAGACTATATGCTTATTTCAACAATACAATTATTGCTTAAAACATTTGGAATTGTGTTCAAGGTTAGTTTATGATTTACCTAAGAAAACCATTCATTTATAGTCTTTGATTTTTTTGGGGGGGGTGGTGCCAGGAAGAGTTGTACCAAGCTTAAATATCAAGCCCCTTTACCAACCTTGCTGTGGCAAATGATTCCTGGTAGCTTTCAGAAATCAAATCCAACCTCAGAGGATTAATATTTGCCACTACTGAGGATATTCAAAGAAATATATCAGAAGCTTTGACAGAAATTCTTGATTCCGTATTGACTCAGAGGGAGAAAAAAAGTTTTGGGATGTTTGTTAAAACAATCAGTCATATCTTAGACTTGTTTTTAATCTCGATAGTTCCTAACAGTGCTGAACACATACTGGGTGTACAATAATAAATAGCTATTAATTGAACAGTGGTATTATATGTATGCCATTGCTGCTTCAAGAGATGGAGAAATAATTCAACAGGAAATAAGATTCAGCTATTCTTATCTATAACATGCAGCAGCTGTAGCTTGTAGAATGATAGGGCTAAGGAGTGGACTTGTGATTTCCTTGGTATAGTAGAAATGGGGAACCTGTGAAGCTCAAGACCACATGTGGCCTTCCAGGTCCTCAAGTGTGGCTCTTTGACAGAATCCAAACTTCATAGAACAAATCTTTTTATTAATTAGTATCAAATCCTATTATTATTTGTTCTGTGAAGTTTGGATTCAGTCAAAAGGCTGCATTTGGGGACCTAGAGGGCCACATGTGGCCTTGAGGCTACATGTTCCCCTCCAAAAAAGATTTCTTGGGTGTTGGATTTCTCTCTACTGATGCAGATTGACACCACCTTTGCAACTTATTAGTCTTAAAGACCTTCCTAAGCTCTGAGAAATTAAGTGACTTGCTCAGGTCACACAGCTGGCATATATGTCAGACCTATCTAGGTCTTTCTGAATTCAAGAATGACTTTGTAGATACTATGCCTTAAATTTTTGGTTAAGGCTATTTTCATACCAAGAATTTTCCTAGGGAAGCCTCATGATAAGAGACAAGTCTTCATTTACATCCTCGAGAAAACTGTTTTGCTCTCAGCCTTGCCTTACCAGCAAAGGTATTGCCTCTAAGCAAGCTGAATAACTTGTGATTACGGAAGTAAATACTGAAGAATGACAGTATGGGATAGGATAGGGAAAGAAAGGTCAGAATGGAAGACAGAGGGACTGAAGATGCAGATATGGAAGTGAGGGTGTACAAAATGCAGAGATTCATATTATAAGCAAATAGGAGTTTTGCAGATAATAATTTTTGAAGAAAAAGAGTAAATTTATAGGTAAGGAAATTGGTAAGTTGCCAAGTTCACAAAGCTGTCATAAAGCAAGGGATTTTTACTCCCTCGTTTCCTCCTGCCATTTATTTATCTTTATTTAGCACCAGGTTAACCCCATCACTGGTCCAGTGTTTGAAACTCTTCTAGCATCTAAAGCCATTTATCTACCTTCCCCTTCCCTCCCATAAAGGTGATTCAGTGATTTGCAAGACTTAATAGACTAGTAGAACAGGCAGAGAAAAAAAAAATTCTTGCTTCCAGATCCCTAGTCTCTCCAGCTGGGACTGTTTGATATCATCAAGAGCGGTAACTGCAGCAACCCAAGGAGCAACAGCAACAGCAAGGTCCAATGGGAAATGGAACTCAAAAACATCAGAGTAAGCCTAAGCAATGAGGTGTTGGTCATAAATACTTAAGGGCTCAATGTGACATCCTTGATGCGTATGTAATTCCCATTGACGTCAATTGGGTGTTATGGATAAATAATACTATAGCAAAGAGCCTTAAGGGGCTCTCTAAGCCAAAATTTTCATTTTGAATCACCCTTGTAAAGTAAAATAATAACAATAGGGACTTGTATTTGTTTAGTCCCTACTGTCTACTGAAGAAAGTTCAAACTCTTTAGCTTAGAGTTCAAGAGCCTTGCACAAGAATCTGGCACAGTCCTACCTTTCTAGCCTTATCTCATAGCACTCTTCTCCATACACTCTAAGCTCCATCTATCTAAGCAGCTAGATGGAGAATATTTCAATCCCCAAATATATTTTTTACTTACTATTCCTTATATCTAGAAGACCCTCCTTTTCCCTCTTTGCCTGTTGAGTTCCTACTCATCCTTTAATACCAAACTCAAATTCCGGCAAGGTTCTTCTCTCAGGGAACCTTTCCTAATTTCCTGATTAGTAATGACCTTCCCTCTCTGAATTCACGCTGTTTGTAGCTCTAACATTTTGTCATGAAATATTGAGAACCTATAGTTATTGGTGTGTATTTGCAACTAAACTTTCAGCTCCACCAGGGTGGTGACTCTAGTTTATCTACCCTCTTATTGCTTTCAGAATTTGAACTGAATTGCATTCAAAATATTCAACCAAGTTTGCACTGTCTTAGATCTGTACTTTTCAGAGACATGTCAAGTTCGAGTCATAGAGAATTAACTGGAGTCTTCATTAAAAGACCATGGGTAAGCCAAGCATTGACTTGTTTTAAAAAGGTCAAATGAAGTCTTTCCAGTTGTCACTAACAAGGGCTCAGCATACTTCCTGGCACACAGTACAGGTGCCAAATGGAAATTTTAACAATATAGTTTTAATAACAATAATAAACACTACCCTATTAGGCTATAAATTCCATGAGGTCATGGGCTATTTAAACACAGTATCTCTCTCATCAACTGGTATAGTACTTTACACATGCTAGTCAATAAATATTTGTTGAATTCAACTGAAAACCTTTACAAAAAAAAAAAACTACCATGAAAGACTAGAGCATTTCTGTTTGAGATTCTAGTCCTATCAAAGGTTTAGAACAGAAAACTACCAGAAGTTTTTTGTCAGGTCAATATCCCCTCAACAAAAAAGGGGTTTGACAAGAACCGACTGATAAGTCAGTTCCCTCCAAATGAGGGACAATTCCAGCTCTTCCTAAAAATCTTAAACTGAGCCTTTGTGGGAGCCCTAAGACACTTTTAGCATTTTTTCCCCCACACCTTTATTTTCTAGGTTCCCATTAGGACTGTAAGAATGCTGAAATGTTTTTTTCCCCAAACCACTCTCAAGGTATTCTTCCAAGTTAACTGGAAGAAGAAGTATCAGAAATCTTGTGAGAAAGTCTGTTCTCACTGCCATCTTTTAAAGCCCAAGAAAGGCAAGAGGACTTTGGATAAGACTAGAGTTGGCACATGAGTTTTAGATGCTCACCAAAATGGAACCCAAACTCTGAATTTCTCTAAGTTGCCCTTCTATAAATGACTTTTGAGAGAATGGGAAATAGGCTAGCATAAAGTTCTGTCGCTGAGCAGATGATCCCCTTCTCCTATGCTATATTATGGTAGGCTAAAATCTTCAACAAAGTGTAGCTGGGTGATTCAAATCCAGTTCACATTCCCTGATCCTCTCTAATTGTCTTTGTTTCCTTTATATTCGGATTCCAATATATTCTGATTGGCTTTCTCAATGCTTTTCCCAAGTTGGCTTTCCCATGCTGTATGGGTCTCATCCTGTTGCAGAGCCACCAATGAGTCCTCTCTTCCAGCTCCATTTTCAGCTCCCACACTATTCCCACATCAAGAGGTAAGTGAAATGTTACAAATAGAGGACAGTGTCAAGAAAGGAACTGCTCTGGTCAGATGAACAGTTGAACGCCATGACTGGCTCTTTAGGAAGTCATCTGAATTCGTGAGAACAATTTCCCCCGCCCACCTCCTTCACCCCAATGACAGGACACTGAATCATGGCCGTTGCCACAGGAGCTGGGATTTAAATCTCCAAAAACGGGACTGACTTTCCAAAAGAAGTTTGAAAATATAGAAGGATGCTTGAAATCCCAGGCCCTTTCAATGACCTCTGCCTGAAAACATCTGTCCTGTGAGACAATTCTCAGGATATAAAACACATCCACAAAGAAGGTTTGAAGGAGCAGAGTACAGTCATTATGTGACAATGTCCTCAGAATGCATGGTAAAAGCTCACCTATTCAATGAAAGGGACACAGTTTCCTTTGTTTACTGTTCTTTAATTTAAAAAGTACATGGGTTGCGGATGAGTTCAATTATGTACCAAACAGTGCATACTTTGCTTTTTTACAAAAAAGGTATGTGCAGATAGAAAAGGAAGGGTTTTAAAAATGTAAATGGTACTTTGTCCACAAAGATGAATCAAAGTCTAATTCTTTTTTTCCCCTCTTCTTTTTGAGGTACCCGAAACTAGTCCGAGCTTGGTTAAATTTGGTCAGTTGGTTAATTAGCTTTAAATCTTGGTTAGCCTTTTTTTTTCACACACACATATTTATTTCTGTGGTTTTCTGATATACTATACTATCCTATGGATATTTCCATCCTATTTGAAATTGGAATGTAACTGAAATCCTTGGGAAAACAACTATTACTTTTCTCTTTTTTACATTATAAAGGTTATGGGACTTAAGAGTCAGAGAACCAAGGTTTGTTTTCTAGCCCTCTACCACTTAGTGACTTTCCAGCTTGTGACTTCTTTGAGCCTCAGTCTCTTTATTTGCAGAATGAGGGGACTGGACTCAGTTCTCTCAGTTCCAGATCTATGAGCCTATGTTTATGTCCATTATTCCTCACAGGACAATTGTGAAGATAGCTCTCCTTCTAAATAATACCAAGAAGGGTGAGCACACCACCACCAGTGATATAAGCCATGGATGAAGAAGAAAGATTTGATTACAGATATGGACGAGCTTTTGAGAATGACACAGGAGCAAGTCATTGCCATCAGAAATTACAGAAAGTTTACCCTTAAGGAATCTTGATTTAAAAATTGCTGTGAATGATGCAAGAAAATGCTATTCATTGTGTAATGTTATTGTAGGCTAAAATATATAACAGAAGAAATATAGCAGAAGAAATCAAAATCGTGCTTTTGGGGAAACAAAACAAGGTATAGGTGATTCTTATTTTTTGTACTACTGTAGTTGTTTGGAAGATGAGCTTACATCCTGGCACACTGTACCAAGAGTGAAGAACCTGCAGCATTGAGGCCACATATGGCCCTGTAGGTCCTCAGGTGTGGCCCTTTGAATGAATCCAAACATCACAGAACAAATTCTTTTAGTAAAAATTTATTTGGATTCAAAGGGCCTCATTTGAGGACCTAGAAGGCCACGACTGGCCTGGAGGTTGCAGGTTTCCCACCCCTGTAGGCACTTAATAAATGTATTGATTGACTGACATCCCAATACTTTTATCTAATTACAAAAAGCAAGCATTTTATTTATTTAACACAAAATATTAAATATAAAAGGAGAGCAGTATCATTTCATAAGGGATAGAGAATAAAGTCTTGGATTCAGGAAAACCTGACCTGCCTCTAACATCTTCTACCTGTGTGATGATAAGTTTCCCTGGACAGCTATCTCAGATTATAAGTAACAAAAGCATAGCTAAACTGGATCAGAGGAGGGACTTTCCACACATGGAGTTCCCAGAAGTGCTGGACCCAAAATAACAGTTAACATTGATAGTGCTTAAGTTTTGCAAAGCACTTTACATACACTGCTTCATTTGATCCTCACAGTAAGTCTGCGATGGCAGGTACAATTCTTAGCTTCATTTCACTGATGACGAAAATAAGTCTGAGGAAGTTCGGGTGTGCTGGAACTATCGCTAACTGGATTATGATCATTTATACTCAGAAACTGCCCCCTTGGAGAAAGCAGTTTGCTTAATCTATTATTTTGTTGCTTTCTCACTTTAAGAAAGTGTTAATAATGCTGATTAAACTTAAAATTATCTGTGTAATTTTTTTCCTTCTGTTTTTTAAACATTTACCAGCATGCTCCTGTAATGCTCCATAAACGTTACTTGAACTCATCAGGAGTGCAGGAAAAGGCTCAGGGAATGAAATCACCAGACTGCAGGTTAATAATAATTAAGAATGACATATGGCATTCACATAGTGCTTTTCATCCATTATTTTATTTAAAGCTCACAGCACCCTTGCTTGTCCAAGGTTACACAACTCCTCAATATCTGGATCCAGATTCAAATTCAGCTCTTCCTGATTTCTAGCACTAAAATAGAGATGAAGCCATTTGCTTCATGGGCCTCTCTTCCCTCTCTCTAGCAGCTGCCCTAGGTTGTAGTGGACACATAAGCAACTCAGCTCTGAGTTTGAAATCCAAAGGCTCTTGGACACTTCAAGCTCTGGATGACATCAAAGGATAGGGAGAGTCAGATAAGCATTTAACTCTGTGAGTATTATGTGACACAGATTGGACTTTCCAATTTGTCATTAATTAACTCAGCTTTTCAGCTGGCAGTAGAAGAACAGCTGCTCTGTGGAATGCTTGAAGAGGATTAATAAACTAGAGGAAACCAAGATTGGTAAATCTTAATTAAAAATAATAGTATAATAATCTCACTGTAGCAATGATGTAAGTTTCAATGGATACAATTCTCTTTGAAACTCATAGATAATTGACATTTACAAATGGGTTTGAAAACTTTTGTCCCATTATTAAAAAAAAAACAAAACCAAGACATTAAAGTATGTCCGATGTGTTGGCCAAATGCTTTTCAGCTATTTATTATATCCTTACAAAAATAAAATTTATTATCTTTCCTGTATTCACATAGAAATGGAGTCACAGAGACTGACTGGACTAAGATCCAACCTGCTAGTTAATGAACACATCACACAATTGTATCTTTGAGAGATGCCTTTTCTGCTTTTATCTACCCATGCCTCTTTTTGAAGTATTATCACTTAGCCCTGTCAATTCTGCTTTGAAGTGGCTACCACTCAAAGGGGTGGTGTCCTAAGAGTAAAGGCAGATTAAAGAGATGGGGAAAATCACAATAATAAAGGATTCACATTTGGGTTCTCTGAGGAAAAAAAAAAGAGAGATGTGAAACCATGCTTATAATTGGGAGTCCCAATAGTTGCTCACCATGACAATACACCCAGAATTAGGTTTTCAATTTATATAGCAGTCCAATTGAAAATCACAACACACACACACACCCCCACACACAATTCATAGAGTTAGGTTAGAAATACTGCAGTGCTGATCGCTGTTATAACAGGGTAAATTCTGAGAACATGATGTTCTTGAGAGTGTCACGGCTACTGTGACATCTTTAAAATACCTCATTTATTATGTTCAAAAGAGGAGATTTAATAAGATAGATGCTCTACAGAGACAGGGTAGGTCCAACATCCTTCCTCTTTTGTGTGGAAATTTGTAATGGGGGGGGTCATTTAACACTTTGTAATTGTTCTCCATTAGTAATAATTTACATGATACCACAGCTGTTACAGAATGTCAAGATAATTTCCCTGTTTTTTTCCTTTCTTTAATCCTTTGAACAATTCAACTTTAAAGGAGTCTAAAAATATATTATTGCTAAAGATGTGGTTGAAGATGCAAGGAGAGGGAAGGGGAAAAAAGATTACTTGAAATAAGTTTCTCTATAGTGGAAAAATCCTAATCAGTTCCATAATTTCTATGACCATCTTTGGGAGTTCCTTTTTTTTTCCTCTCCACTAGGCAAATAAAGAAATTAAATGAGGTCCACTTTAGTTTGCCTTTTGAGTGAACCCTTACACTAAAGTGTGTGTTCTATTCAATAGAATAAAAAACCCTGAATGCTTTTGTTAATTTATATCAGGAACCTCTAGCAATAAGGAACTAATAGTCTCATAGTCTCATTGTACTCTTTTAGTTAGACAGCATTTTGAGTAATATATTCAGCTGGGAATGCCACAATTTCAGGAAGGATATGGATAAACTGGAAGGTAATCAGGATGATGAGGGGTGGAATCCACACCATAAAAAGGCAGTTTGAAGGAGCCAGGAATGTTTAGTCTGGAGAAGAGAAATACTTGGGTTGAGCTTTGGGAATGGATGGGGGATGGCCATGATTTGAAGGGTTGTTATATGGAAGAAGGATTTATTTGTCTGATGTTGTTGTTTAGTTGTGTTTAACTCTTTACAATCCCATGAGGTTTTCTTGGAAAAGATACTGGAGTGGTTTGCCAGCTTATTTTAAAGTTCTCTAGATTATTTTATAGATGAGGAAACTGAAGTAAACATGGTTAAGTGACTTACCTAAGGTCACACAGCTAGTTTCTGAGGTCAGATTTGAACTCAGAAAGATAAATCTTTCCGACTCCTGGCCCAGTACTTTATATACTGCACCACCTAGCTGCCCAGTTTAAATCAGAAAGTCAAACACTTAAGTACCACACTGTAAAGTTTTCAGAAAAGTCCAGCAAACAAGTAACATTACCCCCTGGAACCCTTCCAAACCAGGACAGAAAATCTGAGTGGAACTTCACTGTCCTTGCCAGAGTCCACAGGTGAATCAATAAAACTCAGAAGATCAACCTTATCAAAGACTGCTGACAAGTCTCAGAGACCCAGCATGGACACCTGACTCGTGTTGTCTGTTGTCAGGAGATCATCCTCCATGGTAACCAGGATAATTTCCATCTCCTAGCCGAGCCTAAAGTTAGACTTAAACAGATCAGGAAAGTCTTGGATTCAAAGTAAATACAACCCGACTCTGTCACAAACTCTCCTGTGACCTTTTCCTGAAAAGGAAATAGAATGATAAGATGAAAGCTAGCCAGGTTGAATGTGTCAAGAAGTGGCCTCTTCAGGACAGCTCCAACAGCTGCTTATTTGAAAGAGGTGAACTCCATATTCACTCTCCACCCCACCAAGTGTGCTGGAAATATTTTCCAATGGAAATCACATTATGGTTCTAAGTTAAAACAGGTCAAGGCAAAACAATTATTCCTAGACCACTATTTCTTTTCTTGCTTAAGATTAAGAGACAATGAAGATAACACAAAATTAAAGTACCAACCAGTGCTAAGGCTTGGGATCATGCTAAGTAATTTTCCAATGCTTAACTATTACTGCTGCAACTGAAAAGTCAGTATATGGTCCTACGTTAAAAATATTGGAATCAAACTTTTAAAATATGTATACCTTTCCTTACTTTTCCTCTTTGAATCATTAAAAAACCCAATTTTTATGGTCCATGAGTAGCAAGCAATGTTGGGATGGAGGATGTGGTTAACTGAAGCGACTAAGGGAATACAGCTACAAAGCAGTTGCTGTAATATTGTTTTCATTAGTTATTTACAATATATTTATTAGGCTGTTAAACTGAACTGTCTTCATTGCTCTCAGCCCAGGTTTCTTTGGGAGAAAAAAGGGCTACATTAAACCTTACAGACCGTAGTGAAAGACTCTAATACTTGTAGGTGAAATCCTTAAACTAAATTACTGATGGGCAAATCATTAGGGGGTCAGAGGTTCAACACAATCTTTTCCAAACCTCTCTGGTTTGGAAATCTAACTAGAAACCTCCTGGGATCAAGAGTTCTGATGAGATTCCTGGAGCTTCTTGGTTCAAACATGGGTTTGGAATACTTGGAGAACATATACCCACAAGGGATTTCAAAGTTCCTCATCCCAGCTTACTGGGAAGTGCTGAGACACAGAAAAGTAGAAGACTTCTGGGGGTTGTGGAGACTTTTGTAAACCTCAACAAAACTTTCAAATTCAACTATTTAGCTCAAGCCAAATTTGGGGTTTGGTTCCTGTGTTATCCCAAATAGTTGAATTCATGATTTACTGAGCTTAGAGTTTCTTGTTGTGGGTCTATCATGCTGGAGTAAAACAATCAAAATATTAGCAATCATTTTGTTGATTTATTGATAACAAGAATTGTCTATTGAAAATTAATAGAGGTATCAAAATAGTGTTTTGTGAAGCATCCACTCTCACATGGCTGAAATGGCTGTCCTTTCTGAATAAATTATCCTGTTTTATTTAACAACAAAATGTTAGTTTTCTCTAAAAGAAATTTCTCTTTGAACTTGTCAAAATTACACTATTTGCATTCATGATTCACTACCCTATGCTAATATTCTTCCTCTGAGAATAACATAGCAATACAATTATGTAAAAATGTGAAAAGATTAATATTGAAGGCAGATTAGGGTGGATATTCGTAGGAATTAATAAGAGCAGACTCTACTAGGATCCCATTGTGAAAATTATAATGAATTTCCACTAATACCTCAAGGCAGAGGGATAATTATTCTAGTCACAAGGGAAGAGAATATTGTGCTTTATTGAAATTTAAAGCCTCAGTCCACTTCTAATTGGATTTTTTCAGAAGCTATCTGAAAAATCTGTGTATCAATTGATCAGTTTCCTGTCCAACTCCAATCAGTTCTTCAAACTGATTTTGGATCTCACCTAACTTTCTCTTTTATGCTTTGGTTTTTTTCTTAAAGTAGAACTAAGGAAAATTCAGACTCTTTTAATTGCTGAAAAAGTGGCCCCTATTTAGGAAATATCCTGAATGCCTACAACCAAATATGAAGCTGAGAAAGGCAGCCGATTCAAAGGGGCCTTCCTGGTTTGTGATAACCTTCTGATTAATCACCCTCATCTCTTGGGCTGGATGGAGTCCAAGTTAACTAAGAGAATGATAGAGTTCTTTTAAAAAGTGACTCACAGATGATTAAAATCTCTTTCAGAACTCAGAGGCTTTCTTGGTCAAGATTAAAATTCTGGGCTATGCACATTCATAGTTCTGAATTTTTCCTTTTTTATTTCTAAACTTTCATTTTAGATATTTCTCTCTTTCCTCACCCTACTTTCCTTTCTCTCCTTCTCCCTTCTCCTCACCCATCCACAGGTATTGTTCACATTTCAAAATTGATATACTGTTACACACTGAAGATGTCTTGGCTTTGACATATCTACTTAAAAGGAGAAGAAAAAGGAATCTCTTTATTATTTTGTCATTGTTTCAGACAACTAATTTGATTTAATGATGGAAACTTTTACTCAAAGGACTTAGATTGCACTAGATAACTTCTAAATTCCTTTCCAGTTCAAAGATTCTCTGGGTCTATTCTCAGAATTTTTGATAAGAGGTAGATATTTACTTTGTTAAAAATTTAGATAGATCTCCAGAGAAAGAGCTGGTGGAGCCTGGTGGATTGAAGTCACTTTTTTTTTTAACTTTATTTTTCTTGTTTTTTTTGTCTGTGTTTTCTTTTATAGCATGACTTACATAGAAATGTGTTTTACATGACTCTATATGTATAATCTATGTAAAATTGCTTGCCTTACTATTGAGGGAGGAGGGGAAAGAGCGAGAGAATTTAGAACTTAAAATCTGTAAAAAGAATAAGAAAATTTTTATATGTAATTGGGAAAAACAAAATATTAAATTTAGAAAATATATCAATATTTCATCCCTCAGATTTCTAAATTTCTAAGCACTTACAATCTTGGTCTAAGTAATATTCATTATTAGGAGTTTTCCCCAGTGAGGGACCAGAATTCTAGCCTTATCTTATGTATAGAAAGGGCAGCTTAGGTGATGCAGTGGATAGGGCATGATATCAGGAAGAACTAAGTTCAAACTGACCTGAGACGCTGACTCGCTATGTGACCCTGGGTAAGTCACTTAATTCTGTTTGCCTAAAGTCCTTATCTGTAAAATGAGCTAAAGAAGGAGGTGGCAAACCACTTCAGTATCCTTGCCAAGAAAATCCCAAATGGGATCATGAAGAGTTGGATATGACTGAAAACCACTGAACAACAAATGTGTATTGAAATCTCATAAACCATATTCCTCTCTATTGACACTTGCCTTCTTGGACATGATGTGAAAAGTGATACGTGTGTATCTATGTCCCTGTGTGGGTTCTGCCATTTCATATGACTGATGAAGTAATCCTCGAATTCCACTTATGTATTTTTTTTGTTGGTGACAAATACGTAATTTATAATTGTCAGAGAGAAAGCTGTTACATAAAAGTTCTCTCTTGCTGCATATATTAATGCTATGAATGTGACTTCCCTTTGAACCATTTCTCAGATTAAAAGTTTTTAATTTATAAAATTTTCTTCCGTATAACTTTTTTACCCTTCTCTCCTATAAATCAGGAATGAGAAATGATTCAAAATATCTATCATCGGTTATTCTTCTTTTTTAAAGATCTTCTGTCTTCCCACCTCTGTCATTGTGTTTCTGTTCATTTCAAAGGAATGCTTGCAATTTTGCGGTATTATGCAAACGTCAGTTAGTGAGCCACAAGGTTTGTTAAAAAAACACAACTCGATATGTGGGAAACACTTGGTGGCTAACTTCCAGCAACTTAAAAAATACCTTTCTTGCAAAGAAATCCCCTCAAATGAAGCCACCTCAGTATCACTACAAATTGATTGTCCAAAAAAAAAGTTTTTCCAACCGTCAGAGAGGAAAAGATGTCTCTCTGACATTAGGATGGCTTTACACAAAGGCACTGGAAAGCTGCAGAATTGGGTTTGTCTGCTGTGTCTCGATTTGATCCTCAGAATTTAAATGACACATGGATAACTGAAGAAAAACAACGGAAACAGAAATTTGGGAGACATATGTTGAGGAAAGGAAACATTTGGAAATAGGTTTTATTTAACCTGGAGATAAGAAAGCTAAGGCTATCATGTAAAAGTATGTTGAGGCATCTGTTGTTTGTTGTGGTTCAGGAATATATTGGTGTTTGATAAGCATTATAATTAAACAACAATAGCTATCATTTATGCAGCATTTTAAAGTTGGCAATGCTATCTATCCCTTTGATCCTCAAAACAACACCCATTTTACAGGTGAGGACCTTGAGACAGAGAAAGGTGGTGGCATGCCCAGGGACACAAAACTAGTTAGCATTTGAGATGGGATTTAAAGTCAGGTCTTTCTAACTCCACTGCATCTGCTAACTTCATCTCCTTATCTCCAGTTCATGAGAGGATTAATATACAGATAATTTTCTCCTTTGGTCAAATAAGGGGGTTGAGTTTGATGAGCTAAATCTATAAGCCCTTCTAGCTTTAAAAATCTATAATCTATGGAGTATTCCAAGCACACTCAGGTCTCAATGGCAGAATGGAAATGAGAACCTACATTTCCCAAGTTCCAAATGAATGTTCCATAACCCTTTGTAAGCTTCTTCTGTTGCCAAGTGATGCCACGTAACTGCAATTTGGGGACTATTTGTCATGCTGTTTTATGTAATAGAGTGTGCGTAGGTCATGACAATGAAAAAAATATTTTTTTTCTCCTTAAGTAACTGTGCACCAAATAGATCTGCATCCTTACCATGCAGATGCAAGCCATCACATTTATTAGTTACCCAAGTTAACCATATTCTTTTAAATCACGTGCTTACCCTTTTATTTTGTATGTCATGGACCCCTTGGGCAGTCTGGCGAAACTTACTCAGAACCCTTCTCTGAATAATGTTTTTAAATACATAAAATAAAATATACAGGAGTTACACAGGGAATCAATTATACTGGAATACAACCATCAAAATATTAAAATAACAAACTCACTGTTCTCAGATTAAGAACCCTACTCTAATCTAGTCAGCTTGTCCAAAAGGTAGAATTCCCTCAGGGGTTTATATTTCTGAGAAGTTACGAGAATGTTTTTCTATATCCACATTCACAATGCTATCAATTATGATCTTTTTGCATCATGTATGAGAAAATGATAGCTTTTTAATATGCAAATACAACTTAATACATCATCTTACCTCATTTCAAGGCACCTCCACTCCTTACCTCTACTCTTAATCTACACAGACAGCTTTTAAAAGAAACAAACCAAAAGGAGGAAAAACAAGAAATTCCAGTATGATGCTCAGAGGGATTGTTGAGAACTAGACTCCCCAGACTTCAGCGTATAATCAGCAGCAGTATCAGGGCCCCGTGCTATAAAAGCTATGTCACATCATTGCCCACCGTTTACGGGGCTCTGGTGCCCCAGAGATTTTTTTTTTTGTTCACAACAAAGCACAGAAGGCCTTTCTTCTTAATGGCCAAATATCGTGAAAGAGAGACAGACCTTCATTTCTGGATAAGGCTTTTTCTTTAGACCTGTACAAAGCTACTGAAATGTGAGAACCTTCTGAAGAGGCATTAGAATAGCGAAGTGTGAAATGACTATAAAATAGCAGTTAAAATCATGACAATTTCAGGGAACGGGAAGGATTAATTTCATATTATTATGGAGAAATAAGAAAATGTGAAATAATATAAAGTAGGATCTGAATTCTAAAATATTAGCTGGTAAGAAATGCTATTCTGAAGGACTATTTCTTGCCCCCACCTCCACAAATTAATATCATGATCAGAATCCCCTTTTCTTTCATTATTCAGAACAAAAAAAAAACTTTTTAGATTACAACCCCACCTTTTTCTTTTATGACTTTTCTTCCCTGTTCTAAGAGTCTATGATTCTATAACTGAGTTTCCCCGAACGTGATGTACTGCAGAGTGCTGACTTCACATCAGCTAAAGTTGAGGGGTAACGATAAATAATAAAGGCTCCCATTTATGTAATGATTTCTGCATAATGTCTAATTTGAGCAGCAAAATTACCCTCTGAATCAGATACTATTACTATCCCTATTTTATAGAGGAGCAAAGTAAAGTTCAGAGAAATTGAATGACAGAGGGAGGGTTGAAGGCAGGATTTGAATACAGACCTTCCTGACTTTAAGGCTAGTACTCTGTCCCTTATGCCATACTGTCTCCACTGGAAAAAAAAAGGAAAGAAAGAAAAGGAGGTTTTATGAACTTTTGGACCTATTCTCCCTATTTTCTATGCACCATTTTTAAGAAGGAAATTGAGCAATTTTAGATGTTATTCCAACTCTTGCAGATTCCCTAGGAAAATACTAACTGTGCTGGAAAAATTAATTTATTCAATCCAATCTGGACCAGTGAGTTTAATTAGGGTGTTATTTATTCATGATTATATCTGAAAAGAAGTTGGAATTTTACTTTACCATATTATCTAGCCTTAGTATTTTACTTAACTTGCCTTAAAATGTAGTTTGGGGAAATATTCATAAGCCTTACTTTCTCCCTATTAAAATATAAGATACTCAAGGGTAGGGATTACTTCTTTGTATCCCCAATAGCTAAAACAGTGCCTCACATATAGTAGGCATGTAATAAATGTTTGGGACAGGGGATAGAACACTGGATTTGGAATCAGGAAGACTCATCTTCCTGAGTTCAAATCTAGCCTCAGACATCTACTCGCTGTGTGACTCTGGGCAAGTCACTTAACCCTGTTTGCCTCAGTTTCCTCATCTGTAAAATGAGCTCAAGACAGAAACTACTCCAGTGTCTTTGCCAAGAAAACCCCAAATGGGGTCACGGATAGTCAGACAAGACTGAAATGACTAAGCAACAATAATAAATAATTATTCATTGACAGTTTTTTGAGGATTGTATTGAAGAAATAATTAATCATATACTTAGCATTTTCTCTTCAAATAAATTGAGGGAATACTCAGCATGCCAAGGGCACATCAGCTTCTAGATTTGGGTTAGCTCTTGATGTTTCTTTTTTTTTCCCTGGAGAAGGGCAAACAATGTAGGTCATCTTACAAGCCATCACATTTGACCAATAAGGTTATAATCTGGTCTCATAGATGCTTTTTGATGATATCCAAACACACACATTTGACACAAAATCCTATACATTTTCAAAAGTATACTGTATCGCTCTCTGTCTCTATTAGTCTATAAAGAATTCAGATTCATTTACTCACTTTGAAAAGGTCCAGAAATGGTGCAACTAGCATGAGTAGACAAAAGGGAATTTTGCCCTCACTGCACAGCAGAGGTCTTTCCTTTGGGACTCAATAGGAAGAGAAGTTGAAAAGGACAAGTGACTAATGGTGTTTTAATTAAGATTGTTATGAGCCACTCTATGAATTCTGACACTTTGAGAACTAAGGGAGATTTCTACAAAACTCCACTGACTTCACATCTCCAGAACCGCAGTAATTCTAAATAACAGAAGTAGAGTCTCCTTGTAGAGTGCCCGTAACTGTAAGGTCCCAAGAAATTGACTACATTGACTAGAGCAGAGTTTTAGTGGTACAGTGGTATGCACATTGTATTTGGAGTCAGAGACTATAGATTTAAATCCAAGCTAGGTTATTTGCTACTTGTTTGACATAAGGTAAATTCCTTTACCTTTATGGGCCCCAGTTTCATTATCTGTAAAGTGAGGGTTTGGAATAGATGACCTGTGATCTAATAAGGTTACTTTCATTGGCATAATATAAAGGACACCAGACAAAGTCAAAAGAGATTGGTGTGAGGACCATTTATATTGAATTCATTAGTTGTGTGAATGGGACAGAGTTGCTTAACTTCTCTGTGGCAGAAGAATAAAAATATCCTCTATATGCACATCACCAGCGTAAGAAGATTGTTGTGAGGAAAGTGCTTTAGGTGGTTATGGAGATAGCATCAAGCTTGGAGTCTAGAAGATCTGAGTTCAAATCCAGCTTCAGACACTTGCTAGCTCTGTGACCCTGGGCAAGTCATTTAACCCTGTTTGCCTCAATTTCCTCATCCATAAAATGAGCTAGGGAAGGAAATGCAAACACTCCAATATCTGCCAAGAAAACCCAAATTGTGGTCATTAAGAGTTGGGCATGACTGAAATGACTAAATAACAAAAAGCTGTCAAGAATCATGGAATGGCAGCTATTTGCCAATGTATATGCTGCAAGGACCTTCTGCAAACTGCTTCCTTCCTAAAGCAAAGCTGTGGGGATACATACATCATGACATATTGATAAGATGATGGAAAACTAAAGCTTTCTTTTTTTGGGCTCTCCAGTTGGATAATTCTCTGCCCCCAAATGTATTTAAGTTGTATAGAAAAAAAATTATTTACAAGTAAATGTTTATTTTCTTTCTTTTTAAACCATATATTTAGATCTGTTTGCATTTTACCTTTACAGATACAGTGTCAACATAGCTGTAGTACTTGAAGCAATTTCAGCTAGGATATCGGTCAGCCTTTGCAACCCTAAAAACAATGCAAACAGCTGAGAATTCCCAGTTTTGACTGGAGAAATATTTTATCTTGTCACCATCTTGACAGATTCATAAAAGTAGCATGTCCAATGGAACTTCAGGTGTACTTATAATGATAAGAATGATTATATGAGCAGTAACATTCACATAAATTCAATACAAAGAGATAGTCTTGTTTATACAAGTTTAGACACATAGTAACATTGGAATAATAATTTTTAATACTCTCTTGACGGGGCTAGAGAAGACGTCATTCATGAGTGATTTGAAATAACTAGAGATGTTTAGCTTGGAGAAAAGAAGGTGGGTGGAGAGGGCAGCCATGATAACTGTTTAAAAATATTTGAAGGATTGCCCTGTGAAGAGAAATTACACTCATTCTGCCCAATGAACCCCAGAAAGCTGGAATTAGGAACAACGGGTACTTGCTTCAAAGATATTAATTTAGGCAAAAATTAGAATTAACTTCCTGTCAAGTAGAGCTACTCCCAAAGGGAGTGATGTACTCTCCTTTACTGAGAGTCTTTCAAGAAACGTGCCATAATCATTCTCCAGGGTACAGGGTTACTGTGAGATACAACTTGTGAGATGTGTGAAGGTACTTTGCAAGCTAGAAAGTGTTTATAAATGTTAATTATTAGTAGTGGTAATAATTCGGAATTCTTAGGTAAATGTTAGATTAGATGGATACTAAGAACCTTTCCAGTGATGAGATTTTTATGGTGGCAAGAAGAATTTTCCCCGTTTTGTTTTTTGGAATGGGGAAGAGGAAAGTCACAGGGGGGCTAGATGAAAAAGAAACTGACAAAGCGGTAATGAGTTTGACTAGAATCCTACTCATCTCCTTTGCAGGTAATGGAGTTTTCGGAATAAAGAAGTTCTGAAAATAAAGCACCCTTTCTTTGCTGGGAATGGGAGTGGGTGAGTAAAGAACATGAACTATTAAAGGAGAGAATATGACAGTTCATTATAAACTTCATAGTATTTATTGAGTGTCTACTGGGCACAGGGTTGGTTCCCCTGACTAAAAATATTTTTCATCCACTTTGTATATATTTTGCATGTGTATATAGGCATGATATTCTACCAGGGAAAAATATCATTCCTCTTCACACATACAGTGCATACCTTGGCAAGATGGCTTTGCTTTTGTTGCTATAATTTCTAGCACCAAGTACAGTACCAAGTATACAATAGGTGCTTAATAAGTACTTATTATTAAATTGGACACTACCAGAAGTTTTTCCCTTTTGGACCAAGCAGAATAAGTTTAATCTCTTTCCTGCATTACAGTTGTTCAGATACTAGAAAACAATTACAACAATCACATTACTTGTTCCTTTCTCCAGGCTAAATATCCCTAGGTCCTTTAAATGATCCTGCATTTTCAAGATTCCTTCATTTATTGTGATTAGCTTCATTTGTCTTTTCCAAAATGTGGCACCCAGAATTAAAAACAGTCCTTCAGACACGTTTTGACTAGGGTAGCATACAGTGGAACATTGTATACTCTGAATATTATACCTCACTTACTAAAAGTATTAGGGAATTAGTTTTTTTTGGCTTCTGGGTTGCACTAAATATTCATAATTGTGCAGATCATTTTGAGTCACACTTTCTCCATCTTATATTTGTAAAGTTGCTTTTTTTTGAACCTAAGTGGAATACTTTACCCTATCTCTATTTAAAATACATCAAATTACATTTGGTCCATCATTTCAACCTACTGAAACCTTTTTGGGTACCTACTTTTGTCATTTATTGTTGGCTATCTTTCCTAGTTTTGAAATATCTACAAAATTATATACATACATACATACACACATAGACACACCCCATTTATTCCTCTTTTCAAGCCATTGATAAACATGTTATTGATGTTGATACAGGGCCAAGGACAAATCCCTGGGATATTTTTAATGTTGGTAATATATTGAGATCCTAAAAATATTCACCCCTTTCTTTTGCAAAACCAAAGAAACTTTTAAAAATTTAAATTGTCAATTAGTTTTTAATATTTCATTTTATTTTAAATTTATGGAATAAAATAATCATTCCCATAACATAAAAAGTTGATTGCACATGAAACTGCAAATCTTATTATGTACAACTTGCTATTCCCTTTAAATATTTAATAAAATTATCATGTAAATTTCTTTTTCCCCCTTTTCTTCCTTCTGTCTTCTCTCTTGTCCTAGAGTTGGCTGTTATTAGACACAACTCAATTACATACGTTTAGCAATTTATAATATAAAATCAGTTTACATTTTTTATTAAATTTATTAAATCCAAAGAAATAAAAACTATTTTGGGAATGAAGATATAGAAAAGTTAATAGACAATGAAAGAAGTTACTGAAAGAAGGTAATTCATTATTGGTTTATTTTGGAATAAATCTGATTTTTCATAATGTAAAATTTATATACTGCTATTACTACTACTATTGCAGCTGCAGACATAAACCTACAATTTGAATACTGAAACTTTGATGCTTAATGAAATCTTCTGTACTGACTGACTCAATAAGGGTCTCCAATGAGTACTAAAATTTTCTTTATTTGTTCTAAATGGTCTATAAGAAAGCCTCGGGAACTCCATAAGGTGGAGTTCATTATATATATATATATATATACACACACACACACACACACACATACATACATACACACACATACATACACACACATTTTCTTTTAAAAGAATATATATATATATATATACACATACATACATACACACACATTTTCTTTTAAAAGAAAATATTACCTTGAATATAAAATTAGAATTTATATTCCATGATGTATTTTGTAATAATAGCTTTAAATTACTTTATTTTATATAGTTTTTTAAGAAAAGAAGATAAATTCTAACCCATTTTTAAAAACAACTTCCTAGCAAAGATCCTTAGGGTATATCAACAGTTAATAAGTGTGGTTAAAAAGAGGGGCTAGCAAAAGATATAGAAAACAGAATTAGGAGAGCAGAATGACACCAACAATTGTGGAAGGAAAGTTTCTAGAAAGAGAGAGTGTTGTTAATGTATTTTTAATGGAATTAATGTATTTTTAATGAAATGGGAAGGTCTTTCCCATCCATTAATAGGCCTACGTGACCTGCTTATGTCACATGGAAGCCTAAATCACATGAGTGTGAGTCACATGAAGCCTGTGGTGGGAGGAGCTTGCTGAACAGAAAGGAGTGGAGCAAGAAGAGTGGAACAGGAAGAGGCAGAACTGGAGCAGAACTGAGAGGAGTAGGTCACACCAGTCAGAGCAGGGAAAGAGCAGGCAGCAACTAGCATGAGTAGGAGAGCTTCTCTGTGATTGGTTTAAGGGAACCTGTTTGTTTTTTGTTTAAGGGAGACCGTGATTGGTTTAAGGGAGGTGGTTTGTGGGAAGCCTAGTAGGGGAAGGCTTGGGGAAAATGTTGCCCTCGGCATTGTTATTGTCTATAGAAGTCTTTGTTACTATAATGGATTTGGCTTTCTGGTGTCTGAATAAATGTTTTGGTTCTGTCTTCTACATGGAGAATCTCTTACATTTCATGATTCAGAATTGCGCTGGCATATTCATAGCTGCCGTAGGTGAGATAGGTAGTTTCAAAAACAACAGAAATATCAACAGTGACAATTGAGAATTTACTAAAATTTCACCTGCATTATGTAACTCTCCTGCTCAAAAACCTTCCACAGCTACCTAGTGTTTATAGGATAACATTTTAGCATTGGCTAAACAAACCTTTTCCAAATCTTGCCCTCCCTTCTAATCTTAATCCATAGTCCTGGGGCCATCTCCAATCATCCTGACCTATGTCTTGCCACTGGACTTTAATGACTCTGGAGCAGAGAGTGAGGCTGGTGACTTTGCACAACTCTGCCTCACTTAAGTCCAATTTACTTGCAAGTCAAGACATTGCCCTCTTGATGTCTTACTTCATTTCTTACTGGTCTTGCTACATATTGTTATTTTCTTATTCATACCTTTGTTTTCATCATCCTACATCCTGGAATTAATTTTCTAGTCTCTTTCTCTTCCCCTGTCCAAATTCTATCCATCTTCCAAGACCAACTGTCTCCAGAGTCTTTTCCAGTCATTCTCATACACAATGAGCTTCAATTAAAAAAAAAAATCTCTTATAGCACTTGTCTGACTCATTCGTTCTGAACCTTATTTATACATTTCCTTATATTGTTACTTAAATTCTTCTATATGTCTTAAGTTCCTGACTAGATTTTTAGGCTGTCTGAGGAGGAGTACTGTTTCTTGTAGTTCCTCCATGGTCCTGAGTACCCTGTAGATACCCAATGAACACCTACAAACTGGAGAATGAATGAAAAGACAACTAGATTTATTTAACCTTGAAGAAATCAGGTTCACCTTGTCATTCAGTGGTTCTCAAACTTTCTGTTCTTGGGAGCCCTTTCCTCAAAGTTATTGAGTGCCCTCCAAAGAGATTTGTTTATGTGTTTTATATATATTTACATTTACTCCATTACAGATTAAAACATTGTATGATGCATGAAGATAGTTTTGACCTCATAAACTCCTTGACAGGATGTTGGGTCGCTGCAGGGGTCCCCAAATCATACTGTGAGAACCATTTTTATAAGAAAACGCCTACGGGCACAAGTTTTGTTGGTGCTCAGCACTGCAGATTTTCTTGTAATCATCTTCTTTCTTCAGCTAATAAAGTGCTACAATTATTAGTCTCTTAGTTGTGTAAGCACTTGCTGTATTTACACTGCTAGAAATTAGGACCAGGATTCTGGAAATGTGAACCAGTTGTGACAGTTCAGTAGCGTGGGCTCTGGGAGAACCCACTCGGTGACTTTAGAGTATTGCCTAATCCATCAGGATGTTCTTGGAGTCTACAAAATTTCACCTTAAGGATTTATGGACGCAATTTAAGATCCTTTCCTGTTCAAATGCAACAGAGCCTGAGAGAAGTTGCCACTCTGAACTTAAATCAAGTGTATTTAAGCATGGCTCCATTTCAAGTTACTGCGCATTCCTGGAATTATTCCATCCCAGCTCAAATCTCTGTGGCCTCAATTTTGGCTGGTTTCTGCTACACAGAGAGAAGGTTTACATCTGCATCGCAAATAAGAAGGCGCCTTTTGATTCCATGTCCACGGATCTGATTAATTCTGCATAATTACATTATAGAGCTGTTGAGGAGCCTGAGCCAGGAGTGAAGTCTGCTTTCAATCTCTATGTCTTCTCCCAGGCCCAGAAACCAAACACTGCACCTACCACACAGCATGAAGGCATGGTCAGACCACCTCTGATCCAAGATACAGGTCACCTGTGACACGTCAACACTGCTCACTCTGAACAACTTCTCAGAGTGGCTGATGCATAATTCATGTTTCCTTAAAGTGGCTTATGTAGGTTTCAATTGCTGACTTTCGGAGACTGTTTCTGATATGTTGCATGGAAGGGTCTAAGTACCTGAGGCCCTCAAAAAGGAGACTGCATCCTTGCATAAATCACCGTTTGGTCCAGCCTTACCCTGTGAAATCCTCTCAGGCTAAACCTCATTTAAAAGAATATGCACATCAGCTAGTGTGTTTTCCTCTGAATTCTTGTGGAAACCACCAAAGAAAATATGCAGCAATCATTCCCAACTCCTTGCTCTCCCTTCATTTCTTTCCTCTTTTCCTGGTTATATTTTCCACCAAAGGAAGCTACCCACCAACAGTTAGTTAGGACTGACCTTTGGGGAGAGGCTAGTTGCTCAAATATTTTGAATCTACCATTGATAACAATTTCGGATACTTATAAACTGCTCCTCAATTAAAGTTACTGATAGTATAGTATTCCCATAATATTTGTCCTCAGAGCACAGACAGCTAGACTCTGGCACGCTTAGCCATCTTTTCCACATTCGTGTGATCTATGTTCTAACTAAATTTACCTGTTATTCTCCATCCTTAGTTCTCATCCTGTTCTCTCCTGTCTTTGTGCCTTTGTTTGCAGTATCTCACGTGACTAGAATGGACTTCTTCTTCCACTCCCACCTATTCCCCTGCCCGCTTAGTCTCTTTCTATTGACAGAGTTGGGTCTTTATGGACCAACTCAGAAGCCAAGTCTCCCATGAAATCTTTGACTGGTGAAGATAATCTCCCTCTCCTCAAATATTTGAACTTCTCCTTTGCATCCATCTCAGTATCCCTTACAATACAATTATTTATGCATGTATCTTTCCTTTGTAAGCTCTAGAAGAGTAGGAGTGGTGTTCCTGATTTCTCAGACTCTACTGAATATAATAGGTACTTGAAAAATGTTTGCTAAATGAAGGAGTAAAAAGTACTTTTCCCTAATAAATACTGTTTCCAAAGAAGCCATAGATAGCTTATGTGCTTAATAAATACTTATCAAATTGACCTGAATGAAAACAGTTACTTGGATCATGCTTGGGTTTTTGGAGGTCATGTCAGTGGAGTTCCAGTTCTGGAGTATTTAGAGCCAGTGGGTTTGAATCAGATCTCTCCTATTGAATATACCTGTGTAGCTGACCCTCAGTTTCCTCATTAAATGGGAGAGTGTACTAGATCATGTTTAAGGTCCCTTCTCGTTCTAATTTTATGGTCCTATAGTCCCATTCTACCAATCCAGAAAGTTCTCATATCCAACAGGGAGAGATTAAAAGTCATCTTAGAACCAATCTCATGAAATTCAGAGAAACTGATCAAATCATCAGGAGATGAATTTTTCTGGTCCCAGCATTTTATGAAATAATCTACCAAGGTGTAGAGGAGGTGCTTATCTTTACTGGTAGAAGGAATATCTATAATAAGGAAATCATTAATCTTCTGAAGTATCTTCCAAACTTGCATAACAAGAGAAAGATAAATTTGTTAACATTGTAGGAGAAAAAAAGAAGAGGCGTCCTGGCCAATGGAAAGAGAAGCCATTTAGCTCTATTGTAGACGTATATTGGCTGTATGACTTTCAGCAAGTATTACTTAATTTCTCAAAATTTCCAGGCAACTTCACGATTATATAAATTCTATTGGTGAAAGGATTTTCCTCACCTGAATCTCATTTTACCAATAAAATCACAGGTTTGGCCACAAATAAAAAGGAAAAAAAGACCCATTCAAAATAAAAATAAAAGTATAGAGATTTGGTACATATTTAGTCAAAGTGCCTTCAATGGAATCCCCAAATGAACTACCACAAGCAAAGTATAGAGGGCCTATGTAACCTCTTCCTTTATGTGTTTCATTTTGCAATAAAACAGGAAGCCTAAGGACACAGAGGAACTTCTAAAAGGGACCATCAAAAATAAAAGGAACAGTAGTCTAGTTCTTAATGCTGGAGTATTGTATACAGTATGTTTATGTCACCATGTCTTGTGATCAGCTCTCAATTCAAAGTAGATTTCCAATGAATGGGCAAGGCTGTTCAATTTAGAGCAGGAAAAACTGTGATAATATGAGGTTACAGTGATTGTTGTTCGTCTGTGCCTCACCCTGACCTTGGCAAGCCAGAGGGGATAAGAGCAATGTAATTCTCAGAAACAGAAAGATACAGCATGGAGCTAGTCTTTTCAAAGTCATCCAAATTCCTCCCTTTCAGTATTATTTTCTGCTTAAAGCCTGTGTTACCTTGGGTAATTATCTGACTCTAACCTCCCCCACTCCTTTTTTTTAGCATTACTTCCTCAGCTCCCCATCTCCTTTCACTGCCTTTCTCAAGCCCAAGGCATCTTCTTAATTCTGTCTTTACTTTCTGCTTTCCAAATTTCTTTTCCCTATCTTGCAAGATCTTTACCTGGTTTAGATGGAGTTAGACTGAAGTCCAAAGCTTCCTTCCCTCTCTAACACTAATCTGGACCTTTAAAAAATCCCCAGCTGGTACCATTTTGGTGACTTCCCTCCCAATTTGGCATAAGTATCCTTTGGAAGTATTTCTG
This sequence comes from Potorous gilbertii, assembly GCA_028658325.1. Taxonomy (NCBI): domain Eukaryota; kingdom Metazoa; phylum Chordata; class Mammalia; order Diprotodontia; family Potoroidae; genus Potorous; species Potorous gilbertii. The sequence continues at coordinate 416,601,823 of CM053770.1, read as the reverse complement.
TCTGCCTGCATGAAAGGCACACTAGCAGCTGTTGTATGGTGACTTGGCTCCAAGGCTCTGTGCCATGGTTGTTCCGAAATGGGCTAAGTCCACTTAGAATCTTCACACTTACAATGTTTTCCTGCCTGTAGCATTTATTTTTTAAATCCAAACACACACATTCTTTCTAATATTGTTCTGAGTTGTCCGGAAAACTTTAAAGGGAGATGGGGAGGGGATGGATGGTTCAACTAGGGGAATGTCCACAGACAGTTTGAAAAACTTTAAAATTTAAATTATTTAAAAGAAATTTAAATTATTAAAATTAAAATTTAAATGAAATTTAAATGAGATTATTAACTCAGACTTTTGGATTCAACAACTAATTGAGTCATAGAGTCTTAAAGCTGAAAGACAGAAGTGGGAATCCACTTTAGAGGTCATCTCAGCCAACTCCTTTACTAATGCAGGATACCCTTTATAAAATCTTCAACAAAGGGTCATCTAGACCTGAAATACTTTCAGGAACAAAGAATTCATAACTTCATAAATCACCCTGCTGTGTGTGGGGGGCACTAGGATGGCTTAGGAGGGGAGAAAGGGAGGAGAAGGCTGGTATGAAAGATGTATATGGTATCCTCTTTATCCTTCAGTAGTCAAGAGTGAAGCAATAGATGATGTGAGTATAGAGTCACAGTTTTAGAGAAGGAAGAGCCCTTTGCAATACTCTATTTTGGGGTTGGTTAGAGGACTTGTTTGAGTTCATATAGTGATTTATTCACATATTCAGCCCAATTTTTTTCCATCTAAGATATTCTAGTATATGATGCCATTCATACCACTCTTACAGAGGAATATAATTATTTGCCAAAATGCATCATCCTGGGCAAGGCACTTGATCTCTGAGCCTCAGTTCCCTGATCTATAAAATGAGAGTTAATAACAGCTATCCTACATATTTAATGGGGTCATTGAGAAGATTACACAAGATTATATACACCTGTATACATACAGGTATGTGAATGTATGTATAGAAATGTATAGGAAAGATATATGTGTGTACACATGTGTATCTAAGTAAATATAGGTATCATGATGTATAAATATTACACAAATCTAAGTGATAATGATTCATTTCAATTCAACAGGCATTTATTATCTATTATATTTCAGGTACTATGCTAGTACTAAAACCTAATCAGTCCTTGCCCATTAGGAGTTTATATTCTATTAGAATATAAATGCATAATTTATTACACAGAGAATATAAATGTGTAAAATATAAATTGTGTGCACAGCATGCACACAAATAATTATAATACAGGAAGGTGAGCACACTAACAGTGGATTGCGGAGGTGGGGAGGAGGAACTGTTAGATGATCCCTAAGGTCCTTTCCAATGCTAAATGAGTGATCAAACTACTAAACCTTTCTATGACTGTTCCAGACCATGTGCAATTCTTCCTCTCTCTTAACTCTCAAAACATTTTGCTTGTACTTTTTATGCACTTATCATTCTTTATTTTGTGTAACAGTTCTTGTGTATAAATCTTATTTCATCCACTAGATTGTAAGTTTCTTAGGAGAGGAAGACCTTCCTTTTCCATCAACACCCAGTTATGGTATCTGCATTTAATAGACTTTTGTTAAGTTGAATTGAATTAACTTGATTTAGAGTCTTAGATCTTAGTTTTCTGTATCTTGGATGATGTAGATAAAGAATAGGATATAGTAGAAGATAGCATTTTGTTAATTTTTATTGATTTTTAAGGAAAACCTGATCCTAAAGTACAGAATTCAGGCCTGAAGGTTCTCTTCACAATTATACAGGATTCTATCACCAACATGAATATAGAGATAACTTTGTCCAATAGTCTGCTCAGTATATATATATATATATATATATTTAAAACATGGTTTCCTATGGATGATAGTCTTCCAAAATTTCCTATTTACAGATAGCATAATATTATATATAATATGCATAATATATGTATATACAATACATATACATATATTATATAATATAAAATAATATAAAATTACCTAGCCATCCATATTTTTCACTCAAGAAAGTGAATGAAAAAATACACATTGCCCAGATTGTGACATGACAAAAATATTTATGTTTGGTAAGTGCCTGAACTAAACCCAGAATTAAGGAAAAGAAGGAGGAGGAGGACTGTAGGCTTGATCAGACTTGAGAAATTGCAAAGAGTTTTTCATTATAAACTGTAAACTGTTGCAGAAATATATTTCTTTAAAACTGATATTTTTCTGGTGATGCTATATGGCTATAAAACATGGAACACTATGAACTCAGAAAAATTACAATGAAAAACATAAACAGAGGTTAATAGAAAGCTAAACGACTGACATAAGTAGACCTTAGTTTGTACCATTGATAGCTTATATGCAAGAAATGGCATAAAAACATTATCAAGGCTACAAATGACCAGGAAGGGCAGGGGCAAGGTGTGTATTGAAAATAAGACATAACAGATGACTGACTGGAGCAGTACATTCATATTCCTGAGATATGGAAAGAATGAAATGAAAGTCTCCAATGTGTTAATTAGCTAGATCTTAAATAGAAGGTTTAAGGAAAGATGGATAAAAATTGTATGAGACAAGAAGATGTGAAAAAACTTGTGATCTCCTTAAATGGAGGTAATATCCATAATGATAACATAGCTTTTTAAATATCTCTGTAAGAAACATTCTATCCATCTTTTGTAATGTACCAAATAAATGGAATTAGGTTACAAAACATTTCTTGTTTACAGAATACCTGTATATAATATTTTTACATTGCCCAACATGGAAATGGTATTCATAATTTAGAATTTCAAGATACTATTTTGGGGGGATTGGCGGAGGCTGTGGGAGACAGGAGTTAAATAACAACATATGAGTTCAAGAGGTTTGGAGATCCATTTTGGATATTTGGATAGGCTCTCCGGAGTTCATAGGGTGCTTATCTGAACTCTTGACGTCAAGAGAATAGTCTAGAAATCTCATGATTACAGTCTCTCTTGTGATCTTTTCTGGTATTTCCTGTTTCCCGTCAGGCCAAATATACTAGAGGAGGAGGTTATTTCGTGGTATTTCACCAATGCTGTTTCTGCTGATGTTTGGAACTCACAGATGCAGGGGAGCATGATAATGAAAATAATTAGAAACAACACCACCAACAACACTGAAGATATCCATGTTATGAATGGTCACTGACATGCATTTCTTTTTAAACATCTCAAAAATTTCTGTAATGGTTCAACAGAGGTTTTTATTTTTAATAGAACAGAGTTGATTATTTATTGAGAGAGAGAGAGAGAGAGAGAGAGCGAGAGAGAGAATGAGATCCTGTTGAAATTTGGGTGATGTTAAGCAACTGAACAGTGGTGCTCATTGGGAGAAAGGGTTAGAATCTGGCAAACAGATTTGGCCAGGCATGGGGAGAAGAATATGGAGGGAGAGAGGAAGGAAGAGAACCTGTAATTTCCCTATGGTGCTGGAAGTACTTTATACCAGCACAAATTAAAACAAACAAAAAATATATATGCAGGGGGTGGAGCCAAGATGGAGGAGTAGAAAGACTCACATGTGCTAGCTCCAAACCCACAGCCCATAATTATCTATAAAAAGAACTCCCAACAAATTCTGGAACAGCCATGCAGCAACGGGGTGAAGGAGATTTCCATTCCAGAGAGCCCTGAAAAACTGATACCAAAGGTCCTTCGCGCACTGGATGGGAGCGGAGCCCAGCCCTACCCTGGCCACGCGGCACTGAGAGGAGCAGGCTTCAGGGATGGAATCTCCAGCGGCCGCGAAGGTCCCTCCACCCACAGGTGCACAGGTCAGTGAGAGAGACATCTGGACAGGCTGAGAGGGGAGCAGGGTGTCTTCATGACTCTGGCCCCCTTGGGAGGCAGCAGCAGAGGCAGCAGGTGGCCAGAGGCTCCCAGAGCAGGCAGGAGCTTGGCAGGAGCTCCATTATAGAAGGTCTTTGCATAACCCCCCTGAGGGAACTGAGCCTGGGAGGCGGCCCTGCCCCTACCTGAGCACCAAAACTTAAACTCCCGTTGAATAGCAGCCAGGCCAGCTGCCAAAAGCCCTGAGGCTGGGGAGCAGCATTTGAATCTCAGACCCCAAGCACTAGCTGGGCTGATCTGGGAGGGGGTGGAGAGGAATCTCAGAAGTCAAATAACTGACTGGCAAAATGCCCAGAAAAGGGAAAAAATATAAGACCATAGAAAGTTATTTTCTTGGGGAACAGATGATTCCGCCATTCCTCTCTGATGAAGAAGACCAATGCTTACCATCAGGTAAAGACATAGGAGTCAAGGCCTCTGTATCCCAAACATCTGAAATAGATATCCAATGGGCTCAGGCCTTGGAAGAGCTCAAAAAGGATTTTGAAAATCAAGTTAGACAGGTGGAGGAAAAAATATGTCTGCAGCTCCTGGTGGAGATATCATGTGAGTTTGTGCCTTTTGTGTGTCTGGTTTGTAAAATCTAGTCTAAAAAGTTGCCAATTGTGCCACTTCCTAAGCCAGATTATGACAAGCACTTAACACTCCATTTCCAAAGAAATGCAAAGAACTCCAAAGTTTTGGTGACATATTGGTAAGTGCAACCATGTCAACTCTCATTCTACTAATTCCTTCCTGGTACATTCTTGTCCCCCAACTTCCACTGTACCCACAAATTATCATGATAAAAGAACAAGAATACTGACCAAGACTGTAGTTGAATGAGAATCCTGTTAGTGCCCACCATTTGTTTTATTTGCGTGGCCTAGAATTTCCGGGAATCACAGAATAAATCAAAATACCTACTATGTGCTAGTCATTGTGCTAAGCACACAGTCATCCTAGAATGCTAAGACTGGAAGGGACATTATAGATCACCTAGTCATAGGTATCACAGTATTTAAGATGAGAGACCTTTGATATCATATAATTTAGGCCATTTTGTCAATGAAGGAGCTCAGATTTGTCCACATAGAGCTGACATTGCAACTGAGGTCCCTTGACTTACAATCTACTACTATTTCCCCTACAAGGCATCCACTTATCTTACAGAGAAGGAACCTATGGTTCAGCTCAAATAATTTGTACAAAGCTATCCAACCTTTTAAGGCTGGGTAGGTAACAATTATCATGGTTAAAGTTTAACCTCTCTTATGTATATGATCAAAATCTTGTTAAATACATAAGGAAATACTATGTCAGACCTAAGAAAGAAGACAGGACTATTTATAGGTACCTATATAAACAAAATTTAAAATGTTCCCTATATCACAGCACTCATCTATTTAGATAAATAAATAAATGTATCTACCATTTATCCACTTATCTATCTGCCTATCTATGAACATAACACCAATCATGCCACTCCTTTCTCAAAAACCATCCATGGTTCCTCATTTTCTTTAGAAAAAAAGTTAGGTGAAGTTAGGTGAATTTAGAATTCCCAGTAGCCCAGGCCTTTGCCAACATGAGCTCCTTTTCAAGTCGTTTCTCTCTCACTCTCCTCCTACAGATATAGACCAGTCAAACTGGATCACTTATTCCTTGAACATCCCCTTGCTTTCTCGCCCTTCACTTTAGCTTAAATTATTCCTCCTTCCTAAAATAAAACAAGCAAACAAAAGCTATAGCTGACATTTATATAGCATTTTGAGATTTCTGAATCACTTTACCTACATTATCTCATTCAGTTCTCACAACAACCGTGTTGAAGAACTACAGACGTTATTTTCATTTCATAGGCGAAGAAACTGATGCTGTGAGGAAGTGTGACTTGCCTGTGGTCATGAGCTCTAGTTGTCAGAGGCAGGATTTGAAGCAGGTCTTTCCTGACTCCAAAGTCAATACTCTTTCTATTTTACCGTGTTGCTTTTCAGCAAAGGACATTTTCGCTTCATCTGTAACCATGATATTCTACTTAAAATCTAGGACTCAGCTTACGTGAAACTTCATTCAGCCTTTTCAACAAAGGGATGGGATTTCTCCCTTCCCAACTCAGTGTTCTTGTTCTCTCTCTCTCTCTCTCTCTCTCTCTCTCTCTCTCCCTCTTGCCCTCCCTCTCTTTCTGTTTGTCTTTCCCTTTCTCTCTCTCTTTCTCTCCTCTCTCTGTCTCTCTCTGCTTCTCTGTCTTTTATCTCCATTTATTGCATCCCATTATGTTTTTTTCCTACCTGTCTTCTCCTTTCTACTCAGTGACAAGTTCCACAAGAGCAGGGACTGCTTACTAATCTTTCCATCACCTTAATAACCTAGTACAACACTTTATACATGGTAGGCACTGAACAAATAGTTGCTAAATTGAATTGAGTTGCAATCTTTTCTTGTAAATAAAAAAAAGCATGATACTTGTGAAGAAAGGTTTATAAAATGACTGCTTTTACTAAAATCTTCAAAATGAACCAAGAATAGAAGAGAGGTGTGATTCAGTAGAAAGGGCATAGGTTCTGAGGTCGGAAGAACTGACTCTGATAGGACTTGTATGATCTTGGACAATTCAATCAGTTTCCTAAAATCTAAAATGAGATGACTGAATTGGATGGCCCCTGGGAGTACATTTATAATCCTATAACTGTAATATGAAAAACGCTTATTTTCAATGAAACTAAATAAATGGCAAATTAGACAAAATTCCATAGGAACAATAATATTGCCCACAATGTGGTTTGTTTAGAGTAGCAAGTCAGTTTTAGTTGGGATCTACTGATTGCTTTTATAAAGTTTGTTGTTATTGCCCTGTTTTAGTTGCGTCTGACTCTCTGTGACCCCATTTGAGGTTCTCTTGGCAAAGACATTAGGGTGGTTTGCCATTTCCTTCTCCAGTTCATTTTAAAGATGAGAAAACTGAGGCAAATAGGGTTAGGTCACTTGCCCAGGGTCACAAAGCTAGTAAGTGTCTGAGGAGAGATTTGAACTAAAGAAGATGGGTCTCCCTAATTCCAGGTCTGGCACTCTATCCACTGTGCCACCTGGTCAGCCTTTTATAAAGTTAGAGAAAGTTAATTTTTGGGTACAAGATACCTAGAAATGGCAGCTCCCAATTCTTCAGGGAATGTTTGCTTAGACATTCTAAAATGTTTCCAAATATTTTCAGAAGTTTTGTGAAATTTTCAAAAATAAATGAAATCCCACCAAACAAAATGAATTTTGTATTGGAATCTTTGAACATATTGTCCAACACTTTTAAATATGGGGCAAAGGTCTATTACACAACTGAACAAAGAAGAGAGTGTCACAGGCCAAGTAAATGGGGAATCATTTTTGGAAAAATCTGGCGAATTCATAATCTCCAAATTATGAGACTAATCAATGTGACAAGGAAATACTTTTCATCTCCTGTTATGTCTTAACCAAGAGTGAAAAGATCTTTGGATTTGAATCTAAAAGGCCTGGGCTGTGATAATGGCAGATGGGGCTCTGCTTTTTCCTAAGTATGCTAAGTATATTATTCAAGTCATTTACCTCCTTTGATAATGATAATTCTGTAAAATAAAGGAGTTGGCTTAGATGGTCTCCAAGATTCCTTCTAGTTCTAAATGTCCAATGTAAGGCTGGATTGAAGAGTATGAAGACCATACCTGAATTCACCTTGGGTCTGCCACATGTTGGTATGAAAACCATAGTTTCAAGAGGGAGGTAAATTTTTAAAAAGGGTTTGGGGCAGAAAGGTACATAGTGATGGGGAAGGGGGAAAGAATAAGATTTCAGTCACCATGGAAGACTGCAACATAGACTTTTGGGGAGGCCAGGAAAAGTTGTAACATTTAGCTTGTATAATTTTCTCATCCCCTGTTCTCTCAAGAGGTCTGGGTGTGGAAAAGGAAAAGCAAAACCTTTCAGAAATTTCCAATAAGAACATTTACACATTGCCAACAAAGAAAGTGTATCAGACCCCAAATACTCCTTAAAAGTACAATGTATTGTGTGATTAGAATTATAGTTCAAGATTAGAAGGGTTTCTAGGACATAAAAATTTCAGCATTCATAGTGAAACATACCAGACTGCAAGTGCCACACACCTTGCTGAATATCCTGTTTCATTTACTATCATCACTGTTGAACTTTTCAGGAAAACACTTCAGGGATGGCTACTGAAAATTGGTAAGAGCTTTTAGGGAGAAGAGAAGTAGAATGCTTTGGGTGCAGAATATAGTGTGTGTGTGTGTGTGTGTGTGTGTGTGTGTGTGTGTATCCAAGATATTGTTTCAATTCCCATTTTGTCTGTATTTCTGATTATACATCTTTTGCTTTTCATTTGATTTCTTCACTGTGATCTCATCTCACTTTTCCCCTTACTGATGTGTTTATACACCCCTTTCTTCTCCTCTCTTTCTATACATTCCCTGAAACGGTTTTTCTTTGTCTCTTAGATCATTTTCAGCTAAAACCTCCTAAGTTGATATGAACCTGTCAGATTCTTCAGAAATGAAATTTAGGCTTGTATCAAAGTATGGCATTTGAGTGAGAGTTGAACAAAAGAGGGAATGAGAGAAAAAGGAGATACCTGTACCTGCAGAGTCTGGAATGTGGAAAATCCATTTAGAAGAGGTATGTGATGATGTGTGTTTTGCATCCTTCTTGAATATCCACTGCCAAATGCATTATGCCTCCATGCAATTTTTATCCTCGTCCTCTTTCCCAGAACTTGCTAAAGTCCAGGGATTGCTATTCCACAGGGCTCTTCCTTTGCAGAATGGTGTGCATTTTACTTTTTTCTTTTTCCTTCTTTTCTTTTTCTAATTCTTTAGCTAAACATTTAAATTCAGTTCATTTTCTACTCTTACCTTGATGATTTCATTCTCCTTCCTGACTGCCCAACTTTTCATTTATCTTCTATCAAATTTATTAAAATGCCACATCAAAGATAGATGCTCTTGCCTCTTGGTCTTTTTTAATTTCTCTCTTCCCCTTCCCCTTTTGATGTCTGTCTCAGTCCATCTGCAGCAAGCTGACCTTTCTGGTTCTCACTTGGAAGGCATTACCTGACTTTGTTTCTCTTTGTCTACTGCTCTTTTCAGTTGCAGACTGGTCAGACTTTTCTAATTCATTTCTTTACTAATGACATCACTGTGACTCACTTGCTGTTCCTGGTAATCAGTCTGTCTGAAATCTAACCTACATAATAAATTGCTTGGGGGCAAGGGTCTTATCTGTAATCCATAAAGCACACAGAATCCTGTGCAGGGGGAGATAACTTTGAAAGAAGAGGTTATGTCAGTGATGGGGGTTGAAATATAAGGAGGAGCTTAAAGATAAATGGGAAGTTTTAAGGTACAAGATGTCACTGATAGCCTCTTAGGGATCTTGAAGATAGAAGTGGTCAGCTCTGAAGGGAAATGTATAAAACACAAGAAAAGGACTAAATAGTTATTTTAAAATACAGCAAAAAGAGGAACAAGATTTGCACTGCAAAATATGTGGATTTTAATTTTTAAAAAAAATTTAGAAAAAAAAATTTTTATTTATGCTTATTATTTTTGATATTGTCATCTGTATTCATTTGGTTGTGTTACATATTTTTCACCTTCTAAAACTGTTAGAGAAAATTCAGAGTGGGTGGAAAGCAGTGCATATTTTCAGCAACATGGATGAAATATAAGATGAAATCTAAACTTTCCATCTTCCACATAATAAAGTATCTGATGTTTTACTTTAAGGAGGTCATTTAGAAGCAAAAGTCAATGTATTGCTCTCCCTCTCAAGCAGCTTTGCAGAAAACTGTCTCCAGACAAATAGCAGAAGGAAGAAGTAGGAACAACATCCTCCATTCACTTCAACCCCCTAAAAGCTCATTTGTAGAACCAAGTAAACATACACATTTCTGCACTATATTTTGAGATCACATTAAGGCCTTTCCAGACTAGCATCTGGAATAGGAGCTGCTTTTGAATATTTAGCCTTTGCAAAACAAGAAGATGAAAAAATGTTTGAATGCTTATCCAGGAATTTGCTGTCTCCCCCCACCCCATGCAATATATAAAGATATAATGAGATGCATTTATAAAATTACATAATTGTAACTTCTTGGTACTTTTTAAGCATTATTCAGTTTTGATAGAATTCTTTTAATTTACTACTCTGTTTCCACAAAGTTGTGTTGTTGTTTTCTGTAAAGACTAATTTTTTATCTATTGCCTGTAACATCTAACAATTTTTTTCAATGGAAAGAAAGAATTAAAATTTATTTCTGGAATAACAATTGACTAGAAAATCTGCTCATTAATATATTTAATGCCAAACTAGTCATTATTTTATTTATTTTTGATTGATTTGGTCTATTTTATTGTCTGCCACATTTACCGCAAGAAAACTTTTGTAGGTTAGTAATTACTGCTATAGAATGAACAGGAGAAATTGTTAAGGAGGCATTTTCATGAATTAAGCTTCTATTTACACATCTATTGTTAAGCTAATTTATTCTTTGCTTTAAAATCAAAGGAATTGCCTTTAGTAAAATAAATTAGTGCTTGTAAGAAAATGAAAATGCATTTGAGTTACAGCAAGTATCCCAGAACATTACATTTTGCATTTCATAGCAATCATTCAGAATCTACTAACATTTCCTGACACTTAGAGTAAAAGCATAAATGTTATTTTAAATGAACAAATTCTTACTCTTCATGGTACAGGTTTAAACTGATTTTATTGATTTTCTAATTGTTCTTCCATGATAAGGTCATGATATATTTGGTCCCTCCCTTCAATATGTAACCTCTTGGTAATTGAGGTTATCTGGCAGAGTTCTAACTGTCCTATTTGAGACATAAAATCATAGGATCCTAGAGTTAAAGCTATAAGGGATCTTAGAGGTCATGATAAACCTTATTCAGAGGAGTCTTTCTCTGATACTTCTCATATTTCCCATTCTTGTCTTCCTCAGGGTCTGATATTCAGGGCTGAGTAAAAAACACATCACTCATAGTTGCCTCCTCTTTGAAAGGAATATGGAGTTGTAGCGGCCAAGGGGGAATGAATATTAGTGGGGTCTTTTCTTTCATGTTTTTTGTCTTATGCTCCTGAGAGCTACTGAAGTGGGAATATTACATACAAACTTAATAAATAAATGAAATAGATTAGAAAATTTAGATCACAATCACCCAAAATGAAAGATGATCAACATGACTGCAGCATTTGGTCTGATTCTGAAAAACAGATTGCTCCTAGAACTAGGAATGAACTCTGATCAGTACTGGCTAGTCTTAGATTTGCTGCTGATTGGAATCAGAGTCAAAACAGTATTTCTGAAATGCCCAGGTGCTTAAGTGATGATGCTTGATACTCAACATTATTTAAACTAACCAAGATGTAGCCCCTGCTCATTAGGAGCTAAACTCATGTACTACCCAGATGAAAAAAATGGATGAACCTAGAACATAGGCTCAACATAAGAGAGACTGAGACATAATCAATGATTTTATGAGCTTCTCATTTTGTTTTGTTGGGTGTAGGTGGATGGGAAGAGAAAAGATGGTGGTGGCAATGGTGAATTTTGGTTCAGACTTAGAAGGAACACATTCAACAAACATTTATTAAGCACTTACAAAGTACAGAGCACCATGGGTAGTAATGGGGACATAAAGACACAAATGAAAAAGTTCCTCACTTCAGGGAGCTCATATTCTACTGGGAGGATACAGTAGGCACAGAGAATAATAAATACAATGTAAAGTGAGGAGGGAGAGAACACTTTGAGGGAATGGAAGAGAAAGGCACAATCAAGGTAGATGTTAACAAGAAGGTTAAGTTTCAAAAGGAGACAGTGTCTTGAAAGTACAAAATCGGTATAGGAAAGAAGGAGAAAGTAACGAGACTGAAAGAAAAGGTACAGGGGGATGATTAGCTACCATCAGTCATATTCTTTTTGCTGCCATGTAACAGTGTATCACACACCTGCTTCATCTTTGTCTCTGCTTAGCAGATCACCTTCCATTTACTATGGAAGTAATAAAGCAATTGTGGTGTAGGGATTAGTCTGTGATTTCATGGACTGAGGAACTCCCAGGTGAGGACACTCCCTCTCCCAAAGTAGGTTGGCGCCTTCTCTGCAATCTAGTCCTAGAGAGTTGTCTAGGACGTTGAGAAGTGAAGGGATTTGAGCTGTCATACAGTTACAGCCAGTATGTATCCGAGCTGGGACCTGAATCTAGTACTTATTGAGAACAACTCTATCTCACCAGGCTGCCTCAAAAACCAAGCAAATTATGGTTAGTTTTGAATCAAGTAAAGTAAAGATAAAAAATAAATATTTCACCATGAGCCAGTGCTGTTAAATAATGCTTGGTTAGAGACCCTTGCTGAGTTAAGGACATTTGTGAGTGTCCCATACATAAGGGTCACTTCCTCCTCCAACCCACTGAGGACACATTCAAAGTCCTCCTCTCCCACAATCCCTGCCATAAATTGTTTTAAACTCATGGCTCCATCTGGTGGCCATGATGTGGGGAACTGTCTGACAATGCTTTCTCCATTACCTTTTTTCCCCAACTATGGAAAGAGTGAACATGCTACAGCCTCATCTTTTCTTGATCTTTCACAATTCACATCTCTGTTCTACCTTATGAAATTCTCTCTCTCTGTCACACACACACACACACACACACACACACACACACACATACACACACACACATACATACACACACCCTTCCTACTTCCTCTTTCAACTCTTTCCCTAAAGTCTCTATGAGTAGGAAAATTTCTTTTTTCTTTCACTCTCTTTTTATTTTCTTTCCTCTACCCTTCATTTCACTTATGAGATCCAACTGACCCTAATCATTGTTGGTAAGCCTAACTTTGGGACTAGTGGCATATGTAGCAAGGAAAATGAAATGTGGCAAGCATTGATGAAGCTAACAATTATGTGCAGAGTGATCTATTAGGGCCGGGAACATAAGAACACAAATGAGGTGGATTCCTGCCATCAGTGAATTTATAATCTATGTAGAGGAGACAATACATATACCAATGAGCATAATACAAGGAAAAGAGAGGAAAGAGAGAGGATATTACACCTGAGGAATTGGAGAAACAGCTTCTGTCCGGAGGTAGCATCTAAGCTGGGCCTTGAAGAAAGACAGTCCATACAATGTGCCCTGGATTTTACAGTCCAAGGAACTGAGGTTTGAATTCTGCCTCAACAACATTCTAGATATGCGATCTTGAGCAAATCACTTCCATTATTTCTACCTCAGATTTTTCTTCTATAAAATGAAGAAATTGGACTAAATGACCTCCCTTCTAGCCCTAAATTCTACAATGAAATTTTGAAGTGAAATTAGATAAATTAAGAACTTTCAGTTTCTATAATCCTTGAAAATGCCCTTTAGACCCTTTCTGAAAGTCATAGTGTGACACAGTAAAACTAGATTAGTATCATTGGATCACAGATTTAGGTTGTAAAGGGCCATAGAGGTCATCTAGTTTAACCCTGAGGTAACATGCATTAATTAAGTGTATACTATGTACCAGTCACTATACTAAGTACTGGAGATAGAAATTCAAACAAAAAGAAAGATAATTCTTAACCCTCAAAGGGCTTACATTTATGTGGGGGAACACAATACATAAAAGGGAGATGAAAGAGGGGGAGGATGATGGGAAGTGCTGAGAGTCAGAAACGTAAAAGAATAAAGGAAGATCCCCATAGTGGAGTCCCTAGAAGAAACTCACCCATCGGAGAAGTGGACTGAAGTAAAGGCATATTCCAAAGTGTGAGGGCCCCATGCACTAAGGGAACTTCCAGTGTGATAAAGCAGTTGAGGCATGATGGCAAAGCCCGGAAAGCTCCAGAAGGAGAAATTAACTTATTTTCATAAGGTAACACAGGTAATAAGTAGCGAGATTGGATTTGAATCCAGATCCAGTCATCTTTCTGATTATCATGTTTCCCTGTCCACTAGCTCTAATTAAAACTTATCCTTAAGCACCAACATCTACGCTACATAAGAAACAATTTCTTAGTCAATTTGTTTCTCTACTTTCTGTGATTTTTTCATAGCAAACATGCAGTAGTATGGATACTCTCTCCACTGATAGAGACTGCAACTCCATTATGGCTTGGTAGATGGTCTTTGAATGTTGTTGCTATGGCTGAGAAATTTATTACTCTGGGAATGACCTGGGGATGAGTCTTTCTGAACTGTGCTAAAGTGATCTGCAGATAACAGACTAGGCCAAGGTTTTCCTAGCTTGGAAGGACAACGTCAGAACTGGTATGTCCTTTGAGAACTTTACCATATGGTAAAGAACCAAGTAAGACATTCAGTCAGTCAAAAAACGTGTATTAAGTGCCTGTTACGTACTAGGTTCTATGCAATCAGTAGACAATTTTTGTTACCTTATTGGTGAAATAGATGTTGGTGGGCCAAAAACATAAACACCACTGATTACACTATTTATGTGAAGCTATGTTCTCAATGTCAAAACCATTTGTATGTTGGAGACTTTCTGTGTCCTAGTTATAAATGTCAACTGCCTTAGCTTCTTCTCACCACCAATCTATTGTATTATTTAAGTAATTAATTCCATTAAAGGCCCAATTTAGTTAAGTTTAATTCAATTCAGTTCAATTCTATTTAACTGAATGAGATCAAGGCCAAATTGCTTAACCTATAGAGCACCTAGCTAGAATGCTAGACTTGGAATCAGGAACACCTCAAATCCAGGTTCAGATACTTATTAGCAGTATGATGCCACACAAGTCACTTATCTGCTTCCTGCCTCAGTTTCCTTATCTGTAAAATAGGGAAAATAATAAGATCATACCTCCTAGAGCTGTTTTGAGGATCAGAAGACATAATATTTGTAAAGTACTCTGTGAACTTTAAAGCACTATATAAATGCTAGCTATCATTGTTATTAACAACTAAACCAACTCTAAAAACTGTGATTCTAGTGTTTAAGACTATGTCTAACACCATAAGGGAAAATGAGAAGCATAAGGCACAGTCTTTGCCTTTGGGTTGTTTATCAACATGGCTGGATAAATGAGACTTACACACAGGAAACAATCTGCAAACAATTCATACTAGGCAGTGTATAATTAAGTGCTAGGATTTGGGGAACAGATAACTGAGTGATAGAAATACTCAGGGAAACAAAAATGCATATTAGGGCATTCAAAAAGGGTTCCACATAGGGTCTGGGCCTCCACTTGTATCTCAAAGGATATAGAGGATTCAGAGTGGTGGGGAAAGACACTGAAGGCAGTGTCAGTGCAACTTTGAAAAGTTTATAGTTAGGAATCCTTTAGGAACTAGGTACATGAAATGATGTATTTTGGTATTCAGAAGCTTAACTAACTTTAAGAAGCTTCTTTGCCTGTCATTAATATTACATGACATTGTCACTGGCAGAAATTTCACTAAAGTCTTATAGCTTGTGTATTTTTTTTGTATTTAGGATCCAACAGTTATTCTAGAGTTTCATTTACCTCATCCCCTCAATGAAGTGAAAAGGTATACTTACAGATAATTTTTTGTCTACTGATCTAGTTCTTCCTTATCAGTATAATGAGAATATTAATATTCACTTTTGACCTGTGTAGTTCGAATGAGATGATGTACAGACAGGTGTTTTGTTACTATCAAGTGCTATATATAGTATATACACAGATATAATATAGCTATATATTATATATAGCACTATATTTTTATATAGCTATATAATATAATGCTATATAATATAGGCCTCAAGTGCTATATATAACATACATAGCTATATAGAATAGAGCCATATATTACATATAGCATTATATTTATATATCGTGCTATATATAACATAGCTATTGAGTATTATATATAGTGCTAAATGTAATACGCCTATTAAGTGCTTTATATAATACATACGTATATTGCTATATTAATATAGCCATATATTATATGTAGCACTACATTTTGTATATATGGCTATATATATGGTGCTATATATAATATTGCTATCAAGTCTTCTATATAATACACACAAACACACACATAATGCCAAAGAGGTAAATACAAGAGAGTTTGGGAGGGAGACTAACAAATTTGAGGAAAGCAGGAGGTTTTCACCTTGCAGAAAGAGAGGGATTTTAGGAAGTGGGGTAAGGAGGGAGGGCATACCAGGAAAACCAGAACAAAGACACAAAGATAAAAGAAACTGAGAAAAAATTTGTTTGTCCAGATTGTAAAGGATGGGAGGGGTGTGATGTATAAAGAAATTAGGAAAGTAGGTTGCAGGCATGGTTGTGATGGGCTTTAATAGATAAACAAAGGAGTTTCTTTTTGATTCCAGTGGCAATAGAAGCCATAGGAGTTTTCTGAGTAGGGGAGGGACGATGGTAACACCTGCACTTAAGCAGAATGACTTTAGTGACAGTACTGAGTCTGGAATGAAAAAGGGAGAGACTTCTGGCAGGAAGACCAATAAAGTGAGTTGCAATAAACTAGGTGAGAGTTGATGAGGCTGTGAGGTAAGTAGAGAGAAGGGGTCACACAGAAAGATGATGTAGACTGAGACAGAAACAAGATTCGGCTATCTGTTGGATATGAGGAATTGAGAATGGTTTATGAGCCTGGGAAACTAAAAGATGTTTGTGTCTTTGACAAAAAGAGGGAAGAGGTGTTTTGGGGGAAAGAAAATGAGTTCTACTTGGGATGTACTGAGTTTGAGATAATACCACCTAATGAATATGCAGCACTTTTAAGTTTTCAAAACTTTTGCCTTATCTCATGTAAGCTTCATGACCTCTGGGTACTAGGGGTATGCTATCCCCATTTTACAGAGAAAACTGAGGATCAAAGAGGTTAACTGGTGGGTAAAGATAAGTGCAAAAGATGAATCAATCAGTATGAAAGGAGGGTCATAGAGTTCAAGTATTAGTCAGGATCTTAGAGGTTATTCAGTCCAATTCCAACTTTTAACAGGTGAGGAAACTGAAGCCCAGGGAAGGCATGTTTGACTTGCCCAAGACCATGCTGGTAGCAAAAAACACCTTTAATGTGAAATTGTGGCAACAAGCTGGTGCAACTTTTTGATTCCATTCAGGGTCAGTGTTGTGTACCAGAAAGAGCTATAGGTTTGGAATTGGAAGACCTGGTTGTAAATCTTGAACTCTGGTGCCTTGCTACTGTGTCTTGTGACCTTGGACAAAGCTTTCAGTTTCTCCTCTATAAAAAGCAGTTTGGATGATCTTTAAAGTGTCCCTTCACTCTAATCATAGGCTCCCTCCTCTCTAGTGCTTGGTGATCATACAGTAATATTACTATTTTATTGCCTACAAACATAAACACCTCATTCCAGAAGGGTTTCTCACAAATGTAAAAAGATAGTCATCAGGAAGAGAAACAGAAATACATTTTATGCTTAAGTGCAGTCTCTAAGGATAGATTTGAACTGGTCTCCTCATAGAAATAGCAGAACAGAAAGCACCTACTCTAGAAACCAAGAGGACAGACAGTCAACAAGCATGTGCTATGTGCTTACTATATGCCAAGCTCTGTGTGCCTTATAAGCATTGGGAGTTTTTTTTTT
Source organism: Potorous gilbertii (assembly GCA_028658325.1). NCBI lineage: Eukaryota > Metazoa > Chordata > Mammalia > Diprotodontia > Potoroidae > Potorous > Potorous gilbertii. The sequence continues at coordinate 416,584,307 of CM053770.1, read as the reverse complement.
TAAGGCTAAAAACAAAAAATCATCCCTACCCTCAAAAAGCTTACATTTTAATGTAAATTATATTTAATTTACATTCAACAGGTAAATAACTAAGTACATACAAGATATGTACAGAATAGGTAGAAGGCAATCTCAGAGGGAAAGAATAAACAGCTGACAATAAGTAGGGGGCTGGAAAGGCCTTCAGGAAAAAGGTAGATTCAATTACCTGATCAACTGAGATAACATTTTTAAAGCATTTAGTATAGTGCCTAGTGTATAGGTGCTATATAAATGTTTTCCCCTTCCTCCTTCCCTTCCTGTTTCCCTTCTCTTATTTAAAAATATGCTATTGGAAAAAAAAAAAGAGGTGATGGCCATGATGCATACTGAAAATGAAGCAAGTTTACGCGTACACTCAACCCAGGAAACTTCTCTCTAACCCAAAATTCCTGGAGTTCCCTATCTGCTGTTTTTTTTTTTTAAACCAAGAACTTGACACTTAGTAGCACACTGTAAGAACAATACAAAAATATATGTACACACAGACATACCAACACTTGCTTGAATGGGTAGGTTTTCAAGGTGTAGTTTGAAATGTGACCTGAGCTCATGTCATCCGTCGGAATAAACCAAGTGTGAGTTGTCCCAGATCCTGGGATATAGACTCAGTTTCTTGCCTGGGTAGCTTTTCCAATGTCCCTTGAACTGCTCAGATGAAATACATACTTGCTTTCACATTTGCCCATCTCTTTGGACCAAAGTCCATCTTCCTGGATTGGTCCACCTCCCCCTGGCCACACAAACCTCAAACTCTCATAGGTTTCCTCCTCTTTTCCAACCACGCATTCATTCATTCATCCATCGTACAAAGTAGGAAGTGAGACCTGAAAGGTGAACAATTTGCCTAAGGTCACACAGGTAGTCAGTAACAGAGCTGGAATTGGAACCAAGGACCTCTGACTCTCAGTTTCATTAGAGCTCTAAGGTCCTTTTTCATTCTAAGAATTTGGGATCAGATGATATAATGGAAAAAAAAATATAAAATTGAGAGGCAGAGGTCTTGGTTCCAATTCCAGCTCTGTTACTGACTACCTGTGTGACCTTAGGCAAATTACTCACCTTTCAGATCTCACTTCCTCATTTCTACAAGGAAGGAGTGGTGACTTGTAAAGTCCCTCTGAGCTCTAGATTTGTGAACCTATGATCATTATACTCTATTAACCTAATAGTCCTCCCCCTTGTGTCCACGCCCCTCTGACTATACCCCTCCCATAGCATCACTGTGTCCAAATGCTACACATCCAAAAGAGGACACCTTTACTTTCTAACATTTTCAATCTCACTTCCTTTCGCTTGTGTGTCTCAAGAATTTATATAAGGCAAAGAACTTTTCAGGTGGTTGTAGAATGTTTAGTTGGTATACTCTGGGTCACTTAAGTGATTTTTTTTTTTAATAGAACCCAAACCCTAGCTAAAGTTGTTACAGTTCTCATTTCCTGAAACATCATAAGTTCTAAGTGACCATCCCAAGTAACGAAGGGAAACAATAACATTAGAACTTGAACAACCTTCTTTCAAGTAGTTAATTTGTTTTCAAATCTCCGCTCAAATGTTATCTCTTTACATGATAATTTTCCCGATTACCCCAGCTACTTGCCCCGCCCCCCGCCCCAGGTAATGGTTTTTTTAAATCTAAATTTTTTTATATATTTAAATATGTATATGTGGTCTAATTTTATAGAATGAAAATTCACTGAAGATAGTGACTGTTTCATTTATGCCTTTTTATTCCCAATACTGAGCAGAGTGCCCAGTACATAGTAGGCATTTAATAAATGCTTGTTGATTGGTTGATACTTGTCAGCTTTTTTTTTTTCTGGCTGCACCTGGGGTATCCAAGTGGTGTACTTACTTTCCCAAAGGGGAAGCTAAGGAAAAGAGGATTAGCAACTTGCCCCCAAAGTATGTGGGCTCTGAGTAGAATGAAAGCCAATATAAACTACTGTGGTTTTATATAATTATGGGAAAATACATTACTTTTTACATAAAGAACCTCCCCAAACAGTCAAAGAAGAAGGTTCTTTTCAGAAACTCACTTAACTTTCCATGCTCTAAAATACATTCTGAAATATAGTTTCCAGTGGACTATAGGTCTCTCTGCTACACATCTGGTCCTTCTGCCCATTCCTCGCCCCAAGCCCTTTTCCATCCTAGTCAAATTCCTCCATGGCAGGAATTGGGGAGTTGACAGATTTGCCCTTGTCACCTTTTACACCCTACAATTCAAGTTACCTGAGAAACTGGTGACAGCATCTTCGGCTTCCAGAAGCCCCCTTTGTTTGGTGCCCTGCAGCTCACTTTTGGATTTCCAGACAAGCTTCACCATCCTGATCATCTCTGGCAGCTCCCAGGTCAATGGTCCCTGCTGATAGTCTGGCCGGCTGCCCATGGGAGAGGGCAGCAGACCTTCTCGTGGAGTCCACCTTCTGCCCAGCTCTGCCGAGTTAAAACATCGATCTAGCACAGGCATTCTGCCCTGTTCTCCAGAGGTGCTGCCGCCGCCGCCGCCGCCGCTGCCGCCGCTGCAACCAGAGGGGTGCTTCTTCACAGACAGGGGAAGGCGAACGCGAGAAAAAGAAAAATCATGTCCAGCAACTGGAAGGGAAGGCTTCTCCAGCACTGCCCGTTTGGTCTCTCAACAAGCTGAGGAGCGATTGACTTTCCAAGACTCCTCACTGGCGAGCGATCTCAGTTACTGTACTTCTTCCTTAGATATAGAACGCACTCCCCCCCTCCACCCCCTAGGCACTGAGTTCACAACACTTAATTAATCCCAGGCTACAGCTGGAATGACAGCAGGGGAAAAAAAGCCACTGAGGTTTCAGCATTTGCTTTTCTTCCTTTCCCCTTCATTTATCTAGTCTTTATTTCCTTTCGTCTCTTTTCAAAGATCCTCCACAAGGCACCGGAGAACTCCATGAAATGCAGTGGGGTTTTCTTCTTCTTCGTCCTGTTTCACCGTAGCGGTCTGTTATCTGAGGTCCTCAGGTGAACAGCTGCTGATTTAGTAAACTGAAAAAACTCCACCAAACCATGCCCTGCAGCCTGAAGGAGTCGTCAATAAACAGAAGGAAGCTAGAACAGTCCAGCCTAACCAGTTCACAGCTGCCTCTCTCTGGATGGCCTGGCAGGGGGCCATCTCTCTCCTTTCCACTAATGACTGCACTATGATGAAGATATTAAGAAAACTGTTTGAATTTATTTACAGTAACACAATGAAATACTGCAATTCCTTCTCCCCCTCCACCCCTTCCCATTTCTTCTCCTTGCTTGTCTCTTGGTTTTCCAGCAAACCTAAAGGGGGTTTTGACCTATTAGTCAAATCCCTTTGTAACCTCAGCTGCCCTTCAGCTGGAAGGGGAATAACATTGATTCACATTCCTAAGCTAACTGTGAAAGAAGTGAATTAGGGAAACATCAAGATCTGCATGCATAAGTCCAGTGCTGTTGTGTAATCTGAACAAAAACTCAAGCAGTTTTAGCCCAGTTCGAAGAAAAGTAGCAAGTTAAACAAATATATACATATATAAAGGAGTCTTAAAAAGACCAAGGGACATGTCTGGCAGGCAGTGAGAAGGAAGAAATGTAACTGAAGAAAGTCACTTTCCCAGGAGATAGCACCTTGGACTTCGGATCTGGGCCCTAGAACTATTGGGCCTCCACCTGAGACAGGTTCATCCGAGGACAGTCAGGATGGCTTTAACAATTTCCCTGCAGTTTAGAGATATAAGGCTAATTCTGGAAGTCAAAAGCCAATATATAAAAAAGGAACACACTCCTGTGGATGATGTGAAAGGCCCTGGACATAGATGTAAATGAGGCAGTATTGTATTTGGCACGTCTGCCAGCAAGTAGGATTTATAGGAACATTTTGAACCCGAGCATTCACATGGACATCCCTTATTTTCCTGTAGCATATTACATCTTTCCCCTTGCATCCCTGCATTGCAAAATGTTTTATTTTGCTTGGCATTTTCTTCTGCTGATGTACAATCAGTTGTTCCTGATCTAAATTCCTTTTGGGGTTGGTTTATCATACAAAAATCGGATGTTTCTTCAGGGGTGGAGAAGGAAATTTAGGGGAGAGGAGGAGGAAGACTGTCAGGAGACTGTGTTTTATTTTTACTCTCTCTTCTTTTTAAAGGAGGCTGCTGAAAGCTTCCTTAATATGTTTTCTTATTATTCTTATTCCGCTCAACCCATGGCTAATAAGTTTGGTTTTTCCACCCTGAATTCAGTGACTTGTCCCCTTTTTTTTTCCAGATGGAAAAGTACACTGGCAAACAAATTCTATCTTTCCTCATAGATGAAGAAGATCCAAGTGAGTGTGCTGAAATATAAAAGTATAAACATATGAAAAAGGCACCTTCCCTTTGTGAACTTTGTAATCAAAATATTAATAAAGCACTTATAATTATTGTAACTAAGCATTTGGGTAGCCTAAATTTAGGATATTTAAAGATCTGTTCATAAGAAAAACATACCTTTTCTTATTCCTTTTTTTTCCAAGCAGAGGTGAGAGGTATCAAGTACTAGTATGATACTTTCATTACTGTTTTTTTTTTAACAACCATTGTTACTTTTATTTTACTATTCCCATTAAAACTTGAGATGTTAAAGCTTTCTAGAAAATAGATTTAAAAAACTTTTAGTTGTGAATGGACTCATGGAACCTACATGCATTTTATCTGGATAGGATCTTAAACTCATTCCACAGTCACAAACTTCCCTGATGATGCCAACCCTAGGGCTTCCGAAGCATCTGCCTGTTTTTATTTTTGTTCAGCCATTTTGCCATAGTCATAAGCATCAGGATATCCTGCCCCTTTGAACAAAGGGGTTAAGAACAAAGAAAACAAATATATGATTTTATATGTCACAAATACTAACGCACTAATATAACTCTGGTTACACATTTGTACAAGAATGGCATTTTCTTTTATCTAAGATTATATAATTTCCATTGTAATTATTTTTTATTATTTTATACATTTCCTCACAACAAACATGGGGAAGTTATAAGGTAATAGATCATTAAAGATGAGTACTTCCTAACAGGGTTGAATTTGATGGCTTAAAAAGAATCATTTTCAATTTCAGTTATTAACTTTGAAGAGGGACCTAATCTGTTTAAAGTTTTGAAAAAAGGAAAATGCTCAATTTTAAGAATTCCCTTGTTATTTTGTGAGGCTCAAGGAAAGGACTCTATATCGTCCTCATCCTGGACTAGAGGTTCAAAAATACCACGAGAAAGGTCATTCTCGTGGTATTTCTGGCTCATCTAGAAACAGGAAGTACAGGAAATCTTGCGAGAAAGTCTGGCTCAAGAGATTTTTTTGGCTCAACTTTTCAGACCCAAGAGATTGGGATGGTTCAAATAAGCTTCAGATAAACAGACAGTATTTCAGCACTTGTCTGAGTCTTCAGTTTCAGTCATTTTTCTTCTAATTAGTTTCAATGATAATGTATGGTTACCATCCTCTAAATTGTGATAACCAGTGTCTTAAAAAACAGCAACAACACACACAAAACAATCTCTTCTCCATTTATTCATCCATTGCTAGAAAAGTCTGTCTCTGGAAATTTGGAACAAATACAAAGAACTTGGAAAAAGAAATTAGTGGAGATGAGCTATATGAAGTAATGCCATTATAAAGGTGGCTTCTAATCCATGTGGCTGATTTAATCTCATTCATATTCTGAGTTCTGAAATTAAGATGCCATAGAATAATAAGATTTCAGATGGACTATATGCAGAATTTCAAAATAGACTCTTTTCTTTCCAGATACCATAAGTAAATTTGAGTACCGCTTCTGGCAAAGAGTTGTTCCTCTTTCTCCATGTAAAAGAAAATAAAACTAAGTCCAGTGGCACTGATCCACTGCACACTCAGTTCTAACAAGGCTTCTTTCCTCTGGTACTTATGGAGAGCTAATCTGTAACCTCAACATAGCAGGGTGCAAGGAAGAAGAAAAAGTCCAGGCCATGACAGGTTTAAGAACCTGCTTTCTTGGCAAAATCTCTAAGATTTATTTACTTTCATTTTTCATGTAGGATGCAAGGAGGAATGATGTCTGCTATGCTCATTGGTATGCCATGAGTTCAACACCTTAAAAAATAGGCTCTCAGTAAGTATTATTTGATGATGGAGGTGATAAGTACATTGATGCGATGTACTTCTAACAATATCATTTTTCTTTGTGTTATCTCTCTTTAGATTAACATATCAATTTAGCTTTATCCAGAAATTTGCACAGAGCCCAATAACTTCCAGCAACTCAAATTAATATTCAGATTAAACAATAGCTCATTTTTATAGAGCATTTTAAGATTTGCAGAGTTCTTCTATTGCAACAAGTCTGCTAGTTTTACAAGTGAGTGAACTCAGGGAGTTTGAATGATCTGCCCATGACTGTGTGGCTAAGATCAGGGTCAGAATCTGGACCCACTTCTTCTGCTTCCAGTTTCCTTGTGCTCTGTGCTGCCTTAAATTGCCTCTCCCAGTAGATAGTGTGAGGGACAAACAGTGAAGGTGCTCTGCTTGGTCAGGTTTTCCTTTCATAGTTGCACCTCTCATCAACTCATATCAGAAACAAGGGAAAAAAAGTGAGTGTTTCTGCCTGACAGATGTACTCTAAAGCAAAGAAACCCCAACATCCTTCTGGAGAAACAGAAATGTAATCACTCTGGCCTTAACTAATCTCAAAGGAGCAATGCCAGCAAGTAAGCAAAATCACTCTGTCTTACAGACTAGAAAAGACTGTATATCTCCACAGCCCCATGAAAACTAGGTGGAGGCTGGGGGTGGGAGAGTGGGGCAGGGGGCCCTGGAAGAGAAGAGGTGAAAGACAAGGGGCCAGAGTCATCATTCCAGTTTCACAACAGGTGTCTCTTAAATATTCCTTCTTTTCTCATTCATTCTGAAGCTATGCATGAACCGGCAGTAGCTGCAGGAATGCCGGCAATTGGTTTGGTGCCAGACGGTGGAGGAAGCATCTTACCGGTCTCTTTCCAGTCTCTTGGAGCTTGCCTGGCCTTCATTAACCCAGTGCTCTGGTTTTCCCGGCAGGAAAGTCTCTTTACTTTCTCTGCCTTCCACCTCAACACCCCACCTCCCCCAACCCTTCATCCCAATCCACCCCTTTACTGCTCTTTCTTTCTTTAAAGAAAGAAGCCAGGGTTTTTAGTTGGCAACAGACCTTTCTCCTGGCTCTTAGCTTCCCTAACTAGTGCCAAATCTACTGTCTCCAATAGTTCTCCCACAACAGATCAGTCCAGTAACACAAAGGCTCGAGTGGGGAAAATGGCAGAAAAACTCAATTTGCTCAACTTTACTCCACTCTCTTCTATTATTTTGTTCCCCTATGTAGATGGTCTCCCTTTCTGTTTCTATCCCTAACGAGTCATTTTAGTTTGTTCTGTGTGTGATGTTGGTATGATGCCCTCTGGATTTAGCTTTTTACAAGTGGTTTCTGGGTTTTCTTCTGATTATAAAACACTACACATGGAAACACAACAAATTTCCCTTTACTTCTGTTTTCCTTCTTTAGCTCTGGCACCTGTTACTGCAATAAAAAAAGCAAATCAACTTCCTCCTCCTCTCTATACCCAACATCCATATCTTCTTGAGCATGGGTGTCTCTAACGAGGCCCACAAATGTATCTATTCCTAATGTTAGGCTATTTTTTTTTCCAGGTTCTGAAGAATGAATGTCAAACAAAATCTTTTTCTTTCTTTCTCTTTCTTTCTTTCTTCCTTCCTTCCTTTCATGTCTTTATCTTATTTTATTATTTATTAATTTTGTTTTTAGTTCATGCAATATGTTTTATTTCCATAACACAATGCAATAAAAAAGATGGTTACACATGAAACTGCAAATCTACCATATACAACTTGCTATTCCTTCCAAATATGCAATAAAATGTTTTAGGCAAGAGTTACTTTATCATTCCATGCTTCCTATGAAAGGGCAGAAGTAGTACATATGTGAAGGGGGAAATTTCTTGGGAGAGGAGGTGAGAGGATAAACAGAATTTTGAAAAGTAAGGAATAATGGGTAGAGCTGAATAGGAGGAAAGACTATATAACCAGACAAGTGGGAAGTCAGTGAGGTAACCACAGCATACTACATATACCTGTTGTATAACTCATTTCATGAACCACATCCAGAGGTTTGAATTTGAATGAACTCTAGTGAGGATTTTTAGCCTCCCGATGACTCCAAAAATCTATGTATTAAACACTAATCATGGAATATCAGAATCATTGAATTTCAGGGTAGGAAGCAACACTGGCCACTTAGTCCAAACCATTCCTAAAAAAGGACTCATTTGACAACATACTGGTCAAGTGATCATTCAGCTTATGGTAAAATACAAGAAATGATGGAGAGCCTTTTTCTAGCAGAAGCTCATTCCATTTGTGGATACTCGAGTTATTAGGAAAGTTTTCCTTGACATTAAGTCTAAATATTCCTTATAATTCCCACAAATTATTGCTAGTTCTTCCCTCTAGGAATAAACAGAATAAGTCATCTTCTCCATGATGCACCTTCAAATGCTTGAATATGTCTATCATATCCTCCCACATCCCTCTGCTGGTTTCTTCAGGTTCAACTTTCCAATTTCTTTCAACTAGTCCTCATTTGGAACATATGCACTTCAAATACCTTCATATCCATGTTTTTTTTAAGCTACTAAATGTTCTTCCTAAAAGTGGAATGGAATGCAACACTCTAAATGTTGTATGATGAAGGCAGAATACAATGGGACCATCATCTATTTATTCATGGAAAGTGTGCTTCTCTATTATTCAGTTCAATTATTAACTGAGTCTAGCCCCACATCACCAACTGCCTGCTAGACATCTCCATCTAGATATCTCAACGGAATGTCAAACTCAACCTATCTAAGGCAGAACTTACTTTTTTCCTCCTCTTCTAAACTCACTAGCCCTCCAAATCTCCCATTTCTGTTGGGGGTGCCACCATTTTTCTAGTCACCCAACCTCATAATCTTAAGAGTCATTTTGATTTTTTGCTCACCTTCCTCTCCCTCTCCTTCCAATCAATTCAGCACCAAATCATGATTTTGTCTCCATAGTATCTCCTGAATCCACCCTATCATCTCCACTCATATTGTCACTAGATAGTTTAAGACTTTATTGCATCTGGACTATTGCAATAGTCTTCAAATCAGTTTCTGTGCCACTAGCCTTCCTCCATCTCTAAACCATCGTCTGCATAGTCACCAAATTGATATTCCAAAAGCCAAAATCTGACCCCCTCCTCAGAACACTGAGTAGTTGGCTCTCTCATTCTTCTAGAGTCAAAATCAAACTTCTCAGCCTGGCATCTAAAATCTTTCACCATCTGACTCTACACTCCCCTTTCCCACCTACCTAGCCTTTATTTTTTTTTCATATTAATCCCCTTTATGACCATATACGCCAGTCAAACTGGTCTAATTGCTCTTTCCTAAACTTAACATTGGCAGCTAGATGGTGCAGTGGATAGAGTACTAAGGACTTGTCTTCATTAGTTCAAATCCCACCTTGGTTGTGTGACTGTGGGCATATCACTTAACCCTGTTTTCCCCAGTTTCCTTATCTGTAAAAAAATGAGCTGGAGAAGAAATAGGAAACCACTCCTGTGTCTTTGCCAAGAAAGTCCCAAATGGGGTCATGAAGAGTCAGACATGACTAAACAACAACTAAACTCAAATTATGTCTTTCTCTCTGCCTCTCTCCTCAAGCATTTAGACGTTTTGCAGCCCATGCCTGGAATGCATTTCTTCACCTCCTTGAGGGGAGGCACTTTTGATTTTTCATTTCTTTGTTAAGGTCCAGCATTTAGGGTTTGCTGATCTGATGATCTCCAGCTAAAGGCTGAAGCCTGAATTTTCATAATGAGAATTGTTTATTATACTCTTGATAATAAGTTTCAGTGCTTTAATTATCCTTATGATTCCCTGATGGGTGACTTGAATTTCCTTTACTATAACCATTACTTCTCAGGGAGTCCACAGTGATGAATGGGGATATTTGATTTCTGAGCCTTATATCATGTCTTCTACATATTTTTAGGCAGTGATCATGTCTCCCCAGGCCTCTTACTGTCATTATTTCACCAGACTGAACATGGATGATTCTCTTAACCTTTCTATTAGAGGGTTTATTGTTCAACTCATTTTTATCACTTGAATTGCCCTTATGTATTCTCCCCTTAATTTGTCATTTTTCTTCTTAGAACCATGGAGAATAAAGCTGAATTTAAGGCTCAAAGAGAGACTTAAATAAAGTCTGAAATTTGTGCTTTTTTCTGTTCTTGAAAAAGTGACTTGTGAATGCTGGAAGCTGCTTAGAGTTGCACTAGACAAAGACCACCCCAAGGAGATTAGAAAAGAGATTATCTAGGCCACATCAATGAAGTACTGGGAACTGCATGAGAAATTTCTTTTTCCCCTTAATATTAAAAAAAAATCAATGAGGTTACTAATAAGATAAACACTGTCCATATGAACTACCAGAAAATAAATGAAAAGTAAATAAACATTCTCGGTTTCTTCAATTGATCAATTGATTGCCAGTCTTTTCATCATTCCAGTCACCCTCCTCTGGGTACATCCTAGTCAGTCAGTGTCCTTAAGATGTGGTACTTGGGAACTGAACATAGTACTCCAGGTGTGGTCTGACCAGAGCAGAATACAGTGGTGCCTCCCTCATTCTAGACACTATGCCTTTATTATTGAAACCTAAGATTGAGTTAGCTTTTTTTTTGGGGGGGGATAGGGAGATGAATGACATGTTGACTCACATTGAACTTGCAATCCACTGAAACTCCTAAATATTTTTCAAAGAAACTGTTGTCCAACCATGCCTCTCCTATCCTGTACTTGTGAAGCCAATTTCACTAGAGAGTAATTTATTTTGGGTACTATGATTTCACTGGTGTAGGGAATGTACCACAAGTAAAATCCCTTTATGAATGTGGATCAGCACTGACTCTTCAACTTGGAGTTTTAGAGAAATTCCTGGTCTTGCAGAAAAAGGAAGTGGATTTTCCAGGGTAACCCAGTCGGGTTTTGAGCCTACTATGAGACAGCTCTTTATCCACTCCATAACCATGCCTTCCTAAGAGTAATATATTCCTATTCAATTTCATCTCGTTATGTTTAACCCATCATTTTAGCTCATGGAGAACTTTTCGAATTTCCTTTTGTCAAATATGAGAGCTAGTCCTCCAATAGTCCTTGCCTTCAATTAATTTATAGCCCATAAATATTATAGGTACATGTATTTTAAAAAGAGCCCCCAAAATATTATATAGGGGAAACAAGAGATTCTCCTCTAGGAAGAAGGTACATTGGAGTTGGGCTTGGAGGATGGGGAGGAATTCATTAAGTAAAGAGAAAGAAGGAAGAACAGTCAGAGAGGAAAGCAATTTTCAGGTTACACACTGGTAATCCATCATGGGGGAGGGGAGGGAAGGGAATCAGCCACCCTGCTTCACAAATATTATCTCACTTGATTCTCACAGCAACCCAGCAAGGTAGGTGCTATATTTTACAACTGAGGAAACTCAACTCCATTTTACAGTTGAGGAAACTGAGGTAAACAGGGGCAAGTGACTTGCCTGAGGTCACACTGCTGGTAAGGTCAGATTGGTACTCAGGTCTTTGTGATTCTAGGTCCCTGCTCTTGAAACACCACACCACGTAGCTGCCTAGATTGGTGGCTGTGTAGAGTATTTGGAGGTAAGTATTTTGAAAGAAGTCTGAGAAGAAGAGCAGTATTATATTGTGAAGGAGAATCTTATTCCTTTTCCTCCTTTTTTTCTTCTTTTCATTCATTAAAAAAAGCTATTCTCTGAAATCTAATAAAATAACAATTGTGAATTATTATACATGCTATATAAAACAAATAAGAGATGGCTTCCACAAAGGTCACCTCTCCAATTTCTTGCACATCAGATAGTAATATTTTTAGTAAGAGTTGAGAAAGTTCCCAATCTTTAAGGATAGATACATTGATATCTTCAGAGTTGAAATATCAAGGTTTCTATGAAGAAAATACCCCCCACAGGAAATGGGCATATTTTTCCCTTCAGGAAAAAGGTAAAGGCAGGGGCTAAAGGTCTGTGCTGGGAGTGCTGGGGTGGGGAGCATTCATAACCTTGAGTTACTCTGTGGGTTTTACTTCAGCCTTCATACCTTTGATTTAGCTTTCATGTTAAGGTGAATGTCAAACCCAAGCCACTCTGGCGAATAAATATTTATGGTGTGGTCTCACAAGTCTACTGGCTAGATAGACAGTTTTGTAAGATTCTGTCCACACCAAAGTTCTCTCAGATACACATACACACACACACAAACATACATACATACACACACATACACACAAACAGAAATTAGTTAAGTCTAGTTCTCCTTGCTCTGGCTTCCTTCAGCAATATTTTGTTGAGCTCCTGTAGCTATTTTAGAGAGGGCGGAATTACAGACGCAACCCTGTCTCTTTGATCTCCATCACTGGGAACATTGCCAGCCAAGACCAGCCCCTTCATTTAATTTATTAAAGAGCTGTGTGAGTTGGGCTCTGGATGAAGGCAGGCGATCTTTCCCACCGTAAGATTCCAGGCAGTAACAGAAAGAATGGCAACCAGATGGCTCCACAGAGATAGAAGGATGGAAAGAAATAAAAGGGTCATTCATGGAAGAAAGGCCATAGTAGGTGGCCCATGGTGATTCTGAGTCATAGAAATGTGCTTCCGTGTCACAGTCTTGTTGAAAAAAAAAACCAGCTGGGAGAACCAATCACGAGCATTACCTATTATCAGGTAAAGCCTAGAATTCATGCGGCTGTGGACTTGTGATGGTGCAGAGAAAGGAATGCCCTGCTTGGGAATCAGTTGAAAGAAACTGGAAGAGAGAGAGAGTAAGCAAGGGCATGAGGCTGGAATTGCTTTACATTTAGGTGATTAAAAATTTGCACTGTTAACTAAACAAGAACACCCAGAATAAAGGAAAGCATCTGTTTTTAATTGGAAACATGGGAATTTCTGTTGTCTTTTTCTTTTCATTGTATTTTCTGGTTCCTATAAGGCTATGGGTAACACATAACCTATAGGAACGCTACAGTTATATGTTCAAAAAATCCATAAGTCTCAAATTTGTTCTAGCTTCTTGAATATTACTATCCTCCCATCACAGGAAAAGAAGGTCCTGAGGACTTCCTAGGACTAGGTAATCTGGTGCAACAGACCTCTGAATGGGAACAGGAATTCCTCCCACAATATCCATTTAATATGGTCTATTACATTCTGTTTGAAGACTTCCGGTGATGGGGGAACTCCTTAACTTGCAGGGCGGCCTATTCCATTTTTTGATAGATCTAATAGTTTAAGAAGCTTTGCTTTGTATGGGGCATAAAAACTACTTCATTGGAAAGTGGTTATTTGAAATGTGCTCTATCCCCAGGCATTATGCTTGATTTGTACATTTGACCCATTTCATCAATCCTCTAGGGTCTCCTTGGAGAGAGTGCTAGGAGTCAGGAAAACCTAAATTCCAATCCATCCTTGTCATGTGACCCTAGGCAAGTCACTTAATCTCTGCTTGCCTCAGTTTCCTCATCTGTAACATGGGAATAATAATATGCCTCCCTCTCAGGGTTATTGTGAGACTCAAGTTAAATAATCATTATAAAGCGCTTAGCACGTACCTGGCACACGGTAAATGCCATGTAAAGGTTAGCTATTGTTATTATGAGGTACTTCTTGAATTGAATTTTCTGCAGGTTTTCCCATAGGATCCGTAAAATTGGCCCCTCTAAGGATGATATTTATTTAATTAAATTCATCATTACTATTGTCTCAGTAAGGGTATATTAAATGATGATATTAATGAATAAGTATAATATTTTCTTATTCTTCCAAAAAAGGCAATATTGACTTTATTTTCAAACTTTCCTTTCTGTGTCATTGAAAAGCAGTTTTGTGGGGTAACTAGAGAGCCATATTGAAAGTCAGGAATACCTGGATCCTAGACATGCCTTGGACACACAGTGGTCCTATTACCTGGGACAACTCACTCAATCTTTCACCGTTCTGGACAACTCCCTAGGAATATAAGTTGGTCACTGGAATTTTCTCACCAGGAAGTTCTCTACATGAGTGAAACTACAGGTATAGTCGCAGTTCCTTTCTATAATAGCCAGTATGTAATATGCTCCATATGTAGATATATATACTCAAGACACATACATATATCGCTTTGTTTGCAAAGTGCTTAACGTTACCTTATTTGATCCATATTCAAATCCTTATTAAATTTTGAAACTTTCTTACAAACATTTAAAAATTTAGTATTTTCTTATTCATGCTTAATGTTCTCTTTTATTCACTTCATTCAATAAACATTTATTAAGCCCATGTAGCAGGCTGGATTGGGCACTAGGTGATACAAAACGAAAATAAGACATAGTCTCTCCCTGATAGCCTAGTAAGGGAGGTAAGATGCACACAAGAATAATCACTATACAAAGTAGAACACAAGTGCTTAAAAGAGGTATAAATACGATGCTGTTCGAAATGTGAAGTTGCTGAGTTTATTTTCTGCTTCTTTGAAAGAGGAAGTTTGGTGGAGGTGGAACCAGCCTTGGTCTTGGATCAAGACCTAGGTTCACATGTTTCTGACGCATGCTGCTGCCTAATTTCAGGCAAGTCATTTAATTTCTCCAAGTTTCATTCCCTGTTTTAAAACAAAGAAAGTTGTACCTAAGCTGACTCCTTCACAGGTTTATTGTAAAGGTCAAATGAGAGAAAACAAGTGAAAGCGCTTTGTAAACTACAAAGGAAGAAACAAAAATTCATTAAGTAACCATTAGGTATCAGGCATTATGCTAGGCACTTTAGAAAAATTTCAGTTGGTCCCCACAACAATCCTGGGAGGTAGGTGCTATTGCTATCCAGACATTTAATCTGTCTGCCTCAGTTTAACAGCTGAGGAAACTGAGGCAGACAGAGATTAAATGTCTGGATCATAGAGCTAAGAAGGGTCTAAGGCCAGGTTTGAACTCATAGCTATCTCTGTCTACTGTACTACCCAACTGCCTCTAAAGACTATAAATGGCTTGCAGCATTGATTATTGACATTAACTTCTCTTGTCTTTTTAAATTAAATTAAGCCTGTTATATTTTAATACATTATTCATAAATAATAAATTAGAAAATAACATATTTTATGATAGATAATAATACAGTCAATCTTTAGCATTTATGTGTTTAACTTTTGTGATTTCAAACATTAGTGTGATTTTCTTAAACCTCATTTTGACTTTCACATTGGCAACCACATATATTCTCAGCTACGTGCAGTAGAGAAACAAATGAGAGACGTGATGTGCCCAAGTGTGTGGAGGAGCTGACGGCCTA
The DNA here is from genome assembly GCA_028658325.1 of Potorous gilbertii. Taxonomy (NCBI): domain Eukaryota; kingdom Metazoa; phylum Chordata; class Mammalia; order Diprotodontia; family Potoroidae; genus Potorous; species Potorous gilbertii. The sequence continues at coordinate 416,568,836 of CM053770.1, read as the reverse complement.
TTGGGAACTTCACTGGTCTTGTTCACCCTGTTGTACCGAGCTCCCCATGCATTGGATGCATATTGTAATTGCCTTTAAAACTCAAGTTGTGTGTTGCAGTTATGACCCTAAAGTGCAGTGAAAATCCTTTGGGATCTAAGCCCAAGTGTGCAAATTCAGTGATGAGGATTAGTGGGAAAATAAAGGTGTTAGATAAATTTCTTCCTGAAATGTCTGCAGTCTCTGTCCGCCATGACTTTGGTGTTAATGAGTCAGTGATTAGTTTTACAGTACAATGCCCTCATACCACCGTGATCTGACGCAATAGAAGGTAAGATTCAAGTTAAAAAAGTTTGGGGTTTAAAGAATTTTATTTACTATACTGTATTTGTGGTACTGTAGATTTCATGTGTTATAAAAAGTGAATATTGCCTGAAATAATTTTTTTAATTGAGATGTTATAACAAAAGGTCACAGAATTTTAGAGCATTGTTAGTGAGAAAAAGTGTTTTACATGGTAGCAATATTTTGTGTACTGCATTTTATATTTTATGTTTACTATGTTAGAAAAAGTGCATATAATCAGAATTAATGTTTTGTTACAAAGAATTGCATGTAGAAAATGGTATTATTAGTAATCTCTAGCAAAAGATTACAGGTGATCATGGGTACACAACCCCTTATTTCTCAAAGATTCGATGTATCATTATTCACATTTTTTACTTTCACATTGTTTTCCAGGGAGCTTACCCCTATGAATGCTGAAGGTTGACTATATTTTATAGCAATATATAATAATAAATATATTATTTGTAAATATAATCTATAAACAAACACACATATACACTTATATACACACATGAGTATGTGTATAAATACACACACACACATACACAATGAAGATCATGAAGTTTAGCCTTCTGTGAATAAGAAGAAGCTCCTTAAAGCTACACAAAGCAAAGGCAAATAAACCTTTAATAAACATGTGTTGATGCTGTCACAGTTTTACATTTTCATTTTCAGAACTCTGAGTAATTTGGAGGCCTCTTTACTTCTATGATAACAATTTAATAAATAGGTTGAACAGGGTACTTTATAAAGGATAGATGTTTTCAAGTTCTTTCATTACTAAAAAGGAGTCTAATTAATTTCTGTGAGTCTGGACTATAGCTTCTAAGTCCTTTTCATACAGACATTGGAAGGAAGCTAAGGGGCTTGATGCAGTTAGGTAGTGTGGTGGAAAGAGTGCTTGAGTTCAAGTCAGGAAGACCTGAGTTTGAATCCTGCCCTGGATACTTATTAGCTGAGGGAACTTCATGTAACTTTTCAGCCTCAGTTTCTTTATCTGAGGATAATAAAGCACTTACCTTTCAGGGATTTTGTGGAGACCAAATAAACGATCTGTGCAAAACATTAGCTGCTATGATTATAATTCAATCTTGTCTTTTCCAGAAAGCAGTATGGTGTCATGGAAAGTGCACTCTATTTAGTGTCAGAAGACCTGGCTTTGAGTCCTGGTTCTGCTGCTCAATACCCATGGGACCTTGGCCAACTACCTTTTGTGGACCAAAGTTTTCTAATCTATAAAATGAAATAATTGAGCTAGATAATTTCTAGGGCTCCTTACAGTTATAACATTCTATGATAATAGACCCAAGATTGGGCATTACTTTCATATGGGCATGTAATTGTGTATGGAAAAGTGACAGGAATTTTTCACATTAATTGGACGATAACTGATGGTTGCTTATAAGATAAAGTCCAAATTCCTTCACCTGGTATTCAAAATTATCCATAAACTTGACTTTACATACTTCTTTTTATTTCCCACAATTCTACTATATGAACTCCTTCATTCCATCCAAATTGGCCTCATTATTTCCCAAACATTAAATATACAATGCTTCTTTATCCTTAGTCACATTGTTTCCCCTGTCTGGAATGCCATTTGTCTGAATCTTATCCATTCTTTAAGGCCCAGCTCATTTAGCATTTATCAGATGCTACATTATATTCATATTTATCCTTTTACATTTTTAGTCTTTATTACTATCTAGATTACAGTCCCCTAAGTAGAGGGGACATTGTCTCATACCTCTTTGTATACCTAGCACCTAGGACAGCACCTTACACAGTTCCACAAATGAACTATACATAATAATAATGTATTTATTTTATTGTATTATTTTATGTATAAAGGACTATGAAAATTCTAAATAAAATGATATGTTCTATTATAAGTCTAACTGAAATAGCCATAAGAATCTGGGATGATCTGGTTTCATAGGTGCACACTCTCATTCCCTTCCTTCCTTCCTTTCTGCCTCTGTCTCTTTCTCTCCCTTCCTCCCTCCCCCAATATGTATGTTGGTATGAAATCATATCTAAACAATGATAGAATTTTTACTATTTCTTTGAAAGTCACAGGAATACTCTCATACTCTTAACTTAGGAGACCTCTATTTTTAGCAGTTTATCCAATAAAGTTGAGCCTCAATTTCCTTTTCTGCAAAATAGTCAGTTGTACTAGAGGGTCTTAATGTACTTTCTAGTTCTAAGTCTAGTATCTTGTGATACTATAAAAGTACAGCAGAGAAAGAATCAGAATTATAAAAGAACCTAGGAAATTACCCAGTTCAACCCTTTTAATTCATAAACAGAAAAAGTAAAGAGAGCTTTACTAATTTGCTCAAATCAATGTAGTTTGTTACTGGCAAGAGAAGATCAGAACCCAGGGTTTGTGAATAAAATGTAAATATTATGATGACCATATGACTGTATTAAGACCTGATTTTCTCCCCTAGTTGGAAATTAGAAAAGTGGCCAAGAAAACTTTACTAATATGCTTTTGCTTTGAGCAAGGCATTTGAAAAAAATTATCATAATGTACTTGTGGAAAATTTGGAGAAATGAGTTCTGGATAGATATTAGTGAATTCATAGACAGTTGAATAGTACCACCCATGCCAATTAACTATGTCAACCTAGCAAGTTTCTAGTGTAGTGACTAAGAACTCTGTCCATGGCTATGTCCACATTATCGTTTTCACCAACAACTTACAGAAAGACAAAAAATTAATTCTTATCAAATTCATAGATGATATAAAATTGGGAGAGATAGCTGATATGCTGAATGGCAATCACAGAATTAAAAACTGGGCAGGCTAGAATGGTATTGAAATAATGCAAAATTTAATGTAGACTAGATTTCTGTTCTCCTTTTCAAATAACTGCTTTTGTTCACTCCATCCTCTATGATTGGAATGTACTTTCCATTTCTCTATTGCCACTGTTGAAGAACCTATCTTCCCCAAGAGGGTCCTGAAGGCCAAGATCAGGCTAGAATTTGTTCCAATGAGGCTGCCATTGCTCAGAACACTTCTGGAATTTCTCTAGGAATTTCTTTAAAAATCTTTGGCACAAATGCCTGAATATCCTAAATAGTG
>CM053770.1:416548781-416565312 GCA_028658325.1 Potorous gilbertii | reverse complement strand
GGTAGGTTTGTGTTAGGGGCCAAGCTCTGGACCGCCCTCTGGAAGCTGGCTCCGCCCTCAGGGAGCTGGGTCTGCCCTCAGGGAGGAACATGGGAGGGGCTCTGTCTGGGGATATAAGGTGTTGTCAGGAGGGATCAGGAGAGAGTGATGTAAGCAATAAAGTGAAGTGCACTGGCAACCTCAGGTGAACTGTGTAGTCATTTCCCCTCTGTGGAGGAGGGGATAGCCCTATCACGTGCTGCAACGTGGTAGGGGCCGGAGACGTCCGAAGACCCAGGAAAGGGTAAGTATCCAAGCGAAGGCCGGGGGTGGGGATACCGCCTGTATCCAGGCGAAGGCAGGGGAAGGAGCCCCATGCGAGAGTTCCGCCTGGCTTAGTGTTCAGGCGAAGGCCCCTGTGCAAGATTACCGTCTGGCCTAGTATCTAGGAGAAGGCCGAGGAATAGCCCCGAGCAGGTTTGATTTTTTTAGAAATAGCCCAAAGCTGTGAACCATATTTTTTTTAGGAAAACCCCCAAACTATGGCCTTAATCCCTTCTGAGGCACTAACTGGATGTACAATATTGGGAAAGTTATTTCACTCCCTCAGTCTCAATTTTCTCATTCATAAAATAAACAAATTAGCCTAAATAACAATTTAATCTAATCTAATAAATAATCTAAGGCCTGTTCCAGTTCTAATAATCCAGTTCTTTGATTCCTTTTCTCATAGGACTTTGCCTGGCCCACTCCTTTTCACTTACTATACTTTCCATTATATCTTAATGATTCATATACTCTTTATTAGATTTTTAAGTTTCCTGAGGTCAAGAATAATGTCATTTTTCATCTTTGTTTTCCCATCGCCTAACTCAGTGCCATGCAAATGGTAGACATTAAAAATATTTATTGAATTAAACAGCTTCCCCAGATAACTATTTTGAAGGGGAAAATATTAATTTGGATTAATTTTGGTATGTTTGTGAAAACATCAGAAATACTAATTTCCCCTGGCACATGGAAGTTAGGAACTATTTTAAATAATGTTTAGAGACACTAAAAGAAATGTTTCTTGGCTTTTGAAAAATGTGTTTATTAAAATGAGACATCACAACTTGATTTAATAAGCCAAGATGATCTGTTCATCCAACTATCCTCTTTCCAAGCACCCACTAAGTCAGAGTAACTTTCATTGTTGTTCACCCCAAAACAGCATAGCATTCAATTAAATTCAATGTGCACCTATTTTGCACTTAGTATGTACATGAAATAGTGCTAGTGACATGGAATAGCAAGGTAAAAATGAAAAGTCTCCTTCCTCAAAGAATTTGTATTCTACTAGGGAGAGACAATGCAAACACAGAGAAGTCAATGTGAAATGTGAACATAGTGAATGCAAAACCATTTGGGGTGGGGAGGCAGCTACTAAAACAGGGGAAATTGGGATAGACCTCCCCAAGAAGGCAGGTTTGGGCTAAGCCTTAAAGGAAGTTTAAAGGAGCTTTGTGGGTAGGGTACTGGGCTTGAAATCAGGGAACCTGACTTCAAATCATGCCTCAGATACTTCCCAGCTGTGGGATCATTGTCAATTCATGTAACTTCTCAGAATGTTGGTTTTCTCATCTACAAAAGGAGATCAATAAGAGTGCTTCTTCTCCCTAGGTAGTACCTGTATTATGAGCAAAGTGTTTCAGACATCTTAAAGTATTCAATAAATCGGAATTATTGTGACTAGTATGAACAGAGTTCTCGAGAAGTTGAGTTCCTCATTCATCATACCATCACCCATTATGTATAACGGAGGTCTGCTGTATGCCCAGAGAACTTCAGAGGTGACCCCATGTGGAGGATGCTAGGGAAAAGATGGCATCTCTTTATATGGAGAATTCTAGGGAATAATTATGATGTAGAAAGGAAGTGTTTTGCAGAGAGAGAGAGAGACTGTGGAACATGCAGAGACATTAGGGAACTGGTTCTGGTTAGCTAGCCATGTTTCAAAGAAAGAGGAGGCTTTTCCATGGTCCATGGAGGTATTTGAAGAGGCCTATCAGTTTTAGCTTCTTTGTCTTGCTTGGATGTGTGGGAGTAGGGGTGGGAGGATATTGGCAACTAATAAATACATTGGAGCTCATACTTTTGGGAGTTCTAAAGGTACAGAAAACTGGTGGGCATTTGGTCATTTCATAGTTTGGGTTTGCAGTCAATATAGCATCAGTATTCAGAGGTATTCAGAGAGTGGTAGCTTATGTTTCAAAGTCTGGGTTTTGCTGATAGCACAGTATTAGTCCCCGGGGGAGTACGGACCAACCTTTGGGAGTAATCTTTAGGACCCCAGACTAGTGTTACCTGTGATGTAGTTTCATCTAGAAGTTATGCCACATCTGGATATGAACTTGTTCGCAGCAATGCTACATAGGAACCAAGCTAAGGTTGAACCTACTTCCCATCCCTGGACTGAGGTGCAGTGTGTGTATGTGTTGTGTTGTGTGTGTGTGTGTGTGTGTGTGTGTGTGTGAGAGAGAGAGAGAGAGAGAGAGAGAGAGAGAGAGAGAGAGAGAGAGACAGAGACAGACAGAGAGAGAAGGTGAGGAGGTAAAACATGTATGTCTGTTCTTGCTCTATCTTTGAAGTAAATATTCTTTTGAAATAAAAACTAATCCAAAATTAAAGGGCTAAATGGAACTGAGGTTCCACTGGTCCCCTTGCAATTGGGAGAATGCAGTCAGTGGGAGCATGAGCTGATGGTATATAAAAGAGATGCTCATACACCTCTCAGGGTACTCTAGAACCTTGAGGAGAAGATGTAACAAGCCTCATTCTGGGGAAGAGATCTGCAAAAATCTATGTTATTATGTATGTCATTAGCAAAATTGCAGTTATAGGATCTTTGATGTGAGCATGAAGCAAAAATCATTCAGTAAGTATACTGCATGATTTACATGCCCTAGCCTATTGCAACTCTAACATTCTTACTGAGAAAACATGTCATGTCTTGTAAAATGATCAAGTCTTATAAAAGAGTGCTAGGGAAATTAATTATTATAATAGATGATATTTCCAAACTACTTTAAGGTTTGTAAAGCACTTTTCACAGGTTTTTTCATTTGAGCCTTAAAACAACCCTGTGAGGTAGATATTAAAGGCAACATTATACTCATTTTGCAGATGAGAATGAATCTCAGAGCGGATAAGTGACAAGTTTTTCATTTCCCAGTTATTAAGTGTCAGAGTCAGGATTTGAAACCAGATCTTCTTGACCCCAAATTGACCACTCTCTCCCGTGGTATCTGCCCAAGATTTCTCAAGCCATCATGATTACACTTTGTACCTCTCTATTCTCTTTGCATGCTATGAAAGCTTTTCTCTATTGTTACCTTCTTCATGGACTACAGACACGTACAGTAGCCCTCACCCTAAGAAAACAAAGAAAATTTTTCTGAATTACCAAGAAAGATCATTTGTCTCGCAGGGAAATCTTCTCCATATGTGACAGTAGTTTTACGGGAAGATGGGAGCCCTGGTCCACCCTTACAAAGTCAGAACCTGGGTCTCTTAACATCATTATACTCTCCTTCACTGCAAGTGAATTGCTTGTTAACTAAAAGCTGTAGCTGTCCTGAAGGAGCAACCATTATCACTGCTAGGAAGTAGTGTAAAATTCTCAAAGCATAGTATCTATATTGTTTAAACATAGTTGTAGTAAGACCTTAACTTCTCTTGACCTAAATTCTTGGGCCTTCAGAGGCAGGGAATAAATGATGTGGAAGTAGTGAAGAGGTTCCATTGGATTTGCAGAAGACTTTCTGAATAAATGTTGTCCTCTTGGAGGCAATTGGCAAGACTGTTTTCAATCATCCAGTGCCAGCTGCATTCTCTAAACAACTCTACTATAGGAAAAAAAAGACCTATAGATGTTTCCTAATGCTAAGGGAATAATTTGGGTTTCTTTTCAGCCATAGTCCACAGTACATGTGGCAAGTTCTGATTTGGTCTCCAGCTTTTTTCCCCTCTCTGGCTTGCTGTATCTTGGATCTAGAGCTAGGGGCTGAAGAAAATAATTTCTCTAATTGGTCTGATGTCTTCTATTTTTCTTCACTAGTTATACTTTTTGATTTTATTTTTATCTGGTAAACCTGAATTTATAACTCTCATAGGAAAATGCAAAAATTATAGATATGGCATCGTTTTTTTTACAGCACTTTATTTCTCTAAGAATACTATAAAAGTGAAGTCCTTAAGACTTTCTACCACTGTCTTGGAAGGCTTAAGCACCATTTTTAATTAGCAAAGGAAGAACTTTCGAGAATAGAGCAGTAAAGAGATTAATGACTCTCGGCCAAAGGGTCCAGGTGAGGATTGAAGAATTCTGGGTGCTCGGTTCCTCTGTTCTTAATGTTCATTCATTATCTATCCACCTATTCATCCAACTATCCATTTAATAACTATCTAAATAAGCAAAAGAACACATTCCAAAGCCTTGACTAATTAAACCCAATGTTATCTAGTCATTCTTCTTCTGCATCTGCATCCTTGTGTGCTATATATACTTCTATATAGCTGATAGACTTGACATTTTTATATGTTCTTTGTATGAAATATTATACTTTGTAAAGTTCTATATTCCTTATAAGACTGTAATGGAATTTCTCCTCTCTTCCTCAAAGCATTTATAAGCAATGCTCTGGATCCAAGGGGTGTTAAGTCAACGTGATTATTGCTGTTGTTTTAATAGGTAGGGTTGTGTAGATGTGTGAAATAGCCACAGTATTGCTGAGAAACTTAGGATAGAACACGTAGGTTGCAGAGTCTGGGCCTTGTCCTTAACCTAAATATATTTTTGCGTCCCTTCAAAATATTTATGGTCTGATTTTTTTCTTTTTCTTGAAATAGTCAATAATTATGCATTTCCTCCATTCTGGGAATAAAGAACCCTATGTTGGATTAATTTGGTTGTCAGTATGCTCTAGGGATGAATCTCATGCTGGATTTTTTCAGTTTCTTCTTCTTTCTCAGTGAAACACTTCAGGAGAATGTGCTGCCTGTTCATTATTTCCAGTGTGATATTTTCTTGAGTTATATCCTCATGTATTAATATACTTCATGTGTAAAAGGAATTCCCCCAAATTGACTTTCTTTTTAGTGGACCCAAGGGTTCTGGGAAAAAAAGTTAAACTGTATTCTTAGGTATGTCTTAGGTTTTATGGATATGTATGTAGAGGGTAGCTCCCATATATTTGATAAAATGTCAGTATCCTTCATCTAATATATACCCATTTCTATCTACAGCACAGGGTTATTATGAGAAAGGTCTCTGCACACATAAAGGTGCCATAGAAATGTAAGCTGTTATTATTTCCTTGTTCTGCTTTCTGCAAACAGTGTTTCTTTAACATATTGACAAGCTAAGATCTCCAGTTTTCCGTTCTCCTTTACAAATAACCACAAGGTCCTCCTGTCTCCTTTCTACAGTTGAGGTTAGCAAAATTTTTTAGTTCCTGGTAACTCTCAGTGAAACTAAACAGTGTTTGTGAAAGCCATTGGTTGTCACAGGAAGGCCTACAGACAATGGAATGTGGAAAAGGAAAAGAGACCAGACCATAGACCAAAAAAAGGGAAGGAAATAGAAGGAAAAAAGAATGGGAGAAGATGAAAGCAAGTCTGACAATAATTTTGCATGACACTTACTGGAACTCCAACCACCTTGGTGCCATAGCACTTCTCTAGAGCTGCCAATCTTACACTCCCCGTCCCTCACCAACTTCCATGTTTTCCTCATATTTTGACTTTCTGTCTAAATCCTGACCTACTCTACGGGCTCTCCAGACTTTGTCCTTGAAATTGTCTTCATTTTTTCTAGTCCTACTTTAAAATTCCTCTACCTTATCCCAATTCTAAATTTTGAACCCATTTTCTCCTTATTCAATGAAAACTCCCTTGCAATACTTTACTTCTTACACACTCTGAAATTCCTTTATAACACTGCTTAACTTAGAGCATGAATCATTAAGTAGTTTTTCTTTGACTTGAATCAAGAGGGGCCAGAAGACTCTTTGAGTGAATAATATGGAGGTATAGAGAGGGAGAAAGAGGAGGGAGAAAAAGAGGGAGAGGAGAGGAAGAAGGGGAGGAAGACATAGAGGGAGGAGTAAAGAGTTAGAAATAGAAACTTAGAGATGGAAACAATTAGAAATAGAGAGATATGGTATGTGTGTGTGTGTGTGTGTGTGTGAGAGAGAGAGAGAGAGAGAGAGAGAGAGAGAGAGAGAGATACAGAGAGAGAAAGAGATAGAGAGATAGGAAGAGAGAGAGAAAGACACATACAGAGAGACACATACACAGAGTGAGAGAGAGGAGAGATAAAGAGACAAACAGAGAGAGAAGACAGAGAGAGAGAAGGGGAAAGAGAGACAAATTGACAGACAGATGGATGAGAGACAGAAATAAGCTGTGACACCTATCGGACCATCTTGTGGCATAATTTTTGAGGCCAGAAAGTTTTCATCTGATTGACTGAAGCGCTGTTGAAAGGTGCTTTGCTTTCTCAGGCCATAAGGATATTATTTAGCACCAAATTTCTAAATGGTGCCCTTTTATCCCCCCTCCCCCAAAGGGAAAACATCTCCAGGAGGATTTTACTTATTACTGGAGAATAATTTATGCACAGAGAGAATGAAAATGTCATCATCAAAGGGACTGCTAGACTTTCCAGATTGTGAGGAAGTGAAAGATGACTGGGCCAGGTGGGATCAGGAGAAGGACTTATTTTCATGCTTGAAGAATTGGTCCTGCTTTGTTAGGGAATGAGGATATGGGGTGGGTCACTAAAGCTTTGAAGTTGCCCACAGTTACCAGAGCTCCCTAGAGCTTTCTTCTTTAGGGCAGTGAATCAGCTCCAGGCTGTATGAGCTTTTGACCAGTCTGGAGCTTTTGGAGTATGCCACAAGATGATCTGATAGGTGTTATAGCTTCTCTCTGTCTCTCTGTCTGTCTGTCTCTTTCTCTCTTGTTCCCAGTACTGCTTAAAGATTGTAGTTTGGCCTTGGGTAATGTGAGTGTTTTGGGGGGAAGGGTCTATTTCAAAAGCCAGGGATAGAGGACCCCAGAGTGAACAAAGGAGTTTTAACCTTCTCTGCTTCTTAAGATTCTGACTAGGGAAAAAGGCTCTTTGTTGTAGGCCTAAAAGGCTAGAAATACTAAAGAAATACTAAAAATATTCCATTAAATTGGGGATTCTTAGCTTGGAATCCATGACCTTTAGAAAAATCATAATTATATTACAATATAATTGGTTTCCTTTGTAATCCTATTTTAAATGAATTTAAAATTATTATTCTGAGGAGGTATCCATAGGCTTTGCCAGACTATTAAAGGACTCCATGACACACAGATAGGTTAAGAACCCCTGCTTTAAGTTAATAGGAATCTGGAGCTTTTCAGTTTTTCTGTATTTGTTGAAGGAATTAAAGACTGTGTGAATGAATTAAATTGTATCTCCTGAGCATCCTCCGTGTCCTCTAATTCTACTACAGGATTCAAGGGGTGACCAGGTAATCCCAGATATTGTCAGGTATTGCCAGGCATCATAGCTGATAGCCATTTGCAACATTAGGTTCAGAGACATGTGGAAGTCATATTATTAGGGGGCTCTTCTCTGAGCTCTTCCTTCCTCTGTCTTTTTACCACAGATACTTTAACGTAGTTATTTCTCGGGAGTTCTTCCCACCCATCGTTGCTTCCTATTGGGACCAAGAAGCATTGTCCCTATGGGGCACTCATCTTAACCACACTCTGAGATTGTCAGGAAATCAGAATGTCCTGTGGTGAGAACAGCCTGTGTATCAGCCACAGTAAGCCACTACAGTGTTGCTGGGAATGGGACAGGAAGGTCACCCTTCCTGATAGCTGAAAAGCGGCTGCTTCCACCTCCTGTACTATGGGTATCTCTGCACATGGTCAGGGCAATGGGGCAAAAGGGATCACTGGCTCTTCATGTGCCAAGATGAGGAAAATCAAAGTCAGGCTCCAAAGGTTGGAACTGCTGGGGACAAAAGGTTACTTCAACATTAACAATCATTCCATGGTGTGGCATAACTAAGATATCTAGAAGAAACCTACAAAGAAGAAAGGAAAAAGAAACAGGAATCTCTAGCCTGCCTCCTAAAGGGAAAAATCTAAGAAAAAGTTACATCCCATATCAGTTTGATAGGTGTGGTCATTTTTTCCAGCAATGTTGCTAATGGTGGCAATATTCTCAAAAAGCCAGTGTTTTTATGCTAGCTGTGACCTTAAGCAAGTCTCATGATTTCTCTGAGCCTGTGTTTCCCCATCTGTAAATAAGAGGAGTTGAATCAGTTGATCTCAATGTCCTTTTAACCTGATCTTTCATTAATTCTAATTATAAGGTTTCCCTTTCTTGGCTTCATGACTGTGAGAACTGGTTAAGCTTCTGTTCTTTCTCTTTTCCATTGGTGAAATAAAGATCTTATTACTATAAATGAGTGCCTCATTCATATGAGTGGCAGCAGCTCTTATAGAGTACCACTTAATTCACTGGAAGAGAGAATTTGCTAAATGGTACTTTATTCTGCTGCAAGTGTTTAGCTTCACTGAGGCAACCTATTGACTCCCACAGAGTCATTTATTCATCATAGGAACAGGTCAATTTTAATAACAGTACTTTGGTATTTCCATAGTGTTTTTCTTCCTAGGACCTATACTACTTTAAAAAAAAACATCAACTCAGTAATTCCAACAATATCCCCATGAGGTAGGTACAAACAGTGGCTCTGCTCTTATGGGTAGGAAAATGCAGCACAGAAGGGTCACTTATGAGACCCTTCAAGATCTCACAGAGCACACTGAGATAGCCTGGCTTGGTGAAGGTCATGGGCACCAAAACTAGTTTGACATTTGTCTGTCTGCAGAGGGAAGCATCATGGCCCAGGTATAAGTCAAGCTACAGGCAGAAGACTCTTCCAACTACCCTTCTCTTCAAGCTGAATTTGTTCCTGGGGCTGCTTATTCAGCCATACAACATTTATTTGATAACCTTTTTTTGCAAGCTCATTATATATAAAAAGCACTGTATTTGGTGCTATGAGAAAAGCTACCGCATGGTCCCTTATCCTCATGAGAATTTGGGCCTGGTTTCAAGTTTAGTCTCTTTTTTTTTTGGAGGGGGGTGGCGTATAGGGAGAACTGAGAGAAAACTGTATACAATAGATGAAGAAGATTCTTTTAGACTTTTAAGAATTAGATTTAAGTGCCTAAGGAGACTAGGACTAGTTTTGAAGTCTATATATATCCATTAGAACTCATTCTGCATACATTGCCATCCCAAAGGCTGCTTTAGAAGTGACCTGACCTGTTGTTGTTCAGTCATTTCAGTTATGTTGACTTTTCATGCCCCCATTTGGAGTTTTCTTGGCTAAAATCCTGGAGTGGTTTGACATTTCCTTCTCCAGATCATTTTAGAGATGAGGAAACTTGAGATAAGCAGGGTTAAGTGACTTGCCCAGGGTTATACAGCTAGTAGGTGGCTAAGGCTAGATTTGAACTCTGGTTTCCTGATTCTTGGCCCTAGTGCTCTACCCACTGTACTACTTAGCTGCCCATGACCTGACCTGTGGGATGGAGATTTTTTTTATCTCAGTATATTTGGATGACTTGGGTTGGAATCGATGACCTTGGCATTTTACTTGTCTAGTTTTCTTCCCTACTAAGCTAGGTAAGAAGGCAACATGGAACCATGGAACAAGCCCTGATTCTGGAGTCAGAGGACCTGGGTTCAATCCTCCTTCTGATGTTTAGCATGTATATGACCTTGGGCAAGTCAATGAACTTCTCTGAGTCTCAGTTTCCTCATCTGAAAAGTGTGGCAGGGATTGGGATCAATTATTTCTCAGGTCCCCTTTGAACCTTGGAGCTACGATCCCAAGGAACAGGAATCTTTCAGAGGAATTAAATTGTTTTTCCAAGGAAATATGAAAATTTGGAAATAAAAGTCAAAACAGAAGCTTATACTTCAGGCAAGTGTCATGAAGCCTTTTCAGTGTTCAACATTAGTACCTTTACTTAGGAAACACTGGACTTGTCTCCATAATCAGAGAAGTGGTTTATGTGGGGAAACAAAACAGTAGAGTTTTGTATATGGTGCCTTGACATGCTAGACTGGCGTTCCCAGTCATTAAAACATGTAACAGGCACACAGAATATTTTAAGTTACTTAACAAATACTTAGCTAAGATGTGTTTCCTTCCTTCCCTTCTCTCCATTTTCCCTCATAAATCTGGTGAATCGATTTTTGGTCTATATTTTAGATGCTGACTTCAATGGTAAAATTTAAAGTTTCTGAATTCTCTGTGTGATATTGAGAAAGTGCCCTGAATCAATGGAGGGTGTTCAGTGATTTTCAGTCATGTCTCACTCTTCATGACTCTATTTGAGGTTTTTGTGGTAAAATACTGGAGTGGTTTGTTATTTCCTTCTCCAGTTCATTTGATAGATGAGGAAACTGAGGTAAACAGGGTTAAATGACTTGCCCAGGGTCACACAGGTAGTAAGTTTTTGAGATTGGATTTGAACTCAAGCAGATGAGTCTTCCTGACTCGAGGCCCAGTGCTCTATTCAAGTGATCTATGCCACTTAGCTGCCCTCAGCAAAAGACCTGGGTTCAAATCTCAGTTCTAATACCTACTATTTGCTCTTTCCCTCCAAGTCTGATGTCTTTCTTTTTCTTGGCATTATTAAAAGGGCCATGCCCTGGCTACTTCTTAAACATTCTTATTCAATGAATGGGAGTTGCCTTACCCTAAGTGAGTACCTGCAAAGACCATGGCCTAAAGGGTCCAAGGTCTTCCAGTCATCTCCAGTCATCCTGATGAATATCTGGCTACTGCATTCAGATGGCTCTGGAGGAGAAGTGAGGCTAGTGACCTGTACAGCTCTCCCTCACTCAAAACAAAGTCAAGTGCAAGTCAGGTCATCATTTCTCTGATGGCATGGTCTCCTTCAGCGACGAAAGACAAACACAATTAAATACTTATTGTATTGCAGAGCAGAGCATTGTGCTACCACTGGAGAAAAATACAAAGTATAGATGAAATAATGCCACTGCCCTGGTGGAGCTTGTAGTCTAGAAGAGGATAAGACACAGAATTAATTGTAATATATAAAATTACATACTAAGTGCCTTGGAGAGGGTTGAAACAAAGCATTATGGGAGATGTAAGGGGGAAAGTAGTTATTGAAGCGGTAATTTTCAGAAGATGGGAAACTTGACTTTGACACTCAGATTGTCCTTCTCAAATAACTAATAGCTATGAATTCTTTTGCTAATTCAAGCTTATCCCGAATTTGGGATTTAGGAATGGAAATTATGTGGATTACAATTACATTCCTTAGCCAATAACAGCTAGCATTTATAGATCACTTTGTAAGTGTTATCTCATTTTATCCTCTCAAAAGCTCTGGGAGATATATATATATATACATATACACGTATATATATATACACGTATATATATATATTATTACTCACATTTTACAGATGAAATGAAGTAAGGGTAAGATACTTGATCTGGGTCACATGGCTAGCAAGTGCCTGAGGCAGGATTTGAATTCAGATATTGCTTACTCCTTACTCCAGTACTCTAACCACTGGACCTTTGGGGAGCTAATGAGAGGATGATGAACACCACTTTTTTTCTTAGTCATCACTATGAATATTAATTATTGCTAATATTGCTAAGAGATACCTTTGGCAACTGTTGAAGCTGTATCTACTTTAGGTGACTTCAGAATGATGTGCTCTTTGAGTTTTTGTGGCTGCTTTTTATAGTTTTTCTGTCTCCTCTCTAGCTATCTGGTCATTAACTACCTCTTCTTGCTGCTATCAGTGTGTTTGTCCTGAGTAACTCCTCTACCCCTTGAATTTACTGCTTTGAGTCTATTGGGAGGCTGAGATAGCCAAGCTTTGTAGATTTGTACTGAAAATGAATATTCAATAGGTGGGCTGCTCATATAGAATTAGGTGAATGGGTTAGGGTACATACACAAAGGTGACTGCTACTTTATCTGTTCCACAACTCTGTCCCCTTATTTGGGAAGTCTGTGGCTAGGTTTTTAATTACAGATGCTGCCAAAAGTCTGACTAAACACATCAGCAGAGGCTTATTGTATTTATTTCCAATGAGATGTAAAAGATTGTTGAAAGACTTATCTTTAAGAACCTGGGGGGATAAATCATCAATTCTCTATGTGTTTTACATTTAGGCATCATGGTGGCATAGTAGATAGAGCACCTGGCCAGGAGTCACAAAGACTTGAGTTCAAATTCTGCTGGGTGATCTTGCGCAAATCTCTTAATCTCAGTTTCTTCCATTGTCAAATGGAGATAGCAATACCACTAGCTCCCAGGTGGCAAGGATCCGAGGCAATGTTTGTAGAGCTCTTAGTACAGTACCTGGCACATAGTGGATAGTACATAAATGCTAGTTATGATGATGATGATGATGATATTTCATCCCATAATACCAAACAGGAAGAAGAGGGAAAGCCAATATTTATAGAACAAATGCAATGTAAGGGGGAAAAATTCACATAATGTAAACCTCTGAAATTGAAATTAATATTCTAATCAGTACCCTTTGGGCTTGTTAATGAAACATCTATCAAGTTATTCTTTTGAACCATTAAAATGGTGAAAAACGGAGAAAATTTCTTTTTAAAACCTATGAAGAGATTCTAAATTATTATTTTCTGTTTAACACAGATAGATGCTTTTGTAGCTCTTTGCATGAGTAAAGAGCTGAATTACTTTGGTCTAATCATAATGCATACTAAGGTTTGTCGAAGTGTTTGTTTAGAAAATTGTTCATAGATCATACAGACACATTCCCAGAAAAGACACAAATGCAAAATCCCAAGTAAAAATGTTCAAGCATTACAACAAGAACAGAAGGTATCTGAGAATGTGGATCATACTTTTCACTGGTGAAAAGACAGGTTATCAAAATACCTGCTTCTGTATTTGACTTCTTTCTCTCTCTGTCTGTCTCTCTGTCGGTCTGTCATTCTGTCTCTCTCTGTCTCTCTCCCTACTTCCCCTCCCCTCTTTCTTCCTTTCCCCACAACCTTCCCTTTGTCTCCACTAATCCACTTTATACACTCAATTTTCCTTGCTTTCCCTTAGCAATAATATGTGACTGTTCACAGAAGGAAAGGGTCTTGGGAGCAAACTTCTATCTTGTTTTTACCTTTCCACAGAAAGGTGAAAATGAGATATAGTGGATTAATCTTTCCACCTCCATTTTTAAAAAGAAATGTCTCTCAGGTGTTGTTGCCTTTTCGCTCTGCAGACTTTACCTTGGAACACTGTACTCTTCCCTAAATCAGAGATCTGATTCATCTGGTCAGGTCACTTGTTTTCTAAAGACTGATAACTAGCACTTCAAAGAAAGGCACCCTCCCCCCGTTTGCTACATCCTCAGACCATTGTGCAAGTCTGTACTGGCTGAAGAGTCTTTCCTGACCCCTGCAGTGAGCTGTATGTATATCCTGAAGCACTAGAGACTTGATGACGTCTGTTGTGGTTTGCTAACTCCCAACAGGCTTGATTCTGCAGCCTTGATTCAGGGGAAAAAAATCAAATCGGCTTCAAGGGAAATTCTGCCCTAGTAAAGATTAGTAATAGTAATATTGTGGAATTGGCTCCACTGTTCTTTTTGGTAATAAAAGTGCTGCATGCTTTTAAAAAGCCCCACAACATTATTTCTTTTGATCTTCTAGAATTCCGTAAGTTCATGGTATCCCACTGCCCCTAATCCTACTTTCAGGCATTCATCGAAATGTAGAGCTGCGTTTTTTCAGCAAATATTCACATGCAATTGACTTGGATTTCTATTGATATGTATGAACATCTGATGGTCAGATTTTTGTTCTGGATTCATGGACAAATAATACAGCATAAAATATGTCTTATAGTGCAAGGCTTCAAAAAGAAAGGTTTTTAGATAGAGGTTTAGCTGCCCAGGGGCTCTCTTTCTAGATCTGTAACTATTACACAATTACTGCCTTCTTTGGATTGCCCCATCTATACTGCAGTGATAACAACACTTTCCATCTACATAATTTCACAGTGTTATTTTAAGGCTGAAAGGCAGCATGGAGTAGTGGATAGAGAACCAAGCATGGAGACAGGAAGTCCTGTATTGGGAGTCTTGCTTCTTTCTGACACATAGTGGCTGTGTGACTGAATCACTAAAAATCTCAGTTCCAGACAAATTCCAGGCAACTCTCTAGACTATAAATTACAACGAATTGTTAATATGCATTGGTAGCAGAAGTTGAGAAGGGAGGAAGAAAGAGGAGGGAAGAGGGGAAGAGGTGAAGGGAGGGAAGGGAGAGAGGGAAGAAAGGAAGGAGGGAAGGGAGAGAGGAAGGAGGGAAAGGAGGAAAGAGGAAAGGGAGGGAAGGAAAGGAGAAGAAAAGAAGGGAAGGGAGCATAAGAGGGAGGAAAGAAGCAAGGAAGGAAGGGAGAGAGGAAGGAGGAAGGGAGGAAGGAAGGAAAGGAGGAAGGGCACTAGAAAGGCCAACTGGGTTTAAAGTCAAAGGACCTGGGTTCAAATATTGCCTCTAAAGTTTACTACTTATGTGGCCTTGGGCAAATCACTTAATTTATCTAACTCTAGTTTCCCCTGTGAAATGAAGAGTCCAACTAGGAACCCCATCCCATTCCCCCTGCCCATCTAGCTTTCCTAGGAAAGTAAAGAGGAAGAATTGTATAAATTTGAATAGAATATTTCTTAAACTATATAGATCCCAGAAAAAAAAAGCAAGGTTTCACAGTTAGATGTAACTAACCCTGGATAAGAAATAAAGGAAAACTTGTGTAACAGGTGATAGCTATCAAAAGTATTCTACAGTTACTGCTTCCAAGTACTGTAATCAAATTTCTTTGAACTTTAGAGAAAGGAATCCTTTGAGGAAGACACAAGAAGAATAAATTAACTAGATCTGTTTATTAATAGTAGGATACAGGTCCTATAGAATGTGTTTTTGAACAAAGTTTTGAAGAGAAACAGTAGCTCAGGATAAATCTATGATTTGAAGAGATAGAGTGCTTATGGTATGTATATTGTATGATAAGATAGCAATAAGATTGTCTAGTTTTCTAACTTATCTGATAGATTTAGAGTATGTCTAGCCATAACCTGCAAAGAACCTAGTATGCTTCTCAAACTCAGTACATGGACTGGATTCCAAATAAAGAGATCTTTGATGATTCTCATGGATTTCCCTTTTTACTAACCAAAGCCTTGACATATGACATGACTCATCCCCCTCTTCTTCCACCATCATAGACAGTGATGTGGTGGGAAGACCAGAGGCCCCGAGATTTTAATCTAAATTTTATCACTTCTTGTGTCACCTTAGGCCAATCATTCCCTTTCTCTGGGACTCAGTTTTCTTCATTTTCAAAATGAAGAGGATAAACTAAATGTATCTGGAAGACTTCTTCCAGCTCTAAATCCCACAATATTGACTTCTATGTTGTTAGATTTCTATGGAATAGGACAAGGCTCTAGATTTGCCGATTGTGGGAATAAGCAGAGGAATTCAGTCTTCCTGATGTTACCTTATCTTAATTCAATTCAACAAGTTTTTATTAAGACACCCCATATGTGCAAGACACTGTAGCAGAAATAATCTTTAGGAAAATTATCTTTGTCCTTACGGAACTTACAGTCTACTGGATTACATCTAAGCTATTCTAATTTTATTAGATAGTCAAAGGGGTAGACATTTATAAAATTTATTAATAATGAATCTAAGCTTTTAAAAAATCTAGTTTTGCTTTATACTTTGTTTATGATAATTTGGGGTTCCTAAATGATGCAATTATGGCCCAACCTGAGAGAAATGACTGCATACATGTAGGTTTTTTTAGAAAGAAAAAAATGGAAAAGAACCATCTTTTTGTCATTGTTGTAAGCTTCAAAAACAAACGTTTGTGTTAGTTCTGCATGTGTTACATCAAAGTTAACATCATATATGTTTCTGCTTCTTTTGAAAACCCACCGTGTGCAATTTGGCATCTGTGAACCATCCATCTTTTTTTCCTGACTCTGTGAGATTGAATTAGTTACTTGAACCCCATGTGTAAGTTGCTAATCCAAAGTCTCCATTCTTTCAGCTACAGAATGGAATTAACACCCCTTGTCACCTCCCTGAAGTGAAAGGTCATATCCAGAATAGAAAATTAGCAAGCACATTGAGTTTGTTGGTACTAGAGGACTGAATTCATATTATAGGTTGCTGTGATTATTTTTCTTTCAAACTGATCCAAACAAATCTTCTCTCTCTTTTTTTTCTGACATAGTTCTTTTTTTAAAAATATATATTTTGGAGCATCTTGTTTCCCCTCAATGTACATCTTAGAGTCTTCTTCCTCTTCCTTATAGTATGTAGAAAGATATAAAGAACATGTTTCATTAGTCTGATTTGATCACTGTATATAGATATTTAGGAAGTCCCTGCTGGTGTAGGATTC
>CM053770.1:416516549-416548281 GCA_028658325.1 Potorous gilbertii | reverse complement strand
GAAGTCCCTGCTGGTGTAGGATTCCTACTTTACTTCCCACTTCAGTCATTCCATCTTGGAGGAACTGAGGGCTGCAGACTTCCAGAACTAACTCTGAGAAAGCACCTGGCAGGAATGAAAGTCCTCTTGGAGGGGATGATCATCAACTGGGAAATGGCAGAAAAGTTGTGGCATATGAATGTAAAGGAATAATATTGTGCCATGAGAAATGATGAACAAGTGGACTATAGAAAAACTTGGAAAGACTTATATGAACTGATGCTGAATGAAGTGAGCAGAACCAGGAGAACATTGTACTCTGTAAAACCACAGTGTGCAAAGACTGATTTTGATAGATTTAGCCAATCTAAGCAAAGTAAGGACCTAAAACAATTCTAAAGGACTCATGAAGGACTCATGTAGCTCTAGAGAAAGAGCTCTGGAGTTTGGATGCAGAGCAAAGGAGACTATTTTCTTTTTTGTTTTGTTTTCCTTCTCATGATTTCTCCCATTCATTATAATTCTTATACGTAACATGACTAATGTGAAAATGTGTTTAATAGAAAGGTATGTGTAGAACCTATATCAGATTGCATGTCATCTTGGGGAGGAGGGGGAGAAAATTTAAAACTTATGGAAATGAATGTTGAAAACTAAAAATAAATAAATTCACTAATAATAAAGAAAGTTCTCTTGGAGAAGGATGGGGAAAGATGAGGCTAGAGATGTTTATTCTGTCTCCCTTACAGCCACACATAACTGTAACCCCTAACCACATGTGGACCATTACTTCTTAGGATTTTCCTACTCTCTCCTACCCTTTGACTCAGTAATACCATTAGTACATCAATACTCCAAAGAGATCAAAGTGGAGGTCTCATATGGAGAAAAATATTTGTAGCTGCTCTTTTTTTTGGGGTGGCAATGAACTTGAAATTAAGGGAGTATCTTTTTCTCTCCACTGGTTAGAACTAAGTATCCTGTTCTTTTCTTTCCTATGGTACATTCAACATGGGATCTCAATTCTTCAGGGGCTTAGACTATGTACATCATATAAAGTGCTAAGTTGCTGGTGAGGAATAGGACAGGTATGATGAGAGAAGAATGAAGAGGTTCAGCAAGACACCTTGTGGATGAGACCAGGACTGGAGCAAAGTGAAGCAGAGGCAGGGGTTGGGGGGAGGAGGGGAAGAGAAACTAAATCCCATGTCAGCTCCTTCCACCTTCTCTTTCTTCTGTCTCACTTAGTTCCAGCTCTTCTACAAGGTGTCTGGCTGTATTTCCTCACTCCTTATCCCAAGGGTCTGTCTTATTCTTTATCTAGTACTCTGGAAACCCAGGATACCTCTGGTGAAAGGCTCTGGATAGCCTGGAACTGTTTCTCCTCGGGAACTCTTAGTTTTTTGTTATAATAAAGGGGAAGAGTGCTACACAAACATTAGCTGCATAATGCACCAGTTACCCTGCTTAAGCACTTTACATTTGATCACATTTATCTACTTTGATTCTTACAACAATCCTAGGAGACAGGTGCTATTATGACTGCCATTTTGTAGTTATGGAAACGGATGCAGATGAAGTGATTTGTCCAGGGTCTCACATCTGGTATCTAGTCTGGCTTTGAACTCAGGTCTTCCAGACATGAGTTGTACAGTGCTCTCACCACTGTATCCTGTAGCTGCCTCAATGTTAGAGTCAGTTTTAGCATCTATGTGTGATCTGGTGTGTCCCTACAAGATCTAGTGCCTGACTGATTTCTGTTCATGGGCTAAAGAATAAAGACAAAAATCCTGGTCAAAAGCAATAAGTACAGGGAATGTAGTCAAGATGGCAGAGTAGAAAGATGGACCTGCTCTAACTCTCCCCCCCACAGCCCATAAAGTACCTGTAAAAAATGACTCTAAACAAATTCTGGAGCAGCAGAAGCCATTAAATGACAGAGTGAAATAGATTTCTAGCCCAAGAAAGCATGGAAGTCCAAAAGGAAAGGTCTATCGCAACAGGCTCGAAGTCAGTCAGGGACAAGACTGGAGCAGACTTCAGGGTGTGGAATCATGGGTACCAGCTGCAGTTCCCAGATTTTTCAACCCACAAACTCCAAAGACTGCTTCAAAGGTCAGCAAGAAAGCTCTTTCACCTGGGTGAGAAGGGATTGCAGTCTGGTCCTAGCCCTGGCCCTAGGGCAATGGCAGTCACTACAGCAGCAGTATCAACTTTTGGAGCCCTCAGCCTAAAAATCCTCAGAGAATGAAATGACTGATCTGGGTCTCAGTTCTGAATAGCAGTCCTGGGGTGAGGAGGGGCACTGGCATGGTAAAGCTGGTGGAGCCTCTGGAAAGGGAATCCTACTCATAGATCCTGGGAAGAACAGAGTGCTTGTGGATGTTCCCAGACCAGACTACAGGTCAGGAGAGGAGTAAACTCCTCTCCTTTGATTGTGCCACCTTTGAGGAACTGAGAACTTACAGGTCCCTAGAGGATACTCTCCACTTGACAAAAGACTCAAAGTCAAGTAACTGGCTGGGAAAATGCCCCAAAAAGGGAAAAAAAAATAAGTCTATAGAAGGTTACTTTCTTAGTGGAAAGGTATTTTCTTCCATCCTTTTGGATGAGGAAGAACAAAGCATACCATCAGAAGAAGACATCAAAGTCAAGGCTTCTACATCCAAAACCTCCAAAAAAATATGCAATGGTTTCAGGCCATGGAAGTGCTCAAAAAAGGATTTTGAAAATCAAGTAAGAGAGGTGGAGGAAAAATTGGGAAGAGAAATGAGAATGATGCAAGAAAATCATGAAAAGTAAGTCAATAGCTTGCAAAAGGAGATCCAAAAAAATGCTGAAGAAAATAACACCATTAAAAATAAACTAACCCAAAATAGACTGGAAATTAGGGGGATGCCCATCATTGGGGAATGGCTAAACCAGTTGTGGCATATGATTGTGATGGGATATTACTGTGCTGTAAAAAATGATAAGAAGTTGATTTGAGAAAAACAT
Source organism: Potorous gilbertii (assembly GCA_028658325.1). NCBI lineage: Eukaryota > Metazoa > Chordata > Mammalia > Diprotodontia > Potoroidae > Potorous > Potorous gilbertii. Next base: position 416,545,305 of record CM053770.1, on the reverse strand, counting down.
GGATAGATTTGCACAAAATAATGAAAAGTAAAATGAACAGAGGCAAGGAACACTGTATACAGTAATAGCAATATGTCTGCGAACAACTGAGTGACTGAGTCATTTTGACTATTATAAATACTCAAATTCACTACAAAGAACCTATGAAGGAAGATGCCATCTACATCCAGAGAAAGAACTGATAAATAGAAGTATGTATAGAATGATTTTACATATGTGTATATATAAAAAAGAAAGTTAATCATAACTTTAATATATATTTTAAAAGACAACAAGATATACATAATAGATTTGCAGTTTCATGTACAATCATCTTTTCTTTTCATCCTGTGATGTTATGTAAATTTCTTGTTTTATTTCTCAAGTTCAGAATAAAATTTTAAAAAAAATAAAAAAAAATAGACAACCCAAATGGCAAAAGACTAACCCCAAATGGCTAAAAAACCAATGAGGAGAAGAATGCTTTAAAAAGCAGAGTTAGACAAATGGAAAAGGAGGTTCAAAAGATCACTGAAGAAAATAGTTCTTTAAAAATTAGAATGGAACAGATGGAGGCTAATGACTTTATGAGAAACCAAGAAATTACAAAATAAAATCAAAAGAATGAAAAAAATAGAAGACAACGAGAAATCTCATTGGAAAAATAACTGACCTGAAAAATCGATCCAGGAGAGATAATTTAAAAATTATTGGTTTACCTGAAAGTCATGATAAAAATAAGAGCCTAAACATTATCTTCCAAGAAATTATCAAGGAAGACTTCCCTGGTACTCTGGAACCAGAGGATAAAATAGAAATGGAAAGAATTCATTGATCACCTCCTCAAAGAGATCCCAAAAGGAAAACTCCTAGGAATATTGTAGCCAAATTCCAGAGTTCCCAGGTTAAGGAAAAAAATATTGCAAATAGCCAGAAAGAAACAATTCAATTACTGTAGAAATACAATCAGGACAACACAGGATTTAGTAGCTTCTACACTAAGGGATCAAAGAGCTTGGAATATGATATTCCAGAGGTCAAAGGAGATAGGATTAAAATCAAGAATCACCTACCCAGCAAAACTGAGTATAATACTTCAGGAGAATAAATGGAATGTCAATGAAATAGAAGACTTCCAAGCATTCTTGTTGAAAAGATCAGAGCTGAATAGAAAATTTGACTTTCAAATACAAGAATCAAGATAAACATGAAAACGTAAACAGGAAAGAGAAGCCTCAAGGAACTTATTAAAGTTTAATTGTTTACATTCTTACATGGAAAGATGGTATTTGTAATTCATGAGACATTTTTCAGTATTAGGATAGTTAGAGGAAATATATATCTATGTAGGTATGTATGGGCATATATGTATGTGTATATTATATACATATATATATATATATATATATGTACAAGTGTGTGTGTGTATATATATGTATAGAGGGCACAAGGTGAGCTGAATATGAAGGGAGAATACCTAAAAAAATAAAATTTACTGTTGAATGGAATGTACTAGTTGTAAGAGAAAGGGAGAGGTGGAATGTAGCAAATCATATCACATACAAGAGGGAAGAAAGAACTTGTACAATGGAGGGGAGGAGGGGGGAGATGAAAGGAAATAATTGAGCCTTACTCTCATGGAATTCGGCTTAAGGAGGGAATAACACACGCTCCATTGGATGTGGAAATCTATTTTACCCTGTAGGAAGGCAAGGGGGACAGGGACAGGAGAGGGAAGATAATAGAAGGGACAGCAAATTGGGGAAAGAGATAATCAGAAGCAAACACTATTGTGAGAGGACAGGTCAAAGGAGAAAATGGAATAAATGAAGGGCAGGATAGGGCAGAGGGAAATGTGGTTAGTCTTTTATAGCATAATTATTTTGGAAGTGCTTTGCATTGTTACACACGTTTGACCTATACTGAATTGTTTGTTTTCTCAATGAGGGTGGGTGAAGAGGGAGGGAGAGAATATGGAACTCAAAACTTTAAGAATGAATGTTAAAAATTGTTTTAGCATGCAACTGGAAATTAAGCTATACAAGCAATGGAGTATATTTTGCCCTACAGGAAAATAGAGGGGAAGGGGGATGGAAGAAGGATGAGTAATAGAAGGAAGGACAGACTGAAGGAAGGGGTAGATGGGGTGCATGCTGTCCTGAGGTAGAGATAGGGAGAAACTTTTGAATTTAAATTCTTTTGGAAGTGAATATTAAGAACTGAAAAATAAATAAATTGTATATTAAACATTAAAAAAATCAACGAGTACAGCAATAGACAGGGGGCAGGAAAATTCCTGGGGCCTATGAAATAAAATAAAAGGAGGGCATAGGGTTTGTGGGCTGTAGGACAGAAGGGAGTGACTTTCAGGGATCCATAGAGTGGAGGTCCTCATTTTTCTGCTCTTCCCTCAGCTCTCTGTCTGATCCTTGATGCTCCTTCTCTCAATGACACCATGAGAAATTTGAAGAGGGAAAGATCATTTTCAACTGCATTGTCCCATAAAGGAGTCAGGAAAGGCTTCTTATATACTTCTTGTAATATATACATAATATCTAAACTACTTGAGAATAGCAATTGTGGTTGTTCTTTTTTCTTTTTTTTTTGTCTATATCCCCAGCATTTAATATAGTACCTGGAATACAGTAGGTGTTGAAAAAATACTTGTTGATTGAGAATATACATATAGAATTCACACATGTTATGGCTTAGGTCTACAGTGTAGAAAAACAATCAGCTAATTCAGGATCTGTTCTTCAATTCCAAATGTCTAAATGTAAGTTAAGTCATGCTTTAGCAATGTATAGAGGTGTGCTCCTGCAAAAAAATGTTGACTCCACTTAGCTCCATGATGTGAAATACCAACAGTTTTGTTGAATTTTGATCACTACTTCAATCGTGTCATAAACTATTAGGTATTTCCTTCACCAAAGCTGAACCTATTGGTAAAGAAGAAACAATTAAACTAATTGCTTGAAACTTAGAGGCTAACACATCTGTTTATTGTTTTTTTCTATTGTCATCTAATCCTTAGCTTTTCATTTATATCCTAAATTATTTTATTTGAGCTATTTGGTAATTAAAACGTCTATTCTCTCTTGTCTCACTTGAGGAAATTTGATTATTAACTATTCATTGATTATATGATTATATTAGTCTATGGCTAATTAGCTAGTTTGGTTAGATGATACAAATTTACTTCCTTCTATTAACCATTTTATATATCGAAGACCTTTGGACAGATTAATATTCATTCTTTTGCCCATTTAGCAAACATAATAACTGATCAATCAGCTGCCAAGAATTTAAGTGTCTGCTATGTGCCAGCACTGTGCTAGGTTCTGGGGATACAAATACCTTTGATATTAAGAGTTTTTTTTATGTGTGGAAAGCTATGCAAGGCACTATGAAAAATACAAAGTTTAGAAAATGTACATGCTCATGAATCTGTATTCTCAGATGAGATCATGATACCTCATCGATAGCAAATATGTCATCACAGCTCTAGAGAGGGAAGGGACCTCGGAATTTTTCTTTGTTACTGTCAAGGACCCTTTGGCGCTCTGGTGAAGTCCACAGAACTCCACCTTTTCAGAATATTGATTTTAAATAACTAAAGGAAATGTTAAATTTTAGGTAGAGGTTGGTGAAAATAAAATCGTACATATGTTTTGTTTTCTCACCCAAGTTCATGGATCCCCTGAGATCTATCTGCACAGTCCAATCTATAAAATAAGGGGGCTGGACTAGATGACCTCTGAGGACCCTTCCAGCTTAAGATCCATGATCCCACAAATGACTTACCAAAAGCCACATAGCTAGTGACTGGGATAGGAAAGCCCAGGTCATTACTCTTTTCACTCTACCATTTTCAGGGAAGGTATAAACCAAGATCTTAACCTATATCGTTTAGGATATAGATATAGATAAGATATAGAAGTTTAATTTTACAAAAATTCTTTTCTTTTCTTTTAAAGGCAAAAATCTTTACAACCCATTTCTATAGATCTATTTGTTACCATGAATTCAAGATATCATCAATCAAGGCTGGACAACATTAGAAATGAATCTGTCTTTGGGGTTTGGCCTGCCAAGCTAGCCCATACCAACAATATCTGGCTAGTGTTAGTTTGGGGTACAGTTTTGGCTAACAGACACAGGAACTCACACACACACACACACACACACACACACACACGTAGATGCTTGCCTCCTGGGGTATTTCCACTGGAAGCCTCTGGTCAACCAAGATAGCCAAATTTATATACAAAATGAGATCATAAGTCAAAATACCAATATCCACATATTGGACACAACAGGCTGCAAACATGTGAAAGAGCTAATCCAAGACCAGTCAGTGCAGACAACCTATAATAATAAGAGATTTATTTATGAAATGTAAATCGTATTTTCCATCACTTTGGCTATTTAATTCGATAGGACTGGTCATATTTTAAAGTAATAGTGATGAATGTGTCTGTGGAGACCCAAAGTCAGGCTCATTTTAATATGGAAGATGTTCCATGTTTAATATACAATTAAACAGGGGTGACTCAATACTTGGAATGGTTAAATATTGGAATTTAAGGATGGGTGAGAAAGAAATCACGTAACCCGAGGCACTCACTGTAGAAAATTTTGCTAGGAGGGGAAAAAAGAAGTTGTGGGACTCTGGTAGTCAGGACTGTGGGCAACATGTTACCATAAGAAGATAGCCAAACCATCTTATACTCTGTGTCACCAAAACTCTGAGTCAGTGTTTTGCTCTATGATCAAAGCTAAGTCAAAAAACCAACCAAGGTCCCAAACTAAAGAAATAAAGAAACTCAGCAATGTGGATGCATTAATCTATTACCAAATTAAAATTCTTCAGGGAAGAAGGTGATCTGTGCATTTAAATCAAAGTAGGTGGTAGAAGAGGCATTCTGCAAATGGGTTCAGTGTTCCACAGAACCTGGGGTGAATAAATGACTCAATCTCTAGCTGAGTGAAAGGGAAAGGTATCTATGTATGCCTGTTGGCTCTCACATGTGTCTGTCAGGTTACCTTGACCCACAAGGGAGCAGGGAGCAGGGAGTAGGTCTACTTAGGTACTATAGGACAGTCAGAGACCTAAGTTTTCAAATACTCTATTCTCTGATAATAACATACATCTCTGTTCCTATCTTGTTCTAGATTCTGGAGCTTGATTGAAATTTTCCCACCTCTCCTGAATGTGAACACTGGAGCTCCTGACTTCAACTTAATAATGTGACCTTACAGCCTGTTTTCTTGTTTCAATTTCACCCTAATAATTTAGTTTCAATGCTTCTATCTACAGACTTAACACCATAATCTCTTCTAACTCTAGAGTCTCTTCACAAATAAAGACATGCTAGAAAGGGAAAAAGAGAAACAAGATCAAGGGGAGAAATATGCTGGGTTTAAAAGCTGACATTGCTCCTCTAAAACAAAGATTTATAACCACAGAATCTCAGAACAGTAAGGGACTTCAGAGGCCATTTTTGCCTAACCTGCCCCCAAACAAGGCACCAACAAGTGGATATGCAGACTTTCTTGATTGAAAAGGAAACTACCACTTCCAATGGTAGGTCACTCCACTTTTGTGTAACTCTAATTATTAATTTACATCAGGTCTAAATCATATCATTAAGGATTCTGTCCTCGAATACCTGCTAGAACAAGTCTTATCCTTCTTTCACTTGATGGAACTTCAAACATGTGAGTATCTGTATCTGTATCTATCTATATCTGTCTCTGTCTCTATCTCTTTCTCTATATCTTTATCTACATTTATCTATAAGATTTTTCCAATAGCTTTCCCCCCAAGGTTAAACATCCCTTATTCTTTCAGATAACTATATATGTATGCCATCATCTCAAGGTTCTCTTCCATTCCATTCAACTTTTTTCTAGATACTCTCAACTATCAATGTCCTTACAAACTGTGGTCACCAGAATGGCACACAAAACTCCATATATGGTCTGAACAGGGCAAAGTACAGTGAGATAATCACTGTTCTTAATGTGGTGGAAGATCTCTTTAGCTTATGGCTATCATGTCATATTGTCAGCTACTCTTGAATTTTCAGTTCAGTAACTCCTCCTGAGCCCTATCCCAAACACACACACACATGCACGCACGCACACACGCATGCACACACACATACACACACAATGCCCTCATCTTCTACCTTCCCCATTTGTACTGGTGAAGTTGGCTTTTTCAAACTTGAGTGTAGGGTTTTACATTTATTCATTCCAAATTAATTTTATTACACTCAGCACAATAATCCAGTGAGATCATTTTGGAGACTGATACGTTATCTAGTCTATCTAGTCTTATGTATGCTTATTCAAATCTTTGATAAAAACAATGTTAAGCAGTACAGGACCAATCACAAATATCAGAAGCACTCAAACAGATACTACCCCACCCCCAAGTTTACATCAAATTATTAATAACTATTCTTTTGGTCAAACCATGAATCATGAATCCAATTCAACTCCATTATCTAGTCCATACCTCTCCTTTTTTTCCCTACAAGACTAATTTGAGAGACTACCATAGCTATAGTTTCCCCCTAATTTACTAATCTAATAACCTTGTCAAAAAAGAAAATGAAGATACCATGGCATGATCTGTTCTTAACGAAACCATATTGGTTCTTTGTGATCATTGCTTACTTTTTAGCAATATTCTCTAATATCTTTTTAATAATATACTATATAATTGTACTTATAGTGAAGCTTCAGTAGCCTATGATTTTCAGGCTCCACTTTTCCTTTTTTTTTGAAAATGGGACAACATTCTCCTTTCTCTGGCTTTTACTAGTCTTGTGGATATATCATTAAGGATTCTATCCTCTGAGGTCTGCTAGAACAAGTCTATCCCTCTTCCACATGATGAAACTTCAGACATGTGAATATCTATATCTTTTTGCTGTTTTTTTTTGCCTTTAATATAGTCAAGCAGTAAATGAAAGGGGAAGATCTGTAGTAGACTTCCATTACATAGACTTTTCAATTTATATTTATGCCAGTTCTTTGGTATCATGTGATCTTCAGCAGGTGGTTTTAGAGAAGACCTAAAGGCATGTGATGACTGTGTATACTTTATAAATAGAACTGAACACAAGTGATTTATCCAATATTATAATCTGCTTGTCCTATGCTTGAATACTATTCACTTCCAAATTATATGCCACTCCATACCTAGTGCCACTAATTTTTTTTCCTTTATTTGGTTGGTTATTGTTTCTCCCCCTAAGTTGTACCACTCCACCATCTTTGTGTATAATCCTATCTTTTCTTCCAGAAAAGGGTAGAACCATTTTATTAGAGTGGATTGAGCTCATAGTTTAGTCCTAGAATGACATTGGCCCATGGAGACAGAGAATGTCTAACCATCAAAGAGCTATAGCCTATAAGTGACCACTAAGTTCTTCTAGTTCATAAAATGACTCAATGAGATTTGAGTATTTCAAAAGATACATGCTTTCCTCAGTGTGAAATACACCTTCCATAGATCTGTACTGAAATACCTCCATTTCTTAATAGAAGGTACTTCATAAATTGTCATAGTCAAAAAAATTCATTACCTAGTGACCAACCCTCTAGAGGGTGGTTAACGTCTCTAGACTTCACTAGGATGGTTTTCCAGGTTTTCCAACAAAAACTCAACACAATCCATTGATGCCTATATTTTAAGTCTAGAGCTCGCTAGGACCTGATAGAATTTGTGTTTCACAGCAAAGCCTTGAGAACTCAGTGCCTCCATATCACAAACAGGTATCAGAAGAGTACCCTGCCAATCCTTCAAAAACATTCCACTGCTAACCCTGTCACATCCTTCCTGTGATCCAAATAGTGAGTTGTTTGCTCACAAAGAAAAAAAAACCACGGAAGTTCTAATTCTCCCCTAGCAACCAACCATATTTACTACCAAAGATGCACTGAATACTATAGGTGAACCTTTAGTTGGCTAACTTGTACTACGCTAGAATAGAGGGATTTTTCTTCCCAGGACTGAGTGAAAGTTAAAAACTACATATTAGGTAAAATTGGATTATTCTTATAGAGTAAATTCCACAAATATTGAGGTCAGGAGATACTGTAAGAAAAACAAAAGATTTCTCCCTTCAGCCTAGGGAAACTTTTAAATTTAAACAAAACAAAACAACTCCTAACCAACGCACTGAAATTTATGAAGTTTATAAAGTTTATAAATTTCACTAGGGCACTGAGGTTAAGTGCCTCACTCAATGTCACATAGCAGATATCAGAAGCTGAACTCAGGTCTTCCTCATTCCAAGGTCAGCTCTCTACCACACCACTACTTATTCTGTATTGACAAAATTAATATATTGATAGAGTACTTCTCTGACAGTATTTGCATTGTTTCCAAGAGTTTGCATAGTCCTTAGGGAAAGAATAATATCCTAGCATGACATATCAAAGGATAAGGTACGGAATGATCTAGATTTTGTGATTCAGGGAATTTTTAAGGTGAAGTATAATTTTTTTCCCTGGAAAAATGTATGACCAAAGTTAAAAATAGGCCATTTAGGTGGTACAGTAGACAGAGGGCTAGGCCTAGAGTCAGGAAGACATCTTCCTGAGTTCAAATCTGGCCTCAGACATTTACTAGCTGTGTGACCCTCAGTAAGTCACTTAACCCTATTTGCCTCATTTCTTCATCTAGAAAATGAGCTGGAGGAGGAAATAGAAAACTATTCCAATATTTTTGACAAGAAAACTCCAAATGGAGTCATGAAGAGTCAGACACAACTGAGAAACTACAAAAAGTTAAAAAACAAATCTCAACTCATTAATGTATGAGACATATTTATTCTCTATGGTACATCCCTATTTAGAATCATCATTTTAATATAAGTACTGTAACTTTGTATTCTATAGCAATTTCCCCTGTACTGATTATTATAAAAATTCTAGCACTTTGAGGGATGAAAAGAAAGCACTTTGCAAATATTTTCTCATTTTTGTCCCAACAACTATGGGAGCATGGTGAGTGCAATGATTACCTGTGATTTACAAATGAATTAACAGGCAAACCAAGTTAAGGTAACTTGCCTGGGGTCACACAGGTGAAAATTATCTGAGATCATATTTGAACACCTATCTTCCTGATTCCAGGTCTAGCGTTCTATCCACTTCACCACCCAGCTAGTACACAGTATCTTCCCTAATAAAACAAAAACTAACCACTCCCACAAAATTTATATCAGTGAATAGGGCTCAAAGATCGGGTCTAAAAAAACCTTCAAGCTGACTATGTCCACATACTCAAGAAATGAACCAGTTAAGGCAGTTAACTGGTTTCTGAGAAGGAAGGCAGCAGATGCTGCAATAACTCTAAGAAAGGCATACCATTTCTCCCCACCATTTTGAGGCTAACTGAAGTAGGGGATACTCAAACCTCTGGATTAGTGTTAGGCTGCCTTATTCCAGGGGGATGTGTTGACAAGAGACAGACAGACCAAGAGAGGACAGAGAGAGGGGTGAGGATTTTTGTGGAAGAACAGTAAAGCTTTAGGGAGTTTGGTTACCTGGGTGGATCTCCTTGTATGTATGTGTTTTTCTCCTGTGTTATGTGTATCCCTGTAGAAAGTCTTTAGTGTTGGACTGTATCACATCATTGTTGCTGGTTGTCCAGAATTCTCAAAGAGGATCATGACATCAGGGTGGTGATGCCATGACATGCAAGTGAATTGGATTTAAGTAAGGGAGGGCTGTGCAAAGTCACCAGGCTTTCTCCTCTGGAGCCATCCGGGTCTAGTGGACAGATATAGATTAGAATGATTGGAGATGACCCAGAATACAGTGGGAGAGGTTGGCCTTTAATATGCTCAATGTCTCAGGCATAGGCTACACTTTGGCAGGCATGACTCTCAAAAACCATCAACTTCTGTGTCTTTCACAAGCCCTCCTCTGTTTTCTTGGTCATACCTGTGTCAGCAGCTGTGGGATCCTTGCAGTCCACGATTGGGAGAAACTGTGAGAAACTCCAGTTGTCCATAGCTATTTCCTTCGATGAAAATAATATTATTGTGGGGGTAATTTAAGGATAGAACTTACATCACAAGGGTGGGTTTCTAGAAGTTTTTGTAAAGGCTGCCATCCAGGGCTTTGTTTATTCAAGATAATTATACTCCTCATCATATTTATTTGGATGGATCTGAAACTTTATAACAGCTGAATGCAGAGTTAGCTTGTAAAATAAAGAAAGGGCCTTTTATACTACCATTAAAACTTTTCCTATGAGAGAAAGGAAATTCAAAGCTAAATCTGAAAATCTGGGGACTTCTTATTAGTCACCCTGGTAATCTACCTGTATTTTGAGGTTTGATCTGTTTTCATGTTTGCTATTAGTTTACCCCATCAGTTCACCATAGACCCTATAATAAAATCCCACAGAAATTCCTTACTAGACTCAACTCCATGGTTAGTTTGGAAATTGTACAAGGTCTCTCCATGGAAATGGTTGGAATTATAAACAAACATACTTTTTTACCCAGTTTGGTGGGAGCAGAAAAGATGCTTCACTTTTGCCAGTTTACACTGTCTGTTCCCTCTTCTTTATGTTTTAGTTCTCAGGACAAAGAGTTGCTCTCAAATCTCCCCCATTTGAAGGATGATGTAGGCAAAGGTTCTTTCCAGGCCGCTGTGGCATTCAAACACTTTTTCCACCTTTCCTGACTGTATACACATGCATATTGAATTGCAGGCAGGGACTACTTAGTTCCCTATTGCAGAAGAACTTGGGGAATGTCACTACCCTTCTTGCCTCAAAGTCTCTGCTGACCTTCAATCTAGCATCTCTAACTGCCTTGCAGACACTTGAAGTGGATGTCCAGTAGACATCTTAAACTCAATATGTCCAAAACAGAACTCATTATCTTTCTCCCTAAATCTTCCTCCTGCCCCCACCTTCCCTGTCACTGTAGAAGGCACACTATCTTCCCTGACAACCTAGAAGTTATCTTGGATTTTCCACTATGTCTGCACCCCCATATTCAATATTGCTAAGGCCTGTTGATTTTTACCTTTGCAGTATCTCAAATATGCCTCCTCTCCTCTGATACTGCCACCACTGTAGTGAGGCCTTCATCACCTTATGTCTTGATTACTGCCATAGGCTACTGATGGTTCTGCCTGCTTCAAGTCTCTCCCCACTCCATTCATTCTTCATTCAGGCACTACAGTGATTTTCCTAAACATAGGACTGATCATGTCATTTGAGTGACTTCTTACTGCCTCTAAGAGTAAATACAAAATGATCTGCTTGGCATTCAAAGTCCTTTGTAACTGAGCCCCCTTCTCACTTTCCAGTTTTCTTATGCTCTCCCCACCATGTATTCTTTGATCTAGCAACCCTGGCTTCCTGGCTGTTCCACAGATATGATATCTGTCTCTTCATTCTGTACATTTTTTTCTGGCTCTCCCTCATGCCTGGAGTCTTCTCTCTTCTTCACTCTGATAACTGACCAGTCAAACTAAGACCTAATAAAGACCTTAGCTTGAAAAGACCAACATCCCTGGGCCATCTCCTGTTGTCCTGATCTATATCTGGTTACTGGACCCAGATGGCTCTGAAGGTGAAAGTGACTCTGGTGATTTTGCACAGCCCTCTCTCATTTAAATCTATTTCACCTGCATGTCATGGCAACACCCTCCTGATGTTATGGTCTTCTTTGAGAATGCAGCAGCAAGGACCAACTGAAATCCTATCTTCTACAGGTAGTCTTCCCTAACTCCACTGAATTCCATACCTTTCCTTTTTTGTCCTATTAAATTAGACCTACCTGGAAGATGACAAGGATGGAACCTGCCACTGAATAATAGGCTCTTTCCATAGCTTGGTTGGCTTTTGCCAACCAAATATATAACTTGCCATACATATATCTATCTATATCTATCTATCTATCTATCTATCTATCTATCTATTTCCAGACTCTCTTCTTCATTAGATTTTAAGTTCCTTGACGGTAAGAACGGTCTTTTGATTTACTATAGGTGAACAATAAATTTTTATTGAATTGAATTATCATGTTGACCACAATAGAACCAGTATTACCTCCAGGAAGGATCAGGATGAAGAAATGCTGCCAGAATCCACCAAATGAAGCAGGGCTTTCTATTTTTTTTCTTTTCCATATCACCCTGAAATTTCTAAATGTGCTGTAGCCTACCTAGGGTGGAAAGAAGCCTTACAGGTGGAGGAAAACTGGTTTTTGTTTTGGTGAGGGAGTAACGGTGACAAAGAGTAGGATAGATGAAGAGATTAGGTTAGAAATTGAAGATAATCCCCACCCAAGATAAATCGTCGCTGTAAAACTAGGAAGAGACTTCAGAAGAAATCTGATCTTATCCTCTCATTTTATAGATAAGGAAACATCCCCAGGAAAGTTAGATAACGTGCCAGGAGTATTAGTATCTGACTTTGGAATTCTGTCCCTTCTAGGGATTTCTCTCCACTACGAATTAATTTAGGATCTTAGAGGAAGGACAATGGGCAATGATGATAGATAAATAATAAAAAGGGAAAAGAGTGCCAGGCACTGGGCTAAACTTTTTACAAATAGTACTTCATTAGATACTAACAAAAATCCTGTGAGGAAGGTGTCATGATCATCCCATTTTATGGTTGAGAAAACTGTTAAGTCACTTGCTCAGGGAAACTCAACTATTGAATGTCTAAGACCACACTGGAACTGAGTTCTGTCCAACTGCAGGCTAATCATTCTATCCACAGCACCACATAGCTGCTTCTGAGAAGAGCACAGGAAAAGGAAACACTTGAAATCAATCAACGTGGCAGCCCATAAGTGGAAGAACATAGAGAATGAATTGGAGGGGAATTCTTGCCTTGCCAAAACAATGCTAGACCTTCCAAGGTAAATGTGAGGCTAGACGCAGTGGTTGGGAAACACTGGGAAGAAACAGCAACACTTCTCCTTAAAAAAAAAAAATTCAAATGAGAAACATTTTTAGACTGAGGAATTTGGAATTATTTAATTATAGCATGAAAGATTTTTCTCTTATGAAAGAAACTGCAGGGGTCAGCAAACACAGGTGAAAAGTGCTTTCTTTTGGTGGGGTTCTTGGGGACTAAAATTTCTATTAGACCCACTGGATGGTTCCTAAAGAATAAAATGTCTTTGGTCCTTTTATGGTGAATAGGGGAGAGCTCCTGTGGATGGCAGTGCTTGCATTGTAGGGCTATTTCTAATGATAAAATTGCTGGGATCCCAATCTCAGGAACTTTTGGAGGCAGATGAGCCTGCCTGCTTACTCTGATCTAGCTTAGATCTGCTGAGAGATTCGTCCATTCGGAACACCTCCACTTCTCTAAATGTTACTGCTTGGTTCTTTTCCCCTTTGAGACTCTCAGGTAAACGTGTGTTTTTAGGTCCATTTACCATGTGACTTTAAGTTATTATTTAACCCCGTTCCTCTGATGTCGTGGGAACACATCCCTAAGCCTCATGTATTGTTTCTATTTCTGGTTACAGACCTGACAAAGAATTCTACTGTGGGAATGTATCCACTTTCATAGAATCGTAAAATTACGGCGTGGGTTAGACTTTTAGAATTCATCCAATTTAACCTACACCCATGGCATGGATCCTATCTATAATGTTTCTGCCAACTGGTCATTTACTTCCTGTTTGAAGACTTCCAGGGATGGCAGACTCACTGGCCCGCCTCGCCATTAGGCAGCCATTCTTGTCTCTGCCAGCTCCAACAGCTAGGAGGTTTTTCATTATATTAAACTAAAATAGGCTTCTTCTTAATTTCCACCCTTCTCTGATGAAAGATTATGGACTTAAATATGTACAATGAGACACACTTTTGGACATGGTCATTTTGGTAATTTATTTTCTTGACTCTGTGTATTTACTACAAGGTTTTGTTGTTTTGTTTCCCCTACTCCCACCCCCCCAAATTGAGGTGGAGGGAAAGGAAACAGAAGAGAGGGAGGAAAGATGAAAAAAAAAACTCATTACAAATTCACCTATTTATATTACAGATAAGTCCAAACTTAAATCATCAACTTCTGATGACCTGGCACTTGAATTTTAAAATGTCTTAATATAAAGCAACATTTGTTGGCTTTGCATTCCCCAGACTAGTTTTCCTCTTCTTGGGATGCATTTTCTGTTCCCCATCTGGACAAAACTGGTTCCCATTTAGGAGGAAGCATAAGTGAAGCAATAACTGAGGTGGGGCAAATCATCTCAGGACTTTGTCCCAGGACAAATTTAGGGAGCTAACAGCAGTCTTTACTGTAAAGAAATAACATACCTTAGTACCTAGGAAGCAAACATTGTGAAAATAGGAGGCTACCAGGTAGAGGCTGGGTTGATCTCCTCTCATACACTGTCCTGCTCTCCACTAGTACAGTGGTCTCCCCAATAGTATCTCTGTGGTATCTCTGTCTCCCACCCTTTCACAACAGAGGAAACATTTTGTACCACTTGGCCAAGGTGGAAAACGTTCTTAGTTGTGGTTCCAGGTTTAGGTGAGCAGGAACTTTCTGGAACAGTGGCCCATATGAAAGATCATGGGGGTAGGTTCTGTACATACAAGCTTAAAAGGAAAGATTCCTAACCGTTTTTGAGGGTCATGGACTTCTTGGGCAATTTGGTGAAACAATTACTTTTCAATTCATAAAATACATTAGACTACTAAGAAAACCAATGATAGCTAAAATAAAGATGCATTTTTTCCCCATCCAAATTCACAGATCCCTCAAAAGGAAATGGGAACCCCCGGTTAGGATTGCTGTCCATCCTTCATTCTCAGAGACAACCAAAGAGATCAGGAAGGTGATGGCTTGACTTGCAGATGAATTGGATTTAAATGTGGCAGGGCCATGTAAAGTCGTCAACCCCACTCTCCTTCAGAGTCATGGGGTCCAGCAGCAAGGGTACTATGGGCAATGGCCCTGTAAGCCTTTAAGTCTTTCCCAGGTTTCAGTTTGTGTCTGAGGCAACACCTGTTTAGTAGTTAAAGGCCAGGTAAGAATTGAGGTAAATGATGCCCTACTTTGTCTTCACAAAAGAATCAACCAGGGAGGCGAAGACCCTCAGAGTTTCTGGCCAGAACAGAAATAATTGCCATTTACCCTCACTCTTGGCCATAAAAACCTTAAACAATGAGCAAGTGAGGCTTGGGCTGGGTCCTATTTTTGGCCTATCAGTGAGAGTGATTTGGGTTTAAAAGCATAGTCAGGTAGCTCCCCCTTGTTTTGAAAGGTCCCCAGGGTATGCAGCTTTTAAAGCATGCAAAATGTGGGATCTACTTTTCTTGGACTTAATTATGAAGTTTTCCTGGCCCTTGCTTGGACTTTAGGTGGTCAATTCTTCCTACACACTCACATTTTTAACTCTTTAAAAGTTTAACTGCAAGGCAAGGTATTGACAGATCCATTTGCTCCTGGTCTTTTACAGACACGATAACTGTCAGCTTGTCACTATTCCCCCTCCTCCTCACTCCCTTTGTATCATATGATTCACATCTGTCTTCTTTTGCTTTGTCTCTTCTGGGACTTTACGTTTGACAGTATGGTCTTTCATCTCATCTTCTATGCATATGACTCATCTCTCTCCTTGTGTCCTTTATGAACTCAAAGCATGAACTGCCTCATAACTGACTGACTCTCTTTCTCATCTAATTCTGTTTCCTTGTAACACAGTGCCCAATGAGATCTATGGAATGTTAGAAAAAAGTGAATTTCTATCACTTTCCAACAACAAACGACAAAATTAAGTGACACTACTTTTACAAAGCTTACATACATGTTAATTTCCTTTTTGAAATGAGAGGCCATTGATTAGGCTGATCAAACCTATGATTTTAGAGTTAGTGATAGTCTTGCAGAAAACCCTCTGAAATATTTGCCAAGCCACACAATTTAATCAGTCTGTCCTTCCCAAGGGAAGACCATATGAAGCAAAAGAAATGAAATTAGCAAGTTTGGAGGAATTAACTTAGCATAAATTATTTTCTTTAGGTCAGTATCTTCCAGGTTCTCAAACAATGCACTCTCTCCTGTCCCCCCACCCTGGCTCTAAAGAGAATCATTGGAATGCTGAAGAATATTTTAAGTTTTGTGTAAAAACGGCAACGCTAGACAACTGTTGGACACTGCTTGAACTACTAACTCAAAGTGGTATACAGTTTCAACATTACAGGACACTATATTCTTTTTGATGACCATGATATCCTTGAGAGGCTTTTTAAAATTTGTACTTCCCTCTGTGCGAGTACCTTCTCAATATTTCTTGTGACGTATCTTTTCCAAGGCAGGTTTCCAGTGATCACTGTGATTCAAAAGCAAGTATTTCATGGAAATCAACATAGAAAAAGAAATGAGGGGGTAGGCTCCAAAATGATTCCAAAACTTGGGAAGTTATGCAATGCTAACATCCCACTAATTAATAACTGTGGCTATTTAAGAATGAAATAAAATATTTTCCTTTCAATTTACATATTTAAAAAAAATAACTATGAAATTGTTTGGACTTAAATGCTACTTAAATTGTTTGTGCTGTTAGGAAATTCTAGGTTTGGGAACCTATGTCCTAAAGTGGAAATAAAAATCCAAGATTTTTCTTGAATGTATTCATGTTTAGGAAATTGTCTTGCTATACTACTATTCTTAGAATGCCACATGCTTCTAAGTATGTTGAATGTCTTTTCTATGATATGCTGTACTCATGAAAGGTGGTGAGGTATGGTAGAAAAAGTGGTGGACTTGGAATCAGAAGACCTAAGTGTCAATTCCTAGCTCTGGCTTTTACTTACTAGCTGAGTAAACCTGAGCAAGCAGCATGACCTTTCTAAACCTTGACTTCTTCATCTATAATTCTATATTTACATATATTCTATATATTATATATAAATCTATAATTCTATAAAATTACTTATAACATTACTGACGTTATCAATCTCACAGAGTTATTGTGAGGAAAGTGTATCAGTCTTACAGAATGTTAATAATATTGTCATGTTTCTACCATGGATTGCATTTGCTACTCTTTACTTGGACTTGACTTGCCTTGTCATAATTGATCCATGAAGGAATTAGTATTCATGAAGTAGAAACTTTTTCACTCTTGATGGATCTTAAAATTACACAGAACCTAGGATATTACAAAGATGAATGTAATTATACTGCAAAAGAATGACAGATGTTAAAGACTTGGAGAAACATGAGTAGACTTTGTTTGAAGTAATGCAGACTGAAAAATGTAGCACTGAAAGATCAATATAGAAGATGAATATAACAGAATAAATGAAGATAACAATTAAAGGGAAGAAAAACCCCTCAGGTCATAAATCATGTACCATGTTGTAACAAATTATTAAAGTTAAAGGACACATCCTTCTAGGGAATATGCCTGGTATGAAAAATTCTTATCTAAATGGAACTTCTTTGTAACTGATAGTCCCAGAGACTTCTGGGTCTTAGAGACTCTAAGTGACTTTATAATAGTCACACAGTACGTATCACAGGTAGTTCTTGAATCTAAGATCACTACTTAATTTGCTAAATCTTACTGATTTGTTTGCATTCCATAGAACATAATCTCCTTGAGGGCAGACAGTGTTTCATTTTTGTCTTTGTATCAGCAGTACTTGGTTTAAAACAATAATTGATTTATATTGCTAAATATACCCTGAAAATGTGAAGTGATATTATGTATAATCTAGTTTTTTTTTTATCATTTTTAAGAAATGTACTTTTGGAGAATTATTTGGATATTTATTGGAAAGAGAGTTATGTCAAAGCAAAATGAATCATTTGAAAGAAAAGATGTTATAGGGCTGAAGCCTAAAGAAATACTCAGAAATAATAATTATGTTTAGCTCCCAGATAAATATTTTGTAATATTTGGACAATTATTCCCCAAACCAACAAACTTTAAAAAAATTTGGTGGGAAAAACGACTTTTTAAAAATCAGAGAACACAATCCCCTTGGCTTGATTTCAAGGACAATCTTTTAAATTGCTCATCCAGATAGAATCAGAATTCTCTTTGGGAGAATTTCAATCCAAAAGAATTTCTCAAGGAAGGAAAAAAAAATAGATATTTTCCCCCCTTTGCTCTTTCTGCATCTTTCAAAAAATATATTATTGATGTTTTTTTCTTTTAAAAGAAGATATCACTGCTACTTCTCCCCTTGTCCTGCCCCTTCCTTTTTCCAAATAAAAAGGAAAACATAGATAATGTTGTAAATCATCCTTTCATTTTCAAATGATCTAAAAGTTAAACATGTTAAAGGTAAGGTTCCAGAATCAGTCATTAACCTTCATTCTCTCTTTCATTCCTCCAACTCACTTGATTAGTTGTACTCTTATACACTTATCACTTTTTGTTATGGTTATTTATATACCTACCATATCCTTTTGCTAAATTATGACCTCTACAGGGTAGGGATGATGTCTGATTTTCTTATTTCTTGCCTAGTACATAAAACAGTACCCTGTATGCATGTAGGAGTTACTTAACAAATGCCTGTTGCAGGAATATTTGAAGTTGAAGAATCACAGCATTTAAACTTTGGAATCTAGCCATTATGAATTCTATGATGTCCAATAAATGTTAAGTTCTTAGTAAATTATTGACCACATGGTTTGTATTTGTAAGTCTCACAAGTCTTCAAGTACAGTCTCCTTTACAGTAAAGTAATCTCTTCTTTGATTTCCTTGACAAGTTCTTGCCCAGTCACTAGTTATATTCTAGGGTTATTGGAAGAAGTTCCAATTATATGACATAGCCCTTTCCATTCTGAATAACTTAATTGTTAAGAGTTTAGAAAAATTATGTCTTTCTTCAACTATCCAAAAAACTGCCATGGAAGTTATAAGGAAGAATAAGACTCATTTACTATAGCACCAGAGAGCAAAACAGAAGCAAATTTCTATTCATTATAAAGGAATTTAATCATGGCTTTCCTTAGTCTTCTTTTCTTTAAAATAAATATTAAGTTCCCATTAACGCCATTCATATGTTCATTTCTAGGACCTTCAACATTCTCTGTATGCATCTACAGACATGCTCTAGTAAAGTTTATGAAAGCTCCTCTTAACATGTCATGTTGAGAGTCAGTCAATGCACTCCCCATCTCATCTGACCAGGGCAGAATGCTCTTGGACTGTATTCCCCTTTTTCCTCATTCTTGTCCTTGCACAAATCATAACTTATGTAAGCTTCAGTTTCCTTAATTGTAAAGTAAAGGATTTTATCTGATGACTTCTAAGGTCCCTTGAAGCTTTAAATCTGCTGGTCCTATGATCCAGTTTTCTTACCTATAAAATGAGGGTTGGACTAGAAGACAGCTAAGATCCCTTTCTGTTCCAGCATCCTATGATTCTTTTACATTTGTTTAGCTGGTTTTTAAAAACCAAGTACAGGAATTTATATTTATCCCTATATAAGTCACTTCTCAGTACTTCCATCCCATGAAGATCTTTCTGAATTCCAGTTCTGTTGATTAACATTAATCAATAAACAGGTATTTATTAAGTACCTACTATATGCAAAGCACTTGGGATGCCAGTTCAAAGAATGAAATAATCTCTTCTCACAAAGATCATATTAATCATTTGCCCTAGGTTTTCTGCCTTTCACAGATTTGATAAGTATTCAATCTTTACATTTATAAGAAGGAAACCGGTGACATTATAGGGATGTCTCCCAGGCAGCTCTGAAAGGATCAGTAGTAGATGTTGCTACCTATAAACTTTCTTTTAACTATTCTCTGAAATCCTTTTGATTAATTTAATAATTCAATAAATATATCTTAAGCACCTGCCATGTGGAAGATTAAGTTATTTTTCCTCTCTTTTATAGGTCCCCAAACTCTGAGAATCTGATTGCCTTGTGAATAATAATTAAATATTTTACAGGTTTTTAAAATCTCAAAAACTGAAATTCAGGGAAGGAAAAAAGCCATTTTAGTGATATACATGGTATTATAACTATGTAAAGAAGAGTATATTTGACATGTAAACAATTCATACAGGAGAGGATTTCCTAGCTTTTGTTATTATTTATATTTGTTGTCTACTCATGAAATACTCCGTTTTATACATTCATTACTGTATCTAAACAAAAATGAGTAGCCATGACTTAAAGAAACATTTTTCCTTTATTTTACTAAAAGATCATAATTCTTTCTTCTAGAGAAAAGACTCTCTCCCTTATCTATAACAGCATAAGCATATGTTGTCTTGGAACTCGATAAATATCTGTACTAATAACTGCGATTTGTGTCCTGTAAGTTAGCTCAACCACCACTAACAGGCAATCAAAGAAAGCTCTAGTTTAATGGCTTCCATTTTTCCTACAGTCACAAATGGTGCATTTGTGTACACACACACACACACACATACACACACACATATATTGCAAATTCACTGTTTCAACATGGACTTAACTTTACAAACATTTTTATGTAAATCAGCTGGTTCTACCTCTTAGCTCCTTTTCCTTTGTAGATATGGGCAATGGAGGCATCCTTGATCTCCTGGGCATAACCTCCTTTTGCCATATAACTTAGAAGATTTCAGTCAACTTTCATATGAGTAGTGAACCCCCGCCTTGTAGATCTCTTCTGGAATGGAATCAGCACAGGGCTCTTTGTCATATAAGAGGAGTCTAATGGCATTCAAAACCTCTTCAGCAGGAAGCTTAGCTAGAGAAGTACTGACTTCAACTTGAGTGAGGTATATGGTCAGTGGCTTCAGCACTGGTTGATGATAATTTGCTGAGAACACTATGAAAACGTTCACACCATCTCTCCAGGACCATGTCCTTATCACTGATCAGTGCGGCCCTATCAGCTCTGAGTAGTAGAGGTTCCCTGTAGGTCTTTGGCTCATAAATAGCCTTCAGGGATTGTGGAAATGAGTTATTACTATCAGGATAAAACTGAATTTCATCTGCCTTCTCAATGAGTCAAGAATTCTGCATCTCTCTTTGCATTTCACTTTTTAAAAATAATATTTTATTTTCTCCAATGTTAAAATAAATTTTAACATTTAAAAAAGTTTTGAGTTCCAAACTCTATCCCTCCCTTTCTCCTTCCCCTTGCTCTTCCCTTGGATGTCAAGCAATCTGATACAGGTTATACATGTGCAATCATGTAAAATACTTTCATATCAGTTATTTTGTACAAGAAGATGAACAAAAAGAAAGAAAAGAAGGAAGAAAGGAGCAAAGAAAGAAAGAGAGGGAAGGAGAAAGGAAGGAAGAAAAAAGTGAAAAATAGCATGCTTTAGTCTGTATTCAGACAATATCATTCTTTGTCTGGAGGCAGATAGCTCCTTTTAGTCTTTTGGTAGACTCTGTGACCTAGAATCATTTGGTCACACACATAAATAAATAGACCTCAGTGCCCAGACCCAAAAATCCTAGGGCAATGTTCATCATTTTTGGTACCCCTCATCTTCTTAATCCCTGACTCAAAACTGCCTTGGTCTTGTGAGATATTTAGGGTTATGGGATCAGTGAACACAGATTTAGACTTATTAAGAATCAAAACAGTTACAGGCCATTAATAACTTTAAATGACAACAGTGAAGAGTTTGCTTCCTGTCTTGACTACAGAATCCTCACAGATACAGCCCTTCTAGCAAGTACATTCTTGATGTATGTAAAATTTTGAATGCTTTGTTCAAAGCAGCTTCAAATCTTTCTGTAGTGGAGGGATGGGGAAGGAAGTGTGATTGAGGATGAAGAAGGCATGATGGGTAAGTGAAAATCTTGTACTACATTTTAGATATCAGATTTGAAGGAATTTACTAGCATTTTCTACATCTGGGTAATTTCCATTCCTTATTTCCATCCCTCCTAGGCCATAACAGATCAGAAATACTACAAAAGAAAAGGAATGCAATTAGAAATGAACATAGTGATAAGAACATGAATTCATATATGATGAACATAGAAAAATGGTAAGAGAAGACACAAAAACTTAAAAGGCAGAGAAGTCTGGAAGCTTGAAGGCAAATGGCCCTGTTGTACTTTAATAGGTCCCAAAGGTTTCATTGAATTATGATTTAGTATAATAATGGATGTTCTTAATGATCTTGAGTCATTAAAAAGTTTGACACCCTTTCTTAAAAAAGGCAAGAAGGTATACAATCTGTTTCAGCAAAATTTTCCTCAAAATGGCTAACTTTTTTTTAAAAGACATCTTCAGCACTTTTAGTTGACACTCAAAAGCAAAGTAATACATTTCAGTTATGGGCAAAATCACTTACGGAATAACTTCTTCCCTCGTGACAAAACAGGATGCATAACCATCTTTTGTATGAACGCTCTCTTTCCCTAACACCTGGGAATGACAAATACACTTGCATACTAGATTATTTCCAACATTACTGAAATTCTCTTTCAATGGGAAAGTTATAATTTTTGGATTTGGATGTGAATGTAGAAAGAGCCATGTCTCCGCCTTACTTTTTGGTTCTATATATTCTTTAACTTGGACAAGAATTAAATCAAGAATGTGGATAGTTACCTAACAGGGAGAGAGATATTTTAATCTCTTTCCATGCAACACTATATGTTAAATCTTGCTAACTTCAAGAACTAGTATATAGCTATTGTCTCTGAAAGGAGATAACTAATCATTCTCACGTTTATCCTGTTGGCAAACTAGAAAATAATAAAACTTGTCAAGGTATCCTGATTTACCCAGTTCTTAGCATCTATTTATTTTCTTCGTACTCCCTTTTGTACCTCAAGGTTCATTTCTAAAAGTCACCCTAATATAAGTTGACTGAGGGACAGAGAAGGTAGACTCAAAAGAAGTAAGTAGATGAAAAATCAGTGAATAAGGATTACCTTTCTATTTTCTCACTCTTCTGTGATTCAGATCAGGCAGAATGAATTGACTATAAAATGTAGTAAAGAAAAAATGGTGAGATATCCTCTGGCAACTGGCTATGAGTTGTCAAGCCAAGAAGTTGTTTTTAATAGATGAGTTGAAGAAATATCCCCAAAACTGTTCTCTTGTATGTCTGTGAACAAGTTAGTTTGGCTTTTCTCTATACTCTGTTTATGCATGTCTGCCCAGCTAAATAGCTAATAATAGTATCTGAAAATTATCATGCTAAGAAAGAATAATCAAATATTTTGCTTTAGGTCAAAACTTACTTAGCATGATCAGGAAGAAGTCCAAGATATTTTTGGTAAAATTATAATGGACTTCCAGTAGAAGGCTAAGGGGGAGATTTCATCACTTCTTAATTTATTAGTGTTCCAATTGTCTTATCTGCAAAACAAAGCAGCTAATACTCATCATATGCCTACTGTGCTCATCAAAATACAACTTACAAAGGATTATGTTTTCAGTGATGTGAAACATGGACTGTATGAGCAGAAAAAGAATACAGCCTAATCCAGTCCTTTGGATTCTGACATCCCTAGTGAGAAGTATAGATGTTGTGCACAACATGCAGAGCTGGCATCTCTGCAGGGGAAGAAGTCTGTGAAATAATTGGATCCCCAGAGGTTTTGTTCGGAGTAAAAAAGCGATGGGAGTTGGAGTCCTTCTTCTGGGTGCCTAAGCAACAAGTGTAGCAACCACCATTCTGTAGGGATCATCTGATGGTAAAATATTTCTCCTAGGGACTACGTGGCCCAGTTATGTTGCCACTGGGTCAGGGGCATCAGAGGCAACTCTCCTCCAAGTTGTAAGCATTAGAGATCACCATCACTTACACTAACACATGAAGGTCCCTGAGACAAAGTCAGCTTTGGACCAACTAAAGGGCAAAAGTTTTTGTTCTAATCCTCTTTGAACTTCAATTTTTCTGCAGAAGGGTGCTCTTTTAAGAAAAGGGGGTTCCTGGCATTGCAAAGCTCAGGAGACTTCTAAGGTGCCAATTTATGACAAAAGCCAATTGCTTTGTTCAATCTTTCAGAAGCATTCAACATTCTGCTTTTGTCTACGATTTGGACCTGGAATTTGTGTGTGTGTGGAGGGGGGTAAGGAACTCCCTGGAGAGGAAACTCCCCCTAAAACAATGCAGATCTGCAATTTCTTCTCAATTTATAATCTGGGGAGCTCCCAGGGATATTGAGAGATTAAATGACTTTCCCTAAGGTTACAATATAAGTCACTGGTAGGACTTGAATCCTAGTCTTACTGACATAGAAACCAGTTCTTTAGGTACTGTATTATGCAACTTTTGAGTATATCTACACAATGGCTTTACAACAGAGGATTTTGATGGGCCAAATTTGCAAAGCATAGAACTGTGTCCAGAGGAAGTTAGTTTTTGAGATGAGAAAGATCTCGACACATTTCTCTCCCCTAGTCTCACTCTTTTTCACATTCTTGACTATGTAAGGGTCTTCACGACATACATATCCCCATAATATCTACAGTTAATTCCTCTGGAGTCCAGAGACTTTATTTACCCTTTACTCAGCCTTCACTCTTCTGGTAGAATCTTGAGAATAGAGACTGTCTCATTTTTGTGTTTACATATCCACTGCTTAACATAGTGCCCCACATAGAGCATATTCTTAAATGTTTGTTTACTGATTGATCAGATCCCTTAAACCTTGATATTTTTCTCATTCTGGAGGCTCTCAGTAGCAGGGATATTCCAATTCCAATTCAGTAAACATCAATCCCTTATAGTGTTCAGAGGATTGTACTAAATGTTGGAGATATAAGGTTTGGATAAGACAAGTTCTCTGTCCTCATGGAACTTGAAATCTATAAATAACTATAATACACAATATTACTCATTCATTCAAAATATTTATGAAGCACCTACTTGTTCATCAGACTCTACTGGATGTCACTGATACAAAGACAAAATCAAAAAGTCTAGGGCTTCAAGGAGCTCATATGCTACTAGAACAGAGATTCTTAACTTGGAGCCCATTAACTTGTTCTTAAAAAATATTTTGATGACTGTGTTTCAATATAATTGGTTTCCTTTGCAATCTTGTATATTTTATTTCATGTATTTAAAAACATTATTCTGAGAAAAGTTCCATAGGATTCACCGGACAGCCACAGGGATTCATGACACGCAGAAATATTTATCCCTGTATAATGAAAGAAGTGACAGATTTTAAGGGATAAAGGTGAGGAAGAAATGCATTTCAAGCATAGAGGATAATCAAGATAGGCATAGAAATGGGAAATGGATTGTTGTCCATGTGGAACAACAAGCTGAAGTGAGATTTCATGAGGGAAAATAATGTGAAATCCTGCTGGACCGATAGGATGAAGTCATATTATGAGAGGCTTTAAATGGTAACCAGAGGAGTGTGTATATTATCCTAGAGCCATAGGAAACTACCAGAGGCTCTCAAACAAGGGAATGACTTTTCCTTTAAGGGGATCAATTGCAAAGGGGAAAGACCAGTCAGGGGCTATTGCAATGGTTCAGGTGAGAGGTAATGAGAATTGGAATGAAGCTGGTGGTTGAGTGAATGGAAAGAAGACAGATGGGAGAGATGGGAGAGATAGTCTGAAGTCAGAATTGACAAGACTTACAAACAAATTGGATGGGGAGTAGGAGTCAGAAAACATAGAATATTGAAGGATAAGTATATCAGAGAGTTGCAAAACAATGTGGTCTGAGGAGTAAAAAGTTATTGCCAGCAGTGGGAGGCCTCATGGAGGAAGTGGTGTTTGAATTGGCTTTTAAAGCATGAGTCACAGTTTAGCAGGTAAGGAAGGGGTGGGAGGGCCTTCTAGGCAGAGAAAAGCATCAGACAATTGAAAAACAGCTTTGAAAAATGGTGTTGGCAGATACCACTGAACTATATGAAGATCCCCAAATCTTTAAAGTAAGGGTTGGTTGAATTGTTTGGAAGGATTGTATCCTTCCTCTTTCAAAGGTGCTCCCTTCTGGAATTACAGCCACATCTTGACATGAAAAAAATGTTATCACATTACATTACAATATTCCAAGTTGACTGTACTATTGTGTGACAGAGAGCCCAAAGCTGAAGAGGAGGACCAGAAATGGGAGTGGAGAGAGACAGAGTAGTCCTCCAGATCTCTTCTGAGGGGCTTTAATTTTAATTTTCCCCTTCTTAGTGGGAATTTCTGAATATTCTGTATAATTCTCTCCCCCTCCCTTCTCTTAGCTTCCTTCTTATTTTGCCTCCTTATCTCTCCTTTTTTTCTTTGCTATTTTTCCTCTAGAGATGGAGAGTGTGAGGCCAGGGCTGGTCTGTGCAAGAGAGACAATACAGAAACGAATCATTCCTGATGTAATACTAGCTTACACTTGTATAGCACCTTAGGATTTACCCAGCATGTTTCCCACATTGTCTTTTACATGACTAACATTTTCAATGCTCAGAGAGGAAGAAACAGAGCAAGAAGGAGAGAGAGAGTATACACATATATGTATATGTATTGGTATATGTGTCTATGTGTGTATATATAGATATATATCTATATCTATACATAAATATACATATGCATACATACATATGCACAATATAGTTCTAATACCACAATAGGGAAAGGGATAGACAGAACCCAAGATTTCATTGCTGCAGGGACCTCCCAGATGAAGGAACTATTAAGGCAGATCAGTACCTTCTCTACAACTTAAGTCTTAGAGAGTTGACTAGAGTAATAACAGACGAAGTGATTTTTTCAGGGTTATATATGACCCACTATGAGCCAGACGTGAGATCAGAACCCAGCTTTTCCTAGCTCTAATGCTGGCTCTAAATTCACTATCTTAAGTTGCCTCTTAGGTATCTAATAGCAGTCATTATAAATGGGATCTCAAGCCATTTCTAGGAAACTTCATGATATAAGCATAAGGCCTGGAGAAAATGCCTTATTTTGTTAGGCACTGTAAGCATGACTATCATATTTTACAGATATATACACTGAGACTCAAAGGAAGTAAGAGTCTTGCCCACAGTCGCAAGGTTAATAAACGTCAGAATGGTGACTCAAACCCATGTCACCTTAATTTAAGCCCAGCTTTCATTTTCTTATATCATACTGTCTCATTTCTTTTCCCTTAAGCCCTATTCTTAATCATATTTTGTAACTGAACATAAAGTGTGTGCTAAGATCAGAATAGACCTGGTTTGGCCCTGTGCTATAGAGACCACATGCCATGTGATATAATAGAGCCAGTTAACTGGTTTCTGTGACTGTCAGATTAACATAATCATTCACTAGTTCAGTCTTAGAATAAGGAAATTAAATAAACTGGAGATATCTTTCCTCCTTAAACTAGATTAAAACACTTTAAAAGATGAATAGAAACATGGTCTGGGGAGATATTAAGCTAGACACATAAGAGAATTATCAGTGTTGACTGTGTGCTACCATCTGCATGGCATCATATCTTCAAAAATGAGATGAATACAATTTCCTTCCACATGATGAATAACCTTGGTGTCTAAGGCAGGGCCTCCTATATGCGTCACTCCTCACCACAATATAACTGTTTTATCAACAGCACTGACTGCTGAAAAAAATCTTCCTTTATTGTTTTCCTCTTATTCAGAGAATGCTGCCTTCCAAACCATCGTAGACATCTTAATGGACAGAAAGAGTGACTTGCATATACTCTGCTTGATTTGACCACCTAAAATCATAAGAATGATATCCTTCCCCTACCCCCATGTTATTTATTTCATTTCTTTATTCCTGAGGAATCTCTCCACTTCCACATTTCTTCAGAATTTGAGATAAAATAGGGAATTCTGTTCTGTAAGAAAGTGCTCCTGATGGAAGCAAAGACACAAATCAGTTTTTGTTACCTTTTGTAAGCAGAGAAAGCAGCTATTGATTTACTCCCAGATTTTCAAGCCGTTAGGTGCAAAGTGCAGCACAAACACTACCTTGCTGAAATAGATTCCAGGCTGTTTACCTAGAAGATCAATAACTTTTAGTTTTAGAAATCGATGTGATCCTCATTAGGCTACAGAGGATCAATGTACTTCAAGGCTATTTCATGAGCGTGGCTATATAAATACCCAAACCTGACACTAGAGAAGGCATTTAAAAATTTTTTTTTACACTAATCCCAGAAGTTAGAACAATATTTATTTGTACTGGATAGATTTCAAGGTGCTGTGGAAAGAACCCTGGATTTGGAGTTCGAAAAATGGGATTTGAATCTTAAATTGTCCTATTGGATTCAGCTGTCACTGAGTATTGTTTTAATTATGATAGCCACTGTATATAATATTCTCCTGTTTTTGCTTTCTTGGCTGCTTGTGAAGAAAGTTAAATTTAATTTTGTAGGATCCAAGATAGCATCCAGGCTCTGATTTTACCTGTGCCGCTTTGGGTGAGTCATTTCATCTCTGTGGACATCAGTTTCCTCATTTGTAAAATGAGAGGGAGTGGATCAGATTATTTCTGAGGTCCCCTCCACTTCTAAAGCAATGATCCTGAAATTTCAATAGAAAGCCTATGATTATCAAATGGTGGCTAACCTGTGAACTAGGCATAGCTTTAGGCGATACTGGCCATTCTTCTTACCTTTCTACTAGATGATCCCTTTTTCATTTTTGCTGATGTATTATTTCAGTAATATCTGACTCTCAGTGAATCTTTGTGGATCATTGTTGTTGTTCAGCTGTTTCAGTCTTTTTTTAAAAAAATATTTATTTATTTAACTTTTTACATTCATTTTCACAAGATTTTGGGTTCCAAAATTGTCTCCCTATTTGTCCCCTCCCCCCTCCCCGATACACTGGACATTCTAATTACCCATATC